>OV050030.1:337072463-338298296 GCA_920105625.2 Clusia tigrina
ACTAAATGATTTTCAACTGCCCCAATCCGAAGACGTCAAATATTTAGGGCTACATCTTTATCGACGTCTGACATGGCACAAGCAGATTCTTAAATCCCAGTTATCGCTTGACAATAAACTGCTCGTTTATAACACAATCCTAAAACCCATATGGACATATGGTATACAGCTATGGGGTTCAGCGGCAAAATCTAATATAAAAATCATTGAGAAATTCTAATCAAAAGTATTACGCTTGATAGTAAAGGCTCCATGGTTCGTCAGGAATGATATAATACGTCACAACATAAACATCCCTACTGTCGATGAGGAAATAGCAAGATACAGCATTAAATATCTCGAACGACTAAGTAAGCATCCTAATATACTAGCTTCAAATATTCCGGAGAGGACAGGCACAACACGGCGACTGAAGCGAGCAACACCACTCAATTTATAATAATAATTTTCTAATGCAATAGTTCTGAACTAACCTTATGGGAGATTAGCACTGGCCCCTCTTCCTCATGTTGATTTAAATAACTATTTAAAAAATTACTCTGTATTTATTTATGTAGTTGTTTAATACTGCTATTTGCCTCAAGGCGTAGAATGCATATAAAACTGGAGTTAAAAAAAAATATATATATATTAACAATAAGCATATATAATGCAAATTATAATAATCTTCACAATGCAATGCTGCGTTAGCATCGCATGTTGCTTAATTCTATCAAACAAGAGTGTCACATGCAGCTTACAGTGCATTGTTCGGGTATTGCACTGCCAAGAAGTTCATAAGCCCGCAAGCGTGGTCAAGGTTAATTTAAAATAATAAATAAGCAAATGAAACTCACAACCTTTGTGATGTTTTTACACCATTTGCCAAAAAGTCACAACAAAATTGTGACGACATTCGTGAGTTTTTGGAAGCTTCTGGCTACCACAGTAAGAGAAGTTAAGAACTTTATGTTTAAACATCTGAACATAAAAAACCACCAGGATATGACTCGATAACAGGTAAAATTCTAAGAGCTGACGAATAATGATATAAATTGCATCACCTGTTTGTATAATGCAGTATCTATTTCCCTCGCCAATGGAAAGTCGCTGAAATAATTCTAATTTCAAATCGTTGAAAGCCGAAAGAAGAAGTTATATTGTATATAAGTTTGCTGCCGATTGTTTCCAAAGTTTTTGAAAAGTTGCTGTTGAGTAAGCCTAAGCCAATACTGCTTAAGAAAGAATTCATACTCCAATTCGGGAACAGGAGCAACATGCTACCACCAACAAGTACACACAGTTTATCACACTGTAAGAAATGCTCTCGAATAGGGTCAGTTTTGTACAGCATCATTCCTTGGTATCACACAAGTGTTCGATAAAGTGTGGCACCCTTACATATCGTTCAAACTAAAGAAGTCACTGCCTCAAATATATTTGGATATTTTGAAATCATATCTTAATGAGAGCCATTTCAGATTAAAATTTAAGTCAGAAACTACCACAATTTTCCTAATTACGGTGGGTGTTCAGCAAGGCAGCGTATTAGATCCTATGCTTTACAGTATTTTTACAGCAAGGATAGATATCCCTGACAGGGAAGACTGAAATTGGAACCTGATAACACCGTTATCACGGTGGCTACCAACACCAATCATTTAACTCCCGCAAAACAACTACAAAAACACCTCGATAAAATTCAAATTTGGTTTGACTAATGGACAATGAGGATCAACGCTACTAAATAAGTACAAGTAACTTTCAGTTTCAAAAGGAGTTCCTATCCGCCTGTGATTCTAAATAGTCTCCCATTGCGTCAAGCAGAAGATGTCGAATATCTTGGGTTACACGTTGATCGGAGTTTGACATGGAAAAAACACATGTTTACAAAACGCAAACTGCTGGGTATCAAACGTAGCTCCTTGTAGTGGTTGATGGGTCACAACTCTAAGCTAGCATTGAATAATAAACTTCTGCTTTATAAAATTGTAATAAAAACCTTTATGGATATATGGAATTCCGTTATGGAGCGCAGCAGCCAATGCTAATATAAATATTTTGGAAAGATTCCAAGTAAAACTATTATGCATAATATGATATTCAAAAATTAGTCTTAAGTTATTAAATATTGCTGAATGTGTGATTGAATGCAACAGATTGCAATAAAATATTGGATATTAAAATAACAAAACAAAAAGTTGGAAGTCTTTTCTTTATTTTGCAGAGTAATCCGTCATGAAAGCTTGGGATATATCGAGAAACGCCGCTGTACAGAATTTTTTTTGTTTATCTAATGCAGTGTGAATGCAATTTCAATTGTTCAATTGAACTGTGTTGTCTCCTGAAGCCGAATTGGTGATTAGGAATTAGTTTCCGCTCTTCTATTATTGGTATTAATCTTTTGAGGAAGATAGTTTCCAAAATTTTAGAGGCGATCGGCAGCAAAATGATGGGGCGTTATGACTCAACTTTGTCTGGACTTTTTCCGGGCTTAAGGATCATTTTTACCTGAGCCACTTTCCATTGCGTGAGAACAAAACAAGATAATAAAACAGCGTTGTATTAATAAGTCAGGAAAGTGAATCCCTCTTCTGGAAGCTACTTTAATATTTCTCCACTAATGAGATCGTATCCGGGGGCTTTCTTTGTTTTAAGCTTTTTGATCGCTTACTTGACTCCCCCTTTTGAAAATTTTTTATGGGCAGGTCCATCTGGTAGATGTGTCCCAAGGTCTCTCTTACTCTTGCTGCAGTGATTAGAAATGGTTCGATATCGTGTGGGGTAAACTCTTTTTAAATATCGTGCAAATGTGTATGATTTTTCGATATAGCTTTTAGCCCATTCTTTGTTTTCCATTCTGATGGCAGATTGTGCCAGAGTTGGCCTCTTTAACTGTTTTGATGCTTTCCAGAGGGAATAGTCGGTGGCAGCATTTGCATGAATGTTACTGAGATAGTACTGAAGTTGAGAGTTGTGTTTTGTTTTGAGGAGCTCCTTGAAATATTTTGAGTGTATTTATTTTTTTCTTATCGGCAGGATGTCTACTCTGTTGCCACTTTTTTCTTGCCCTGCATTTTTCTCCCAGTTTTTCTTTCACAAGAGGAGAGATATGTGTGCATGCAGCATGTCCTTTTTTGTCGAGGTGCATTGTGTGATAGAGCTTATAGTTTGGTATTTGAAAGTAGCTCTTATGAGTTTATTATTAGAAGAATATCTACGTCGTGAGTCTGGAGTAATGCTTTAATCTCTAATATGTGTTTCGATAGCCCATTTGCATTCCATACGAGAATATTTATGGGATTGCAAAACTACAATTTTTCGTCGTGAGAGTTACGAGTACATTCATCATACTTGTGATTTGCTGCATGACTTGCTTGAGAAACATGACCATTTGTCGCATTTCGTTTGGAGACTCGGAGTCGATTTCCTTAGGATGTGGGGCTGAGGTATTCCCTCTCGTGTCTTGTGTAGTGTTTCTAACTACTTGGGAGTATGAAAGTGAATGGAGCTCTGTCTGGATGGTTGGGAAGTGTGGGATTGACTTCCTTTTTTCTCACTGGTGGATATTTTAATGTTTTTTGTACACCATACAGCCTTTATAATTTGCTGGGAGATTACCTTCACACAATGCACATTTGACGTCATCAGTTCTCGTCTTACGCGAGCAATCTGCTAACGAGTGAGTTCTAGTACATTTAATGCAGACCGGTTTTCTGAGGCAGTAGGTTTTTGTGCTTACTGCTGCCAGCTATCTCATTGGGGGATTTATATATAAAGTCACTTGATCCGCCGCTTTGGCTTGTGCCGTGTTTGCATTGTTGTCAAGTGATTGCATGTGCGATACGCTTGGACATTAGGCAGTGTTGGTTTGAAATGCATTGTAGTATTTTGGGTACACTACACCCATGAGGCTATTTCAATTCCGAGATTATTTAATGCTAATATACATTCTCGTGTCATATCATGCTGGCCTTTAATTGCAGCCTTTAATTGATTTGCTAGTTTTTGTACCAAAGTAGCCACCAGTATTCTTTTGTTTTTGCACCGTTCATGCAACAGTATCCACGCGGCGCGATAATTTTCTTCAGTTACGGTAAAATGGCTAATCAGTTGCTCGATACACATTATCCAGACACTTTACCCTTAGGTACCACATTTTCTGTACTGCTGGTAATGGTTGTTTGTCCACCATTTCGAAAAACAAATTAAAAAATTTACGCCACTTCAAATAATTTTATATTTTAGTTATCTTCGAGTGCGGTGTGGTTTATGTTCGCTCTGCTTTGAAGCTATCTAAATTTAAAACTAAAAAGTGTAAAATACGATAGAACGTTTTACTGTCACTTTTGTTCACTAGTGTTTAAGTGGTGATATTTGTTTTCCATTTAATTTATATTTAAGTGATAAAAATTCAAAACAAAATTGCCACCAAATGTAAAACGGTCAGTATCAATAAATTCACAAACCGTTAAGTTCGCCAAAATGAGTGTTTTGCGCTCGCCGCAGTGTATGCGTAAGAATACTCCAATAATTGAAGAAACAGAAAAAGGAATAATAAATCAAAGAACCGGCTCTCCCTTCAGTGCACTCTCTCCGCAAGATCAGAAGAAACGTAGCGGCTGTGCAGAACAGTCCCACAATGTGGCGATCGCTAACCAACAACAAAAACTTCCGTCTGTGAATAACGTTCTGAGTGAGCAAATTAACTTTCAAGAGAACACAACAACACAATGCGTAAAAATGCAAGGTGCCCCGTCAATCTCAAATTGCCTCTCCGTTGCCTTAAGAACGCCAAATAGTCATTACAACTCTTGCCTCATCGAACACAGTCACTACTACAACGTTGTCATACAAACAATCAATATGTACGAGTACACTAACTAAAACTCCAGCACCGATAAATTATTTAGTGGCAAATTTAGCAGAAAACGCCCCTCTCCTCTCTTTAGAAGAAGAAACATGCCATGGTATAAGAAAAGTTGGTGGTCTAATAAAACCGACAACAATAGGTGGTGGGAAAACTAAAGAGATAAGAAATGTTGCAAGAATACAGACTGGCTTAGATCGCTATATACAGGTAAAGCGAAATCTATATACAGGTAAAGCGAAAGCTAAGTCCACAAAAAACGGAAACAAAAGACAGGCAAAAAATGCGAGACTAACTATTCAACCCGCGAAAATGTCTGCCTCTGCTAAACAAATAACTAGCTTCAGCAACAATGGTACCCCAAGTCATAACAGGTTTGCTATTCTTGATAAAGACTTGGAAAATCATGATCCACCAGCTCCTATCCCAAAGCCACCTCCAATATATATTCGTGAAAAAAAAGAGACACTTTAGTCAAAAAAATCTCACAACTGATAGGAGAAAAAACCTTTCATATAGTTCCTTTAGCAAAAGGCAGTGGAACAAAACTACAAATCTACGAGGAGAAAAGGTGTTCGATGAACTTCACAAATTGGGAAAAAGTTTTTACACATCCCGACTCAAGTCACAAAAAGGATTAACAGTCGTATTAAAGGGCATTGCACCGGGCTTAGATCTCAACGAAATAAAGCAGTATTTAAAAACAGCCGGTTTCGACGCCAAATCTTAAATCGAGAAAAAGTACCGCAGCCACTCTACCGTCTTGAACTAGAGCCTTCAGCTATGAAGCTTAAGAAAGGTAAAAATAATCCGATTTACAACTTAAATAAATATAAATATCTTTTGCATCCCAAAATCACGGTGGAAGAACCTCGGAAAAGGAGTGGACCAATCCAATGCCAAAACTGTCAAGAGTTTGGGCACACAAAAGCTTATCGCGAGTTGCCAAGTGTGTGTGTTTTCTGTGGTGATCTTCATGCATCATCCCATTGCAATTCACCCAAACAAGACATTTTAAAAAACTGTAGCAACTGTGAAGATTCACATACGAGGAAAAAAACATTTTTTTTTTTCAAAAACCATTTATTTCTCAACATAGTCTCCTTTTACTTCGACACACTCAGTAAGACGATATTCCAACTTTTTTATACCATCTGAATAATACGATTTCGGTAACCCCTCAAAATACGCGTTAGTTTCGGTAATCACTTCTTTGTTTGAGATGAATCTTTTTCCTGCGAGCCATTTTTTCAAGTTTGGAAACAGGAAAAAGTCACTAGGAGCTAAATCTGGACTATAAGGTTGATGATTAACCAATTCGAAGTGTATTTCACGTAATTTTAGCATCGTATCTAATGCTGTGTGAACCGGTGCGTTGTCTTGAAGAAAGAGCATTTTTTCTTCTTTAAATGTGGTCGTTTTTCCTTGATTGCATCAATCAATTGATCCAATAATGCACGATAATACTTTCCTGTGATTGTGGATCCTTTTTCAAGGTAGTCGATGAGCAATATTCCGTGTGCATCCCAAAATACAGTGGCCATAACCTTGCCAGCAGATTTCACTGCCTTCGCCTTCTTCGGAGCACTTCCACCAGCTTCCACCCATTGTTTCGATTGATTTTTGGTTTCAGGTGTGTAGTGGTGGACCCACGTTTCATCAACAGTTATTAATCGACGCCAAAAATCAACAGGATTACGCTTATCATGTCCAAACACCGCTGTGAAGTGGTCTGTCGAACTCGTTTTTGTTCGACACTGAGCAAACGCGGCACCCATCTTGCCGATAGCTTTTTCATATGCCAATGTTCATGCAAAATGTTGAACACACGTTCATATGATATGTTTACCATTTCAACAATCTCACGCAACTTGACTCGGCGATCATTCATAACGGATTTTCTTGATATTTTCTTCAGTAACCACCTCTTTTGGCCTTCCTGTTGATGGTATTGTTGCAGTGCTTGTTCGGCCGCGTGTAAATTCAGCAATCCAAAATTTTACCATGTAATCTGACGGAGCAGACTCACCGTAATGTTTATCGAGCTTTTCTTTTGTCTCTTTCGCCGTTTTCCCTTTCAAATAATAGTGTTTAATCACTGCACGAAATTCGCTTTTTTCCATTTTTCAAGAAACACAAAAGTTGCTTACTTCAAACGACTACAACAAATAAACTAATCGATGAATTTGGGTGAAATTTTAACAGCTGACGTTTGACAGATCGTAATTTCTAAAAAAAAAGTTTTTGTGTTTGTGCTGCCATCTAGCGCTAGGTAGCTTCAATATACATCCGCCCTCGTAGCTGTGTGGGCGCCGTTGATACCTCTTTTCAGATTTATACTTACGCAGATTGAAATTGCGTGAATTTCAGCCTGACAAAACGTTAGGCCACATGCCCATTGGTTCTGAGATTTTGGTATTGGGTCGATAGACCCCTGCACCGATTCCGGTGTTTTTGACCCGTTTGTGACCCTTCTAGACTTCTGGGGTCGACCCAAGGTCCTCATGTCCCATTCATCACGTTCTGAGATAACAGTCTCAAAATTCCGATTAAAGTAGCGTTTTGGGATTATATAGTGCGTTATTGAGCAGCAGATTATGTTTTGATCTGGTATGGGTTTTAGAATATTGAACTGACGCATGTCATGAGCTTCTTGTCTAGACACGATTTTCATCTTCAATACGCTTCTAGCAGCACATTTTATCACGAACATGTGGAGTGGGGATCATCCTATCAGCGCTTCAATAGCAGCGTGTGGGCTCTATCGGATGGCATCCACGTAAGAGTTTTTTTGACCGGATTCTTGTGTGGTTTTTGGCCACCATACAGTGGATGGCTAAACCATATGATTGCTCTGACCATCATTACATACATTCAGTGTATCGATTTAGAGTCTAGACCCCATATTTCACTGAATGAAACTACGATAGACCCACATTGCTCTTGTAGCTGTGCCTCTCACCGAATTTAGGTGAGATTTCCAATTTAGACGTCTATCTAAACTACACCTAGATATTTGACCTCATCAGAATATTTTATATTGGTTCCTCAAGAACTATTGTACCAAGGTTCAACTTTAATCTGTTTGTGAAAGGAACGAGAATCGTCTTGCTACGATTAATGCATAAGCCTCCTGCGCGACACCAATCGGAAATGAAAGTGAGAGTCTGATGTTGGATATTGTCCTGTCAAAATTGACGGGGATAATGACAGCAAGATCGTCAGCATACTCACTTGACTCGAAGCCTATCCCTTGTAGTTTAAGACGGAGTCGTCGCCTAGAGATTAACTAATTTTAACATCATTTTAGTCCACCCAAAAGTCGGTTTATCGATATTCTTGCAGAGCATAGTCCTCTCTATAGAGCGGTAACCGGTATTATCAATGGCATTTCCTTGGAATACTGAGCTTTCTCTACCTTTGTTACAAGACCCCACCGTGGATTTCCCCTTATTGTATGCAAACTGAGATTGATGCAGAGGTATTGTTTTGTGCAGCGTTCCTCTAAAATGTAGATCCACCTTTTGGGTGTTTCGTGCCTAAGGCTTAATGGAGTCTATCGCTCTCTGGCATTTCGACTATTATTATTATTAATTCCATGACATTTGACACAATAAAACTATACTTATGCTAACAAAGTTAACTAAAAGACATAATTATAAAAGAGTCAAATATCGCTCCTAGTCGGAGCATAGGGCGGTCACAAAAGCTCTCCAAAGATTTCTATCAGCAGCCAGGTGTCTTATTTTGTTCCAGGTGGCTCTGTGGTGACTTTCGGCGTGGATAGTGCGTACCCATGTTTGTCATGGGCGTCCTGCTTTCCGACTACCATGTGGGTTCCATTTAAAGGCCATCTTTGCAATGTTGGTGTCTTCTCTACGCAGAATGTGCCCTATCCAGCTCCACTTGCGTCTTTTAACTTGTGTGTCAATAGGCTCGCTATTGGTGAGGCGCCACAGGTCTTCGTTCATGATCGTTGTCGACCAGAAAATGCGGCAGATTCTTCGTAGACATTTGTTGACAAAAGTTTGAAGTTGTCGAGTTATTTGGCATTTCGACTATGCTTTCCCAAAATTTTGTCCAAAACTCTCGCTTGGATTTTCTTAATTCCTTGTAATTTGTCAGAGCGATCCTATAGTCGTCTCACACCTTAGTGCATTTACGACAACTGAAAAGTTTTCTTATTTATTCCGCTTATATGCAAGGTTACTATTCCACCGTGGGTTTCATGATATGCCACCATTGCTTTCATGATATGCCGAAATTCCTAAATTATTTCGTCCATATTCCTCCGAATCGCTGAAGTCATCAAGGCTAAAGCGGCAGCCCATAAACAGAGATCACAAGAACATGTAAATATAGAAGCTGCCAATATTTATATCTCTCGCACAAACTAGACGTCTCAAAAGGCGAAGGCATCTTTGACTTTATAAACAATTAGAATTATAGTTATTTGATAAGAAATTCTCTTCTGTTTTCATTATCATTATATAACTGATCCAAACTGTTTGTTATTTATACAGTAAATAGTCGTAGTGTAAATAATCAAATAATTGTGAATGCATTATACTAAATAATGTTTAAAATTTAAAAAAAAATAAAATTAGTCGATACCGCCACCTCGAGTTCACCGACAGAATTTATACTTGCAAGCAGCAAATCGGTCCTTGATGATAATAATTCATATATAGTCTCCAATTTGTCTTTTTAGAATTGAAGACTTCATTTTTTAAATCATGTTTTAGCTGATAAATCGAATCATATGTATACATGATCTGACAAAGAGGGCTGGTCAGACACATGCCAGTTTTACAAAATAGGTAATGTGACGACTGGTTAGAGTTTCTCTAACCGCGTTAATAAAGTTTGTTTTTGTATCTTTATTACTGATGTTTGTATTTTTACTTAAGAAATAACCCACCTCTATTGTTAATGTCCGATGTTCCCCAGACATAATGGTTCCCGTTTGCGTCACAACCAGACAAATACTGTATATTGTTTTTATGGCAGTGCTCAATTAGCACCTGTACCTTCACAGAAGGTATAACCTTGGATTCTCCTGGAAAGTAGGCGGACGCACAAACAATTTCCTCCGCTCTCTTCCCTGCTGAGACTTCCACAAGGATAGCTAATAGATCCTGACTAGCAAACTCTGAAATGAGAGAATAGTTAGTTTTAAAATCAATCATAATCGACGCCTTGGCCCGCGAACTATGATCATAAACTAGGACCCTTATTTTTGTCGTCCCTATGGTCTCCAGTATGCCTGGTTTTGTGAGGCTGTTGCGCTTTCCGCGCGAGCCATACTTCGGTATCGGGGTTTTCTTTAATTTGTTTGCGCCTGCGATTTCTCTTTGTCGTTCTAGCGCGTTGCTAGTCGACGTTTTATTCCCCTCAACTCGCTTGTGTCACCAGCATGCCCTTCAGCGCTGCTCGCGAGTGTGTGCTTTGTTTCTTTGAATTGTTGCTTTATCACTAACTTTATTTGCGCCTTTGTTGCTCTTTATGATTAGACAGACATTTCCATAGCGATAGGCAACCTCTCCTTGCACTGTGAGAGTTTGTTGAGTGATTCGTCATCCACCACAATAACAAGGTGAAGCAACGTACTTTCGGTCGACCTCTGAATCAGCTTCAAATTTTTTGTTGCCAATGTATTCTGCGCCCCAATGATCACAAGAAATTTTTCATTTGGTAACTCGGTGCTCTGTGAGAAGTTGCCTCTGACGACTTGCGTTTTTGTTTATCATAGCAACTGTTTCCAGACGTCACCACGTGGAGCTGATAGATCAGCCTTCCATCAGAACCTCAGTTGCGGCACGGACTTAAGTACACGCTAGTCCCCATTTAGTTACCTGCAGCACTGACAGCCAAAAAAAAAAAGATCCCAATTAGTGGAATCGATGTCACAGGCATTGCAGCTTTCGAAAGTAGTGGAACATATATATGGATTCTAGCCTGTAAATTGAAATAAAAATTATACAATAAACTGAGTGGGACGAAACTGTATTCAAAGTTACTTGTATATCTGTTTTTCTAGCCGCTAGTATTAAGCATGCTAGAGTCACACTCAGAGGTTCGCATGTTACATCTTGCCTTACCGGGCTTACTCTCAAAATGGTTCTTTCCAAAAAATCGTTTCTCTTCGAGCCGAAGGCCTGAGTAGCTAGTACTCATTCCCCTGAACCATTGCAGTCATAATTAATTATAGTGTCAGATATAATAATAATATCTATTTTATGTAATATTTTTATTTTTTGTTAAAATCTCTTAAAAAACGTTTTAAAAAAAGTATTTCATGAACAATTTTCTTCAAAACCATTTTTAGAATCCTCCACTGTTGATAGGTTCTATAACTTATTTGGATTCCCATAATAGAGTCCTTTATTGACAGATGACATTAATTATTTTTCTTCAAAATTAACAGAATTTGATACTAAAGAAAAAATTTCTTATAGAATATCCTGATTCCGTTCCTGTCATCAATGATTTGAAGATTTGTATGGAAAAAATTGATCTAAGAAAGGATTTAATTAAAATTTTAAAAAATACTTTAGAAGTAAGAATTCTGCACCCAGGAGTAAACACGCTGGATATTCTTACAGGCTATGTTGCAGCTATTAAAACCATTCGGCATCTAGATAATAGCGGAGTAATTTTAGAAACCGTCACATCACCTATTAAACAATATCTTCGTAGGCGCAGAGATACTGTTCGCCGAGTGGTTACTGGTCTTACTGAAGAAGGACCTACTGACCTTTCTGAAGAACTGGCTAAAGGAGAACTAATCAAAGAAAACATGGGTGCTATGATTAGTGAAGAGTTTAGACACTGGGAAAACTGGCAGCCTGATCCCTTCTGTTTAGAAAACAATAATCATATACAGTACGTAAACATTAATCGATCTGCTGATATTATATCCATGGTAGTTGACATTTATGGCAGTAAGGATATATTTATGAATGAGTATCGGCATTTAATGGCCGATCGTTTGCTTATACAGCTGGACTTCAGCCAAGAAAAAGAAATTCGTAATTTAGAATTGTTGAAGCTTAGATTCGGAGAGGCTCTTCTTCATAGTTGTGAAGTCATGTTGAAGGATGTTGCTGATTCGAAACGTATTAACACACATATTCAAAACGATGCAATTTACAAAGAAAGTAAGTTTGATATATTAAACATAATTTAAAAAAATAATTCACGTAATTTTTTAGATAAAAAGTTTGACATAACATCACTTATTATTTCCGCTCAATTTTGGCCTACTTTCAACAAAGAATGCCTTGCGCTCCCAGAAGAAATTGAAAATGAATTTAAGAAGTATACAAAATCTTACGAATCATATAAGGGCAATCGTACCCTAAACTGGCGTCCAGTTACAGGTCGTGTAAATATAATATTGGAAATGGATGAACGTATTATTGAAATGACTGTTACTCCAACTCAAGCTGTGATCATATACCATTTTCAACACAAAAGTAAGTATACCTGCTTATTATAGCCTAATGTAGAATCTTTTGTTTCAACTAGAATACCAGAATTGTTGGAATAAATTAAATTATAAATTAATTATCGAATTTCATTACATCTGAATTGTTCTATCTAAACATTTTCGATATCTCATATGATTGGGAACCGAAACTGTATAACGAAGTTATACACACAAATTTTTATACTTTTCCGGTCATTATTTCCATATCTAAGAATCTATTTCCACCAGGCTGGAAGCGTGCACTGCAATTGCAATCGGTTTCAGTAAACAACTGTCTTTGCCATTTCATTTATAAGCTTTTTGCCACAAATAAAATAATGCAATTAAGGTTTACTTGTGAAATGCAAATGGAGGCAAGTATAGACACATACTTGATCATCACCTCTTCTTGATGGCTGTTAATGGCATATTTCTTTGTTCTCTTCAAGATATTATAATAATATCTTGAAGAGAACAAAGAATAAGGGAATAAGAATTTCTAGATTTTAAAATAGCACCAGATTTCTACAGTAACCAAGTAAACGCCTACCTTCACTTCCGTTACCTGATTTATAATTATAACATTTTTACTTCTGTTTATAATATGACACAATTTTATTGATATTCATTAAGTACAAACTAGAATCTGTGCAACTTGTGAGCGGTAAATACAGAGAACGGAAATGTTATGTAAAATTAGTTTTCAATTTATAACAGGGATCAACAGTCAATTTGAAACAGGTATCAAAGCTACCAATACGAACCTTCGCTACGAATACGAAGAAATTAGTGTAACTGGATCCATTCATCAAAGGCGGAAAAGGTGTTTTAAAGTGAAATTTGTTGTTTCAAAGTCGACTTAACTGCAAAATATTTGCAAATTTTTATCACATTTTAGTTTATTTAAATGAGTTGCGTATCAGTTGTGCTGTGCTGTTGGCAGAATAAACTGAGGGAAATAGCCAACTCTTGAAATGAGCGGAAAATGTTACGGAACGCGAGTAACTCTCTAAAAATTTACAGTAATATATAAAATATACATATTGTTTACCACTTCTTTAGCAGATGACCCAAGACTCTTAAATTCCTTCTCAACGGGCTTTGGTATACTCTTTGAATTTTAGCGTCATTTCTGGGTTTTTTGGTAGTGTACTGTTGGCGTGTTCTTACAAATGTAACTATATTTAAAATAATCTTATTATTATTATACTTTGCACCATCATTAATTATGTCTGCAAGGGGTTGAGGGAATGAGTACTAGCAGCTAAGGGCTTCGCCTCTAAGAAAAGCAGTTTTTCTAAAGAAGCATTTTGAGACCATGCCCGGGGCAGGATTTGAAATGATGACTCCCGAGTGTGAGTCCAACTTGCTAACTATTAGAATACAAACATCAAATCTAATTTAATAATTATTATTTATAACATTATTCACTTTCATTTTCGTGTTTTTTAGGTTCTACTTATTTAAATTGTTTCTTTGCTTGTTATTTAATTTGAATTTTTTTTCGTTAACCAAAACTAGTCTTAGACAAAACTTACGACTCGACGTTCCGAATGAATTCTGTGACATCCCTCTACGAATTTCTAAATAACATTTCTTGTTATTCGAGTTCTATGATAGCACGAAAATCGAACCTACAATGGATTCTATGATAGGGCTGATTATATTAATGATGAAATAATAATATGGTGACAATCTGTTGTATAAAGTTATATAGTTTTGTACCTAGTTATAGGTACAGGCACTTGTTAAAAATTGTACCTAGGAACAGGTACAGTTAGATTACGTTAGATTGAAAGATTGAGACCTGAAAGATATATTGTGATGCCTCTATTTATTTAAAATATGAGGATGGATCTTCTTTCAGATTAATTGCCGACAGGAATTCATGTATTTTGGAGGAATCAAGTTGAGGGATCTTGTTCATTTCTAGAATATATTCCTCAAAACACCTGTTCTTTTTTTGTGCCAGATATCCACAGTCTGTGATCAGGTGCAATGAGATTTGCCACTTTCTTCACAGAATCTGCAGATGGCATCTGAAGATAGTCCAAACTTATTCATATTGAAACGTGATTGCATATCAGTGAAACGGGATTGCATACGTTTAGGATCCCATCTGGATATTGAGAATGAGTGCCCCCTGTGAGTCAAGATGCGAACTATTCGAATAAAAGCTTATTCAAGAACCATCTGTCGGTAATGTCAAAAAGAATATTCTCGACTTCTGTCGAAGAGGATAGAAATTCTAGAAAATTCGAGAATAGCGTGGAATTTTCTACTCCAACCATTCGAAAACTATAAAAACGACAAGACCGTTCAAAGTAAAACACAGTAGATCAGAGACCATAACAGTGTGTACATCAGGCATTTTAATCGAAGCAGCAGTATTAGCAGTATTTGTAATTGTGTAAAGTGATGAAATTAATTAGTAAATAAAGTGACTAATGGTGTGTGAAATAAAGTACAAATTGTAAAGAAGTAAACTTTAAGCCTAATATTAAATGTGTAAATAGCAGTAGTTAAATAAAGTTAGTTATTTTAATTTAACCAGCGATTGTTTGATTACTACACGATCCAGTGGTACGAATCCGAGTACAGAGAGTTAGAGTAAATTGTCAAGAGCGCAATTTCGTAACAGAGTAAATTGTCAAGAGGGCAATTTCATAACAATATGATAGTTGAGTCTACAATGTTCGTTTAAAATGTCTGTGATGATTCTCATTTTACTACGACAACTAACTGTTTAGCTCTTTTAGGATTAAAGTCCTCAGAAGAGCTTTGGATAGTCTTAATCCCGGAAGATTTTTCCTGGTTTGATTTTTTTTTGCACCTGTGGACTTCTTCAGCAGACCTCCAATGGTGTTGGATGATAGTCCACAGAAAGGTTCAGGGCCGTTGAACCGAGAGGCCGTAGTTGTTCTTGCTAAGTTATCAGCCTTCTCATTTTCCTCTACACCTATGTGGCCCAAAGAAAAGATAGCTTGTTGATACTGCCTAGGGAACAAGTGTGAGCTCAAATTTTTCAGTGCTGCTTGACTATGTTTTTTGCCCGAATATTTCCTGTAAATGTTAAACTGAACAATTCTTTCAATAGCATGAGTCCCAAAGAACCAATTGGTGCCAGTAGTTGGTTCTAAGCTCAAATACTCCTGCTCCATTGCCATCCATAGTCTTAGAACCGTCTGTATACCATAAGAGGGAGTTTAATCTAATTTTATACGTTTCGGTTAGACCTTTCCAGTATTTTTTCGAACTTAACTTTTTACTGTATTTGTGTATAAAGTTCAATTTTCTTGGCATAAAATCAGGATGAGATTTTAGTATAACGTATTCGTTAGATAAATTATTACCCCATATATTTTGGGTGTAATTTGATTCCCCCAGAATAATTTCTTGTATTCTACTAAGAGATTTATTAGCGGAATCTTTTATCACTAGATGTAAGGGTTATAAATCTAGTATAAGTTCCATTGCTTCCGTTCGACTGCGCATAGCTCCAGTGATGACAAGAAAGGCAAGGCATTGTACTTTACTTAAGGCAGATTTCTACTACTATTTCACCAGGCTACAGAACCGTGGGTGATGATTGGTCTCACCATCATGAAATACGAGGGAGGTCCCAGAACTACCCGACCTATCAAAGAAACCACAAGAAATTTGGGAAAATTTTTCATTATTTCTCAACATAATCTCCTTTTTGCTCTATACACTTTTCCCAGCGAATTTCTATAGCTTCGATACCCTGTTTATAGTATGAACTGTCTAGCTCATTAAAATAGCCATCTACCGCAGACTCCACCTCTTCATTGTTTGCAAATCTTGTACCACCAAGCCATTTTTTCAAATTTGGAAATAGTAAATAATCCGAGGGAGCTAAATCTGGCGAATAAGGTGCGTGCTGAAGCAATTTGAACTTTAACTCTTTGATTTTGGCCATCGCAATAGTGGATGTGTGAACTGGTGCATTGTCTTGATGAAACAACACTTTCTTTTTTGCCATATGCGGCCTTTTTTCTTTAATTTCATCACTTAAACGCTGCAACGAATTAGCATAATACACGCCGTTTATTGTTTTTCCTTTCTGAAGATAATCAATAAAAATTATCCCACGTGCCTCCCAAAAAACAGACGCCATAACCTTGCATGCAGATACAACTGTCTTCGCCTTCTTTGGACACAATTCTCCCCTTTCAGTCCACTGTTTTTACTGCTCCTTTCTCTCAGGTGTGTAGTGGTGGATCCATGTCTCATCCATGGTTACGAATCGACGCAAAAACTCGGCTTTGTTACTGTGAAATATCGCCAAACACTCCATAGAAACATCTTCACGACGTTGTTTTTGTTCTATTGTGAGCAAACGCGCCACCCATCTTGCACACAGCTTTTTCATCTCCAAATTTTCGGTTAATATACGATATATAGCACTTTTTGAAATGTCTGTAATTTCACCTAGCTCACGCACCTTCAGCCGGCGATCATCCAATACCATTTTGTGGATTTTCTTAACCGTTTCTGGCGTGGCTACCTCAATTGGTCGACCACTACGGATGTTCGTCTTGGCAGCTCGTACGGCTTCGTGTATCTCTGCCACCCAATATTTTATGGTCGTAAACGAAGGAGCAGACTCCCCCAGAGTAGAATCTAGTTCGGCTCTAATATTCGTTGGACTGAGACCTTTCAAATGAAAGTATTGAATTACATAAGGGTGACTACTTTTTTCCATGTTTATCAATTCACTGAGATCGTTAACTTACAATGGCTCCAAAAATATATACTAAACAAAGTGGCGCCTTGAAACTTAAAACATATGTTTTATAAGGTTGCCACATTGTTATTTTTTTCAAACTACTACAGCCATCTATATGTCAGGTCGGGTAGTTCTGGGACCGCCCTCGTAAATCCAGCGAAAGATTTTTGGGTTGCATTCACAAGTTTTACCGGTAAGCCTTCTTCATATCGTCAATGCAGTTATAGCCCTCTTGGTGGTTGCTGTCAGGTGAGCCTTCCACAATAACTTTTTGTCGAAAATTACTCCGAGGTATTTGGTCTCAGAGCTCGACCTACGTACCATTTAGAATAATAGGTTTCAAATATGGTAAAAGGCACAATCGAGTTCTTTGATTTACTACCCTTTTCCCCTGCACCATACACTAACTTCTCATAAGCCTAAGGGTGGAATCAGAAATTCCTCTAGCTATTATCACAATATCATGCATGACATGATATGAATAGATTTATGAGTATTTCCAGAAGATCATCAACTGCTATGCTCCGCAAAATGGGTGGTAATACCGCCCCACCCTGCGAACATCCTTTATTGAATTTGACCTTAACAGTTTTATCACCTGCTTCAGCTGCAGTGAGTCTACTCTTGAATAAAGCTCGTATCCAATTGGAAGTGATATTATCTATTGATCTATTGTTAAGAGTCCTAATCACATATTCGTGAGGAATATTGTCAAAAGCCCGCTCAATATCAAGAAAGGCACAAAGTGCTATTTCTTTTTTATCCAGTGCTGCCTGAATAAAATCAGTCGGATGGTACAGTGTGGTTTCAGTATATTTTCCTGCAAGATACGCAAACTGACAAGGATGTAGAGGAGAACTTCTTCCCTAATTACACCTCTTAATATGCGTGTGCTCCCGTATTTAATGTACATAAATTAAGTGATAATAAAAATTCTAGAACTAACTCACCCCGTTATTGGTGCCACTGCTGCCCCAGATGGGATCGCAGCCTACCAAGGATGGAATTGGATAGGCAATACTGCGCTAGCTTAACTACTTCTTTCGGAATGTATTTGATATATCCGTGCGCCCCAACTGACACCCTCCCTTACTGTCAGATGGGTTACGACCCGTTTCAGCCACTCCACAGAGTTCGCCGTCAGTAGTCATTGCTTAGGAAGCCAGGCCATCGCAGGAGAATTCTTAGGTCCACTCCCCAACCAGCCTTCCAAGCAGAATCTGCTCAACACTCGTTAGCTCCTTGCTGGTCAGGATGGTTTCAGGCAGTCCGGACCAACAACAGCCAGCTTGGTAGCAGATGCCACCTAAGCGTAACTGCATTTGGACCCTCCCGACGGTGTCGCTGTCCTCCTCATCTTAGTTCTCAGACAAGGACAGAAGCCAAGTCATTATGTCAAACAAAAATAACACTTCTCTGATTAAGTCTTTAAATCAAAAATACCGACAAGACGCCCCATCGTGTTTTCTTTTCCGGACTGAGAAAGGCTCTGTACGACACGCTATTCTCGAGCAAGCATTCAGGCATGCCAACTGCCTTAGCATTAGCGCAGGAACTGGAAACATATCAAAATCGATACCATTTCGCAGCTATTTACAGTAACGGACTAAATAAAACTGCTCCAAATCCTCCGGCTCTACAGCCAATACGATTTTGGCCAAATATGGCAAGCCAACCAAATGGTGGTGGTCCTAGGTCAACTGTTGTTAACCAGCAACCTAGAAATTTCCAGGGTCAACCACAATTTCTCGCTGTAATAAATAACCAGATTCGACCTCAACAGCCTTTCAATCAAAACCCTAATGTTCAAAGGCGACAAAGCTCCGCGCCCCTTTTATGCAACAACTTTTTATCCAGCTGCCATCCACTCAACAAATAGACACCGATGTGAGCATGCGAACTTTTCGGCCCAACAATTTTCTGGGAATTCAGGGAGATAAACTCGCACTAAGCGCCGAAAAACATATCCCTGGAAACGTGTAAAGGATTAATTACCTTGGTGAAGACCAACCAATAGATCTGAAGAAGATGAAATCAATTTTTTAAGGGAAGTTCCACTCTCCCTTACATAGAGCGAACAATGAATGGAGAGTTACAGGAGCTTCCAAAATTATTATTAAATATTCCGATAAACTAAAAAACATCAAAAAGTTAGCTAAGCCTTTCTTGGTGCAATCAATTCATGGCGCGAGCAGAATCGTCCATAAAACCTTTGTGATTGTTCTCAATAAGACCCAAACGTTTTTCATACTTCAAAACTTGCTTTTGTTCGACGGCATTATAGGGTTTAGTTTTATAAAAAATATGAAAGATATTATCGATGCGGAAAAAACATACTCTACTTTGAAGGAGAACAGGAAAACCTAAAATATTTAGAGTTAGATCCAGCTATGCTGTAATAAGCGATTCCATCCCCAAAAATCTCGGAGAAAAATTGTTCGATATGATTACTAAGAACACCACTGTCTTTTCAAACCCAAATGAAGCGTTATCTTTCCATGCTAAAATCTCAGCAAACATTAGAAATAAAGACCCTGAACCTATTTTTCTAAATATCAATCGTATCCTATATCATTGACCGAGTTTGTCAATGTCGAAGTAAAAAAACTCTGCGAGTTGGCATATTAAGACTATCAGACACTCTATAAGAGCCCAGTCTGGTTAGTGAAAAAGGTATAGATGAGCACGGAAGCCCCAACAAATTCAAAAACTTTTTGCGACAAATACATATTTCCCGACCCTTCAGCAGTTTTGTCTAATTTAGGAAAACCGAAAATCTTCACAACTTTGGACTTAAAAAGCGGTTTCCACCAGATAAATCTCACTGAACGCGATCGCGAAAAAAACATCTGTCGGCGTCAATAACGGTAAATATAAGTTTTGTCGTTTTCCGTTTGGCCTGAAGAATGCAAGTATTTTTCAGCGTGCGATGAACGATGTTGATCCAGATGAAATCGGTAAAACATGTCACGTTTATATGGATGATATGATTCTATTTTCCGAATCCATACCGAAGCATATCGAGGATATTAGAAAACTACTAAGGAAATTATATGAAGCAAAAATGAGAGATTCCTTAGAAAAATCCAAAATTTTCAAAACTTCAGTGGAATATTTAGGTAGTGTTTCAACAAACTGCTTTAAAACTTGCTAAAGTAAAATCGACGCCATTGTCAACTATGAGATTCACGCAACGTTAAGAGGCCTCAGATCGTTTTTAGGCGCTCAGGCTATTATAGGACATTCGTGAAGGACTATGCAGCAATTCCAAACCCACTAACGAAAATTCTAAGAGGAGATAACGGTCATTTAGGAACCCGACAGTCAAAGCAAATGAAGATATCCCTTGACGATGAAACCCTTTCTGCTTTCAATAAACTAAAAAACCCCCTCGCTTTCGAAGACGTATTGATTCTCTATCCACACTTTGAGAAACCTTCTGTCTAACAACGGACGCCTCTTCTCACGCCATTGCAGTTGTTCTATCGCAGGATGGACGCCCAATAACTATGATATCAAGAACATTGTCAGTTTCCGAAGAAAATTTTGCCACAAATGAGAGGAATCTTTTAGCCATCGTGTGGGCTCTCAAATATCTAAGGCATTATTTGTATGGGGTCAATAAGCTGAAAAAATGCAAATTCAAAAATAAAACGTTGGAAAGCGTTATCGAAGAATTTTCGTCTACCATTTTTTAAAAACCAAGCAAAGACAATGTAGTTCCTGAGACTCTGTCCAGCCAATTCCTTGGTATCACTACAAATTTAAACTCCTCATTCTCTATTCAAGTTTTTGCCAGCGAAGTTTCACTAACGGAAATTGTTCCCTCCGTTGAGAATCCAATCAACTGCTTCAACAATCAGATTATGATTATCCAAGTTGCGGAACCAAAAAGTAAACCAAATTCTTTTTAGAAACTGTATCCGCCATCGTGTTTCTTATAAAGAGCTCGAAGAAAAGGAATACAATAAAAAATTTTAGCAATCAACAAGCTGATTTAAACTATCACAATCAAAAAAAGTCTTAAGACCATTTGAATCAGGACAAAAAGTTTATGTGAATGGAAATAGACGTTTGGATAACAAATTCAGTAAATCTTACTTCGAAAGGATACTACATTAAGATTTTGGTACAACATTAAAAATTGACAACAAGACAATTCATAACGATAATGTAAAATTCCTTATTACAGAATCCTAAAACTTTTCACCTCTACTGGTGCCGCGTCAAATGGAAATGCTGCGATTTTTAAAAACTATGAAGCCTCCGGCCCTCGTGTCAAATCTTACCGACTTATAAAGGCGGAAACAGAAAAGGTCACGAAATTATTCGCTCAATCCCACATAAAGAATCTTTTAGAAGCGGACTTGGACCATACTCGAAAACTAGTAAATTCTCTCTGTATCCATCACAGGCATACCCGAAGTGTAAATTTCATCGGTACCGCACTTAAGTATATAGCTAGTAACGGCCAACGACTCATTAATACAGAAATACAGTACCAAATTAACAACTTAACCAAAACCGTTAACGTTCTTCTAAATTGAGTCAAATCGTCAGATATCGAATTATATGAAAAAGCGTGAGTCTATCAGTAAACAATTTTACTAGACAGCAAGGAAATCAATTTTCATAAAGACTGAAAGCCTAAACATAAGCGTAAACGAAGTTATTACCAATGCAAATACTCGTATGAAAATTTAACAGAATACTATTATGCGATATAAAACTAGCATTTCCTGTCGTGCAGAACAACAAAATTTTCTTTTTCGAAACCAAAATAGCGATTAGCGAAATATAAAATAAAGTGGAAAAAATAATATTCAACAAATGTAAAAAGAAATCTGCAACTTCATTTTGTCAATCACTTAATAGTATAAGCCATTCATGTCTCTTTAATTTATTAAAGAATAACACTGTATCTTGCAACACAATTTCAGCACAGAAAGTACCAAGTTCATGTCTCTTTAATTTATTAAAGAATAACACTGTATCTTGCAACAGAATTTCAGCACAGAAAGTACCAAGTCTTAATACGATTGGCTTGGCCATCATGAACAATGCGTCCGCAAGCATTTCTTAACAAGGGAAACAAAAAGTTATTCAAAAAGTTCCTGATAACTTCGAAGATATATATATATATATATATATATATATATATATATATATATATATATATATATATATATATATATATATACATATATATATATATATATATATATATATATATATATATGTATATATATATATATATATATATATATATATATATATATATATATATATATATACATATATATATATATATATATATATATATATATATATACATGTATATATATATATATATATATATATATATAGGTTTGTTCAAAAAGTATCGCGCATTTTGAATTTTCGCGGGCTACGGATGTTCGATTTTCGATCTTTTTGTGGCGTTGGTACTCGTGACCCTCACTTACGAGTATGTTGGCAATCTCGGCCATGTTGAATGTTCAGTCAGTTTTGACAGCTATTGTGCGTGGACGTGTTTTAGCTTGTCTTCGATTTTTGTCAGTCGTAGCGTAGCGTCGTCCCTTCATGGGCCTTTTCAATTTCGGGAACGAGAAAAAGTCACAGGGGGCCAGGTCTGTTGAATACGGTGGCTGCGGCATTATTACAGTGTTGTTTTTGGCCAAAAGTGTCGGCTAGATATAAAATTGCTCCATCAACTTTGACATCCATCCAAAAAAAAGTGACTTTTACTTAGATCTTTCATCAAAAACAAAGTTGAAGAGACAAAAGCTATGTGAATTCCTGGAATTGGAGCACGCGCTGATGAAAGGGTTCGAGCAGTGTTGTCATACCAGTTGGTGGATTACTGATGCGGGAAAAGGCAAAGATTTATGCAGTTAAATAAGGCCTAACTGAATTTAATGCGAGCGATGGGTGGTTTGATCGGTTTAAAAAAATGAATAACATAAGTTTTCGGAAAATTTCTGGTGAAAGTGCTCCTGTGGATGATGGTGTGTGTTCAGACTGGTATGGTAAACTTCAGAAATTCAAAGAGGGCGGGCTATGAGCCTAAAAATATTTTTAATGCAGACGAAACAGGTCTATTTTTCAAATGTCTTCCTGACCGTACAATGAGTTTAAAAGTTGAAAAGTGTCATGGCGGCAAACATAGTAAAGATCGTATTACAATAATGCTTGCTGTTAACATTGATGACACAGAAAATCTAAAGCCATTTATTATTGGAAAATCAGCGAAGCCTAGGTTTTTTAAGAATGTGAAGACATTACCCGTAACTTACCGTTCCAAGAAGAAAGCATGGATGACTGGTCAATTGTTCACTGAATGGCTCCAATCATTGCATAGACAAATGGAATGACAACAACGTCAAATTTTACTGTATGTTGATAATTGCCCTGCACACAATGTTAAAGAAGATTTAAGTCATGTGCGTATACAATTTTTGCCTGCAAACACTACTTCCAAACTTCAGACACTCGACAAAGGCATTATTGAAAATTTTAAGACATTATACCGCAAAGAAATAGTATTGCAAATGCTTGAAAGTCTAGAAGATAAAAAACAGCACACTATCACTTTATATTCTGCAATAAATATTGCTTTTAAAGCCTGGCAAAATATTTCGAAATCAACTATAAAAAATTGTTATCGAGCTTGCGGTTTTATCGACGATTCAAACGCAATGTTAGTGAGCAGTGAACTTAACATAGCGGAGTGGGATAGAATAGATTGTTTACCCTTGGCTAATCGGTTAGTGACGTCAGCAGATAAGCCGCCAGTTTTGTCAAGCATGCAGCCCAAATAGCAGAAACGGTCCACGTTTTCCAGTTGTTTATTATAGATGGAGAAATCCTGATTGTACTCGGCATTAATACGATGGACTTTGGTTTTACCAACGGTTATTCTTAGACCTGTTTTGGTTGCGTTTTCAACAACTAGTTCGATCTTCCTCTTCATGTCTCCATGTGTGTTGCTTAAAAAACAAATGTCATCAGCATAGTCTAAGTCTTCGAGTCTCTCCGTTAAACCCCATGGAATGCCTCATTTATCCTTCGTGACTTTCATGAGTACAACGTCCAGAGCGGTGTTAAAAAGTAATGGAGATAGGATGCAGCCTTGCCTCACCCCGGATTTTACCATTATCTTGTCGCCAAGCTGCTTCTCATGGAGAATGCGACACGTTGCTTGAGCGCTTTAACAAGGTTAATCAGTTTTTTTAGTATACCCTTGCATTCTAGCGCCTTCCAGATGGTATCATGTACTAAAGTGTCGAAAGCTTTTTCGAAGTCTATGAACGCCATGTAGAGAGGAGATCTCCACTCGACAGATCGTTCCACGATTATACGTAAGCTGTGAATATGGTCTACACACGATTTATGAGGGCGAAACTTAGCTTCTTCTTTCCTCATGTTGGGCAGAATTGCATCGGCTAATCGCTTGTTTATAATATGTGCTATGATTTTGTAAACCATGCTAATCAATGTAATCCCGCGCCAATTCTTCCGCTCATACAAGTTGCCCTTCTTGGGAATCTTAACACCTATGCCCTCTGCTAATTCATCAGGCAACAGTTCTGTTTCCCAGAAGATTGAGACAGTAGGTTGAAGAAGCTCTGCGTTCGTGGTGGGATCGGCGCGTATTCGTATCGATATTATCAATTCCAGGCGCCTTACTGTTTTTTAAGCATTTGATTGCATCGCAAATTTCTGCGTTGCTTGGACATTCTTTGTCAATGTTGGGGTTTTAAAAGTGTTCAATACATTCACAAATTGTTTCTGTTTCAGCCTGCTGTGTCTCCAACATATTCTTGTAGAACTCAGTCCATAGCTGAAGTTGCGCATCAACAGAAGTAGCTAATTTACGTTTATCGTCTTTTATTGGTTTAGCGGAAGGCTTAGTGCTGCTTGTTAGTCTCTTTGCGATTTATTTCGGCTCTTGTACGATTTATTTCGGCTACAGCCTGTGCTTCTTTGGCAATATTTTCTGACCATTTTCGCTTATCGCATCTGGCGCCGTGTTTCACGGCGCGGTCAAGTCTGCTATTCTCCAAATGGAAAAACGTTTTTTCTGACCGTGTTCTGGCGCCATTGAGGGACGCTTTAGCTTTTTTGCGCTCCGCTATTTGGTGCCATGTATCATCTGAGATCCATTCTTTGCGGTTATTTGAAACGTAGCCGACTGATCTCTTGGCAGAGTCCAATAAGATATTTTTAGTGCCAGCCCAGCTACGTTCAGTGAAATCGTAAACCAGCGAATTTCGTAAAGAGTCCGAATACAATTTGCACGTGGCAGGATTTTGCAGATTTTTGACATTAGATCTCCTGTCGATTGTACGTTTCCATTTAATTGCAGCTAGCTTTATGCGTATTGATGCAATGATGAGGTGGTGGTCGCTGAAGATTTTGGCACCTCTTTTATTGCGCACATCCAAGAGGGAGCCGCGCCATTTCTTGCTTATGGTTATGTGGTCAATGTGATTTTCTGTTTTGCGGTCTGGGGACATCCATATGACCTTATGTATCCTCTTGTGTGGGGAAATAACGATCCACCTATAACTAAGCTGTTCGTCATACACATTTCTACGGAAATATTGCCGTTTTCCGTAAGTCTACCAGTGCCATGCTTACCCATTACTGCTTCCGCGTACGTGTTGTCACTTCCAGTTTGCGCGTTGAAGTCGCCCATTGTGACAATAATGTTCCCCTTATGAGCAGAGGATATAACATTGTTAAGAAGGCCATAAAAGGCTTCCTTAGTCGTGATGTCAGACGCCTCAGTTGGGGCGTATCATTGGATAAACTTTAGGTTTGTAGCTCTTCTTCGTAATCTACCCGTTATTATTCTGTCGGATACCGGTTCCTAGTTAATAAACGCTTTCCATGTCGCCTTAGCCAATAGAAAGCCAACGCCGCTGGATTTCTGTTGGCCTGTTGGTTTCCCTGAGTGTAAAATGTAAAGCCTTCGGAGGTTGTGGTTTCACCAAAGTCGCATAAGCGAGTTTCGCACAGACACAGACCCAGCAGGAGAAGATAGTAGGCAGAAAATTCTTTACATAATTGGCGAATGCGAGATGGTTCCGTAAGCGTTCTAACATTCCATGTTCCAATTCTATTCCTTGCTTTCATGCCAAAGGTCGTCACCGGTTCAGTTAGAGTATTATTATTTTTATTTATTCTTCTTCGGTTTCAGTAATCGTAGTGATTTAGAATGAGTCGCTGATTAGGCCACTGCATCCGATCCTGGTACTGGGGCTGCCAGTTCACCTCCAGGCAGGAAGGTTGCGACAGAATTTCGTCTGCGCAGATGGTAAGGTTATACCGCCTTTTATCGGACGCCAGAGCCTCGTTAGCGAAAGTAGGGTGTACCACGGACAGGAGAGGTTGACAATTGGGAGCGTCTAAGACCTAGACATATATATATATATATATATATATATAGAGGTTGACAATTGGGAGCGTCTAAGACCTAGACATCACCCCTCTTACAACCCAGTATATATATATATATATATATATATATATATATATATATATATATATATATATATATATATATATATATATATATATATATATATATATATATATATAAATATATATATATATATATATATATATATATATATATATATATATATATATATTTATATATATATATATATATATATATATATATATTTATATATATATATATATATATATATATATATATATATATATATATAAATATATATATATATATATATATATAAATATATATATATATATATATATATATATATATATATATATATATATATATAAATATATATATATATATATATATATATATATATATATATATATATATATATAAATATATATATATATATATATATATATATATATATAAATATATATATATATATATATATATAAAAATATATATATATATATATATATATATATATATATATATATATATATATATATATATATATATATATATATATATCAGAGTCTGTTATTAAAAAAAGAAAAGGATAGCTAGGTGGTTCTTGCTTTTATGATTTTGTTTCTTGGGTCAGTTGAAAAGTATTCGCTGAACAGTGAAAGTCGTATTTTGTTCTACGATCGTGTGATCGAGTTTAAAAAAACCCACTAAATATTAACTACAAAAGACATTTTTATTTTAATTAGGTCGGTACCTACTAACACGTACTCTTTGTTTTAGTTAGTGTCATTCTGTGACATTTGTTCTTTCTTCTAGTGAACATTTTTATTTCTCGTAAAAGTGATGGATTCTACATCTGGCGTGAGAAGTAGAGGTACAGACAAAATTTTTTTAATTGACTATCCAGCTCATCATATAACTGGATGTAAGCTTTTCTCCAATCTACAAGTTCTAGCTACTATGTTATACATTTTGCGTACTGTGAAGTTAAATGTGAGAGGCTCTGCCACAACTACTGTTGACGAGGTTTTCGTTTTTTGGACAAAAGCTCGAATTCCTACAAAACAAAAGAAAAATGTCATAGTAAAGCTGGAAAAACTGTACGATGATTGGAGAAAAATGCAAAAGTACAAGGATAGAAAAACGGAAAGTGCAAGAAATGCTGTAAAAGAGTTTACCCTAAAGTTGGATGATCGCTTTGATATTTCCCACCAAGATGCCCTGACGATGATGACTTCAGAAGAAGACAAGGAGTTTCTGTTGAAACAAAGATAGAAAGGAAGACCAGGCTCCATGCTCGGAGTTGACCTGAAGTTGGCTCAAGCTGAATAAAGACTACTACAGAAACAACGGAACGGAAATTTGGGTAAGCATTTAAAAAAAATATATATATATATATATATTTTCCTTGTAGCGAAACTTTATAAGATCTAGATCACTAGATGAAATTTCCATCAATATTAACTAAGACACAGAGACGGTGGAGTTCATGGACGACGAGACAACAGAAGAGTCAGGAGGACGTGAAACGCCGTATGAAGAGCTCGAGATGAACGTAGAATCTGAAGGACCATCTGCCCCCAAGAGAATCAAGCGTGGCTTCAAAGAGGTCCTAACCATGAAATTGTCATTGTTGCTGGACCGCTGTTAGGTGTCCGATAGGAACGCTACTCCTATCATTTTGGCTACAGTAGAAACTCTCGGAGAGGATCCCAAAGAATATAAGATCTCCAGAAGCGTTATCCGTGAACAGCGGAGAATAAACCGTGAAAAATACACGGAACAAATTCAAGACAGACTTAAGATACCCCAAAACGAGGTTGTTTGCGTGCACTGGGATGGAAAACTACTACCAGGTATCCTCAAAACAGAGCAGAAAGAACGGGTTGCTGTTCTGGTATCACATGGGACTAAAGAACAACTCCTGGGCGTTCCTGAAACTGACAGTAGCTCAGGAAAGGGACAAGCCCTAGCAGTGTACGAATGTCTAGAGAAATGGGGTCTCGCCAGCTCGGTCGTGGCTATGTGCTTCGATACAACAGCATCAAATACTGGGAGACTCAAAGGAGCGTGCAATCTCCTGGAGCAGATGTTAGGTCGAGAGCTCCTATATCTAGCGTGCCGACACCACGTTTTAGAAGTCTTGTTGAGAGGGGTTTTTGACTGAAAGTTTGGAAGCACATCGGGACCTCAACCAGACATATTAAAGAGATTTCAAAAAGAATGGTCGGCGATTGAAAAATCCAAGTTCGATATAGGCGAGAATGTTTTGAAACTACTGCCCAAAGACGAAGTAGAGAATATCAAAGAAGAACTGCAAGGAAAAGTAATGGAATGCCAGCCAAGAGACGACTACAAAGAGCTGTTACAGTTGGCATTGATATATCTTGGCCACTTGACGGAAAAGATGTGCGCTTCAGGTCTCCAGGTCCAGTACACCATGCCCGGTGGATGGCAAAAGCTATTTACTGTCTGAAAATACAACTATTCCGTGACCAGTTTAAGCTGACTTCCCAAGAACAAGAGGCCCTAGAAGCACTTTGTGTTTTCATCGTTCGAGTCTACTGTAAAGCCTGGTTTAACTCCCCCAGAGCGTGTTTAGCACCAAAACAAGACCTAGACCTCATTGAAAATCTATTGAAATACGAAAGCATTGACAAAAAAATATCAGAAAAAGGAATTAACAAAATGATAAATCACCTGTGGTATCTTAGTCCTGAACTTGTTGCCCTGGCATTGTTTGACCCGACAGTGCAAAACACCGTAAAGAGCCAAATGGCGACAAAAATCTTAACAAAACAAGCAGAAAAAATGAGAAGTGCTCCAGAAATGTATTTTTTTATTGCATTTAAAATATTATAAACAATATCGCCTTCAATTTGATGTATGACACGGGCAAATATATTAAACCGTTCTAGAGATATGGGTCGGCAAAGTCGCCAAACTGCAAAAAAATCGAAATTTTCAAAACTTTGAGGCCCCAGTGGCACGTGTTAGCATCTTTCAATCGTGCTCAAAATTTGGCAATCCTAAAATCTGACTGAAAGAAACATTTTAGGGGGGTGCCCCCAAAAAAATGCTGACATATTTTTTTTTACCCTATGATATATATATATATATATATATATATATATATATATATATATATATATATATATTAGGTTGGTTTATATATATATATATATATATATATATATATATATATTAGGTTGGTTTATATATATATATATATATATATATATATATATATATATATATATATATATATATATATATATATATATATATATATATATATATATATATATATATATATATATATGGATATATGCATATATGTATATATATGTATATATGTATATAAGTATATAAGTGAGTGTTGCCCTAATTTTAGTAAAATTAAACAACACTTTTAAAATTTTTAGACACTGTGCCAATTTTTTAAAGAATGTTCTTAAGCTCTATATGCTTTCCTTCTCTTAAGACTAACTTAGAAATATCACTTATATTAGGAAGCAGCTTATGCTCATCGTAATTTGATGCCTGCCTGCACGTGCCTATAAAAATGCTGGCATAGCTTCAATGCCGTTGCCTTTCGGGTAACCAGAATAGGCTACGGGAATCTGCAATTTAGCAGAAATGTGGGAACAGGCAAGTCAGCTGGCATGTTAACTTACAATTGGAATCTGCAAATCACCAGAAGTGTGCAACCGGCAAATTGACTGACACGTTAACTATTAACAAGTTAACTAATCCTCCTCTAAGTTCGAAACGTCTCTGTTTCTCTTTTGAAATTCATGAACTACCTCCGATTTATTAACTTTTGAAGGATTGTTTTTCAAAATAATTATGGTGAATATGACAAAAAGGGTCATGACTAACATTAGTACTGTCCAAAAAAAATTATTTTGCCAACTCATATTGTCGATATGAACCTTATGAAGATATGGGAGAGAGAGTTCCTTTTTGTGCTTTGACAATCTTACTGTTATTAATTTCGGGGGTACGGATCAGAAAAGTGTCCTTTTTATTAACACAATAAGTGGTTTCGTTAATTGTTATATGATTCGAGAAAGTAAGTAGGGCTTCCTTTCACGTTTAGTATCCCATTATCATGGACAGTTGTCGTGTAAATATCGATTAAAAAGATTAAGCCCTCTGAAATTTGTTGCCCATGGGGAAGGTGGTGCGCGGATCGACTGGTGCAATTTTTTGTCTTATTTTTAAAAATAATATTCCTCGCCAATATGATGGATAAGATTACAGTATTTCAATTTTCAATAACTTTGTTATTTCTATGCTGGAGCAGAAGAAATATAGTTATTTCTCTCTTATTATTGATAGTGTTGCTTTCACCAAAATAATTTCTCATTGTGTTTTTTCTTTAGTGATGATTTCATTACTTTTTTCCTGCAACTCGTTGTTAATAATTGTTTGTCTATTGTAATTTTCAACAAGATAATATTGATTGTTGATTAAAATTTCGAAATCGCTATGGTCAGGTGTATTCGCGATGAATTTCAGTGCCAGGCCAAGAAAATCAATGGATCTAGCAAACCTGTGGGAGACCTGGAGGGCATTTATATGGTGAATGTTTTGGTCAGTTTGTTGTTGGATGATTCCTGACTAAAGTGTGTCCTTGAGTTCATTCTGAATGGCTTCTAAATTCTCATCAATAATAACTTCATAAGTCTGTCGAATTAGTTGAGTGAATGATTTTCGTGTAGTCGTAATAGAGTGCAACTTTGCCTTGGTTCATAGAAATGAAGTACGCTGGGGTGTAATCAAGAATTTCAGCAGTTACCAAAGAGTACAAATCTGGAAAAATTACAGGATATTTTTCTTATGAATCTTCTTGTTATCTATTAGAGCTGTTGCCCCTAAATCTTTTTGAATGACTTTCTATGTAGACCTTGTCCAACTTGTTTCCAAATCGCCTATTTATTTTAACATACTCGTACACCATGTCACCTTCGTTAAATATTATACTTTTATTTGATCGCTTCAGTAAGTCCTGTTGAGCTGAAATCAGTTGATCATTAATTATTTGTAAATGTTCTTTCCAGTTGGTATGGAGGGCATCTATAGGATTCTAATGTGTTACTGTGTGGATAGTGGTATTATATTTCGTTGTTGCTAGTAAGAATAATTTTGTTGTATCAGTTATATTTTCGTTAATGCAACTTGATGTTTCTAACAATGTAGAGTGAAACCTTTCTACTTGGCCATTACTTTTACTATTCAGAGGTGGGACAAAAAACTTATTTATATAAAAATGATTTTCCAACATTGAGCTTACTGTGCTGGATTGAAACGACAAAGACTTTTCGTTGCCAGAGACAAGAAGTTTCTTGTTCTTAAATCTGTTCAATATTAATAGAAGTGTGGTCCTTATATCCAGGTTAGATTGCGACTTAAAAGGAAGAATTCAATTGATCTTGGCTTATACGTTATTATTAAAGAATAGTGCTCTATTTATATGTGCAAAAGCATCCATATTTTCCGTTATGATACTATCGACGTTGACCACTTTATTAAATTTACTTCTTGACACTTCAAATGGTTAATTTTTTCTTTACCAGTTTCATAAAAAAGAAAACCACTTATCGTGTCTATTATTGCTTCAATTTCCTTGAGGAAATCGTATCCGATGATTCCGCCATACCTATTAAGGTGGGTAATACGAAAAATGTTGTAGAATTGCCTAAAATAAAGATTTTACTTTTTTCCGTTATATTGTTTGAGCCATTTATTGATTTTACAGAAAAGTGAATTTGAATTGAAACAATGCCTTTAAAAAAAATTAATTGTTTATGTGGCTTATCGCTGTTCATTCCGGTGTCACTGAATTCTGAGCACTTGACCATCTGCTCTAGTTTGAGAAATAAATGGTAAGTGTGACTTTAGTCTAAAAAATGAAGTTCCTGTATAGGGACACCATCAATTCCTTCCTCCACTTCATGAGCATCATATTCGTCTAGCTCTAGATCAGTTTCCTACTGCATGGCATTTATTCTCTGAATTTTTCTTTGGGGTGATTGAACTGACTGAGTTCTTATATTTGGTCGTTTGGTAATATTGTTTGGGTATTGTTGTTGAGGTTGTCTTTGTTTCTGTATCTGATGCTGCGAAAAAAAATTTTTTATGAGTCGGTTGTTGTTGTGGAAAATATTGTATTTAAGCTATCTGTTGTCTTTGAGTTGTCTGTTGGTGAGCTGCCGATTGCTGTCTCTGTTGCTGCGGTTCGAAATGTTTTCTGAATAGCATGGCATTCTGAATTTTGGTAACTAGTGGGTTTCCTAAAGTAAGATGTTCATTGATCAACGTCCATAAGTATAGGAGGGTCTCCATGCGGGTGGGAATAAGTGTACTGAGGAGTATTTTGAGTTGAAAAAGGGGCTACGTTGTTGAATTTACTTGTGATATCAGGAGGTCTCGAATACTGTCTTGCGTTGGCAAAGATCTTCGCGAAATCATACCGTTGACGGTTATGTTCCAGCTCTTTGCAGTTGCCGAAGCTGTGGGTAAGTCTTTTGGGCGAACGGGAAAAAGGATATCACAAAGTAGACGTTTCAATCCTGATATGAACACTCTTATAGCGTTTTCTCTTGCACGCTCGTTAGAAGCGTTAGTGAACGTTTCATTGCCACTGTATATTATAATATTTTTATTTAAAATAGCGTCAATTGTTTGTCGACTACATCATAATATTCATTTAGTGACTAGCGTCCTTGTCGTAAAGTATTTAGTTCATTTTCGAGAATATGCAAAGGTCTCCTATCAGAGTAGATCTGGTCGAGCCTTGAAATGATTGCTCTATAATTGAGGCGAGTATTAAAAGATTTTCGTTTGCGAAATTTTTGATGTTGTTTCTAAGTATATGGGCATAGGATTCTGAACCTTCTGTATAATAATTAATAGCAAAATTAGCGGCCTCCCGCCAAGCGAGCGGGTATTCAGTATGGTTTCCTCCGAATTCTGGGAGAGACATTATAAGGCTTCGGTCGGTCTGTCTAGTTATGACTCCTCCTCTTATGGTTACGGGTTGGTAGGACTCGACAGATTGGGGTGCCAAACTTTGTATTGTTTCAGTTAAAGCTTGAATCCATTTTTCAATTTTGACGTTAAAATGTTTACTTACTAGAAAATGAAGAAAAAAAATTATTTTTTTCAGTTTTTATTAAAACTTTTTTTCTTTTTAATCTTTTTACATTCAAATGTATTCTATTAATCTTTATCACGATAAGCTTAGACTATAGGAATCTGCAATTAAGCAGAAATATGGGAATGTTAACTTACATTTGGAATCTGCAATTCAGCAGAAGCGTGCAACATGCAAATTGACTGACCCGTTAACTTGTGACTCGTTAAATTATATATTTTTATATGTATATATGAATATATATGTAAATATATGTATATATGAATATATATGTAAATATATGCATATATATATTTTTTTTTATTTTATATTTTTTTGTTGTACTCGTATGCATAAGTTATGTTTTCGATTGCTTACATATGTTGTGAACATAGCAATTGTAAACGCGGAAGATGTAATTAGATTGGCATGGGGACTACCAAGTAAGTACATGCATAGTCTGGATCGCCGGATGACCCCGATACTATAATGAGAATCTTCAGGGCAAGTAACCCGGAACTCCCAGTAAATGAATGGAGATTCATAAAAATTGAAAGTGGTAGCGGTAAAACAGAAGCGGTGGAGACGAAACGTCATACGGTGCAGGTGCTGTTGCTAATAAATAAAGAAACAGTTGAGGCGAAATGCGAGGCCTTTCTACACTCAAGAAGGCTGAAGGAAATTTTACGGAAAACCTGGAAGAGACGGTACAGCTTTTGTTGGACACTCACTTTCCAGGTTGTGCCACTAGTGGCGACTGAAACCAACGAGAATACTCGTTTATTGATGCCTACACGGAGGGAACGCTCACTGGCTCGCAGAATCTTTACCGTCAACAAAACTAAATGGGCTATCTCCACATTTACGAGGTGTGATCAAAAAAGAACCGTTATTGTGTGATCAAAAAATAAAGTATTTATTTATTCATCAACAACTATCTTGTCCCCTTTAAAGTAATTCCCCTCAGATATAATACACTTATGCCAGCATTTTTTTCAATCCTCGAAACACTTCTGAAACGCTTTTTTTGGTATCGCCTACAGCTCCTGTTTCGATTTTCCTTTTATCTCCTCAATAGTAGCAAAACGCTTTCCTTTCATCGGTGTCTTCAGTTTTGGAAAGAGGAAAAAGTCAGCGGGGGCCAAGTCCGGTGAATACGGTGGTTGAGGCATGATAACGGTTTTGTTTTTGGACAAAAACAGCTCCTGAGCGATGTCCATGCGACGTTGTTTTTGCTCAAAATTTAGAAATTTTGGAACAATCTTCGCTGCCGCACGTTTCATGCCTAAAACATCCGTAAAAATTGCTTGGCATGAGCCGAACGATATGCCAACATCATCAGCAACCAACCCAAAATGGTTGGTATTGCCAACATATATAACAGACATGTGTACCAACATAAAAAAAAAATGCGAACATCGAACATATGCAACTCACGAAAAGATGAAAATAACGGTTATCTTTTGATCACACCTCGTAGACCATTCAAATCCCCAGGTGTCGATACCGTGCCTGCTTCGGCAAGATGTTTATGTTTTGGCACCAGCGTTAACAAACATTTTCAGGATAAGCCTGGATTTAGGTATAGTGCCTAAACCTTGGATGAAGGCTACGGTGGCTTTCATACCGAAAGCAGGCAAAAAGGCGGACCATACGCAAAAGCCAGCAGCCCATTAGCCTAACTGCATTCCTGCTAAAAGTTATGGAGAAATTTCTGGATCAATATATCAGGGAAACTTATCTTAAAGACTCACCTCTTCATATTGAACAGGCAAATCGACTGAGACAGCCATACCTAGCCAAATGAGAAAAATTGAAAAGGCGTTAAAAGGTAAAGAAATAGCTCTCTGTATATCGGTTGACATTACGGGGGCTTTTGATAATGCTACTTTCATATCAATTGAGGAGGGGATGAACAGGGAAGGTATACAAAGACTGATCATAACATAGGTTCTCAATATGCTGAAAAACAGAACAATAATCTTTGAAACAGGGGCAGAAGGGTTAATTGTCAGGTCAATCAAAGGATGTCCGCAGGGGGGCGACCTACCGCCACTCCTATGGTTAAAGTTATTGACGAGCTCTTACAAACTCTCCATGACCTCGGATCAGAGGCAAGTTTGACTCTACCATAATATATCGCATGCAACTAGCTGTTTACATCACGCAAAACTGGTGCCAGCAGAAAGGACTCCCGATAAATCCGATCAAGACAAACGTGGTACCCTTCACCATAAGAACGAAACTGAATCTGGGGACCTTATACTTAATAATGTCCAATGAAATGAAATATCTGGGAGTAATCCTGGACAAAACTCTAACTTGGAAAAACCACTTATCATACATAACTAGTAAAGCCTTAAGAGCAACCTATGCTTGCCACAGGTTGTACGGTAAAACATGGGGACTACGGCCAAAAATGATGGCGTGGTCATATAAAACAATAATAGTACCAATGATTACTTATGCGTCGTTGGTATGGTGGCCAAAAGTAAACCAAACAAGAGCTCAGATGACTCTTAACAAGATTCTCCGAATAGCCTGTTTGAGTGTGACGGGAGCAATCAGAACGTGCACCACACTAGCTTTAGGAATGATCACTGGGCTCACTCCTCTACACTTGTTGTTAAGAGGATGGCAGCCAGTGCAGCCATAAGGCTACCTAATCTAGCCCATCTTAAAGAAGGCAACCTAACGGGGCACGCAAAGATTCTGGACACTGTCTGGAATTCTCCGTGCCTCATGGTCTTTGACAAAATGGACAGAAAATTAGACTTCTCCAAGCACTTCAAAGTGGTCATCAGTGACCGTTCAGCGTGGAGAAACAATGAAGTAATAATAAAACAGGACTCACAGTTGTGGTATACAGATGGATCCAAAATGGAAGATGGCAGTACTAGAAGTGGGAATTCTAGGGCCAAATTTCCAAAAAGCAATTGCAATGGGAAATACAGCTTCCATTTTTTCAGGCGGAGCTCCACGTCTTAGAGTTATGTGCTTAGAGTTATGTCTACGCAGGGGTACACGCAGCACCAAAATATGCATTTTTCAGATAGCCAGGCAGCTCTAAAATCATGAATAAACTTCTCATTCAAATCAAAGCTGGTCTGGGAATGCTCTAAACTCCTCAATACTCTAACAGCGAGAAACTCTGTTACGCTAATGTGGGTACCGGGACATGAGGGACATGAGGCAACGAAATGGCGGACTCCTTGGCAAAAAGGGGCGCAGGCACTCCCTTCATAGGTCCAAAACCCTTCTGTGGGGTAACCCGCAGCTTCATAATAAACTTGTGCGAACAGGAAAATCGAGGTCTATTAAATTACTCGAGAGCCCAAAAAGGCATGCGGCAGTCGAGATTACTCATTGACCCTGAACATATCAGGATAGATGCTGCTTTAAACCTCAGCAGAAATAGCATTAAACTCTACACTGAACTTTTAACACTTTTTTTTGAAAAAATAGGCGTGGTTAGAAGACGATGCGTGCCGAATCTGTCAAGAGGAGCCGGAAACAGCGGAACACATTATATGCACTTACCCACCGGGCGCAGACATAACTACCTAGGCAGTGGTTTCTTATCTCCAAATCACCTAGTTAAAATTAAGTCCACAGCAGTTACGAGATTAGTAAATAGTCTAGGATTGTTTTAGTTCGGTACAAGGCTGCACAATAGATCTCTTAGGTCGCGGTGTTCTTTTAGACTGTTAAATCATATAATAATACTTCCGGATCAAGTTCCATTACGAATGCCTTTAGCGACATGCATATTGCTACTAGATAGATACAATGTCGAAGTGGCAAATGTTAGAAGGTGACAGTTATCATCCTGCCTAATACGTAGACAAACTTGGCCGGAATGGAATCGCGGACGTTCAAAACTGCTGGTTAAAATTCAATAGGCAGGATATTATATTTGTGATAGAGTTCCTGACAGGTCACTGTTTGATTGGTAGACCTTTCAATTAGACTGGGGGTACCCCATTATGACTTTTGTAGGAACTTTCAAGATGTCGAGAAAGAGGAAACAGTGGAACACCTCCTGTGTGGATGTATGGCTCTATACAGAAAAAGGTTCTCCACTCTTGGATTTGCATTTCTTGACAGCATTATCAAATCCACAGGATGGTTTAAGGAGGATCCAGATGTGTGGGGGAAAATCTCTGGTGGCCACAATGGGCCTTGAACGGGCCTAGGTAAGTCTTAGGACAGCCATATAACCTCCCTTCCTTAGTACATACATATAAAGAATAGGTTATAAGTATAATGCAGACATCAGCCGTTGCGTTACATAAAAATGTGATAGAATACATATGCAATCGAATAGTAATACAATTAACTAGTAAACGCAGAATATTACAACGTTCTCGCATAGCACTAGATTACGTTTTATTTATAGTTCATTTAAGTGTATTTAGTATAAGTCACAGAAGGGTACGAAAATTAACGTTATATAATTTTGGTTAGAACATATAGCTAAATTGGAAATTTGCAGGGTACAAAAATTACCAATTAAAGACAATTTATGGCACGTGTGCGACTTAGACACCATATGTACCATAGAGTACTGGTATAGATAACCATTGCAGACCAGACTTATTAATATGTAGGAATCTATCTTAGCTAAGTTCATAGTTATTGAATGAAACAGCATGCACGTACTGAAGTGCTTAATAATATATAAACACTATTTAGGGGATAACGAAATATAAAGATGCTATTGTCACTACGAAAGTAGATTACTGTAGACAATGTAGTTAATATGGTTACGATTTACAGGGTAGGAATATTGTTGGCCCTTAAGTTTTGTTCGCCGGCAGCGGGCGAGATTTTAAGGCGCAGGTGGAGATTACACCTCTTGAGGATACTGCCATTTTCTTTAATTAAATCGAACGAGCATGGTCCTGTTTTGAAAAATGGACAATCATGACAAAATTCAACACCGGTGAACTTAAGCGCGATTCTGACGCAACGGATGAATTTCTGTAGAAAACAAGTATCGTCTGTGATTACGCATGGCACACGCGGTTGTTAGATATACAGATGGTTCTAAACGCGAATCTACTGAAAATTCAGTCGAAACAAGGTAACGAACTAGCTATATTGAATGACCTTATATTGGGGATACTCTATCCATTTGTAATTAGCCCAGAAAATATGAATGAGATATTGGGCAAGTTACCAATCGAAAGGACATCCACTTGGTTCCTCTCACAATCCTACCATGTGCATCAAGCAGTGAAGGTTAGGGCGCTGCCTATAAGATCAACCCTAGGTATAGTCATCAAAATACCAGACGGTATGAGCTATGCAATGCTAAAGGGATACCCTATCCCTAATGTAGTAACAGATTACTGGGATGTAGGAGCGAAGGTCGAATATGATTATATGGCGTGGTCGAATATGATTAAAAACGTGGGGTTGACGACGCTGGAACAGAATCGATACGTCTAGGTTGCTAGGTGGACAACATGGAAGAGACAGCGTTACTTAGCAAATTACCCGGGCACCAGATGACGAGCAGAAGCAAGGAAGTCGAGCTCCTACTTTTGCAGAGCCGTCCCAGACCCGGCGGGTGCGAACAAGAGGCAATACCAGCATCGAAGGGACTGCTAATTAAAACAAATGGCGAAAAGTTGGATTTACAAGTTGCTAAAAGCAATTCAATTCGCCATTGCGTGCGACAACAGAACAGACTCCATAGAACTATGTAGTTTTGGGCACATACGTCTAAAAACCAATGCAGTCTGATGAATGAAGAAATTATAGTACCGTACGAGAATATTTCAAGCACATGATATGAACTGAAGTTCCGGTCGGTGGACTATGCGATGTTTTATGAGATACGTTCAATGAATGGCAGACAGTACTAAATACTAGTGGTTTAAGTGGTAGAAAACAGCGAGTAACCGTAACGCATCCCGCAGAACTGACGCAGCAATTATCTGAAAGAAGGCATTACTTCGATAAAAAAGGAGAGCTGAAGACTCATCAGATAACTTCCCACTAACAAGAAACACAAGATTCGTGATGGGTAGTGATGACTTCAACAGGGGTGTTACTGGGCGACGCACTTGTAGCGAACGTCCTATGTAGGCGCCACTTGGGTAGAAACCGACACCACACTCCACAGCCGAAGAGAGGGAAGGCAAGACTTCCGACATATTCCAAGGGAACTGTAGCCCAACATCAACGGGTGGCAATATGCGGCCCAATGACCTGGGATATACCACAACAGTCCCCGCACCGGAAACCCACGGAGTCGCCCCAGAACTAGGTAGCAGTACAAACGGAAGTACACCAGCAAAGAGCAGACACCGGTGAGGGATACGAACTACACAATGTCGGAGAGGCTACAGAGTGGCCTAATTCTGGTAAAATTAAAATTCTTAAGGGTGTTCCTACTACTCCTGCTCAAACTCCAAATAAGAAATATAAGGTTCCAATATTTTTATGATTAATATGAAATGGTTATTGTTGCGATTAAATGACCTACAATAAGCAATAAACTGTTTTAATAAAACTTTATAGTAAAAATTATATAATTCTATCGGTGTAGCATTTCGTAAAATTCAAAATTAAGAAATAAATTTAAAAAAAATAAAGTTTAGAAGATAGGATTTTAAGATAATAATGAATAACCTAAAAATATAAATTACATAGAATAATAAAATAATATTTATTTAATTATATAATTATTATATGTATTATTATATATATATATATATATATATATATATATATATATATATATATATATATATATATATCTCAAAAAATGGCATTTTTCTTTTAATACCAAAATAACACCTCTTATTGGAAAACCCTTTATATATATATATATATATATATATATATATATATATATATATATATATATATATATATATTTGGTATTCAAAGAAAAATGCCATTTTTTGAGATAAATGATCGGGTGTTTATTTCATAATAAAGAGGAAGGTATGCCGTTAATAATGAAAAACAACATCAACCAAATGGCCACCACAACCACGCTTACAGGACCATATCCTTTTCATGAAATTTTTTAGAACCAAATCGCAAAGTGGCTGCGCTATGTCCTCGATAGCCTCACGAATTCTATCCTTGAGGTCTTGAATCGACGCTGGGCTGTTGGCGTAGACCTTATCTTTCACGTGGCCCCAAAGGAAGAAGTCACAAGGTGTTAAATCACAAGATCTCGGTGGCCAATTGTGATCACCTCTTCGAGAGATAACACGGTCCGGAAACTTTTCCTGTAAAAGAGCAATGGTTTCGTTGCTTGTGTGGCACGTAGCGCCGTCTTGTTGAAAGTAAACGTTGTCCAGATTAATACCATCCAACTCCGACCATAAAAAATCATTAATCATCTCTCGATAGCGCAATCCATTCACCGTAACTGTTGATCCAACCTCGTTTTCGAAAAAGTAAGGTCCAATGACCCCGCCGGACCATAAACCGCACCAAACAGTCACACGTTGAGGATGGAGAGGCTTCTCAACAATAATTCTTGGGTTTTCCGAGCCCCAGATGCGACAATTTTGCTTGTTGACGTAGCCACCGAGGTGGAAATGAGCCTCATCAGTCAAGATAATTTTTCGATGGAATTCCGGATCATTTTCATGCATTTCAAGGACCCAATCAACAAAGACACGACGTTGTTGATGATCGGCCGGCTTGAGTTCTTGTGTTAACTGAACTTTATAAGCCTTAAGACCCAAGTCTATGCAAAATACGGTGTAATGACGTTTGTGGAATGCCCAATTCCAAAAAACGACGAGGAATGGACAAACCTGGGTTTTCTTCAACACTTTGGGCTACAGCAGCAATATTCTCAGTTGTTCTTGAGCGACGTGCACGGGTTTTATTCTTCACATCACTAACTTGTCCCAACAGCTCCAATATTTCCACCAATTTCAACTTCACGACGACCCAAAAATGCATTAGTTTTGCGAACTGTGACTGCAAGATTTTCACCATTTTTGTAGTGAATTTTAATAATTTCAATGCGTTGTTGAAGCGTGTGTCACACGGATGGTCGAGTTGGATGGAGACGCGAAATCTTACCACGATTTGCCATTGACATTAAAACCCATTCACGAAAAGTTAATAGATGTTTATTTAGAAATTAAGATACAAAAGAGATATGTAAGTGTTAAATGTGTATGTGAAGTATTGTTGAATTGTAGACAACGATCTGATCGGCTTGAATGCTAAACGAGAACTGAGCACAAATGATCGTGTGCACTTTTATGGTAAAAAGGAAATGTCAAAATGTGAGTAAACAAAAGAAAGAGTTGCCAGTTAATAATAAGTTCGAAAACATAGGAGCATAGAAATAAAATAAGATGACAGCTCGTCCATCCTGATGATAGCTCGTCCTCGATTTATATATGTTGCTCCTCTTCGTCTATGTCTGTATGTACATCATCATCAATTTCAGGGAACAGTGCACACCATGGCTTCAATCCTTGGGGCACCCATAATGTCCTCAACAACGTATCTGTCGAACCGTAATACCTTGGCAATAGCGTATGGACCTCTATACTTTGTGTCTAGTTTTCGGGATTCTCCTGTGCTAGGCATCGCACTTTCTATCAGAACGAGATCGCCCTCCTGGTACTGGTGTGGCTCTTTGTGCTTTGCATCGAATCGAATTTTCCACTTTTCTCGAGCCGCCGAAATATTCCCAATAGCTTCGTTTCTTCGGTCGCTTGGCGTCAGCTTGTCCTTATCGAAATTGTCCTCGTGAGTGGCAGATAGCAATTTATTAGCGCTGATGTCCTTCAATGGAAAATCATAGATGAGATCAATTGGTGAATACTTTGTCGTAGAATTTATTGTTGTGTTCAACTTCCACTGCACATTCCGCAATTCAGTGTCCCAATCGTTTGAGTTGGTTGACGTTCTCAAGTATGACAATACAGACTGATTGATCCTTTCAGCAAGTCCGTTGGCTCGCGGTGTACGTACAGCAACCTTTATACGCTGAATTTCATTCATATTGCAATATTCGCCGAATATTGTTGATGTAAATGCCGAACCTCTATCGGTGACGATCCGATAGAGTTTCGGCATTTTGGCAAGCCAAAATATAATGTGAGGTGGTCAAGTGCATCCAATACTGGTTTTGTTTTCGTTGACTTGACTACGACTATGATCGAATAACGTGTCATTGCATCGACGATCACGAGGATATATTCGTTACCTCGACGACTTTTTATGAAAGGTCCCAGGTGATCCATATGAATCACATCAAAAGGCACTTGCGGGATCTCCATTCCATATAATTGACATTCTTTTCTAGATGGTTCACGACTATAGCAACATTCAACACATGATTTTATGTAGCCTTTCACATAGTTTCTGACTCTTCGGAACCAAAAATGCTGACCAATTTTTCTCACCGTGCCATCAATTCCTGGATGTCCAACCTCGTCATGGCAAAGTCTAACAATTCGCCATTTTAAGCCCCGTGGAATCACTAAGAGGTAATTTTCTTCCTTGTCCTTTCTCCTCTTATACAATCGGTGTGTTTTGATCACAAAGTCCTTCTCGTGCTGTTTAAGTTGAGATGATTCAGTTGCACCTTTCAATATGGCTTTAATTTCGAGTAGTTCGGGATCTTGCTTCTGCATGCTAAAGATCCAATCGTCGGCAGAGATTTCGATAGCCATCAGCTTTGATGGTCAATCTTCCGGATTCGATTGTTTTTCAACTGGACCGTAAAATAAAAAAAGTGGGAATATATTATGTGTTTTTACAATATGATCATAATTAGTGTAACATTAAAATGCCACGACGTCGTTCAAATCTTGGTCGCAGAACTTCGGCATCGCAAAGAAGAAATACGGATCGAGAAAATTTAAGCACGGAACAAAGATTACAAGTGAATGAAGCAACCAGATTAAGAGTATCAGCACAAACTACTGAACATCAGAATGAACGCCGGACATTAATGAGAAACACAATCAGAGACAGACGCCAACATAGAACAGATGCAAATCGCAATTTAGATCAACTCACAAACAGAGAACGTATGCAGACAGCCAGAGCATTTACATTGTCATCTTTTAATCGTATCGCATTTGAATATGATCCAGAAATTGAATATTGTGCTCACGTAAAAATTATGATTGGCAACATGGATAAAGAATGTACTTATTGTCACGCTCTAAAATTTAAAAATGAGTCTGCTGGGATGTGTTGTGCCTCTGAAAAAGTTGTTTTACCAGTATTACATCCACCACCAGAGCCATTGAAATCATTAATGTCCGGAGATAATAAAGATTCAAAATTATTTCTAAAAAAATCAGAAAATTTAATAGTTGCTTTCAAATGACATCTTTTGCTGCAAAAATAATTGCATCCATCGATGAACGAGGTCGTAATTTCAATTCGACGTTTAAAATACAAGGCCAAGTGTATCATAATATTGGCTCCTTGCTTCCAATTCCAACTGAAACTCCCAAATTCTTGCAAATATATTTTGTAGGAGACGCAGAAAAACAAGTTAATGTTCGTTGTGATTATAATCGGATTAAGCAAATTCAACAACGAGCAATAGTATCAACATTACAAACTTTTTTGACAGAAAAAAATCAACGCATTCAATTGTTCCATCAAATGTCGGATAAATTAGTGAATGCCAATTATATGATTGTCATTAAAGCCGATAAAGTTCCAGTTCGAGAGCATTCGCGTCGATTCCATGCTCCCACTGTTAATGAAGTTGGGATTGTAATTGTTGGTGATGCATTTGAAAATAGAGAGATTCGTATTTTGCGCCGAAATGACATTCTTCAGACTATTCAGGATACGCATCGTTCCTATGACGCCTTGCAATATCCATTAATATTTTGGGAAGGCGAAGATGGTTATCATATCAATATCAAACAATCAAATCCAGCAACAGGTACACTTAACTACTCAAATGTTTAATATTAACATACATTTACACAGCCTTTTCTTCATTTTACAGGTGAAGAATCGAATAAAAAAGTCAGCGCAATGAATTTTTATTCGCATAGAATTATGATTAGGACCAACCAGGACAATCATATTTTAAAAAGCCGCCATTTGTTCCATCAGTTTATCGTAGATATGTATGCGAAAATCGAAAGCGAGCGATTACGTTATATCCGATTCAATCAAGCTAAATTGCGCGCCGAAGAATACATTCATTTGTGCGATGCAATTAATAACAATATTGATGGCAATTTCAATCAGAATGAAATAGGAAATATGTGTATATTACCATCATCATACACAGGCAGTCCACGTCATATGCAAGAGTACATTCAGGATGCTATGGCTTATGTTCGCGCTTACGGTCGGCCAGACTTATTCATCACTTTCACTTGTAATCCAAAATGGAATGAAATAATAAAATATTTATTGCCTGGCCAAGCAGAAAGTGATCGACACGATATTACAGCGCGGGTCATGTCGACATCAACGTCACTTGAGAAACCTCAGGTTTCAACCAAACTGCCAGTCAATTGGGCAACATAAATTAATTGTTTCGAAACATACATACAATGGTTTCGAAACAATTAACCGAATAAAGAATCTAAAAACATTTAACTCAAAAACATATTCTCGGATTGCAGAACACTTTGTCATGTGCCGCTGTTGCTTAACCCAAAATTCAATAGCGTCGGCAATGTGTAAACAATGTATCGAATTGCTCTTGCAATCCAACTGACCCACCTAAGTGTTTTGGGTTTTCATATGTAAACAATTTTAAATATTGGTTGCAACACAAAAAATGCAATCAAAGGCAGGAAATATGTATTTTGTATTTTTGTAGTAATGTATTTCTTTTGTATCTTAAGAGGTTACATTGGATTGTAATATTTTTAAGTAAGTCAGTCTTAATCTGAATTTAAAGAAATAAAGAAACCTTCGGGTTAATAAAAATAAAAACTTATTTTTTTCCTTTACTTCTAAAGAAGTAATGTTAGTTTTTTTTCCTTTACTTCTAAAGAAGTAATGTTAGTCGCGTGTATTCAGCAAAAATTAAAGTCACTAATTGATTTGATGGTCAAACATCATGTTTTTGAAACTCGCTGTTGGATGTACTCAATTGAGTGGCAAAAAGGTGGACTGCCACATGCCCCTATTTTGACTTGGCCAATCAACAAAATTAGACATGAAGAAATGGATAACATAATCTCTGCCGAATTCTAGATCCGGACATTGATGCAGAGTTATTCCAAATTGTGACTACAAACATGATCCATGGTCCTTGCGGTGCCATCAATATGAATTCAGCATGCATGGCCAATGGTAAATGCACAAAACGATTTCCAAAGGATTTGCTATCGTATACAATCACTGGAAATTATGGATATCCTTTGTATCGTAGACGATCGACTGAAGGTGGTGGAAATTCCTTTATGATGACTGCATCCAACAAATCCAACTAAATTATGGGAAAAATATAAGGATGCAATGAGTGAAGATAAATATAAGGATGCGCTTCGTACAGTCCGTGCATATCTTAGTTTAGATTTCACGCCAGAAATATACAATGAAGCTTTGATCAAGCTGGAAGATTAATGCATGAATATTTCGAATGAATCACTCATGAAATTGGGAATACAATCCCCCAATCGGCCAGCAAGTGATTTGTTTAACCGAGATATGCAACGTGAACAATCATACAAAAGATCAGTTGGTTGAATATGTTCAAACAAATGAACCAAAATTATTACCAGAGTAAAAAAGAATTTTCACTACAATTATGCATGCAGTCGCAGCTGAAGAAGGTGGTTTCTTATTTTTGAATGCACCAGGCGGAACTGGAAAGTTGTTTTTAATTTCGCTTCTATTAGCACAAATTCGTTCTGAAAGTAAAATTGCTTTGGCCATCGCATCATCTGGAATTGCTGCGACATTATTAGACGGAGGCAGAACAGCACATTCTGCACTGAAATTGCCATTAAATATACAAATGAATGAAAATGCTATATGCAACATTAAAAAGCATTCCAGTATGGGTGAAGTACTATCAAGCTGCCACATCACTATCTGGGGTGTGAAGAAATTTATGACACAATTTATTCTGAATTCAAAAGTTTATTCAATATATTTTCAGTTTAAATATGTACATAAAATTATTTAATTTAAAGCGTAGCCAAAATATATTGCGACTGAACACAAGAAAGGTTTAAAATGAGAGTGAGTCAAAAAAGGGAATGCAAAATAAAATACAAAAGCATAACAGCATACACATTGATATAGGGTTGCCATCTAATTTAAACTTTAACAGGATGAGTGTACAATGGCACACAAATATTCATTGGAAGCACTAAATCGTGCATTGCAAGATTTGAAAGGTAATGATAGACTTTTCGGTGGAGCTCTCATTTTGTTGTCTGGAGATTTGCGTCAAACAATACCAGTTATACCACGATCGACCTATGCAGATGAGATCAATGCATGTTTAAAATCATCATCATTGTGGCGTAGCATTCACAAAATGAAATTAACAACCAATATGCATGTCCAAATTCAAAATGTTCCAACTGCTGCACGCTTTTCTAAACAATTGTTTGATATTGGTGATGGAAAAATTGCTATAGACCCAATAAAACAAACAGTAAAACTTCCAGATGATTTTTGCAATATTATGGATTCAAGAGATTCATTAATTGAAAATGTTTTTCCTAATCTTCGAGCAAACATCAATAATCATAAATGGTTGAGCGAACGTGCGATATTAGCTGCTAAAAATGTTGATGTTGATGCTACAAATATACAAATCCAAAACATGTTGGAAAGTGAATTATTTTCTTTTAAATCAATTGATACAGTGGTGGATGAAAATGAAGCCGTTTATTTCCCAATAGAATTTCTAAATTCTTTGGATTCACCAGGTCTTCCGCCACATAATTTACAATTCAAAGTTGGTTCCCCAATCATTTTGTTACGAAATCTCAATGCGCATAAACTTTGTAACGGAACGAGATTAGTTATTAAAAAACTTGCGGGACACGTTATTGAGGCAACTATCATTAATGGAAACTTCAAAGGGGAACATGTCTTATTGCCACGAATTCCAATGATTCCAACAGATGCACCAATACGTTCATTTAGCTTTTGCCATGACCATCAAAAAAGCACAAGGCCAGTCAATGCAAATCTGTGGTTTAGATTTAGAGAATTCGTGCTTCTCCCATGGACAGCTATATATGTAGCCTGTTCACGCGTTGGTAAACCCACCGATTTATTTGTTTATGCCGAAAATGGAGAAACAAGAAATATCGTGCACAGATTAGCATTACAATAATGTATTATTTTATTTGTTTTCTTTTTTTTTTATTATTAAATGTTTTATTATTAAATGTTTGGAATTAATTTTTATACTTTAAAATTAATTCCAAAAATTTTTTATTATTTAGCATTTATTTAAAAAAAAATATAGGCAAAACAACGTTTGCCGGGTCAGCTAGTATATTTATATAAATAATTTGTGTCCACAATCAGAAGTTGTGCAATTGTTAAGTATAAATTTTATACTTACCATATATATTTAAAACTATGTTGTTTTTTCTACAGTTGCTTTTTTATTTTATTTATACACGGAGATATGTTTGTTTATTATTATATTATTACGAATTTTTGCAAATTTATACTTTGAAAGAATTTAACTTTAGATTAAATGCTTCGAAAAAACCGGCAGAGTCATAATAAGTTTATGGTTTTATTAAGTGGCATTCGATGCAATTATCAAGAGAAGTTAAATAATTTTTAGAAGCTCTGGAGGCAGTGGATTAGAAAATCCAGATACTGGACTCTAATTTTGAAAAGAACCGCAAACAGGAAAAGATGGGTATAGAGGAGCTGCGTCAGAAGACTTACGGTCAGAGGTCAATAGGTTGATTCAGGGTTGTGAACTTACAAGGAGGGGCATAATGCCAGATGAGTTACAGGATTTCTTCGACTATGTGAAGCAGAGGTTGTTCGACGGACGAGCTTTACGGACTCTTGAGAAGAACCTACCTAAAGGTGAGGACTCGAGAAGATGTAACCCAAGATATTAGAGTCGGGAAACAGGTGGGAAGTGAGGACATACGAGCCTTTGCCAGGCGTCTAGGGTAACTTCAAATGTTGGCCACAGAATTAGTAAGAAGTTAATACAATGAAGTCGGAGATACAGCTCTATTGTATGAAGTTGTCAATGCAGTGTTAACGGCTTTCGTAGTGGGGCTCCGCAACCCCGATCTGAAGATTCATATGCTGAATAGCAGAACAGGAACTCTGGAGGAGTTAGCAGAGGAGGCGATTAGGGAACAATTCCTGGTGGAGCGGAGTTCGGCTGATTTGGGGGAAGTAGATAGGTTAGGAAACATACAGGACATGCTCACCTCTGCTGTCGTTGAGAGAGGTTAGGAATTGCAGCCCAAATATATGCAGAGGAGCAAATAACCGCGGGTCTCTAATGACTGAAATATGAATCCGAGAAATCCAGACAGGAGGTTTCAACAGATGACACCTACATGTTCGTTTTGCCACAAGCCTGGTCATACAAGAGACGAGTGCTTTACGAGGAAAAACACCGTATTGCATTGAAAGGCCATGGGGCGAGTCGTAGGTACACTGGAAGTGCAGGACCAGAGCAGACTATGAGACAAACAGCAACATGGCGCCCAGAGATGTCTAGGGGAGACATCACGACCAGAAATCCTTACGGCAATGCGGATGGAAACTCTCAGCAGCGTCCGGGAATAAGCCCTATGGCCAATGTTAGGGGAGCCAATGCCAGGCAGGGATTAAAGTATTTTTCATGTGGACAAATAGCCCATCGAGCGGTGGACTGTAGGAGCAAACGTCTCAAAACGAATCAGGGAAACTTTCAGGGGCCCAGTCGAGGCCAGTAAATAATTAGGCCAAAGGTGCGTGAGATAGGTAATATAGTGACGATACGGCTGAGTAAGAGTCTCTCCAAAAAATTATTTTAGATTGCCATTTGATTTGGGCAACTGTTGTTATTCTAGTACTTAGGTTAAGTTTTAATAAGGTTAAAAAATATAGACCAATCGTCGTGAACACTGTAAGGGAATTTATGGTCTACGTAGTCATGATAACTGGTAGGGAGTAAAAGGATGTACATAATTACTGTGGTGCATGGAGGGAAAGACTGCTAGAGATAGGAAGTACATACACGTACATTTTGGAAACAAAAGGACGTTGTTTCGTTGTAAGCAGGATGGGTGATGCATTCATTGAGATATCCTTCATGGAGGCAGCTAGTGGAAAGCTAATGCTTTTAGTAGATTCAGGGGCGGATACTAGCCTCGTAAAATACAGTGCTTTATGGAAAGGACTGGAAGTTAATTCGACGGACATAAGAACGTTTAACGGAGCGTTTGGCGGGTGTATCAGGACGCTAGTCTTAGTTAGAGTAAGCCATAGCGAGGTCAGGGGTATGAGTTTTAGAATCCACGCAGTGGAATTGAGTAAGGAAGGTATCCCGGCAAACTGGATAATTGGCCGCGATAATCTTGGGGCCGCACCATATTGGATGCGTTGTCCTTACTATCCCACTAAAGTCATGGCAGAAAAAGAATATAAATAGGGTTAGGAATGTTAGTACGGAAGTCATAAGTGCGAGGTTAACGAGAGTAGTTAATCTGCATATAAACACAAAATTTCCAACTATTGTCCTGCACAAGGAACGGCTGGCGGTGTATATAAGGAACCCATAACTCACGTTCACATGGGTAAAGCTTACACTTGTGTACTGAATGCCCCCGAAAAGGACTACCTTATAGATAGGGAATTGAGGCCTAAGTTTACTTATTACGAAAATTTTAAGGAACCGAATTATGGATCGAATTAAGCAGGTATATATAAAATAAGGGATGTAGAGAGACTACTAGTATCACTGAAGTTAGACCCAGGCGTCAACTCGGAGGAGAAGGCCTCCATAGAAGCTATTTGTACGTCGTTCCATGACATATTATTGTTGGAAGGAGCCCAACTATCATATACACCGGATGTAGAACAAGAAATGCCGACTAAGGCGGATGAGCCGCTAATCAATCAAAACCGATGCACATTTTGAAAATACTTTTTTCCTGACTACCGATGCTAGCAATGAAACATTGGGAGCAGTGTTGACACAAGGGGAAGTCGAAAATTACCGACCAATAGCATTCACACCCAGTGCACTTAGACCACAATAGAAAACGAATTTCTAGCCATAGTTTGGGCTACGAAAAATTTCAGGGCTACCTGAGGACGCCCATTCAAAATTTATACTGACCACCAACCGCTGTGGGGCATAGCGAATCTTAAAGGTCAGATATCTCGGTTGGCACGTTTTCGGCACAAATTGTCTTAGTATGATTTTGAAATCATATTTAAGCCTGGGAAAAAGAATCTGAATGTAGATCCACTTAGCAGAGTACCACAAAAGCAAAATATATATTTAGTTCAAACGAGAGCAACGACTAAGGCAGACAAAGAGAAGACCAATGTTAAACGATCAATAAATAACGCAGAAGCGGCAGAAGTGCAAGACAAGAATGACAAAACAGACAAACACCCAGCCAATAGGGTAGAGTGGCTTGAAAAGGGCAAAAATATCCAGTGGTTATCGAAATGGGCATCTTGGAAAGCCTACGAGAGGATTAGAATAGTATACGCCTGGAAAGGCATGCTAAGAGACATAAAGAAATATGTAGAGGTGCCCAAAATGTCAGGCCAACGAGAGTTCGAGGCTAACAAAAATGACAATTGTGTTGACCGATACACCGAAACAACCATTTGACAAAGTTCACATGGATATTGTGGGTACTTTACCTGATACATTTTCGGGAAATAAGTGCATCTTGACGTTCCAAGATGATTTTTCAATGCCGAGCTGAGTACGGTAGCCAAAGCATTTTTTGACGAAATTTTAGCGCGTTACAACTTACCGAAGATGTTCAAATTTCGTGTTAAAACTATTTTCAGAAACTAGTCAACTGTTAGGAATTAAAAAGTTACACATAACTCCTTATCAACCGCAAGCTCACGGTTCCCTGAAGCCATAGACCTCTGCGTATTTTCGCCAAAGAGGATGGCTCCAACTGGGATTAGTGGCTGACGACAGCTATGCATGTACATAACAATTCTGTACATTTGTCAACAAAGCAAACTCCGTTTAGGACGCTCTACTGGTTTTACTTCAATATTCCGGCATATCTGAAGCACAAATGTGCACCAAAAAAAATAGCTGCTAATGACCCAAATAAAATACCAGTTACAGCGAGAGCACACGAGCTGGTTAGAGAAAACTAGGATCGTGCTAAACGAATAGCTAGAGAAGCATACAATAAAAATAGAGAAGCTCACATGGTCCACCATGGTTTTCCATGTGGGCAACCAGCTACTCATGAAGAATCAGGCCCGAAAGATTAATTTTTTCCCTGTGGAATTTGGCAGGGTATGGTTTGCTAAGAATGAATGGGTGGTGGTAACGGAATTTCGTCGACAAGATTTAATGTCAGGGTTGAGAATCTGTTGGGGATACAAAACACGATGAGAGAGTTGTGTAACAAGCAAGGGGGTGCAACTGCCCAGGTGGAAGTAAGGCTCAGATGCAAAGCCTCAGCACAAGAAGCAGGGAGCATCATCAAGGAATTGACCAAAAATTAAAAAAACAATCTCTTTCCAGAGTCGAGCTCGCAGATCACTAATGGATGTCAGCGGGAAAATTCTTAATTTGGCTATTGGAATAATGGATCACCGTGATGAAGTTTCATGGGAGTACTGGGTCAAGAGGTTACAATAATGCAAGCGAACTATAAGGGTATGCATGAGCCAATATCGCAGACATTCTCCGACATAGAACGCATGTGATCCGCTTTGAATGTTGTGGAAACCTAGAACAGAAGACTTGCCTGGGTTCATTACTTTGCAGAATATAATAATTGTGGAACTAATGGACTTGCAAGCGCGCAAACAAAGGAGGTAGCAGTACTAGACGATATTTTGTATGGAAAACTATATAGATTGTTCATGATAGCGATCGATCTACTTAGCGCAGCACCAAGTTCACTGGTACAATGAGGCACCTGAGCGGTTGTACGAACTAGCAAGAGTATGCTCGGTACACTCCAAACAAGGATTTACTGTGGTCATCCAGTTACCATTACCACTCCCGGAACTATTCAGATTCAATCGGATCTATCCAATACCAAAACTTCTCAACAAAAATTGGAGCCTGTCGCGTATGTTACGGTATGACTATGTAGCAGCGAGCTATTCACACGAGATCTACATCGTGGTATCGACGGCAGAGAGGGACACATGCAGAAATTTAGGTCTGATGGAGCAAGTGTGTCTCCATTCTGGAAGAATATTAACCAATTTGGGATTAACAGGCTTGAGTTCAGAAGCGTTTCTTTACATCGATGAAGTCATCATATTCGGTTGCAGCCACCATAACAAGAATTTAGAGAAAGTATTTCAACGTTTGCAAAAAATTAACCTGAAATAAATGTTGTTTTCTCAAACCTATGGTAGTGGATCTGTGTCACTTAATAACAGATAACGGCATTAAGCCGGACCGATATAAGTATGCAGTTATTAAAGACTACCCCGTACCGAGAGATACTGATGAAGTTAGACGATTTGTAGCCTTCAGCAACTACTATCGCAGATTTATTCCAAACTTTGCTGAAATTACTAAATGTCTGAACACGCTATTAAAGTAGAACTAAACTTTTGGATTGGTCACAAGAATGCCAACAAGCGTTTGAAACTAAAAAGTAAATTAATTAATCCTCCAGTACTGCGATATCCAAATTTTCGATGAAGAATTCATCTTAACGACAGACGCTTCTAACTTTGCTTTACGTGCTGTGCTGTCACAAGGTGAAATCGGTAAGGATTTGCCTTTCTCATATGCTAGCAGATCGCTAAACAATCGTGAGATTAACAAGCAAGTGATGGAAAAGCAAATATTTGCGATACATTTGGCGATTAATTTATTTAGGCCATATTTATTTGGTCATAAATTATACAGTTGGTACTGACCATAGACCTTTAGTTTCACTATTTTCACATAAAAACCTATTGTCAAAACTTACGAGAGTAAGATTAGATTTGGATGATTACTACTAGAAAATAGTTTATAAAAAGGGAAAAATTCATACTAATACTGATGTATTATCAAGAATAAATATAACCTCGGAAAATATGAGGAAAATGATAAATTTACATCGACACTGTTGGACCATTACGCATATTCAATGGTTATCACAATATTCTAACTATGCATTGCGAATCAACTAAATTCGTTATAGCACATCCCATTGAATTCAAAGATGCTAAAACAATAGCATCAACACTTGTAAATAAATTCATTTTGAGGCATGGTTGTTTTAAAGTACTGAATTCAGATATGCGAACAGAATTCACCAATGAATTAATGAAAAATATTTGTGATAAGTTAGATATCACACAATCTCTCTCAACTCCATATCATCATGAGACTTTAGGTACTATTGAACGCAATCATCGTGTCTGAATATGTCGTGAATAATTAATAACTTTTATGAGTGAACGCAACTGGCATAAATGGATACCGTATTGTACATTTGCATATGAGGAGTGTATGATAAGTACCTGTTTTTACGAACTGATGGCATCACTGACGCAAAATGTGTATGCCATCTTTAAAACGATTACTCTTCAAATTTCAGAGAAATTTATCAATTAGTTCGTGTTTGTTTGCAACCATGGAGGAAGGGCTATATCGATCAGTGATTAGATTTCTTTTTTTGGATAAGAAGACGTGTGAGGAAAACAAAGTGAAGTTGCATGCCATTTATAAGAACCTTGCACCTTCGATGACTACCATCAGATATTGCTTTAATGAATTCAAACGAGCCGAACATCCGGAGGATATGGTTAACAAAATTAATCATATCGTGCTAGCAGATCGCCGGGTGAAGATCAGAGAGATTGCTGACATTGAACACGTCTCAATTGAGCGCATACAAAATATCCTATACGAAAAATTGGGCATGAGAAAGCTATCGGCGAGGGTGGGTGCCGCGTTTGCTCGCAGTGGAGCAAAAACAGAATCGCATGACAACTTCGGAGCACTGTTTGGACATGTTTAAACGCAATCCTAAAGATTTTCTACGGCGTTTCGTGACTGTTGACAAAACATGGATCCATCACTACACTCCATACATGAAAGAACAGTCAACACAATGGACTTCACCCGGAAAACTCGCTCCAAAGAAGGCGAAAAGGGTTCCATCCATTCGCAAGGCACCATCTATACCGACTATTTGGAGAAGGGGAGGACAATCATTGGTCTTGGATTTTGGTATTTTACCATGACAACGCACCAGGTCACTCATCCGCAATCGCCACAGGAAAACTGGCCGAATTACGCTATGAATTGCTGAATCATCCACGCCATTCTCCAGATTTGCCCCATGCGATTTCTTTTTGATTCCAAACATGAAAAAATAGCTTGGTGGAATACGATTCACATCAAACGAGGCAGTCATCGTTTATTTTGCGGAATTCCACAAATAATATTTTTTGGATGGCTTGAAAAAGTTAAAATATCGCTGGACTCAATGTGTCGAGCTGAAAGGAGACTATATGGAGAAATAAAAAAAAATAAAAAAGAGATTTCTTGCCTAACACGGTTACTTATCATACACCTCTTGTTTAGAAATATCTGAAATTCTACATAAATTCATAGAAACATCCCTTACCAAAGACGACACATAACTTCAAATCTTTCTGTAATTATACGGATCAAACTTTATATCCCACTTCTCCAAAAAATCTACATAAGGGACTAATTCTTAGTAGAACATTTTATTTTTACTTCTAATTTATCTGTCTTAAATGGCGGATCACCGACGCACTTTAGCGGTAATTATGTCCCACAAAAAATTCAAATTTTAAGAGAACGAGACTACAATAACCAACATTCGCAAACTAGTCGTCATTTAACTCCCACGACTCTAACTTCTCTCCTAATTTCCGAAGATCCAATAACGAAATCTTGAACCTCCCTGAAGTTAATATCCAAAAGTAGAATTAATTGGAATCTCTTTTAAACTCCAAGATGTTGAGTTATGTCTGAAAACTGTCAAAGGAACTTCACCTTGTAATGACAGGATTACATATCTAATGATAAAAAAAAACGTACCTATAACCTTGAAACTAGTGTACATAGTACGCATTCTAAATTTGCACATTGAACTTGTGAAAATTTTATTGCCAATGCCTTACTCGAAAATTCTAAAGGTATGGAAGAAACCACCCTATTAGGGAGGTTTAATTTCAAGAAATGTACAGTAGAAAGTTCAGCGGCGAATATTACATTTTAGTTTGCATCTACGTATTTGATGCGAGACAGAAGAAAACTCAATGCGAATTAACTATTTGGTAGCTGATATTGAAGATTTTTAGTATAAGTTCTCGTGTGGCTTAAAGTCCCTTTCTTTGATGGAAAATAGTTTAGATTTTGCTAAAATACATTTAATTGTTGATGTGTGAATTCTTTGTTGAAGCAACTAAGTAGCTCACATCAGTCAGTCTAGTTAGTCTTTTCGTGAATCTCGTGCCGATTATTTAAGTTATGCGCCCAAAGTGGCTTAAATTGGAAACAGAAAAAAAGTACACGAAATTTTTATAAATGTCGGCGTGGTACGTATACTAAACGCGGCAAATTATGTCACATGGAAGATGCAAATGCGCGCAATTTTGATTAAAAGCGACATGTGGTCTTATGTCGATGGCAGCAATAAGTGTCCAAGTGATCCGAAAGACTCAAATTTGTCAGCAGTTTGGAAGACAAACGACTAAAAAGCATGTGCAGACATAATGCTTGCAATGAGTTCATTAGTATTGGAAATAATTATAGCGGATTGTAAAACTTCCAAGACCGCATGGGAAAAATTGCGGTCAACATATCAGTCGGAAGGGCCTGATGGCAAAGCTTATCTACTGAAGCTTGTCGCTTTGTCGCGCATAAACGAAAGTGAGAATGTCAAAAGCATCATCATTGTTTTTTGATGCTGTTTCAAGGTGAAAAAAATTGGAGTTACTTTCGGCGACGAGCTGTTAGCAATTTTGCTATTGTGGTCGCCAGACTCGTATGAAATTTTTCGATGTGCATTAGAAACACGTGACGAATTCCCGAAGCTCGAATTTTGACCAGTAAAAATTCAAGAAGAGTCGGAGTCTCGAAAAAAAAAGAGGAACGTCATGAAAATGACGTATTGTATGTAAAAAAAAAGCAAAAATAAAATTCGAACGTCGAGGCAACGCCAATAAATAAAAAAAACAGCGGTTGTTTTAAGTGAGTCAGGATCGGACATTATGCAAGAAATTGCAAATCGCAACGGAACGATAAAAAGTGCAAAACAACTACGGGACATAAAAAGTGGTGTTTTGATAGTAGCTACATGTCGCACATGAGTGCAGATGCAAATATTTTTGAGAATAATATCAGGTATCGGAAATGTGCGCATAGAGGTAAAAGAAAGAAATTTATATTTAGAGAAGGTACTTTATGTGCAAGACTTGCGTACAAACTTATTATCAATATCGAAAATCACGGACAAAGAAATAAGAAATAATAGTCGTTTAAAATCAAAATAGAGTGTTGTGTAGTGAAGAAAGAATATAATAAATAAAAAAAATTATATTATTTGAAAGATTGCGAATGTGGCAAATGCAGTCAGTGATCTAAATAAACTTGATGTGTGACATCGCCGTATTGGACATTTAAATGAGCGCTACTTAAAAGACATGGCCAATAAATATTTATTGTATGGTTTAAAAATAAAGCCAGGACAAAAACTGTCAATATACGAAACGTGTATACATGAAAAACAAACGTGGTTAGTATTTCCAAAAGGAAAACAAGACAGAACAAGTGAATTGCTTGAGAAAGTGCACAGTGATGTGTGTGGCCTCATGAAATGTGCTTCAAATTGAGGTGCAAAATACATTGAAAAATTTATTGGTGAAAAATCAAAATATTGTGAAGTATATTTCATGAAACAAAAATCAGAAACATTTGAAATGTGTAACACTTACGGACGAAAAAATAAAGTCGGTGCAATCTGATAAGGGGCATGATTATCGTAACAATGAACTTTACTTATTTACCAAAATGCGGTATAAATCGTCCGTTAACTTCTGCCCATACACTTCAACAAAACGGTATGGCCAAAAGAAAAAATATATGGGAATATATGCCTACTGAAGACATGCCTGCAGATGCACTCACAAAAGGTTTAAGCACAGATAAGCATCGAAAATGCTCCTTTGGATTGGGTATCCTCAACTACCAACAAGACATTGAATAATATTACTACTTTGAGGGGAGGTGTTGATGAGTCGAAGTAGCACATATAAGTAACTCACGTCAGTATAGTTAGTCTTTTCGTGAATCTCGTGCCGAGCGAACGTATTATTTAATCAATCTTTTTTTTGTATCATACATTTCCTTCCACTCTACTCTGTAACTTGGATCCATCTGTGTAGATGTGAATCCCCTTTGCATGAGGAGGATGCCATCCTTCCATTCGTCCCTCGAGGGAATGGAGATCCTGTACTCGTACATGCCATTGAAGGCATAAATTGGTGTGATGTAATCGAAAGAGTCAGGAAAACCCTCGAAACGTGTTAAGATAGACGCATGACCTACGTTCCTGGCAACCCATTGATGCATACCCATTGATGATTAGCTTTATAGCTGAATTTGCAGCTATTTTTTCGCCAAAAAGCCTAACATACAGCATATTGAGCATAACGGTCAACGCAGGCGTTGGAGTCGTTCTAATGGCACTACTTATGAATACTTCTACCGTTCTTTGTACCTTAGTTACCAGCCTGCTGTATGTGGACTCACTTAGAGATGTCCACCAACCAAGCACCCCATAAAAAAGGACTGGTCCACAGCTGTGCATATCCAATAGGGTACCTTAGGCTGTAACCCCCTTCTTTTCAAATAATTCTTTTGCAAGAGTTCAGAGCTACTTGAGCCTTTCTAGTGCGCTCACTTATATTAGCCTTCCAGTTCAGCTTTCTAAGTAGGATAACGCCCAGATATATAGGTTCCTCGAAAAGACTAATATCAACATCCATTAGTTTGGCAGCGATAAATTGAGGAATTTTATAATTCCTAGTGAAGAGCACCAGCTTAGTCTTGGTTTGATAAAACCCCAACCTCCAGTCTGTGGTCCATTTATGGAGAATGTTCAATATGAGTTGCATCAAGTCGCTCATAGTAGATATGTTGAGCCTCACTCTCTGAATTCAAACTGAACTATTCTTCCTATTGTGGTTATGATTGTCTGTTCTTCTTTCCTGTTGTCGCTTTCTCACGTCCTCAGCTGTCATCAGCTTCTTAGTATTCTTCCCACCTCTTCCCTACTATCTGTTCCCAATTCCACAGATATATATTTTCCAGATATACTGATAGCAACATCGTCTGCATACGCAACCACCTTGCACCCTTCCTCCACCAGTCGACCGAGCAGCTCATTTTCCGCAAGATTATCCTGCCCCAGGGAGTACTTAATACTAGAGACAAAAGAGTGTAAAGTGTCCTCCATCGATTTCCTTTGAAGTAGGCATGTTGAGACACGTACAGCTTCTGTCTGTCTATGGTGAGCCTCAAATATATGCCCAGAATTTTCAGACAAAAGGAGGCCAGACTCATGGATATTAAGTTCCCTGGAGTTGTGCCAACTTTTCCGTGCATTTGTGTGTGAACTTTTGGGTATAAACATTAGCCTAACATGCTTCCATGACTCTGGTACATGTGTAAATTCAAGACAACTTTTGTAGATCTTGAGCAGTCCCTCGATTATAAGATTCTCTGACTGCTTTATCTCAATTAGAGCTACGCCATCTGGGCCATATGCTTTATATGGTTTCAAGCTATGGTTAGCCCATTTCAATTTTGGCTTTGTGATTCGCAAAAGTTTGTCCACGAATCTCCTTGGGCCGTCCTAAGCTTACTTTTGAAGATTCTTAAGTGCTGCTTTGTATAAATCCCAGACTACACTATCTCTAGACTTCTTTGCGTTGTTAAGAAGTCTCCTACAGTTTTTTTTAGTCCCCTAATTATTTATTGTAAGCTTAGACTAACAATAACTAAGCATATCTTACAAACTAAATAATTAATAATAATACACCTTGCCAATGCTTTTGAGTAATCACAATGTTATATGTTAGTTACTGTAATAAATGTTATGTTTGTACATGATTAAGGTGTCGATGTTAGTTGTGCTCCTAAGCGCAACAAGCCATTAAATAGTGAAGTAAGAAGATGATGTCCATTTGGAGCAACTCCTTGATCATTTTTCCAGTAATGAAGTCGTGTCCTGGGGCTTTGTTAAGAGCAAGGTTACTAATTGCATTACTTGCTTCTTTTGTTTTTAATTTAATAGGCGAACATGTTGTATCTGGCGAGGGGATTAATATTAGGTTATTAGTATTGCGAGGTAGGTTGGCAGTAAAAAAATATCTTAAGTGTTCTGCGAAAACAGCAGACTTTTCATCATCGCTTCTTGCGCTCAGCCACTGTTGGTAAATTTGTTCTATCACGATCGGACGAGTGAGAGAGAGACGTGGATGGAACCTGTTTGCACTCTTTAGTTGTGGACGCCGTTGGGCTGGGTGTTGAACATTGAGCGTTCCAAGAGGGCGCATGCGCAGAGAGTGCCAGAGACACTTTTGGACATTGTTTCAGGTTTGAGTGCAATCTTTGTGTACTTGCACTTGCATTGTTAAGTGCAGTCGCAATTGTACGCTGTGGAGTTGCAGTCGCATGAGGGCCCATGCTACCTCCGCTCGCCTGTCTTTGTTTTGCTAGCAAAGGTGGTGACCGAACCACATTCGTCGTCAAACCGCTATCGACAGTCATGCCGAGAACATCCGACCTTGCATTGGGGTGAGAAGGTAACATACTGTATTCACTCAGTTGCGCGATTACCGGACGCTGCTGGGAAAGCGACTGAGGCAGATCAGGTGTTGGTGCAAGTGCAGGCACACTTTGAGAGCGCATGCGCTGAACAGGAGAGCGCACCGGGTGAGTGGGAGGATGGGAGAGCGCAATACGCTCATCCACTGACCGCTATAGTTCCGTTTCTTTATTAGAAACTTACACAAATTCAAATTTTAAGTTTAAAAGCTGATATTTCGCAGAAACTCCTTTTGCCAATTTCACTCACTGACTTTTATTAAACAAAAAGTATTATGCGTTTATTTCGCTGGGCATAAAAATCAAAACATTAAAGTATTTCAATGTAAATCACCATATAATTGAGGAGCATCCGAAAAACACGTCCGAACTCTCTCGCTTTACACTAAGTAAGAGATTAAAAGGTTAGTCGTTACAATATATTCATATAATGACTCATCGCGTGCATTGACATCCGTGCTGCCCCAAATGTCATGATGCGCATAGGCATCGCATCCAATGATTACAGCCACCCGTTGAGCCTTTGCATCCACAACAATCTTCTGCAGGTTGGCTTCCGGAAGGATGGTCATGCGGTATATAGGCCGAAACCAGCCAGTACCGTCTCTTGCCAGTTTCCAGGCAGGCGGCTTTAAAATCCTTGTTGCATTGAGCTAACATTTTTCTTATAAAAATGCGAGACCTGAGTCTTCCTTAACTTCGGTAGCTTCTGGTTGCTCATCCTAAATATCTCCAGGATTGCTTCAGGGTCAGATGGTTCGGCTGGGATCCATGCGCGCGCTCTAGGTCTATTAGGTATCAGCTCCCTAGGTACAACTACGAGCCTTGCGCCTGGCCATGCCTCGCAATTCTGTGTAGGTCTACTGATCTTTGATTCACCCAGACTATCAGCTTCACATGGCCCTGATGCCATCCACTGTCGCGAAAGGAAAGCTGGAGGTAGAGCTTTGAAAGGTTGACCCCTACCTTCTTCCAGCGCTCAGGAACGATGCTGCCATCAGGGTCACTACGGTATATGACCGCCATTACCTGATGTCCTTTCAGCACTTCGCTGAAGGACTTTGGTGACAGCACCGCGACAAGCGTTCTACCGTTCGGAGAGCAGACCTTTTCTTATACACCCTCTTGGGTCTCGGTCTTGCGACACTACCGCGGTAAGTGGCATTGCTTGTACCAGGCTCACTGTCCTTAGCTGCATCTGCCACCGCAGAGTGCGCGGGGGATTTTGGACTTTTTTCCGAGGTAGCGTTTAAAGACCGTGCTTCATTTTTTTTTTTTTATAAATTGTTCATTCTGGTTCGTAAAGCCACCTGCTGCACAGATCAAACAAGGTACCCAAAAATTTGAAAGGGGAAGGGGTTGGTCACCCGTGGCAGGCAGTGCCTCGTACCAGAGCAAGGACACCGTTACTACCTGAGGCGGCCTGGTATCAGGTAGGGAGCGTTAAAATACAGCATATTTTACCTCCTGTCATCAAAACAACAACCAATGGAACCAAGAACATCCTGGATTAGGAGGGAGACAGCTCTTAGTTGGATTATTCCGCAGTAGTGTAACAGCTTAATTTCGCTGGGGGTAAAAACGCAGCGGGTGCGTAGTAGGTTTTGAATATATATGCCCTTATTTACATTTAATACTAGTATAATTATGTATTGTTTTCTATCAACTATTTCTTATATTAGAGTAGTTATGTTCTGTTTATGAGTCCACTGTCGGCGGTGTTGGTCTCCACGAGAATCGGTAAGAACCATAGACTCGTAGTGCTGTCTCGGAAGTGTTCTATTCCCAGGGCGAGTCGGTAAAGACCATAAGCCCCTGGCTCTGTCTCGTGAGTGTTTTAGTCCCAGGGCGAATCGGTAAGGGCCATAAACGCCTGGTTCTATCGTGTGTGGGAAATGTACCGGCGCTAATTGTTGTTGCCCAATTCTCCTGGGGCCACCTTCAAATTCTGCTGGTCAACCACCTCTAGTTGTACAACAGTGTTGTTGCCTGTAGTCAGTGCGTCCTGAAACCGCTGCCGTTGGTTGTAGTGTGGTCGTTGTCGTATTGTTGTTGTTGTTGTTGTTGGTGTTGTTGTTGTAAATATTTATATTTACTCCGCCTGCTTTGTACTTTATGCTCGTGGTGCTCTTGTAATGTGGTTGTTGTCTTATTGTTATCGTTGTAAGACAAGTAGATATTATGATTTACTATTTGCTTCTTTGTGCTTTATACCCGTTGTCGATTGACCTGTGTGCCGCTCTCTCGTATTTCTTTCGTACTCCACCTTCGGTCGCTGTATTGTTGTTGTTGTTGCTTAAAATATCTATCTTTACTCCGCCTGTTTTGTATTTTGTGCTCGTGGTCGGTTGACCTGTGTGCCGCTCTGGTAGTGTGGTTGTTGTCGTCTTACTGTTGTTGTTAAACAAGTAGATATTATGATTTACTATTTGCTTCTTTGTACTTTGTACCCGTTGCCGCTTTCTCATGTTTCTTTCGTAATCCGCCTTCGGCCGCTGTATTGTTATTGTTGTAGTCGATTGGTGAGTTTAGTTTGAGTGCTTTCTCTTTGTTGATGCCTTTTTCCTTATAGCTGCACTTGTCCCTCTTGATGTAATTAGGTTTGTCTATGTTATTAGGGCGTCGCACTGTGTCACGAGGCTGGCCAAAAATGGTTAAAGTTAATGTTAGAACGTTTTTTAATATTATTTTTTTTAACTCTCTGGTTAGATGATATTTAAAATATCTTCTTAAAATATTTACAAATTTTAAAGTTATAATGGTTCAAAGTCAAGGTTTGTGTTCATCATACGAAATTTATGGGAAAATCCCAAATTTCATGTTCATTTATAATACTAAGAATTTAACTATTTGAATGTAACGGCTACGAAAATTTGTAACAGGGTTGTAAGTGATGCTTCTAGTTATAATTACAACACTGTTTTTGTTTACAAATATTGATCATATGTTAGATACCGTTCGAAAAAAGATAGTAGTGAGGCATTGTCAAGACTTTTCAGCAACCGTGAACTTTCGTAGAGAATTTAAAAGAAAGTAGAAATAACACTTTTCCTGTTTTTTTTTATTTTGTAGCTACAAGTATGTATTTTAATATATTTAAAGTTCAGCTGCCCGATATTGCCCGAATTCTTTTTGTGATTGTTTTTTAGTGTCGACCTCGTTGCGGATTCGTAGTATTTTTCAACTGTGGCTAGAGATAAAGGAAAACAGACCCTGCGATGTTGTGCGTCATGTTAAAGATTTTTTAGAAAATCATTTTGAACGAGTATTATTAGAAAGGGGACAACAGAAAATAGGGCTTACTCTTTAAAATTTTGTAACAATTGGTCTAAATATCATCGCATGAGAGATAGATTTGAAACTGAGTTGAGTGACTGGCTAGATAGCGATTTATTTGGTGAATTCATTTGTAATGTAAGTTTCCGTATAAAGTTCTGGTTTTGCAATAAAACTAAATTGTGTTATACTATATTAGGAAGCAAATACAAGTCGTAGAGGCCGACCGAATGTTTCTTATGAGGAGGGTTCAATGAGAACAAAAAGGAGGCGAGTGGAAGAACTTGTCGCTTCTACTTCATCTGAAGCTCTTAAAAAAGCCGCAGAAAGGGTAACAGGTTCAAATACTGATAAGAAAATTTGTGTTGAAAGTGCTCTAGCATTATACATTGATATGGATTTATCTATGAGGGAGTACAATATGATGAGAAAATTAGTAAATTCTGTTCACGAAAATTGCTTTCCGTCATACTATATGATTGCAGATGCTAAAAAAAAGATTTTGCCTGATGACATACAAGTAACAGAAACTTCTGCAGAGGTCCCCTTACAAAAGATTTTAGACAAAACTGTAAGAAGCATTTTAGATGTTCATGATATTGATACCGAAAATGATATAGTTCTGGAATGCAAGTGGGGATTTGACGGCAGTAGTGGTTATAGTGTATACAAACAAAAATTTGAAAATGAGGAAGGTAGTGATGAATTTATGTTTGCTACTTCTTTCGCTCCTTTACGCTTGTTGGATTGGGCAGATGATCAAGTAGTTTGGGAAAATGATAAGCATTCGTCTTGGAGGTTATGTAGACCACTTAAAATTATTTTTACAAAGGAGAATCCAAATGTAATACAATCAGTAAGGGATAGCATAAATTCAGAAATTGAAGAATAGATACATATAATTCCATTTCAAAAAATAAAAATCTTAATGTTCATTATCAAATGCAATTGACGATGATAGATGGTGCAGTTTTAAATGTATTAAGTGGAAACAGTAGTATTCCAACTTGTGCTTTATGTCGAGCTAAGCCATCTGAAATGAACAGCTTATCGATTTTCGAAAGGCCTGTGAATGAGCAGTGCTATCAGTATGGATTGTCGACATTACATGCATGGATCAAATGTTTTGAATGCATTTTGCATATTTCTTACAAACAGCATAATATGCTGTTTTATATTATAAAGAAATGGAAAGTGGTAGGAAACGAAAATAAAGATCAGGTTGCTGAGCAAAAGAGAAATATTCAAGCAAAATTTATGTCTGAAATGGGTCTTATAGTTGATAAGGTTAAGACGGGGTACGGCACAACAAATGATGGCAATACTGCAAGGCGCTTCTTTTCTAATGTGGAACTTTCAGCTCAGATTACTAATGTTGATGTAAGGTTAAACAAAATTTTTCCATTATTTTAAGAACACTTTCAAGTAATATATCAAGTTTTGAAAAGCTTTTAAAAGATACTGCACTTTTATATTTCGAATTATATTCTTGGTACTATATGCCTTCAACTGTGCACAAAATTTTAGTTCATGGTATAGATTTTATTAAATATTCTACAATTCCCATTGGAATGTTATCAGAAGAAGCAATAGAATCAAGTAATAAAATTATAAGAAATGCAAGATTAAGACATACGAGAAAAATAAGTAGGATTGCCTCCATGAGAGACCTCATAAATTATCTTATTCTGCAGTCAGAGCCATCAATTTCGATGCGTAGTCAGAAAATACTTTTAAGAAAAAGTGATTTAAATTATCTGAAAGAGTATGTAGTTGAAAAAAAAGATTTAACGACATAAAAACAGCTAATGAATCATTGGTAGAATCTGAAAGTGATTACAGTGATAATTGTTAATATACTTTGATTGCCTGTAATACTTATATATATATATATATATATATATATATATATATATATATATATATATATATATATATATATATATATATATATATATATATATATATATATATATATATATATATATATATATATATATATATATATATATATATATATATATATATATATATATATATATATATATATATATATATATATATATATATATATATATATATATATATATATATATATATATATATATATATATATATATATATATATATATATATATATATATATATATATATATATATATATATATATATATATATATATATATATATATATATATATATATATATATATATATATATATATATATATATATATATATATATATATATATATATATATATATATATATATATATATATATATATATATATATATATATATATATATATATATATATATATATATATATATATATATATATATATATATATATATATATATATATATATATATATATATATATATATATATATATATATATATATATATATATATATATATATATATATATATATATATATATATATATATATATGTTATATTAAATAAATAAAATTTATATTTCTAAATTTATTTTTTACTGAGCGGCAAGGACTTACGTACTAAATTAATTTTTGTAAAATTTTGCTCTTATCTAATCGATAATTTCTAAATTATGACAATTTTTAAATTTAGGTTGTGGCCGTGGCGCTTGTCCGATTTTCTTGAAAATTGGAAATATGTTACAATATTACTAAATATATTCACATGCAAAATTTCAATCTTATCGGATTGCTAATTTCCAAATTATTACAATTTTTAAATTTAGGTTGTATGGGAGGTGGGCGTGTCCTTTGAGATAATTTCATAAAATTTAACAAAGTTATCAGGAATATATCAGAGACCAATGGAGCTAAGTTTGGTTCAATTCTAGAAACAACTTTGGAAAATATAAGGTTTTTTCATTTCAGGATATATGGGAGGTGGGCGTGTCCTTGTGCCGATTTTCTCTAAACTTCATTTTTTTTATTTCCTACTTATAAAAGCAATGTGTACTAATTTTCATTCTTTTATGAAAACTCCTATTTTTGGCCACCGTTTATATGAAAACACGACACTGTGCGTCGTTGTGATTAGTATAACGTTTTAGTTTTCTGTGCTCCTTATTCCTGCTTAGGCTTATTGGTCCGATGGTTTCTTTTATTATGATCGTAATCTGCGTTTGTTGGTGTATTTAGCATTGGAGGTGGCTACCTTCTTAATCTGTGGGATATCGGGGATGATAGCATGTTGAAGTGTTGTTGGTATGTGCTTTCCTTGCAAAATGGTGCGTGTAGCTATTTATTCGTTTGGCGTTGGTACTGCCTCCTGTGGTAACATTCGGGTTTTGTGATGTTATTTGTAAGTTGTGGGTGCGGAAAATACTTGTAGCATCTTCCGTCTTCACAGTTGTCAGTCTGGCTAGAGTAAACCCATAAGAGCCTAAACTCCGCCATTCCAACCTATTGCGTCATTGAAAATATTTAAGCCTTCGTACCACGGCAGTGTGACTGCTCATCGCGAAGGAATTAACGAGTAATTTATGATAAATATTTAATAACACTTAATTCACTATTCTGTGATCCTTATATATCTGTGGTAATATGGAAGAGTAGCTTAAGACGAAAATAGAAGTTTGGAAATATCACCAATTTTGTGTAATTTTTATTGTACTTGATTATTGCCAAAAATCTGTAACTTAACATATTGGCTCATATCATATCAAGGTAGTGTGCGGATGTATTTTTGTTTGCTGCTCAATTTGTTGACATTTGCAGTGCAAAATCCAATTATTTAAATTATTTAAATATAAAACTAGCGAACAGCCGTATAAAACATGATTAAAAGAATCGGTTTATTAAAATTAGGTGTAAGTAAAGAAATTTAAAGTAGATTTCAATTTAATTTTGAATTTGTTTTAGAACCGTTCCATATCGGACAGAGGATGAGCGTATATTGCTCTCCTTCTCAGCCATCGCGCTCTCCATCATGGCGAATCCAGAAAATAAATTTTTAGCGACATATGAGCATCGATTCTCTTGTAATTCAGTAACAGGTCCATGACTTTGTTTTTGTAGTTGTCACTTTTTTGGTTGCCAAGCAAAATAATGAAAGATGCCAATGCTGCCTTTTCTGTGGGTGTTAAATGTCGTGTAAAGTTGTCGTCAACCCTCAGTTTCCATATGTCAGGTCCAACGAAAATCCCTTCTGATGAAGTGTCAGTTTAGGCAGCAGTTTAGATCTTGTCAAATATATAGCGAAATTCGAATGGTCATGATATCTATTTTAAGTGAAGTATTTTTGAAAAATCTAGATACGATATAAATGAAATATATGAATTTGATGTAAAAAGTCCTCCCTTTACTCTCCAAATAACGTGATAGGGATTTAGTCGATATTTTACTAGGAAAAATTGACAGTCCGATTCGGCCCCATATTGTAAAAAAATAGCACTTTAAATGAAATCGTTTTAAGATTGTCAAATTAAGCTGTTGGAAGATCACAGATGTATAGATTTTAGACATAGAAAACAACAGGATATAATTAAAAGTAATAATTACACTAGTTTACAGCCAAAATGTACATGTAAAAAATGTACGCAATTAAAAAAAATGTTCGAAAGGATTTTTAATTACCTTTCATTTGATATCTTGTACGTCCCAAACGAATATTTAAACAAGTGAAGCCACCTCCAAAATTTAACCCAAACAAATTCACAAGCCTATATCTCGGAAAGATATCCATGGAAATTTTAATTGCGATTTTAGAGTTCAGCGGTGAAAATACATAAGAAAAATATAATGGCATTGAATATACAGATATATTTAATTTTTTTTTGTAATCTAGTGTCCTTCAGGCCTGTTCTCAAAACCGAATCGATTCGGTTTAGGTGTTGAAACCGAACGGAGGTGTTCTGAAAACAGAATTTACGATCTTACATTTGGTATCAACCTGGTGAACGGACCGCTGCCGGTTTTGTCATTTCGTTGTGTTTTTCGTTGGTAAAAGATAAAACTTTGTGCACAATTTAAGTAAAATAAATAAAAATTTACTGAAGTTTCATTTTATCAGTTTATTTTAATAAAGGGGAAAACCTAAGACCCAACAGCAATGTAATGTAATTAATTGGAATTGTTGAATAAAGCTGCAGTAAAAACATTTTATTTATATTTTTTCAGCACATCCATTTATCGATATTTTTACTTATGCTGTGTCTGGAATTTTCAATTGGTTGTTATAGTCCGGAAGAACCTTTCGCTTCACTTTATTTTCATCCTTTTCTATTAAGGGTGCAATATTACCAACGAAATCATAATTTCGTTGTGCGAATGCTAATTATTTAGAAATAGCTTCAGAATTATTTGACGGCTACAAGCAAAAACAGCTTTGTGGAACTTATGTCCCACTCGATTTCTATTTCGGTTCCACATGCCTATTCCGATCAATTAACAAAGAAAATTATTACCCCCTTTCCCAAAGAATTCAATTCTTATGGTAAAATCTCTTTGAGAGTAGCTAACTTACAAAACGAAAACTATAATGCTATTATTGGACAGACCTTTTAAAGAAAAAATAAATTTTGGAAATGGTTGTCTAGAAATACATTTATTTTATTAATTTTTTTTTTATTTCCCAGTTTGATTACTTTCTGTCAATGTACAACATTTAGTAATTGTGTAGTGCTTAATATAGGGAGTTTTACAGTTTCTGTGGCCACTGCCATATCAACCTCTACATTATATTTATTGATTTTATAAATGCTTGTTTAAAAATAGATAGTTTATATTATAATTAGTTTAAAATCTGGCTCATAAATCTGGCCCGGAGTCTCTTTAACCGTCGGCTGGTGGTATTTTCTTTTTCAACTACGAGTATATAGCTTAGTTCATTATTAGGGTGCGAGGGAATTTTTCTTTTGGATCATTTCCACATTCGTTTTGTTGGCGGTTCCCCATATTTGTAGCTCATAGGTCTAGATTGGTTTTAAAATTTGTTTATATATGAGTAGTTTATTGTGGGTTGTTAGTTTCCACTTTTTTCCTAGAATCCGTATAGTTGTCCGTAGTTTCATTTGTTCACGTTTTTTAAGAATATGCTGTTTCCATGTCACTTTGTTATCTACGATACGTATATGCATTCCAAGATATTTAGCATGGTTTTCAAGATCTATTAATTTCTTGTTAATTTTTAGTGGTATCGGTGTGTAATTTCGTTTTGTGTATACTACTTGTACTGTTTTGTCTTCATTTATTTGTATAACCTAATAGCTGAACCAATCCATTAATTTGTCTAATATTTTTTGGAGGGTGGTAGTGACTTTTGCAATGCAATTATTCGAGTTAAGAATGACATTATCGTCCGCAAATATTGCAATCATAGCGGCGTTGTCGTTTGGCTTGGGGATATCAGATATGAATATCAGGTATAAAATTGGTCCTAGTACACTACCTTGAGAGACGCCAGCACTTGCTTTATGTAATTGTGAGCTGGCTGCATTAAATTGGAGCTCGTTCAGTGAGGTAGCTTTCCAGCGTCAAGTAAATATCATGTAAGAGAAATCGTTTTAGCTTGGAATGTAGTCCTGCATGCCAGACACTATCAAAAGCCTTTGCAATATCAAGGTAAACGGCTATGCACAATCTTTTTTCATCCAGGTCTGTTAAGATTTTGTTGGTAACTCTATGTTGTATGGTAGTATGTTGTCGGCGAAATCCAAATTGGTGGTCAGGTGTAATTTTATTTTTTATTAAGGTTGTTTCCAGGCGGTTAAGCAATAGCTTTTCAAAAAGTTTTGATACGGTGGGCAAGAGGCTGATCGGTCGGTATGAGGTCAATTTTGTTGCGTCTTTACCAGGCTTTGGGATGGCTATTATTTTTGAAACTTTCCATACCTTTGGGAAGTATTTTTGTGTTAGTATTGCATTAAATATGTTCCGTTCATAGCATATTACACAAACTTGTTGTTCTTTGAGGATTTCTCCAGTTATTAGGTCATATCCTGGAGACTTTTTGGTTTTGATTTGTTTTTTTATTGCATCCTTTATTTCCTGTGCAGATTTTCTTTATTGGCATATTTGTTGCGTTACAGACGGTATTATGTTTATCCCGAATAGTGCTGGTATTTGTGAATGTTGTTTCAAAGTATTTAGCCAGAGCTTTGTCTTTGTCTTCGTTAGTTCTAGCTCAGGAGTTGTTAGTTTTTAAGATTGGCGGTTGATGACTAGTGACGTTTTTAAGTTTACTGGTAACTTTCCATAGAGAGTAATTTGTCGATTGTGTTGCAGTAAGATTTATCAACCTGTTGCAGGTTCTCTTGTTGTCGTATATTTTAAGCATTTCTTTGAGCTCTTTCGTTACTTTATTTAACTTAGTTTTAGCCGCTAGAAATTTTGTTCTTTGCCATTTTTGTCTAATTACGCTTTCTTTGATCTTCTTTCTTATGTATCTAGGAGTGTTCATGCGTTTCTCTTTTTCTTTTATTGCTGGCGTGGATCTCGTACTGGCTTCATGTATTACATCATTTAGGTGGATAATTGCACTTTCAAGATTGTCTGGTATATTGAGTGCTGGACTATTTCTCTAAATGACTCCCAGTCTATTTTTTCATTGTACAAGTGTAGTGCTATTGTGAACTATTTGAGTATTCGATAATGACTGGCGAGTGGTCTGAAGAAAGTTCGAAGCTCGATTTAGTTACCATACTTTTTACATCAATATTTTTAACGATTCAGAAGCCAATTAGGTCTGGAGTTTTATTTAGATCGGATGGCCAATAAGTGGGCTGGCCTGCTCCCTTTGGTATTTGTGATTTTTGGACCCCAGTCCATATGCTTTGCGTTAAAGTCACCTCCTAAGATAAATCTCTGTCCTAGAGTATTGAAGAAATCGTTATATTGTGAGGCGGTAATAATGTGCTTTAGTGGGCAGTATAGGGATGTAACTACTATTGGTCCAAATTCGTCTATTATTTGTATTGCCGTTGCCTGAATTTGGTTTTACTTGTAGCTGTCGAGTTCTATACATTTTATTGTTTGTTTAATTATAGCTGATCCGCCGCGAGTCTTGTCATCTGGATGGTTTGTGTGGTACACTTTAAAGTTCGGGATTTTAAAGTAGCTCATAGTGGTAAAGTGAGTTTCAGATATAAGCATCACGTCAATAGAATTGTCATTTATGAATTGGACGAGTTCTCTTATGTGCTATAGGAGCCGATTTGCGTTCCATATAACTATTTTTAACTTATTATTTGTTTTGTCCATTAATATTGACTAACAATGTTGAAATAAAGTTCATCATGTTAAGCATTTGTGCCATGAGTTGTTTCATCATGTCCTTGAGCTCAGCGAGCTCATTGTTCGAAGGTACGGAGTTAATATTGGGCTGTGTTACAAGAGTTGGCTGTATGTCTTTTGAAAGTACTTGTGCGTAAGATTTTAAGGGGTCGATTGCATTAGTTAGTACCCGAATGGGATCATCTTTGATTATGGGGAGTTAATTTTTTCTCAGTGCTGGAAAACTTTTCACCATTAAGGATTTGTATATTTCGCAGCCTTTGCACCGCATAACGCGCATTTTAACTTATCACTGTAATGTTTTCTAGGGCAGTGTATAGTTTTGTGTATACCAGACAGACTGGTTCCTTCGTGCAATAGTTTTTGGTGTGCCCATATTTTTGGCAGTTTGTACATTGTGGTATGTCTCTTTTTTGGTGGGGGGGTACAAATGATATTTTACAATGAATTTAAATATTTCTGTTATTTTCATTTTACTCTAGTTCCACAAAAAATAGTGGTAGGGGTTTTTTGGTAATTCGTTGCTGAATATAGTAAATATTTAAAAGAGTATGGCCCAACTCTGCAAACTCAGTCTTGATCATGTCTTGATATGCAGAATAGCGCATGTTTCTTAAAACTAGTTTGAATCCCTTTTGCTCTTTTGGCTTGTACGTGTAATATTGCGTGTTTTTTTGTTTCAGCATTTTAAATATTGCAGAGTAACTTGCTGAGTCAAAAGGCTGTATTGTGGTTTCGTTTTTTAATATTCTTAGTTCATACTTATTTTTTGTAGTGTCGTTAAGGGCATTAAATAGTGTGCTTATTACTTGGACACCTGAACATATATTGGCGCCGGTTTTTGAATTTTTTTATGTCGATCATTTATGGGCTGTGCATTATTGTTTAGTCCAAGTCCTTTAGAGTCGCTTTCGTCGTCTGTTGTGAGCAAATCAAACCGGTTTGAGGAGGTTGGTTGGCTTAGCCAGTAAGATTTTAATGTGCTTTGTTTACGATTTTGGGTTATTGTTTTATGTTTCTTGTTGCTGTTTTTTGCGCTGGGGTGATTTCCAGCCGACGAGCGAATTCCTTTTAGTTTTGTTGGATTATTGTTAGTTGTTGTAAATGCTGTTGTTTTTGAGTGTGTTAAATTTGTTACCTTGCCTGTTGTACTTTCGCTTGTTGCCATTCGTAGAGAGTTTGAATGTGTTATTGTTGTTGTTGTAATCTTTACATTAGAAGAATCAGTTGTTGTGAGTACTTTAGTTGAGTATTTGTGGTTGTGGCTCTCACTGTTGTTGTTGTTAGATGGTTTAGTAGATCTGGATCTACCGCTGTTGTGATAGTTTTTGCCGCTTTTTCTCCGTAAATTAGAAGAGTGGATGAAGGAAGCATCATAGGTGTTTTTGTTTGTGTATTTGTCTCTTGCTCACTGACAGAGTATGTTTTTTTTACGTTTGTGTTTGTGGGTGGAGTTTCGCGCGCATTTTGTTTGTTTTGATTTGTTTAATTACTATTTTTATAATATTTTATTTGGAAATATATTGGAAATGTGTCCCAGATAGTTCTCGCGCATTGTATTCACCGATCACTATACTATCGCACTTATATATCACTATATTTTTTTAAATAACGGTTAGAATATGGGGACAAAACGCCCCATTCACATTTAAAAGGCTTATGAACTCTTTGCTTCAAAAGCATATAAACAAAATATGGGTTGTCTATCTAGGCGACATTCTAGTTTTTAGTACTTCTTTGCAAGAACACTTGAATAATTTACAATTAATTTTTAAAGCAATAATTTTTTACAATTAATAATTGAAAGCTTATCTTAAAATTCAAGTAAATAAAGATAATAAATTTTGCTGATTTTCTCAGCAGAATAAATTCTTATACAAATGAGATCAATGTGTTAGAGAGTTAAAATGATAATTTCTCAACTATGGCTACTATACATGCTCAAGAAGAAGATTTTAATGATATTTTCCCAATCTTAGACAAAGTTGTCAACACGTTTAGATCCGAAATAATTCTAGTAAAACAAAAACGAACGGAACAAGGTAAAATATTTATTAGTTGAATAGAGCGGGCGTGTTTAATTTGCTTCGTGTTCAGAGGTTGGTTTTTGGTGTCTGAAATATAATAATCGTGGCGTATATTAACGAAAGTGATTGAGTGTGTGAAGGGCTTCTGATATCCTATGGTTCATTACTCACGGCATATTAAGGTACATAAATATTCTCGTTTTTAATTGCTTAAAACATTAAACACAAGGGCGGGAACACGAGTGTAGTGGATCGATAGCGGTTTCACGATGAGTGCTGTTCGCTCTCCACCAATGGCGCCAAAACAAGAATAAGCGGTAGTAACAATGGTAACATCTCTCGCAATGGAGAGAAAAAATTACGACTGCTCCCAGCAACGCAAGTAAGCAGCGATCGCACTCAGGTCAGACGCAGTGCCCAACAGAGACACTGGCCCTTTCCGAGCATGCGCGCTTTTGGGGCGCTCAGTGTTCAACACTCAGCCCAACGACGTACAGAACAAAAGAGTGCACCCAAGTTCAATCCAGGCCTCTCTCTCAATCGTCCGTGCGTCCAGCACAAAGAGTTTGGCACCCCTGACTTTGACATTAAATCTGGAGTTCCATAAGGAAGTGTACTAGAGCCAATGTTATACTTAGTGTGCAATTCAGACCTGCCTACAGACAATCGTCTTATGCCAAAACATTTGCTGATGATACCGCCATCTTGGGCTTGCACAAATGTTCGAGGATCGCATCGACAGACCTGTGATCACAATTCGTAGAGTCCTGGCTAGCCAAATGTCAGATTCACATGAATGAAAAAAAATACTTACGTGGCATTCACCTTGTGAAAGGATACTTGCCCTAAAATTGCGTTAAACGACGTAAATATTCCTCAAGGTAACGAAGTAATCTACTTAGGGGTCCATGTCCACCGTGCAGTGTCTTGGCGCGAGCACATTGAAGTAAAACGTAACCATATGAAACTGAAGGCACAAGGCATCAATTGGTTACTGAACAAGAAATTCGGGATGCGCCTAGAGCACAAAGTTTTAATTTATAACGCTGTTGTTAAACTAATATGGACGTATGGAGCCCAGCTGTGGGGAAATGCTAGCGCATCCAATATTGAATTGATCCAGCGCACACAATCGAAAATTCTGCGAATGATTGTAAGTTGCCCCTGGTATATAAAAAATGCAAATATCAATAGCGATTCCAACAAGAGAGTGAATTTAATAAAATTAAATGTGAATATAAAATGAAACTCCGGTATAATCCCAATTACTTGGCCAGTCAAGTACTCCAAACAAATTCAAATACCCGGTTACGTGTATGACTTAGAATTGTATTTCATTAGATATAGAGTCCTTGCATATTTAAACTTTTAGTAAATGGGGTTACCTAACCCAATGTATTGGTAGCGGGTTAAATTTTTGTATTAGGTTACGATTAAATACATAAAAGTATAAAAAAACATATTGGTAATAAGTTTATAAGAGAAGAAACGTACAAGTTTAGAAAAAGTATTGATAAATAGAGAAGATTTGATACCTTTGTACTTAAACGCATTTTCGATACTGAAATTTGCGTTTTACTGGACTTAAGTAAATTAAGTACTTCTATATAAATCAACATCGTCTCCGAGCGTGTCATTAAAAGACTAGGCATATATCCAATCGAGGCTTTGTTGTGCATTGAAGGTATTGGGAATGCCCAAAGAAGAGCTACGCACTGCGCTAACATGAAACTGGAATCTCGAACAAGCAACTTTGCAGCCGACTTCGAGGCATTTGTGCTGCCAAGCATTGTTCCAACTCAACCAGCTCAGCAGCTAAACGTTACAAAATGGCCGATTCCTAAGGGTGTCCAACTGGCTGATCCGGACTTGCATCAACCAGGAAAAATCGATGTTCTCTTGGGCGCAGAGCTGTATTACGACCTCATAGAAATGGGCCAAATCAAACTTTCCTCTGAGCTCCCAGTCATGCAAAAGACAACGCTTGGTTGGGTGATAAGTGGAAAAATTGGCCAAAGCTCAACAAAAACAGCAACATGTGCAGTCTACACTGGTCAGGAGAATGGTTCCCTCAACGACACTCTTGAAAAATTCTGGCAACTTGAAGGATGTGATTCACCTAGCTGTAAGCTTACAACCGCCGAGCGTCGCTGTGAAGAACATTTTCTGCAAAATTATCAACGTGATAATAATGGGCGCTTCATAGTGAAATTGCCGTTCCAAACCACTCCAAACCAACTGGGAGAATCGCGGAAGTTAGCTCTGCAACGGTTCATGACAATTGAACGAAAAATGATAAAGATTCCTGAATTCAAGGCCCAATATGTAGCCTTCATGCAAGAATACGAGAAGCTTGGTCATATGGAAGAGATTGATATAACTAGCATCAAGAGTTCCCACTACTTTCTTCCACATCATGCCGTTTTGAAGCCAGACAGCTCAACAACAAAGCTAAGAGTCGTATTCGATGCTTCAGCCAAAAACTCAACAAATATCTCTTTAAACAATCTTCTGGCAACAGGACCAACTATCCAGGAAGATGTGTTCACTATTCTTTTGCGTTTCCGGCTCCCACGATTTGTCTTTACAGCTGACATTGAAAAGATGTATCGACAAGTGCGAGTAGATAAAGACGATCAAAAGTTCCAACTTATCTGGTGGAGAGAAGATCCCTCACATCCCATGAAGTGTTATCAGCTCACGACAGTCACCTACGGTAAAACGTCTGCACCGTATTTGGGTATCCGCACACTTCAGGCTTTGGCTGACGATCAAGCCAACAAATACCAACTAGGAGCAGAAGTCGTAAAATCCAATTTTTATGTTGATGATGTGTTGAGCGGATCTGATCATCTCTCCACTGCATGTGAAATACAGCGGCAACTTCGACTCATGCTTAGTTCCGCGGGGTTCAATTTACGGAAATGGTGCGCGAATCACCCAAGGTTACTAGAAGAAATTCCAGTCACGGACCGTGAAGTAAATATGGAATTCGGTGACACACTGGACGACAACATCAAAACAATGGGATTGATTTGGAGCCCTTCTAATGATGACTTTGAGGTCAAGGTTGGTGTAGTAGAATCCGGTAGGATAACAAAGCGTTCAGCCTTAGCAGATATTTCACGTATTTTTGATCCCCTTGGCTTCGTCGCGCCAGTTACGACCACAGCAAAAGTATTCCTTCAACAACTATGGAAACTTAAAATGCCTATGGAACGGTAGCATACATGCGAACAAAAGATTCCCAAAACCAGATAATCGTTCGCTTCCTATGCGCGAAATCACTAGTAGCTCCAGCAAAGCAAGTAACATTACCAAGACTGGAATTGTGCGCTGCTAAGGTCGCCGTGGAATTGATGCAGAAGCTCCATGAAAGCCCATTCTTCAAAGGCGTTACAACGCATTTTTGGTCTGATTCCACAGCGGTGCTGGGATGGATAAATGCAGAATCAGCACACTACCACACATTCGTGGCAAACCGAATTTCGGCTATTCAGCAAGCAACTAATCCACAACAATGGCGTCACGTGCCGTCCCAAGACAATCCCGCAGATCTGGTATCAAGAGGCGTGACAGCAGCTAAATTGGTAGACAACCTGTTTTGGCTATATGGACCTAAGTTCCTGCACGGATCTATGACAATTTGGCCACTTCAACCTCCGCGAGAACAATGTGCTTTGGAACTCAGGCGGCAGACGAGTGCAGCTTTAACACTCAATTCTAAAGAGACAACAAATTTCTGGGAAGAAATCAATCACAGGAACTTATTTCGACGCCTGCAAAGAATTGTAGCATATGTCATTCGTTATGTGAAAGTATTAAGAAACAAGGTGTCCCACCCTACAATAGCACCAACAGCCGAAGAAATGGAGGCATCATTGACATTGATTGTCAAGGGTACCCAAGGAAGAGCCTTTTACGATGACATTAAAAACTTAGAGTGTCACTCAACTGTCAATAATACTAGCGATATCAGTAATTTGTCACCGTTTATTGATGACCAAGGTATCCTAAGGGTTGGAGGACGGCTAGAAGCATCTAACTTGAGCTATGACGCAAAACATCCCATGTTGCTGCCATACAACGACCATAGCTCCAGAATGATTCTCGTCATGATGCATGAGAATAATTTGCATTGTGGTCCACAAGGTTTGCTATCAGCGTCAAGGCAACGATTTTGGATAATAAAAGGAAAAATAATGGCCCGAAACGTGGTGCAAAAATGCGTGCGCTGCACCAGATCCAAGCCTAAGTTATTCACTCAAGTGATGGGAAATTTGCCAGCAACCAGAGTCACTCCAGCTCGACCGTTTGTCCATAGTGGAGTGGATTATTGCGGACCATTTTGGGTGCACTATAAAATTCGTGGAAAGAAGCCACACAAGGCTTACATCGCAGTATTTTCCTGTTTCGCAACAAAGGCAGTTCACCTAGAGGTTGTAACCGAATTGACGACCGAAGCATTTATCGGAGCGTTGAAACGCTTCACGTCTCGCCGCGGACGGTGTGACACTATCTATTGTGACAACGCAACCAATTTCGTCGGCGCAAGTAACAATCTGAAGGAGCTAAACGATGTCATCTTCTCAAACATCTCACGAGAAAATATCACGAGATCATGCAGCGACCGTGGAATAAACTTCAAATTTATTCCTCCTAGAGCTCCACATTTTGGAGGCTTATGGGAAGCAGCGGTTAAATCCGCCAAGCATTTGCTACTACGAAGTGTATCGACGGCACTCGAAACCATCGTCGTGGAGATCGAGGGAATTTTGAATTCTCGACCGCTTACCCCAATGTCAACAGATCCAGATGACCTAACAGCGCTAACTCCGGGACACTTCTTGATAGGCGAACCGTTAACTTCACGGATAGATAGAAACATGTCAGAATCCAAGGTAAACCTACAAACTAGATCGAAATTGCTGACACACCTTAAATACGGGTTCTGGAAACGCTGGTCACACGAGTACCTTCACCAACTTCAACAACGACACAAATGGAAGGGTCCAACCAGCACCATAGAGCCAAATACTGTGGTAAACGTCAAAGAAGATAACTTACCAGTGCTCCAATGGCCTCTAGGGCGAATTGTTAAGGTATACAAGGGTGACGATGGCTTAGTAAGAGTGTGCGACGTAAAAACGCAAAGGGGCATATTTAAAAGAGCAATTCAAAGACTGGCACCATTATTCTCGGCAGATGATGACGACATCGAAGTAGATCCAGAAGAGCAACCAGTGCCAAAAAGGAGAAGAATAATACCAGCAATCACTAATGGTTTGGCATTGCTACTCACAATAATGATTTTACCAATAATATTGGGATCTCCAGTGCAAGTTAATCGTTTTGGTTCAAAACTTGGCATCCACTTCGAAAATATAGGATCAGTTGCTATTTCATCTACGGAATGGAACTTGCTCGTATACTATGATCTGAAACCATATTGGACAGAAGCATCAACGCAACGGTACCAGGACCCTACGTCAACTTTGCTGAAAGATTAAACAAAACTACACTTGTAGTCATCTAACCGACAGCTTCGATCGACTTGGAAGAGAAGAATTGCGTGTAGATAATAATCTATTAAGAAGCAGTCGCAACAGGAGAGGTGCAGTAAATCTCGTTGGAAACCTTGCACATTCACTATTTGGCGTGTTAGATTCAGAGTATTCCAAAAAGATGTCAAGGACAATATTAAACGTCAAAGAAAACGAGTCCAATCTGCTACATCTGCTGAAGAATCAAACATCCATCATTGATTCCACCGTCAACATCACAAAGCAGGCTCAGATAGCGGTTAAGACAAAATTTGATGAATTTGACCAACAAGTAAATCAAATGTGGAATCCATTTGCAGAAAGAAGACGAAGAGCTGCAACAATCGAAATTGTTGGAACTATTCAACGCTCTGTCAATTCAACTAACTCTAATCGCAACCGATTTACAACGTACACAGTCAGCTATACTGGATGTTCTCACAGACACTCACCATGGCAAATTCAATCCGCTACTTTTAACTCCCGAGCAATTGCACACCGAAGTTGACAAAATTAAACTCCACCTGCCATCATCATTAGAACTACCTGCAAATCAAGAGGACTTAATACAACTATATAGGATAATGAAGGTAAAGAGAGGACTCACTCAGGACCATGTTGTGTTTAAGATTACATTACCTTTGGTGGAACATGACCGATTTGAACTCTTTCTGCTCATTTCGGTACCAAATTGGATCAACAACACTATGGTGGCAATTGATACATGCACCTTTCTTGCCATAAAAGCTGCTCGCGATCAATACCTGCGAATTAACTCCGACGACTTTGCATCATGTGAGCGAATCAATCAAAATGAATACGTAATTTCAAATGTGCCAATCCGGTACAGCTATGAGGCTGAGATGTGTTCCTGCGAAATCAATTTGTTTAACAACAACACTCAACCAAATTGTAAACTGAAACCTGTGGCCAATAACATTACGTGGCTACCATTGAAGAAAAAAAATCAATGGATTTAGGCAATTCCGTCAACTTCACGAGCCACTGCAGTCTGCGGCAAAGAAATCATCCCGTCGACACTGAAAGGCTCAGGACTACTGACACTTCAGCCAGAATGCGTGCTAAAACACAATGCAATCTCAATACGAGGGCAAGAATCCGTATCCAGTTCGTTAACAGCATCATGCACAAGTCTAGGAAAAATTACAGAACTATCAAATAGTGAACAAATAACCCCCACTATTGCAGAAAATCAACGCGATCACTTACACAACACAACTGAAGAATCTCACAGAATTACACAATGCTCTGGCCAAGGAAAAACTGATGACACTGCACAAAATTCAACCACCAGACTATTACCATCATGCGGTCAGTTATACCGCACTGTTCCTGTCCGTGATACTTTTAATTACTGGGCTCATATGGAAAATACGAAGTCAACGTGGCGTCAATGTACCAGAAATCATCACGTCAACAGATACGGTGCCTCAGCCTCGCCTCGCCACCAACCAATAGAGAATCTTATATAGGTTGAGCTGTGCGCGCGCGGGAGAAATGTTAATTGCATTAACAGCTGATGTGCAAACCTCATTGGGAGGTATGTAACATTCAAACTTTTAATGCATAACATCTTCTTTTGCATACAATTAGGCTTGTGTTAAGCAAACCTTGCCAGCTTAACGATGAAATTTGCATTGTTGACAAAAACTCCAATTTATACTACATCAGCGAAGGCATTGCACTGGATGAAACAATCAAGTGCAATACGCTGAAAAACTCAATAATGCACATTTCATGGTTATGCTTTCAATTCAATAATACCTAATATGTATAGCCAAATTATATGTAATATATGTAATATGTAATATATGCAGTCAATCAGTAAGAGTTAACTGTGAGTCTTTTCATTTTAACTTAACATTGATTGATTCTCCTTCTCCGACACCAAGGTTTATGTGCCTGTTGTCAAACCCACCATCAACTCGGTACAAGCACCGCTGTTGACATTAGGTCCTTTTTCAACGATACCAAGGTTTACGTGCCTGGTATCAACTTTAAAATCAACTCGGTACAAGAACCGTTGTTGAAATTCCGCTGTTAATTTTAGTTTAACAGTTTGGTGACACCGACGTTTGCAACCTTCTGAGTATCAGACGGAAAGGATAACTGGTTCAAGTGTCAAGTATCCATCGATCCACTGATCATTGAAACATCCTTCAGTAGGCAGCAAACAGCTACCAACGTAGTATCCACATTGAACAATCAAGTCCTAAGCTAGTAACCTGCTGCAGACATTATTACTGGCTTATCATCAAGCTATCAAGTGTCCTGTAACCAGCAGACGACAACAATCAAGTCAGCATTAGCCGGTAACCAGCAGACGACAACAAGAATCCAGCACATAGCATTCAAAAACACGATTCCTCATCATCATGGGAATGGATGAACTATCATTGAGGCAAGATGAACTTGCACTGGCTCTACAAAAAGCTATAGCCAATTACAAGAAGGCGCCACAAGAGCGCAGAACAATAGATTTCATAACAACAAAAGCCAAGGAGCTGTATGAATTGTGGGTACACTTTGACAAACTCGACAATATCATCCGCGACCAACATGGCACGGAAGTAGAACACCCGTATTTTGTGAAGGATACACACACTGCCATTCGCACGAAATACCGAGAAGCACGCTATGAGATGGACAGAGCAGTACAGGCCATCAAACGTCTCCAGGCAGCATCAACCTCAAAGGCTGCACCGGAGGTACTCAAAACAGTACGGTCGCCGCAGCCAGCCACCAGACAAAGCGAATCAAGCACCGTGATAGCTGCCCCCAGAAGTCCGTCAAGTCAGCTATGCTCACTAATTGACAAACAAAAGAAGTCAATAGACACAGTTAGCAAACTATTTACTTAGCCAAGTGCTTAATAATGTGACACAACAAACGTCGCACTATTATGCAATGCAGGCGAATACAGTAGAAACGCATTGGAAATCTGCCCAGGACCTGCACCAAAGGATCTGGTTATCTGATGAGCCCAGCTCATACGACTACGAGGGTTTTGCCCAGATTGAGCAAGCAATCACTGCACAGATTTTGCAGCTTCAAGATATGGCTCGAGAATCAGCGGCATCAATTATGCAAGCCTCTCCAACAGCAGTCAATAGGCAAACAGCCAATATGACGACATCAGGTCTGAAACTATCCAAGGTGGAACTACCAAAATTCGATGGCAGCTACCACAAGTGGAGGCAGTTCCATGATATATTTATGGAGTTGGTCGGCAAACAACTAATTCCAGCTTGCTAAAAGATGTGGTTCTTGAAGTCCAGTTTATCCGGTTAGACGGAAGGACTAATTTCGGTACTTCACAGCATCGGCAAATGATTACGGGGCCACATGGGCGGTGGCCAAGGATCGATATGAAAACTCTCGGCTGGTGATAAATGCAACGTTAAGCAGACTGCTCTCCCAACCGACAATCAACAACGATCAGGCATCAGGGATTAAGTTCCTCCACGACACTACCAACGAGTGAATCATGACTCTACAAGGTCTAGGTGTGAGCACCGACAGCTGAGACTCCATTCTGCTGTACATATTAACCCAAAACCTGCACAAAACCACTCACGCATTATGGGAGCAATCCTTAAAACAGCCGAAGGAGATACCATCTGTAAACGAATTCCTGAAATTCCTTGAACTTAGATTCCAGTCATTGGAAGCTTTAGGAGGAAGACTCAACAAGGATGCGGCAGAACAAGGGCGACCAAGGGCCTACCAGGCGTTAAGTGTTTCAGTGCCAACAGCTCCAGCATGCATCACATGCAACCAACATCATGCGCTATTTCAATGTCAAGATTTTCTCAAAATGACACCAAGTCAGCGGTTAAACACAGTCCAAAAAGCAAACTACTGTGTAAACTGTCTGAAAGGTGGGAACAATGCCAAATCTTGCTTGTCAGGCAACTGCACCAAATGCAATAGAAAACACAACACGTTGTTGCATCTAGAAGGACGGGAGCAGACCACAAGAGGAAGCCGATCAACAGCAATCAATTTAAAATCAACTACAACTCTGTCCAATACCGCAGTGGCATCAGCAGCCACCGACATCATGCCTACACCTCGAAGCTGTTATGTCTTCTTGGGAACAGCTAAAATCAGAATAACAGCTGCTAATGGACGATCGGGTGAATTTAGAGCCATTCTCGACTCAGGATCACAAATCAACATCGTCTCCGAGCGTGTCATTAAAAGACTAGGCATATATCCAATCGAGGCTTTGTTGTGCATTGAAGGTATTGGGAATGCCCAAAGAAGAGCTACGCACTGCGCTAACATGAAACTGGAATCTCGAACAAGCAACTTTGCAGCCGACTTCGAGGCATTTGTGCTGCCAAGCATTGTTCCAACTCAACCAGCTCAGCAGCTAAACGTTACAAAATGGCCGATTCCTAAGGGTGTCCAACTGGCTGATCCGGACTTGCATCAACCAGGAAAAATCGATGTTCTCTTGGGCGCAGAGCTGTATTACGACCTCATAGAAATGGGCCAAATCAAACTTTCCTCTGAGCTCCCAGTCATGCAAAAGACAACGCTTGGTTGGGTGATAAGTGGAAAAATTGGCCAAAGCTCAACAAAAACAGCAACATGTGCAGTCTACACTGGTCAGGAGAATGGTTCCCTCAACGACACTCTTGAAAAATTCTGGCAACTTGAAGGATGTGATTCACCTAGCTGTAAGCTTACAACCGCCGAGCGTCGCTGTGAAGAACATTTTCTGCAAAATTATCAACGTGATAATAATGGGCGCTTCATAGTGAAATTGCCGTTCCAAACCACTCCAAACCAACTGGGAGAATCGCGGAAGTTAGCTCTGCAACGGTTCATGACAATTGAACGAAAAATGATAAAGATTCCTGAATTCAAGGCCCAATATGTAGCCTTCATGCAAGAATACGAGAAGCTTGGTCATATGGAAGAGATTGATATAACTAGCATCAAGAGTTCCCACTACTTTCTTCCACATCATGCCGTTTTGAAGCCAGACAGCTCAACAACAAAGCTAAGAGTCGTATTCGATGCTTCAGCCAAAAACTCAACAAATATCTCTTTAAACAATCTTCTGGCAACAGGACCAACTATCCAGGAAGATGTGTTCACTATTCTTTTGCGTTTCCGGCTCCCACGATTTGTCTTTACAGCTGACATTGAAAAGATGTATCGACAAGTGCGAGTAGATAAAGACGATCAAAAGTTCCAACTTATCTGGTGGAGAGAAGATCCCTCACATCCCATGAAGTGTTATCAGCTCACGACAGTCACCTACGGTAAAACGTCTGCACCGTATTTGGGTATCCGCACACTTCAGGCTTTGGCTGACGATCAAGCCAACAAATACCAACTAGGAGCAGAAGTCGTAAAATCCAATTTTTATGTTGATGTGTTGAGCGGATCTGATCATCTCTCCACTGCATGTGAAATACAGCGGCAACTTCGACTCATGCTTAGTTCCGCGGGGTTCAATTTACGGAAATGGTGCGCGAATCACCCAAGGTTACTAGAAGAAATTCCAGTCACGGACCGTGAAGTAAATATGGAATTCGGTGACACACTGGACGACAACATCAAAACAATGGGATTGATTTGGAGCCCTTCTAATGATGACTTTGAGGTCAAGGTTGGTGTAGTAGAATCCGGTAGGATAACAAAGCGTTCAGCCTTAGCAGATATTTCACGTATTTTTGATCCCCTTGGCTTCGTCGCGCCAGTTACGACCACAGCAAAAGTATTCCTTCAACAACTATGGAAACTTAAAATAGACTGGGATACAGAACTTCCAGCACCACTTCACAAAACATGGCTAACCTTCAAAAAGGACTTGCAGAAGTTAGAAACCATCAGCGTGCCATGCCACGTCTTCGGTAGCACAGTACCCAAAGACCCCCAAGTACACATTTTCGCTGACGCATCAGAACGTGCCTATGGAGCGGTAGCATACATGCCAACACAAGATTCCCAAAACCAGATAATCGTTCGCTTCCTATGCGCGAAATCACGAGTAGCTCCAACAAAGCAAGTAACATTACCAAGACTGGAATTGTGCGCTGCTAAGGTCGCCGTGGAATTGATGCAGAAGCTCATACTTCAAAGGCGTTATAACGCATTTTTGGTCTGATTCCACAGCGGTGCTGGGATGGATAAATGCAGAATCAGCACACTACCACACATTCGTGGCAAACCGAATTTCGGCTATTCAGCAAGCAACTAATCCACAACAATGGCGTCACGTGCCGTCCCAAGACAATCCCGCAGATCTGGTATCAAGAGGCGTGACAGCAGCTAAATTGGTAGACAACCTGTTTTGGCTATATGGACCGAAGTTCCTGCACGGATCTATGACAATTTGGCCACTTCAACCTCCGCGAGAACAATGTGCTTTGGAACTCAGGCGGCAGACGAGTGCAGCTTTAACACTCAATTCTAAAGAGACAACAAATTTCTGGGAAGAAATCAATCACAGGAACTTATTTCGACGCCTGCAAAGAATTGTAGCATATGTCATTCGTTATGTGAAAGTATTAAGAAACAAGGTGTCCCACCCTACAATAGCACCAACAGCCGAAGAAATGGAGGCATCATTGACATTGATTGTCAAGGGTACCCAAGGAAGAGCCTTTTACGATGACATTAAAAACTTAGAGTGTCACTCAACTGTCAATAATACTAGCGATATCAGTAATTTGTCACCGTTTATTGATGACCAAGGTATCCTAAGGGTTGGAGGACGGCTAGAAGCATCTAACTTGAGCTATGACGCAAAACATCCCATGTTGCTGCCATACAACGACCATAGCTCCAGAATGATTCTCGTCATGATGCATGAGAATAATTTGCATTGTGGTCCACAAGGTTTGCTATCAGCGTCAAGGCAACGATTTTGGATAATAAAAGGAAAAATAATGGCCCGAAACGTGGTGCAAAAATGCGTGCGCTGCACCAGATCCAAGCCTAAGTTATTCACTCAAGTGATGGGAAATTTGCCGGCAACCAGAGTCACTCCAGCTCGACCGTGTGTCCATAGTGGAGTGGATTATTGCGGACCATTTTGGGTGCACTATAAAATTCGTGGAAAGAAGCCACACAAGGCTTACATCGCAGTATTTTCCTGTTTCGCAACAAAGGCAGTTCACCTAGAGGTTGTAACCGAATTGACGACCGAAGCATTTATCGGAGCGTTGAAACGCTTCACGTCTCGCCGCGGACCGTGTGACACTATCTATTGTGACAACGCAACCAATTTCGTCGGCGCAAGTAACAATCTGAAGGAGCTAAACGATGTCATCTTCTCAAACATCTCACGAGAAAATATCACGAGATCATGCAGCGACCGTGGAATAAACTTCAAATTTATTCCTCCTAGAGCTCCACATTTTGGAGGCTTATGGGAAGCAGCGGTTAAATCCGCCAAGCATTTGCTACTACGAAGTGTATCGACGGCACTCGAAACCATCGTCGTGGAGATCGAGGGAATTTTGAATTCTCGACCGCTTACCCCAATGTCAACAGATCCAGATGACCTAACAGCGCTAACTCCGGGACACTTCTTGATAGGCGAACCGTTAACTTCACGGATAGATAGAAACATGTCAGAATCCAAGGTAAACCTACAAACTAGATCGAAATTGCTGACACACCTTAAATACGAGTTCTGGAAACGCTGGTCACACGAGTACCTTCACCAACTTCAGCAACGACACAAATGGAAGGGTCCAACCAGCACCATAGAGCCAAATACTGTGGTAAACGTCAAAGAAGATAACTTACCAGTGCTCCAATGGCCTCTAGGGCGAATTGTTAAGGTATACAAGGGTGACGATGGCTTAGTAAGAGTGTGCGACGTAAAAACGCAAAGGGGCATATTTAAAAGAGCAATTCAAAGACTGGCACCATTATTCTCGGCAGATGATGACGACATCGAAGTAGATCCAGAAGAGCAACCAGTGCCAAAAAGGAGAAGAATAATACCAGCAATCACTAATGGTTTGGCATTGCTACTCACAATAATGATTTTACCAATAATATTGGGATCTCCAGTGCAAGTTAATCGTTTTGGTTCAAAACTTGGCATCCACTTCGAAAATATAGGATCAGTTGCTATTTCATCTACGGAATGGAACTTGCTCGTATACTATGATCTGAAACCATATTGGACAGAAGCATCAACGCAACGGTACCAGGACCCTACGTCAACTTTGCCGAAAGATTAAACAAAACTACACTTGTAGTCATCTAACCGACAGCTTCGATCGACTTGGAAGAGAAGAATTGCGTGTAGATAATAATCTATTAAGAAGCAGTCGCAACAGGAGAGGTGCAGTAAATCTCGTTGGAAACCTTGCACATTCACTATTTGGCGTGTTAGATTCAGAGTATTCCAAAAAGATGTCAAGGACAATATTAAACGTCAAAGAAAACGAGTCCAATCTGCTACATCTGCTGAAGAATCAAACATCCATCATTGATTCCACCGTCAACATCACAAAGCAGGCTCAGATAGCGGTTAAGACAAAATTTGATGAATTTGACCAACAAGTAAATCAAATGTGGAATCCATTTGCAGAAAGAAGACGAAGAGCTGCAACAATCGAAATTGTTGGAACTATTCAACGCTCTGTCAATTCAACTAACTCTAATCGCAACCGATTTACAACGTACACAGTCAGCTATACTGGATGTTCTCACAGACACTCACCATGGCAAATTCAATCCGCTACTTTTAACTCCCGAGCAATTGCACACCGAAGTTGACAAAATTAAACTCCACCTGCCATCATCATTAGAACTACCTGCAAATCAAGAGGACTTAATACAACTATATAGGATAATGAAGGTAAAGAGAGGACTCACTCAGGACCATGTTGTGTTTAAGATTACATTACCTTTGGTGGAACATGACCGATTTGAACTCTTTCTGCTCATTTCGGTACCAAATTGGATCAACAACACTATGGTGGCAATTGATACATGCACCTTTCTTGCCATAAAAGCTGCTCGCGATCAATACCTGCGAATTAACTCCGACGACTTTGCATCATGTGAGCGAATCAATCAAAATGAATACGTAATTTCAAATGTGCCAATCCGGTACAGCTATGAGGCTGAGATGTGTTCCTGCGAAATCAATTTGTTTAACAACAACACTCAACCAAATTGTAAACTGAAACCTGTGGCCAATAACATTACGTGGCTACCATTGAAGAAAAAAAATCAATGGATTTAGGCAATTCCGTCAACTTCACGAGCCACTGCAGTCTGCGGCAAAGAAATCATCCCGTCGACACTGAAAGGCTCAGGACTACTGACACTTCAGCCAGAATGCGTGCTAAAACACAATGCAATCTCAATACGAGGGCAAGAATCCGTATCCAGTTCGTTAACAGCATCATGCACGAGTCTAGGAAAAATTACAGAACTATCAAATAGTGAACAAATAACCCCCACTATTGCAGAAAATCAACGTGATCACTTACACAACACAACTGAAGAATCTCACAGAATTACACAATGCTCTGGCCAAGGAAAAACTGATGACACTGCACAAAATTCAACCACCAGACTATTACCATCATGCGGTCAGTTATACCGCACTGTTCCTGTCCGTGATACTTTTAATTACTGGGCTCATATGGAAAATACGAAGTCAACGTGGCGTCAATGTACCAGAAATCATCACGTCAACAGATACGGTGCCTCAGCCTCGCCTCGCCACCAACCAATAGAGAATCTTATATAGGTTGAGCTGTGCGCGCGCGGGAGAAATGTTAATTGCATTAACAGCTGATGTGCAAACCTCATTGGGAGGTATGTAACATTCAAACTTTTAATGCATAACATCTTCTTTTGCATACAATTAGGCTTGTGTTAAGCAAACCTTGCCAGCTTAACGATGAAATTTGCATTGTTGACAAAAACTCCAATTTATACTACATCAGCGAAGGCATTGCACTGGATGAAACAATCAAGTGCAATACGCTGAAAAACTCAATAATGCACATTTCATGGTTATGCTTTCAATTCAATAATACCTAATATGTATAGCCAAATTATATGTAATATATGTATATAGAAAAATGAATAAATATCCATGATTGGCACATCCAAAATTCAGTCAATCAGTAAGAGTTAACTGTGAGTCTTTTCATTTTAACTTAACATTGATTGATTCTCCTTCTCCGACACCAAGGTTTATGTGCCTGTTGTCAAACCCACCATCAACTCGGTACAAGCACCGCTGTTGACATTAGGTCCTTTTTCAACGATACCAAGGTTTACGTGCCTGGTATCAACTTTAAAATCAACTCGGTACAAGAACCGTTGTTGAAATTCCGCTGTTAATTTTAGTTTAACAGTTTGGTGACACCGACGTTTGCAACCTTCTGAGTATCAGACGGAAAGGATAACTGGTTCAAGTGTCAAGTATCCATCGATCCACTGATCATTGAAACATCCTTCAGTAGGCAGCAAACAGCTACCAACGTAGTATCCACATTGAACAATCAAGTCCTAAGCTAGTAACCTGCTGCAGACATTATTACTGGCTTATCATCAAGCTATCAAGTGTCCTGTAACCAGCAGACGACAACAATCAAGTCAGCATTAGCCGGTAACCAGCAGACGACAACAAGAATCCAGCACATAGCATTCAAAAACACGATTCCTCATCATCATGGGAATGGATGAACTATCATTGAGGTAAGATGAACTTGCACTGGCTCTACAAAAAGCTATAGCCAATTACAAGAAGGCGCCACAAGAGCGCAGAACAATAGATTTCATAACAACAAAAGCCAAGGAGCTGTATGAATTGTGGGTACACTTTGACAAACTCGACAATATCATCCGCGACCAACATGGCACGGAAGTAGAACACCCGTATTTTGTGAAGGATACACACACTGCCATTCGCACGAAATACCGAGAAGCACGCGATGAGATGGACAGAGCAGTACAGGCCATCAAACGTCTCCAGGCAGCATCAACCTCAAAGGCTGCACCGGAGGTACTCAAAACAGTACGGTCGCCGCAGCCAGCCACCAGACAAAGCGAATCAAGCACCGTGATAGCTGCCCCCAGAAGTCCGTCAAGTCAGCTATGCTCACTAATTGACAAACAAAAGAAGTCAATAGACATAGTTAGCAAACTATTTACTTAGCCAAGTGCTTAATAATGTGACACAACAAACGTCGCACTATTATGCAATGCAGGCGAATACAGTAGAAACGCATTGGAAATCTGCCCAGGACCTGCACCAAAGGATCTGGTTATCTGATGAGCCCAGCTCATACGACTACGAGGGTTTTGCCCAGATTGAGCAAGCAATCACTGCACAGATTTTGCAGCTTCAAGATATGGCTCGAGAATCAGCGGCATCAATTATGCAAGCCTCTCCAACAGCAGTCAATAGGCAAACAGCCAATATGACGACATCAGGTCTGAAACTATCCAAGGTGGAACTACCAAAATTCGATGGCAGCTACCACAAGTGGAGGCAGTTCCATGATATATTTATGGAGTTGGTCGGCAAACAACTAATTCCAGCTTGCTAAAAGATGTGGTTCTTGAAGTCCAGTTTATCCGGTTAGACGGAAAGACTAATTCGGTACTTCACAGCATCGGCAAATGATTACGGGGCCACATGGGCGGTGGCCAAGGATCGATATGAAAACTCTCGGCTGGTGATAAATGCAACGTTAAGCAGACTGCTCTCCCAACCGACAATCAACAACGATCAGGCATCAGGGATTAAGTTCCTCCACGACACTACCAACGAGTGCATCATGACTCTACAAGGTCTAGGTGTGAGCACCGACAGCTGGGACTCCATTCTGCTGTACATATTAACCCAAAACCTGCACAAAACCACTCACGCATTATGGGAGCAATCCTTAAAACAGCCGAAGGAGATACCATCTGTAAACGAATTCCTGAAATTCCTTGAACTTAGATTCCAGTCATTGGAAGCTTTAGGAGGAAGACTCAACAAGGATGCGGCAGAACAAGGGCGACCAAGGGCCTACCAGGCGTTAAGTGTTTCAGTGCCAACAGCTCCAGCATGCATCACATGCAACCAACATCATGCGCTATTTCAATGTCAAGATTTTCTCAAAATGACACCAAGTCAGCGGTTAAACACAGTCCAAAAAGCAAACTACTGTGTAAACTGTCTGAAAGGTGGGAACAATGCCAAATCTTGCTTGTCAGGCAACTGCACCAAATGCAATAGAAAACACAACACGTTGTTGCATCTAGAAGGACGGGAGCAGACCACAAGAGGAAGCCGATCAACAGCAATCAATTTAAAATCAACTACAACTCTGTCCAATACCGCAGTGGCATCAGCAGCCACCGACATCATGCCTACACCTCGAAGCTGTTATGTCTTCTTGGGAACAGCTAAAATCAGAATAACAGCTGCTAATGGAGGATCGGGTGAATTTAGAGCCATTCTCGACTCAGGATCACAAATCAACATCGTCTCCGAGCGTGTCATTAAAAGACTAGGCATATATCCAATCGAGGCTTTGTTGTGCATTGAAGGTATTGGGAATGCCCAAAGAAGAGCTACGCACTGCGCTAACATGAAACTGGAATCTCGAACAAGCAACTTTGCAGCCGACTTCGAGGCATTTGTGCTGCCAAGCATTGTTCCAACTCAACCAGCTCAGCAGCTAAACGTTACAAAATGGCCGATTCCTAAGGGTGTCCAACTGGCTGATCCGGACTTGCATCAACCAGGAAAAATCGATGTTCTCTTGGGCGCAGAGCTGTATTACGACCTCATAGAAATGGGCCAAATCAAACTTTCCTCTGAGCTCCCAGTCATGCAAAAGACAACGCTTGGTTGGGTGATAAGTGGAAAAATTGGCCAAAGCTCAACAAAAACAGCAACATGTGCAGTCTACACTGGTCAGGAGAATGGTTCCCTCAACGACACTCTTGAAAAATTCTGGCAACTTGAAGGATGTGATTCACCTAGCTGTAAGCTTACAACCGCCGAGCGTCGCTGTGAAGAACATTTTCTGCAAAATTATCAACGTGATAATAATGGGCGCTTCATAGTGAAATTGCCGTTCCAAACCACTCCAAACCAACTGGGAGAATCGCGGAAGTTAGCTCTGCAACGGTTCATGACAATTGAACGAAAAATGATAAAGATTCCTGAATTCAAGGCCCAATATGTAGCCTTCATGCAAGAATACGAGAAGCTTGGTCATATGGAAGAGATTGATATAACTAGCATCAAGAGTTCCCACTACTTTCTTCCACATCATGCCGTTTTGAAGCCAGACAGCTCAACAACAAAGCTAAGAGTCGTATTCGATGCTTCAGCCAAAAACTCAACAAATATCTCTTTAAACAATCTTCTGGCAACAGGACCAACTATCCAGGAAGATGTGTTCACTATTCTTTTGCGTTTCCGGCTCCCACGATTTGTCTTTACAGCTGACATTGAAAAGATGTATCGACAAGTGCGAGTAGATAAAGACGATCAAAAGTTCCAACTTATCTGGTGGAGAGAAGATCCCTCACATCCCATGAAGTGTTATCAGCTCACGACAGTCACCTACGGTAAAACGTCTGCACCGTATTTGGGTATCCGCACACTTCAGGCTTTGGCTGACGATCAAGCCAACAAATACCAACTAGGAGCAGAAGTCGTAAAATCCAATTTTTATGTTGATGATGTGTTGAGCGGATCTGATCATCTCTCCACTGCATGTGAAATACAGCGGCAACTTCGACTCATGCTTAGTTCCGCGGGGTTCAATTTACGGAAATGGTGCGCGAATCACCCAAGGTTACTAGAAGAAATTCCAGTCACGGACCGTGAAGTAAATATGGAATTCGGTGACACACTGGACGACAACATCAAAACAATGGGATTGATTTGGAGCCCTTCTAATGATGACTTTGAGGTCAAGGTTGGTGTAGTAGAATCCGGTAGGATAACAAAGCGTTCAGCCTTAGCAGATATTTCACGTATTTTTGATCCCCTTGGCTTCGTCGCGCCAGTTACGACCACAGCAAAAGTATTCCTTCAACAACTATGGAAACTTAAAATGCCTATGGAACGGTAGCATACATGCGAACAAAAGATTCCCAAAACCAGATAATCGTTCGCTTCCTATGCGCGAAATCACTAGTAGCTCCAGCAAAGCAAGTAACATTACCAAGACTGGAATTGTGCGCTGCTAAGGTCGCCGTGGAATTGATGCAGAAGCTCCATGAAAGCCCATTCTTCAAAGGCGTTACAACGCATTTTTGGTCTGATTCCACAGCGGTGCTGGGATGGATAAATGCAGAATCAGCACACTACCACACATTCGTGGCAAACCGAATTTCGGCTATTCAGCAAGCAACTAATCCACAACAATGGCGTCACGTGCCGTCCCAAGACAATCCCGCAGATCTGGTATCAAGAGGCGTGACAGCAGCTAAATTGGTAGACAACCTGTTTTGGCTATATGGACCTAAGTTCCTGCACGGATCTATGACAATTTGGCCACTTCAACCTCCGCGAGAACAATGTGCTTTGGAACTCAGGCGGCAGACGAGTGCAGCTTTAACACTCAATTCTAAAGAGACAACAAATTTCTGGGAAGAAATCAATCACAGGAACTTATTTCGACGCCTGCAAAGAATTGTAGCATATGTCATTCGTTATGTGAAAGTATTAAGAAACAAGGTGTCCCACCCTACAATAGCACCAACAGCCGAAGAAATGGAGGCATCATTGACATTGATTGTCAAGGGTACCCAAGGAAGAGCCTTTTACGATGACATTAAAAACTTAGAGTGTCACTCAACTGTCAATAATACTAGCGATATCAGTAATTTGTCACCGTTTATTGATGACCAAGGTATCCTAAGGGTTGGAGGACGGCTAGAAGCATCTAACTTGAGCTATGACGCAAAACATCCCATGTTGCTGCCATACAACGACCATAGCTCCAGAATGATTCTCGTCATGATGCATGAGAATAATTTGCATTGTGGTCCACAAGGTTTGCTATCAGCGTCAAGGCAACGATTTTGGATAATAAAAGGAAAAATAATGGCCCGAAACGTGGTGCAAAAATGCGTGCGCTGCACCAGATCCAAGCCTAAGTTATTCACTCAAGTGATGGGAAATTTGCCAGCAACCAGAGTCACTCCAGCTCGACCGTTTGTCCATAGTGGAGTGGATTATTGCGGACCATTTTGGGTGCACTATAAAATTCGTGGAAAGAAGCCACACAAGGCTTACATCGCAGTATTTTCCTGTTTCGCAACAAAGGCAGTTCACCTAGAGGTTGTAACCGAATTGACGACCGAAGCATTTATCGGAGCGTTGAAACGCTTCACGTCTCGCCGCGGACCGTGTGACACTATCTATTGTGACAACGCAACCAATTTCGTCGGCGCAAGTAACAATCTGAAGGAGCTAAACGATGTCATCTTCTCAAACATCTCACGAGAAAATATCACGAGATCATGCAGCGACCGTGGAATAAACTTCAAATTTATTCCTCCTAGAGCTCCACATTTTGGAGGCTTATGGGAAGCAGCGGTTAAATCCGCCAAGCATTTGCTACTACGAAGTGTATCGACGGCACTCGAAACCATCGTCGTGGAGATCGAGGGAATTTTGAATTCTCGACCGCTTACCCCAATGTCAACAGATCCAGATGACCTAACAGCGCTAACTCCGGGACACTTCTTGATAGGCGAACCGTTAACTTCACGGATAGATAGAAACATGTCAGAATCCAAGGTAAACCTACAAACTAGATCGAAATTGCTGACACACCTTAAATACGAGTTCTGGAAACGCTGGTCACACGAGTACCTTCACCAACTTCAGCAACGACACAAATGGAAGGGTCCAACCAGCACCATAGAGCCAAATACTGTGGTAAACGTCAAAGAAGATAACTTACCAGTGCTCCAATGGCCTCTAGGGCGAATTGTTAAGGTATACAAGGGTGACGATGGCTTAGTAAGAGTGTGCGACGTAAAAACGCAAAGGGGCATATTTAAAAGAGCAATTCAAAGACTGGCACCATTATTCTCGGCAGATGATGACGACATGGAAGTAGATCCAGAAGAGCAACCAGTGCCAAAAAGGAGAAGAATAATACCAGCAATCACTAATGGTTTGGCATTGCTACTCACAATAATGATTTTACCAATAATATTGGGATCTCCAGTGCAAGTTAATCGTTTTGGTTCAAAACTTGGCATCCACTTCGAAAATATAGGATCAGTTGCTATTTCATCTACGGAATGGAACTTGCTCGTATACTATGATCTGAAACCATATTGGACAGAAGCATCAACGCAACGGTACCAGGACCCTACGTCAACTTTGCCGAAAGATTAAACAAAACTACACTTGTAGTCATCTAACCGACAGCTTCGATCGACTTGGAAGAGAAGAATTGCGTGTAGATAATAATCTATTAAGAAGCAGTCGCAACAGGAGAGGTGCAGTAAATCTCGTTGGAAACCTTGCACATTCACTATTTGGCGTGTTAGATTCAGAGTATTCCAAAAAGATGTCAAGGACAATATTAAACGTCAAAGAAAACGAGTCCAATCTGCTACATCTGCTGAAGAATCAAACATCCATCATTGATTCCACCGTCAACATCACAAAGCAGGCTCAGATAGCGGTTAAGACAAAATTTGATGAATTTGACCAACAAGTAAATCAAATGTGGAATCCATTTGCAGAAAGAAGACGAAGAGCTGCAACAATCGAAATTGTTGGAACTATTCAACGCTCTGTCAATTCAACTAACTCTAATCGCAACCGATTTACAACGTACACAGTCAGCTATACTGGATGTTCTCACAGACACTCACCATGGCAAATTCAATCCGCTACTTTTAACTCCCGAGCAATTGCACACCGAAGTTGACAAAATTAAACTCCACCTGCCATCATCATTAGAACTACCTGCAAATCAAGGGGACTTAATACAACTATATAGGATAATGAAGGTAAAGAGAGGACTCACTCAGGACCATGTTGTGTTTAAGATTACATTACCTTTGGTGGAACATGACCGATTTGAACTCTTTCTGCTCATTTCGGTACCAAATTGGATCAACAACACTATGGTGGCAATTGATACATGCACCTTTCTTGCCATAAAAGCTGCTCGCGATCAATACCTGCGAATTAACTCCGACGACTTTGCATCATGTGAGCGAATCAATCAAAATGAATACGTAATTTCAAATGTGCCAATCCGGTACAGCTATGAGGCTGAGATGTGTTCCTGCGAAATCAATTTGTTTAACAACAACACTCAACCAAATTGTAAACTGAAACCTGTGGCCAATAACATTACGTGGCTACCATTGAAGAAAAAAAATCAATGGATTTAGGCAATTCCGTCAACTTCACGAGCCACTGCAGTCTGCGGCAAAGAAATCATCCCGTCGACACTGAAAGGCTCAGGACTACTGACACTTCAGCCAGAATGCGTGCTAAAACACAATGCAATCTCAATACGAGGGCAAGAATCCATATCCAGTTCGTTAACAGCATCATGCACAAGTCTAGGAAAAATTACAGAACTATCAAATAGTGAACAAATAACCCCCACTATTGCAGAAAATCAACGCGATCACTTACACAACACAACTGAAGAATCTCACAGAATTACACAATGCTCTGGCCAAGGAAAAACTGATGACACTGCACAAAATTCAACCACCAGACTATTACCATCATGCGGTCAGTTATACCGCGCTGTTCCTGTCCGTGATACTTTTAATTACTGGGCTCATATGGAAAATACGAAGTCAACGTGGCGTCAATGTACCAGAAATCATCACGTCAACAGATACGGTGCCTCAGCCTCGCCTCGCCACCAACCAATAGAGAATCTTATATAGGTTGAGCTGTGCGCGCGCGGGAGAAATGTTAATTGCATTAACAGCTGATGTGCAAACCTCATTGGGAGGTATGTAACATTCAAACTTTTAATGCATAACATCTTCTTTTGCATACAAAAGTGTTAAGCAAACCTTGCCAGACTAACGATGAAATTTGCATTGTTGACAAAAACTCCAATTTATACTACATCAGCGAAGGCATTGCACTGGATGAAACATGATATCAAGTGCAATACGCCGAAAAACTCAATTTAAGGCCAACTTGCAAATTTGTCAATAATGCGCATTTCATGGTTATGCTTTCAATTCAATAATACTTAATATGTATAGCCAAATTATATGTAATATATGTAATATAATAAATACCCACGATTGGCACATCCAAAAGTCAGTCAATCAGTAAGAGTTAACTGTGAGTTTTTCATTTTAACTTAACATTGATTGATTCTCCTTCTCCGACACCAAGGTATATGTGCCTGTTGTCAAACCCACCATCAACTCGGTACAAGCACCGCTGTTGACATTAGGTCCTTTTTCAACGATACCAAGGTTTACGTGCCTGGTGTCAACATTATCATCAACTCGGTACAAGAACCGTTGTTGAAATTCAGCTGTTAAAATATATATATATATATATATATATATATATATATATATATATATATATATATATATATATATATATATATATATATATATATATATATATATATATATATATATATATATATATATATATATATATATATATATATATATATATATATATATATATATATATATATATATATATATATATATATATATATATATATATATATATATATATATATATATATATATATATATATATATATATATATATATATATATATATATATATATATATATTATATATATATATATATATATATATATATATATATATATATATATATATATATATATATATATATATATATATATATATATATATATATATATATATATATATATATATATATATATATATATATATATATATATATATATATATATATATATATATATATATATATATATATATATATATATATATATATATATATATATATATATATATATATATATTATATATATATATATATATATATATATATATATATATATATATATATATATATATATATATATATATAATATATATATATATATATATATATATATATATATATATATATATATATATATATATATATATATATATATATATATATATATATATATATATATATATATATATATATATATATATATATATATATATATATATATATATATATATATATATATATATATATATATATATATATATATATATATATATATATATATATATATATATATATATATATATATATATATATATATATATATATATATATATATATATATATATATATATATATATATATATATATATATATATATATATATATATATATATATATATATATATATATATATATATATATATATATATATATATATATATATATATATATATATATATATATATATATATATATATATATATATATATATATATATATATATATATATATATATATATATATATATATATATATATATATATATATATATATATATATATATATATATATATATATATATATATATATATATATATATATATATATATATATATATATATATATATATATATATATATATATATATATATATATATATATATATATATATATATATATATATATATATATATATATATATATATATATATATATATATATATATATATATATATATATATATATATATATATATATATATATATATATATATATATATATATATATATATATATATATATATATATATATATATATATATATATATATATATATATATATATATATATATATATATATATATATATATATATATATATATATATATATATATATATATATATATATATATATATATATATATATATATATATATATATATATATATATATATATATATATATATATATATATATATATATATATATATATATATATATATATATATATATATATATATATATATATATATATATATATATATATATATATATATATATATATATATATATATATATATATATATATATATATATATATATATATATATATATATATATATATATATATATATATATATATATATATATATATATATATATATATATATATATATATATATATATATATATATATATATATATATATATATATATATATATATATATATATATATATATATATATATATATATATATATATATATATATATATATATATATATATATATATATATATATATATATATATATATATATATATATATATATATATATATATATATATATATATATATATATATATATATATATATATATATATATATATATATATATATATATATATATATATATATATATATATATATATATATATATATATATATATATATATATATATATATATATATATATATATATATATATATATATATATATATATATATATATATATATATATATATATATATATATATATATATATATATATATATATATATATATATATATATATATATATATATATATATATATATATATATATATATATATATATATATATATATATATATATATATATATATATATATATATATATATATATATATATATATATATATATATATATATATATATATATATATATATATATATATATATATATATATATATATATATATATATATATATATATATATATATATATATATATATATATATATAGACCGTAAAAGTGTGTACATCTAGCATTATAATCAAAGCAGCAGTATTTGTAATTGTGCAAAGTGATGAAATTCATTATTAAATAAAGTGATGAAAGTACTTATTAAATAAAGTGATGAAATTACTTATTAAATAAAGTGACTTTAAGCCTAATATTAAATGTGTAAATAGCAATAATTAAATAAAGCTAATTATTTTAATTTAACCAGCGATTATTTGATTACTACACAATCCAGTGGTACGAGTCCGAGTACAGAGAGTTAGAGAAATTGTCAGGAGGGCAATTTTGTAACAGAGTAAATTGTCAAGAGGGCAATTTCGTAACAATATATATTTATTTATATATATATATATATATATATATATATATATATATATATATATATATATATATATATATATATATATATATATATATATATATATTTATTTATTTATTTATTTATTTATATTTATATATATATATATATATATATATATATATATATATATATATATATATGTATATATATATATATATATATATATATATATATATATATATATATATATATATATATTAGATTTTTAGCTACACCAAACAGCGCAAACACTTTTGGATATTCAGGGACATCCTTTTTGATTATACAATTTTTAGATGGATAATGGAGTATTAATATTATTGAAAGTCCTAATAATATTATTTAAAGATTTCTCGCTATGTGCTGTTCCATCGACTCACTCACATTATTAAGGAACCACCTAGAGATCCCATCGCCCATTTTATTCTCTTTTCCTATTTTACAATGAATGTTGGTGAAACTTCTCAATGAAGGATTCTCTTCTTATGGATTCTCTTCCGAAACCGAAAGGGTAGGGTGATTTTATTTTATTCGGTTCTATTACATATATAATATATTTAAACAAATCTTTTCATCTATTAAAGTTTCTCACAACTTTATACTGTTTCCCTTGTTATGTGCTCGAAAATAATATTATTAAACAATTCTTATCTCTTCCACTATATCATCCATGGTACCATTGATAACCAAGTGCACGAGTTTATCACACACGCTGGCACCGCCGTAATGAAGCTTTGACCAAGTAAAATATGTAGGTAATGAGGGTAGATGCTCCTGCAATAGGAAATTAAAAGGTCCCACCTTCGTATGTTTTGCTAAATAGGCTAGTACGTTTTGGTGTATTACACCTAAAAACGGTACCATTGTAGGTTTAAAAAATGACCACGAGCTTATGGACTAGTCGGGTTGTTGATAATCTCGTGGTAATGAGGTGTACCAGTCGGACCCGATCAACTTTTCCTCTGTGTTTTTTCAATCATGCTTTTGATGTCGTCGTGAGTTGTCTGTTGACCATAATATCCCCAGTTCCTTTAAGGACTCGTATTCCATTGGCGTAAAACTCTTGCGTAATATGTATAATATTTTTGCATCGGTTGAACACAATTATGGAATCATGAGCAGTGTCAGGTACGGCCGGTGCCAATAGTGGGTTCTCAATAAAAAAATGGCGAGTGTAAGTGGTGTCAAGTCTGATGGGTTGGAAGAGCAGGTGTTTAATGAACTGAAGTTTATGGACTCTTCGATTCTGTATAAAACCCTAGCAAATTACTGAAAGGGATAGCTTGAATTGTACGATTTTATTTTAAAAACATTGACCTCTAAAAACAATTTGCGCTCAGTGAATAGTACTGCCATTAATTGTGTATTTTTGCAATTGAATACTAGTCTTGATTAAGCCCTGCGTTCCTGGGATCCGAAACTCTTTGTGTAGAAGCAGTTTTCTTCATGCAGATTAGGTTCATGAATAAGAAAAGTTCGCCGTTGCTCAGCGTGTCATATTTTTCAATTAGCGGCGTGACTGTATGAACTCAATCAATCGTGTCTTTGCATGCCTTATTTCAGGGCCAGACGACTAGTGAATGAGGAGACGGCCGAGGAAGTCAATCTAAGTTATTGGAATCATATGATATTTAAGGTATCACCATTTCAGCTACAATTTGCGAGAGGCAGTGGCTTTTTCTAGAATGAGCCAAAGTGGGTCACAGCTTACATTGGGCTAGCTCGTATGTGTACTGGTCTGCAGGGGCGATATCAGGGGGATTCGAGTGATGAATAACGTGAGACCAACCCTCTCTTCGATAATTGATCCGAGATTTGGGACGAATGTTGTCTAGCTACGGGTGATGTTCTTAAGCGAAGCGAGAAGAATAACCGAGTTCAGAATAATAGTTCAGAAGTGCGTTGTATAGAATGAGATAGGGAGGTGTAACCAATACCGCTTCCGAGTAATTTTCTCCTAGAACTGCGCCAGAAATCTCCAAAAAAGGCAGAGAAACCGAATTTACTGGATACACCTTTAATATAGCGGTCACAAGATGACAGGAAATGGGCCCATGGTCCCTCACGCGAGGGTGAATAGTGAAAGGTAAGGAAATAAGCGAATATGTAGAATTCAGAAAATGCGGAAAGAGTATAGATTAATGATTATAGATAACTATATACAGTTCTTGAATTGATCTCAAATTAGCTGTTCACATAACGCAAACTGGTGGAGAGTACGGCTAGCTATGTAATGTGCGATGTAATGTTCAAATGTTACTGTCCTTAGTTATGTAAATCCTGATTTGGAGATTTTCGGAATATCAAGTGCTGATTGACTGTGTAGTTAAGGTCAACTAAAATTTGCGATACATTTTCTGAATAACCGCATTGAAGACAATTATACAGAATAGAGTAGTTAAATCCGACCGACATGATGCATATCATTGAAGCTACTGCTCTGGTGATGATGAATTCGCGTTAAATACTTCGCGTAGCTTCGTGAGAGTGCTTTCAGGTTTCACAACAGCATGATGGGGCAAATAATAATAATAATAATGAGGCATGTTGCCGTCGATTACATTACTGGCATCATATGTCTGAGATATATACAAGGTGTGATCAAAAAATAACCGTTTTGTGTGATCAAAAAATAATGTATTTATTTATTCATCAAGAACTATCTTGTCCCCTTCAAAGTAATTCCCCTCAGATATAATACACTTATGCCAGCGTTTTTTCCAATCCTCGAAACACTTCTGAAACGCTTTTTTTGGTATCGCCAACAGTTCCTGTTTCGATTTTTCTTTTATCTCCTCAATCGTAGAATCGGTGTCTTCAATTTTGGAAAGAGGAAAAAGTCAGCGGGGGCCAAGTCCGGTGAATACGGTGGTTGAGGCCTGATAACGGTTTTGTTTTTGGCCAAAAACAGCTCCTGAGCGATGTCCATGCGACGTTGTTTTTGCTCAAAATTTAGCAATTTTGGAACAATCTTCGCTGCCGCACGTTTCATGCCTAAAACATCCGTAAAAATTGCTTGGCATGAGCCGAACGATATGCCAACATCATCAGCAACCTCTCTGATAGTGATTCGACGATTATCCAAAATAATTTTCTTCACTACGTCAATGTTTTCATCGGTTGTTGACGTGCTCGGGCGACCAGGACGAGCATCGTCATTGACATCTTCTCGGCCTTCCTTAAACCGGTTATACCACAATTGTACTTGTGTTCTGCTCATAGTAGACTCGCCAAAGGCCACAGTCAACATTTCAACTGTCCTTGCGCATTTAATTTCATTTTTTACACAAAACTGAATACAGTTTCTTTGATCCATTTTTTCGAATAGTGCAAAATCGAAGAGCACACCAAAACACGACTAACCTTTTTATCTGTCAAAAACAAACTGACAATCCAAAATGGTTGGTATTGCCAACATATATAACAGACATGTGTACCAACATAACAGAAAAAAAATGCGAACATCGAACATACGTAACTCACGGTTATTTTTTGATCACACCTCGTATACTCTATTGCATGACTACATGATCGTAAAGTCTGAACGCTATATTAAAGATTGTTCATTGCGGATACATTTTTATGTACAGATGACTTCTTTCACGGACCATACAGTATACAGCGAAATATCCGTTTTATGAAAATATCTTTACACTCAAAATCGGACTCCGAGCCGCAAGGGTGCATAAGGATTTTTTCCATTTGCTGGAACTTCTGAAGTTGCACATCAAGAGTGACTTCTGTAAATATATGCATATATCGCGGCCTATATACAGAGGTCTACTGATTATCGACTTAAAATAGAATAATAGGTGACAAGCTAATTGATGATATTACTATTACTACAACTTCTCGTATAATAAGAGAGTAAGATTGGAGCACCTTGGAAGAACGTTAGGAATGAATAATCCAGATATGGCAGTTATATAAGTTATTCAGGATCAAACGTAGAGACTGACGTTTTCTTAATAGTAGGTAAGCAGGTAGGAGTGCAGCTTAATTTACCAAAAGCACACTTGAGCACACCTAATGGCCCGTTGTTATACGACGGTGTAGCGCCGTTCAAACACTGACTAAAATTCTCTTACTTAAAGGTGATGAGAGTCAGCGCAAGGACAGCGCTTTTTTTAATAGTGGACAGTGTTGAATTATCTGGGGGCTGGGCGCTGCGATCATTAGCCAAAATATTTAACCTTTTAGAAGTCACGGAGTTAATTTCTGTTTATTGGTCGAATAGTAAGTGTATTCTGGTTAGGTACATAATGGAATGTACCGGTTGATGGAATGCTGCTTGCATTTGTAGCAAGAGTGTTCTTACTTGGGTAGTACTTCAATATATGATTTTCTGAAATGTATTTGAATCATTGGGTTTCTTGACAATGGCAATGAGATTCTCCATCATAAGTTGCATAAACTTTCGGTGTTAAAGTTAAATGGTGCGGTGGTGAAATGCTTTGCTCTACAATTGAGTCTACATTTTCGTAATATTACAGTGCCAACAAAATGTTAACTATTAAGTTAGAATGTGAGCGTAAAGACTCAAATAAGTGCATTAATTTATTTTTCGTTTTTAATTTTTCAAAATTTATCGTTTATATTAAATAAACGGACTTGCAATCGTATTAGGTTGGAAAAACTTGAAATATTAGCAAGTAAACAACAAATAGAAGCTACAACATTTGCTTCACAGCAGCTGTCTCATTTTTATTTCTATATTCTATTAGTTTATAAATACAAAAAACACACTACAGGTAGTTCGTGGATGTGCTAACATTTTTACTGCTTAAGCTCCGTCTACTTTTAGTAGGATGAGTCTTATCCGCTCCCCCACCGCCCATTTTTGTTTCAGAGGTGATTAATGGTAATTCATTAAAAGGAATAGTTGCTCAGAATTATGTTTTAAGCCCGAAGCATTTACCTGTAGAGATGAAAATCGGAATCTGGTTACGGATACGAAGTGCACACTGAGATTATAGAGGGAGCATTTCTCTAAATTACTTGCTAGGCGAAGATACCACCAATACTGCCTTTGGGGATTTCACCTGACACTACCAATTTACGATCAGAGAGTTGTTCTTCCATCACCTAGCCACAATTAGGTCCGAGTTGCTATTCAGCGACTAAAGAACAATAAAGCAGCTGATGGGAACTGCCTGCTGAATTGTTCAAGGTCGGCGGCAATGAGGTGATTGGGTAAATGCATCAATAAATCAGTAAAATATGGCCAGAAGGAAGCATGCCCGATGATTGGAATTTCAATGTCCTCTGTGCTGTATTGAAGAAAGGTGATCCGATGATGTGAGCCAACTGCCGGGGAATCAGTCTTAGTGCCATCTTATATAAGGCTCTGTCGAGTGTATTGTGTGATAGACTAAAACCATATGACAACACACTGATTGGATCTTATCAGTGCGGTTGTAGACATGGAAAGTCCACCATTGACCAGATCTTCACGCTACGGCAAATCCTTGAGAAAACCCACGAGAAACAGATCGACACCCATCATCTCTTTGTCGACTATAAAGCTGCTTTCGATAGCCCGATAAGGGTTTGCCTATATGCCACCATGTCTGAGTTCGGTATTCCTGCACAGCTAATACGGCTCTGTAGAATGGCATTGAGCAGTACGTCTAGCGCTGTCAAGGTAGGAAGTGAACTCTCCTAACCATTTAATACCGTGCACGATGATCCACTGTCATCCAACCTCATCAATTTCACGTGCGGAAGGCCAGTGGACATCGGAATCGCATTATTTTCTACAGAAGTGTCCAGCTCCTCACATATGCTGATGACATCGACATTGGACGTTGAAAGCGAAATTACATTTTCCGCCATTGAAAAAGTATCTGCGAAACTGTACAGCGGACAACTGTACCTGTGAAGTTGTCAAGGAATTTATATCCCTTGGCTTCGCCATTAACACCGAAAACGACGTCAGCTTGGAGATTAAATATCACCGGGAGATTAAATATCATATCGTTTGCTAATAGGTGTTACTATGGGCAAATGTGTAGTGGAGCCCTCTCTCGGCCGACAAAACTGACACTCTACAAGACGCTCATCCTACCCTTGCTCCTCTATGGCGCAGAAGCATGGCTCGTGCTGCAGACTGAGTTCGTGGTTGGGGTGTTCGAGAGGTAAATTCTTCGACTACCGTATGATGAACCACGAACTGGACCAGCTCTACGGTGATATTGACATAGTCAGACGCATCACTATACAACGTCTGCGCTGGCTTAGACATGCCGTGTGTATGGATGAAGAAGCTCCAGCGAAAAATGTGCTCGAAGCGGAAGCCGCTGGACGACGACGTAGAGGACGACCATGTCTCCGATAGAAGGACCAACTCGAGGAAACCCTAACCATGCTTGGTATAACGGATTGGAGAAGACGCGCGCAAATCAGAGGCGCCTGACGAACATTGTTAAGTTCGGCGTTAACCCGATAGCGGGCTGTCTTCGCAGATACTGTGATTACGCCACGAAAAAGGAAAGAAAGAAAAAAATAATTCCTCAGGTGGGTAGGTAGGTAGGTAAAGTGGGTGACGACCTCGAGTCTCCTCAATTAGTAATAATGCCGTTTTGTTGTCTTGTCCTCTCGAGCCTAAATAAAATGGTAATATAGTTTTGTACATTTGCAACCAGCCGGAGTTGTTTACAAATTTGGATAGGTCTGAAAGTTCTGAACTAGAGCAATGCCCTAGACTCTCCAGAAAAGGACTTCCGAGATATTTGAGTCTTAAGCGAACGAGGGAAGTGTACGGCTGTTTCTTTCTCCTGTGGGTCTTTGCAGCTCCTGCACTGAATGGAATGCCCATTTTTTCAGCATGTGTGCCGATAGTCCAATGATCTGTGTAGAGAGCTATAAGGTTGCTAATTTTGTGTCTTGGTTTATTGAGAAGATGGTTAGCTCTTTTTGCACTGTAGTCAGGCCACATCATTCTCGAAATGGCACATGTCGCAGTGTTATTCTATCTCTCACGATCCTTGCGGAGGAAGTGATTATAAATTTTTCCCTTAACAACAGTTAGGGGGACGCCCACGTCCATAAAGGAAAACACTTGTGCAGTTTCCGATAAGCCAGCTCGTCAGCCCTCTCGTTGCCTTCAAAGTTCCTATGTCCCGGAACTCAGACAAGTGATATAATACTATTTTCTGATAATGATTTGAATTCCTCCTTGCAGAGGCCGATTAACTTAGAAGCGGTAAAAGGTGACGCTAGCGCCTTTATTGACGCCTATGATAGTTCTGCAGTCTTTTCATGAGAGCTCGAGTATAAATCGCGTTTGTTTCCTATCGTTGACTTTACACATAACTTTTGCAATTTTGCAGGTGTCTAAACTGTCCCATCTTGCTTTCACCTGCCTACTCATGTGTCCGTCCCTTTCTTTGAATAGTTCTTTAAGGGGTTTCTGTATGTCATTTTCTTGTTAAAGTGGTAAATAGACAGCGTTCTTTGCAATCTCATCTGCTATTTCATTCCCTTCTATGCCCTTATGACCAGGTACCCAATAGATATGCAGTATTTTATTTGTGAATAGCCTATCTATGGCTTCCCTGCTCTGTAGGACATTTATGGATTTTGTACTATATAAGTTAATCGCCTTTATCGCTGCCTGGCTGTCCACGTATATGTTTATTTTTGAGTAATTTCCTGTCTTGGTGTATGTCAGCTCTGCGGCTTTCCTGACAGTGAAAACTTCCGCTTGAAAGATACTGCTCTGGTCAAGCAGCTTTATAGGCTGCCTAATTCCCAACTCTGAGCAGTAGATGCTCGCTCCCACACCATCCATCGTTTCTGAGCCGTCCGTGTGAAAGTTAAAGGTCTTTCGGCTGTTCCTCATGCCCTTACTCCACTCCTCCTCTTCGATTGTAGTTCGATATCCTCTTTCCCAAATTAAACAAACCCATACTGCCTATTGAGCTATGCCCGAAGGTTCTGTGTGTGAATTCTCCCGTAGCCGTCAGTCTCCCCGCGGATTTCGCTGCAATATTCTCCCCCAAAAGGTCGATAGGCGGCATGTTGAGTACTGTTTCGAGAGAAGCCGTTGGACTGGTTCTCAGTGCACCTGTTATGCAGAGTGAAGCGAGGCGCTGGACTCTTCCCATTGGCATTATATATGTAGCCTTCTTTGTTGCAGCCCACAACACTAAAGCACCATACAGTAAGATTGGTCTAATTATTGCGGTGTAGCACCAGTGCATTAACGTTAGAGAAATTACTCGTTACGCGTTACTGGCCTTCTTCGCCCTTTCCTCAACATTGCGCCTCCACATAAGCTTATTGTCCAAAATTACTCCAAGGTACTTTGTGTGGTATTTGGGAGTAAGTTCACTATTACCTAGCTTCGGGAAGTTCCACGCGGGGACCTTGTACTTTCTGGTAAAGAGTATCATATCCGTTTTATCCGCGTTTACCTCCAAGCCTGCTCGATGGATCGTTTTAAGAGTGTTGTTCATTATGTTACTGATGGTATCTAGGTATTTTCCCGTTACTACTATTGCTATGTCATCTGCATATGCCACTACTTTAGGTGTCTTCCTACCTCTGCCTGCCAGTTTGGTCACCTTAGCTTCATTCCGTTGCACTCTTATCGTTCTGCAACCTAGAAGCTGCTTTATCCACAGATAAACAGTGGGTTCTACATTACTTTTTACCATGCTATTCAAAATAGCATCCTTCGTCACGTTATTGAAGGCTCCGGATATATCCAGGAATACCCCAAGGGCATATTCCTTATATTCTAAGGCCCTTTCAATATTCGGTACTATCGAATGGAGTGCAGTCTCCGTGGATATGCCTTTAGTATAAGCGTGTTGTGCTTTGGCATATTGTTTGGCGTAATTGTGTCCCTGATATATGTGTCTAGTATCTTCTCTAACGCCTTCAGGAGGAATGAGGTCAAACTGATGGGCCTGTATTCTTTTGAGTAGAGAGGGTTGCTTTTACCCTTTCGGTAAAAACACAATCTCGCCTGTCTCCACGCAGCAGGCACATAGCCGAACCCCAAACATCCCGTATATATCGTTTTTAGCCATGGTACCAAAAGATAGCTAACCCTTTGGAGCATGGCTGGGAAGATTCCATCCAGACCTGGGGATTTAAATGGGTCAAAGGAATTTATTGCCCACTCTATTCTATCTGCTGTAATTATATCCGTTGGAATGTCGTTCACAGTATCTCTTATAGGTTCGAGATCTACAGTGTCAGTACAGCCCGAGAAATGTGAACTGACAAGGTCCTCGAGGGATTCCTCACAGCTGTCAGTCCAGTCTCCATTGCTTTTACGTATTAAATTGGGCATGGTCGGATTCTTAGAAATCAGTATCCTGAGCCTAGCCGTTTCGTTTGTATTTTTTATATTGCTACAGAAGTCTTTCCAAGATTCCCTCTTTGCTAAGTGCACTTCCCTTATGTATTCCCTTAATAATTCCCTGTACTCAATCCAATATAACTCAAAGTCAGCTACTTTGGCCAACTTAAAGAATTCAAGTACATTTCGCCTTTGCAACCCTAGCTCCTTGTTCCACCAGGGAGGTTTCGATTTGCGTTTTGTACGTGTTGGAGGACAAGACCTATGATGAGCTTTAATGAGAGTAATTGTGAATGAATTTACCCCTTTTTGTACCTTATTGGTCTCATTCTTTTATTTTCTAGTATCTTCCTGTACAAATCCCAGTTCGCGTTTCTGGAATTCCTGAAGTTAAAATTTTTATATTTAGTCGAGAATGTAACAGAGAAACCTATATATTTATGGTCAGAAAGTGATGGTGCACTAAGCACTTTCCAGTCTTCTACCATAATACAATTATTTGTGTGGAGTGTTACGTCTACTATGTTCTTCGAGGTTGGTCCAATTTATGTTGGTTCCTCCCACCTATTGGCCACTTCTAGACTATTTTGGAGAATAAAGTTGAGTAGTGACTCACCTCTTTCATTTATATCGGCACTTCCCCATACCGTGTGTTGCGCGTTTGCGTCGGATCCCACCACCAGAGCCTGCTTCTTTTTGCTGGCTGCTTCCGCCAGCATATGAAGTTCACTCGGCGGCGCCGCATCCTCGTGTGGCATGTAGCAAGCGGCCACCACCGTCAGATCATCTGTGGAGAGATTGAGATTAATATAAGAGTTTATACTTTTCTTCACCAGTATCGCTGTTCTTACCTTATCTGTCACATTTGGGATATAGGTATTATAAATTTGTGACTTTAAGCCGGAAACCACGTTACCCGAGGCTATCCATGGTTCCTGGACCAATACTACATCGTAGCCGACTTCCTCCATATTGAGGAGAGGTTCAGCTGAAGCTTGTTTACTTTTGTGGAGATTGATTTGAAGAGCCTTCAGCATGCGGCACCGGCTCCCTCCCGGGGTTGGATGTTTCCTCCAACTCACCCTTCTCCACATCCCGTAAGTTCAGAGAGGCTTTCAAGACCTCTTCCAGGCCAAGATCTTTTTCCACCTCCCCAGTCTCGAGCGTGTTTTGGTTATCATCACCCGGGTTCCGTTTTTTGAGGCGAAGGTACACGCTACCAACTCCCCACGCCATCTTCCCAAACCGTGGATAAAGTATATCTTCTGCCGTCTTATTGATCTCCAAGATGTAATTTTGGCCTCCCTCAGTATTCGCTGGTTTAGCCACACTTAGCACCTTCCAGTCGTTCGTCGGTACGTCCGGATTCTGTCGTTGTAACAGTAACAGAGCAGCCTCAGATTTCACCAGGCGAGGTATGAGCACCTTCGCCTTCGGTACCGATGGAATGCAGCTGCGATCGACAATTTCAAGCAAAGCCTCCTCCCACAGGCCTTGAAGCGTTTTTACGGCTTCCTTTACCCACTTTAGAGAAGGATCGTCTTTGCATTTTATGATTTTGACGCCGCCAAACCATCCTGCTCCGTCAAATGCTGGCATAGGTGCGCTGGGGTCTGCGTACATTTTTGCGAATAGGGTTTCAAGCAGCTTCATCTCCACCGCTTTCCACCGTTCTTGCGTCATTTGTCCCAGCGGATTACTGCGGTCTATAAATAGCGCCAGGATTAAGTGTTTCTTGGCAATCTCATTGGCCGCCGTCGCTGCTTTGGACGTTGTAGGTCGTTCTGTATCGTGCTTGACGCTTGGCTTCACAGCACCGTCATTGCACTTCCTTTTCCTGGTGGGCATCTTTCCTTCGCTTTCTGTAGAGCGTTGCCTTTTTTCAGCAATTTGCTCCTCTAACCTATTCGCGAATTTCGGATCCGATGTGGCACACCCTGGGAGAGTTGCGAAATGTGCCCGTCCTTTTTCAACTTCCTCCTTAGCCCAAGCCATCCGTTCCTTCTCTTGCTGAGTCAGGTCGTTTTTGGTGCTAAGTCGGTCGTGTACTCTTACCGCGGCCTTGTATCGCGCTTTCGCTTTCATCCCCTCCTTACTTGGCTTAGCTCTAGGCTCTTGCTTGCGATCAGAACTGACACCTTTGAGTTTGGCTGGAGAGCGAAGTAGCGCGCCTTCGTCGATTGTGTTTACGCTCGCTACGCTTTCGAGGTCCGAGTCTTCCTGGACTATGGCTCCTGTGCGTCGCAGAGCGAACTTCGTTGTTGTGTTGGCAGTAGCTTTGCGACTGCTGTAAACTGCTCCCTTTCCAGCAGAAGAGTGGCCGCTGGCGACACAGCTTATAGCTTCACTGTGTCCGCCGGTGGTAGTAGCCACTTCTCCCACCGATGTTTGGGTTTTAGCAATGATATTTATACTATCTCCTCCGACACCTATTGGGGGACAACATATATAGTTCTACGCCAAGAGGGAAGGCGGGAGTTCATATATTGATCTTGGCTAGGCACCACCTGTTTGCATTGCTGCAAATCAGGCAGACCCCGCAACAGCACTGCAAACCGTGATGCCCATTGCCCGGTCGGCACCCGCGTGGAGGGTACCGCTAAGAGAATTGCTGCCGACCAGGTTTGGTTTCCCACCATTACTTTTAAAATGTATAACATCATATTTGTCACAGCGTACCCAACAGGTGTTATTTAAATGTCTATTATCTAATGAATTTCCAGCGTCTTCTGGCGTGCCACAAGGTAACCACATTGCTCCTTTACTAATTTCAATTTTGATAATCGACCTTCCTTCGCGTATAGCCCATTGCAAAATTCTTATGTTTGCTGATGACGTAAAAATTTTTCATTTATTTAATAACCCCAATGAATCGCAGCTGCTTCAAGATTATTTAAATGTTCTTGGTGACTGGTGCAACATAAATTGTATGCAATTAAACTACCAGAAATATACATATACATATACATATATACATATGTGTTTTTCCAGATCATCCCACTCAGCTCATCCTTACTTTATTGTCAATCAGCCATTGTTATCCGTTGATCATATGTGTGACTTAGATGTGACCTTTTACCAAAAACTTACTTTCGGTAAACACGTTGCAGCTATAGTTAACAAAGCTTCTCTGATTCTAGGCTTCATAAAACGCTGGGCAAAAGAGTTCAAAGACCGCTTTATTACAAAACTTCTGTACACTTCCCTGGTACGCCCATCATTAGAATACGCAAGTGTTGTTTGGTGTCCTAGATATGCTTGTTACTCTGACGATATTGAATCAGTGCAAAACCGGTTTTTATTGTTTTGCCTACGTTCCTTTACATGGAAGTCCGATTTTCAACTTCCCTCTTATGTGATTCGTCTTAAACTTATTCGTCTCCCGTCTCTTAAAACCAGTAGAACTATGCTTAATGCATGTTTTGTATTTAAACTTATGAGTGGTGAAATAAAAAGTAGTTTTTTGCTTAGCATTCTCCACTTTAATGTTCCTGCAAGAAGAACAGGGAATGTCACTCCCTTGTATCTCCATTCTTGTAACCGAAACTATTTTCCGTGCATTGATTTTAATATAGTTTCGGAGTTGATTTGTTTTAAAGAATCCAAACATACGAGGTTTGTTCAAAAAGTATCGCGAGTTTTGAATTTTCTTGGGCTACGGATGTTCGATTTTCGATCTTTTTGTGGCGTTATGTTGGCACTCATGTCCCTCACTTATGTTGAAAATCTCGGCCATTTTAAATGTTCAGTCAGTTTTTGACAGCTATTGTTCGTGGACGTGTTTTAGCTTGTCTTCGATTTTTGTCTATCTCCTCAATCGTGGCGTGGCGTCGTCCATGCAGGGGCCTTTTCAGTTTCGGGAACAAGAAAAAGTCACAGGGGGCCAGATCTGGGGAATACGGTGGCTGCGGCATTATTACAGTGTTGTTTTTGGCCAAAAATTCGAGCACAAGTAATGATGTGTGAGCAGGGGCATTATCATGATGCAAAAGCCAATTTTTGTTCTTACACAAATCCGGGTGTTTCTGGCGGATTGCTTCTCGCAAATTGCACATTACTTGAATTCGACCGAACTTGGCGTGCTTTTTTCGGTTGTGGCTCATGCGGCAGCTTCCATTGGGATGATTGAGCTTTGGTTTCTACGTCATAACCATAGACCCAACAGTCAACATTCGGAATACTTCCACGCACTTTATGTTGTTTTTCACACAAAATTTTATACAAATTCTTTGATCCATTTTTCGGGATAGACAAAAATCGAAGACAAACTAAAACACGTCCATGCACAATAGCTGTCAAAAACTGACTGAACATTCAAAATAGCGGAGATTCTCAACATAAGTGAGGGACATGAGTACGAACATAACGCCACAAAAAGATCGAAAATCGAACATCCGTAGCCCGCGAAAATTCAAAATTTGCGATACTTTTTGAACAGTCTTCGTACATATGTTGAAATCAAAAATAGCTCTTTTCAGCACCAAACGACACCACCGGATATTGTCTTAGGACCTCTCTATTGGCCATCTCTTTATGTCTAGATTGCTAAGGGCTGGTGGTAACAGTTTCTAAACCAAGTTGTCTTCTGACACAGTAGCACCGAGGTGAAACTTCTGTTCGAACGACACCGGTTTAAGGCTGTAACTGCCCCCGTCCTGTGAAAACCTTGGCAGGCCTCAAAATATGTTCGATGATCGTCATAATTAAGTTTCGTTGAGAGTGACTCCCGATTAGCAATGGTCTGGCTCTGAGCACTTGTTCCCATAAGGCCAAATACACACTATTCGTGCCGGTCAAATGCCAGTCACGTTCAGACGGAACGCAATATATTCACATTGTCCATTCACATGCCTTCTCAAATGTGGATGCTAATGGCAGCTTTATGTGTTTGTGGAATATATTTGCAAGAGAAACTTCGCCGACTGTAAGTCAAAAAGACTTTCATGGTTTCGCACCAGCTCAACCAACTACTCATATGAAATTTATAAAATGAATACATATATTTTGTACGTTTATAAAATTAATATGAAGTAATAATAAGAATGTATGTATGCTGTACAAAGCACATGAAGCTAACTATTCTTTTAATAAATGCCCGAAGTTGCACTAATAGGAGAAAAAACAACAACAAAAAAATAAAAGTTAAACGAAGTATGATGTCACATCAAGTCGATCCCTACGCTAGAGCGCGTAAAATTGCATCTGAACAAAATCCACAAGCAAGCGATGCATTCCACACAGCCGTTCAACCTTCGGTCAAGTATTATTTTTAACAAAAACCGCAGCGGTCTTGCTTGGATTGTGACTGGTTCGTAACCGGTAAAGTGAATACTTCCTATTAAAAGGCATTAAAGAATATTTGACGGATGCTTGACTGACCGTGACCGGCACGAATAGTGTGTATTGGGCCTAAGGGCTCAACCCTAGCATGGGCTCCGTGCGTAACCATTGGACCTTTTTAGTGACTACTACTGTACGGACGGCTATAGCGGCTTTGAGTGGGGACCAAACAAAATTGACACTTACAAATACATAAAAACCAACAAAACAACGCCCAACCCAGCAGTGGAGTGACCTGTTCAGAAACTGCAAAGGTCGGCTGAACGGACTGCTCAATCCGTCCCTGGTGACACCAAACGGCCTTGCTTGACGCAAGCCCCTCTTTCGGACAGACGTCAAAACCCTGCTCTTCCCAGGTTACAGCCCACCAGACCTTTCAACGAGATTGTGAAGGAAAACTTGACCTGGGCCATTCAGTGACACTGGCTACAGGGATGGCACCATCTCTCCAGCAAATTGGAAGTTGGTGGAGCGAGCCCTTCTTAAGGATTACATGGAACTCATGGCACATAAATCTGGCCCATCACCTTCTGTCGTGATGCTAGTTGGTACCAGGGTCACCTTAAACTAATCCCGTGCTCGGATCAACGCTCAGCGGGTCTATACACGCTCGCGATCGACAAAGTGGGAGAAATCTGGAAGGGTGCCAACCTCAAGGCTGTCCCCATTCATGAAATCCCACTGCGTCCTAGATTCTAATAGGTACCTAACTTTCGAAATTGATGTAGCAGCAACCACTGAATTCACGCACAAATTGGTCCTTATTCCAATCCACCCTGGAGTCTAGATTGTCACCGACCCCACCTCCCATGGAGAACCTGCTTAATGTTGACCAGACGGTAGACACATTCACACCAGCCCTCTAACAACCGGTACAAGCATTTTGCATCCCCCAGTGGATGGAGCGGGCGGATTGCCAATTTACGAGTAGCTTATAGAAAACTCTTCAATATAGCTCAAGTCGCAAACGGCTGGGCTCCTTTCAAAATAAAACAATCTGAACTCAAGTACGCCATTAGGAGGGCGAAAAGAGCGTCATGGAAGAACCTATGTGAACAAATACAATCCTCCGCCGAAACTGGACGGCTACGACGGATCCTCAGGTCTCCTCACAAAGCATTAGACTGTATGCAGAGACTCGATGGTTACTGGATAAGCTCATGAACCAAGACGCTTGAAGTCCTGTTGGACACCCATTTACCAGGCAGCGTAGATTTCGCTGCTCAAACATATCACCAGTTCAATCAGACTGTCCCTGGTAGTTTCTGCGTGACCGACACACAACTTAAGTGGGCCATCCACAGTTTTAGTCCCTTTAAGTCTGGGTCCGGATGGTATCATACCTGCGGACATACAAAAGAGTGCCTATTTAATTCTGCCATGACTAGTGCGCATTTACAATGCCTGCCTCAGATTGGCCTGGACTAGATACTAAACCCAACACCTGGATACTAAACCCAACGACTACAGACGAATCAATCAGTCTGCCCTCCTCTGGAACTTAGCATTTAACACTGCTCTCACAAGACTGGAAGATCGCGGTTGCAACGTAATAGCCTATGGAGATGACATTGCTATCACTGCATCCGGTATATTTCCTGAAACTCTTTCTGAAAAGGTAAGCTATGCTCTAGACACCCTGACTAACTAGTGCACCGAAATTGGGCTCAGCCTAAATCCACTAAAGACAGAAGTTATCCTGTTCACTAGAAGGTACAAAATTCCTTCCTTAATTTTGTCCAAGCACTTCGCTTAGATTAAGCAATAAAGTCAAATATCTGGTTCTGATACTTGATCCGAAACTCAGCTGGATGGCCAATCTAACTGAGAGGGTCCGTAAGGCAGCGTCTACTCTATATTGCTGTGAAAGGGAAGTGAGCACTAGATGCGGCCTACAACCACAAATCATGCTCTGGCTCTATATAGCCGTGGTTGAACCAAGCCTCCTATACGGAACTGTTTCCTGGTGGTTAGCCTACTGGCAAGGCTTGTAACCTGAACCCAATTGACAAAGTCAAAAGGAGTGCAGCTCTGTTGATCACTAGAGCTCTACGATCCACACCTACCAGGGCTCTCTTTGCATTTCTATGCTGGCTACCCTCAAAGCTTCTGGTAAAACAACAGGCCATACTGGTAGCTACCAGACTCAGCGCATTCAAAGGGTGGTCGAGGACGGACCTGGGACACGCTAGTATCCTCAATCACGACTTGCCTACCCCCAGCTCTGTCTGTTCGAATTCCAACCTTAAAGGGGGGCTCGGCATTATTATTCCGTGCAGAGACGATTGGATCGAAACAAAGTGATCACCGATGATCCTCTGGATATCTACACAGACGGTTCTAGGTTTGGGGACAGGGTCGGTAGCGGGATCTTCTCCAACAAGTTGGACCTTGGCATCTCGCTTAGACACCCTGACCATTAAAGCGTCTTTCAGGCAGAAGTAATAGCAATTTACCATGAATTTGGTGTCAAAATCAAATTCTTCTCGAACAGAAAAGCTGCCATTTCATCTCTAGCGGGCGCGTCAGCAGGTTCTCAAGAAACGTATAGAAATGTCAGTCAGCTCTAAACAACCCCTCTACGTAGTGTATAGTTCACCTAGTCTGGGTACCTGGTCCCAGGGACATCGAGGGAAATTGCGAGGCAGATGAGGTACACTCCTTTCCGAAATGTACCCTTCTCTGGACTTTGTAATCGGGGGAGTCGTGTTGCTCCAGTCCGTGGTGCTCACCGTCTAAGCGGTAACTATACTCAGTTTAGGTGGTCAGTACGTGTGCAGCGCCCCATCTGTGGAATCACAATGGGCTATTACTTGTACCTAAGTGCGCATTTTGCTGCCATTTAGTTTTATAATAAAATAAATTAAATTTCACAGGAGAGTATTTTTTACTTTCCTTTTTTAGACTAAATCTCTGTGGATGTTTGAGTTTTTTACCATAGGGCGATAGTAATCACCCGCAGGATTCTTGACTGTGCACTTTTTTTCTCCTTTTCTCCGCAGACATTAATTTTAGCAGTTGTGACAACTTGAGGTGCAGTCATACTAATTGTACACATACACACCGAAGATATGGAATACAAGAGCTGAAAGAGGTGCACACATTGAATATACAATGGATACACAGAACAACAGTTGAAACTATCAATAACAAGAACTTGGAGATAGGAAACTAAATTGGACACATAATATCTAGCAACGCGTCTTCTCTAGTATATTGCTCCATATTTTCGAATGTGAGTGCTTAATATTTGCAAATGACAACTAGCAGCTTTTCTATACTTAATAGAACCATAGCCCTTCAAGATTTAAATTGCAACCTCCACTTGAGAACCACTTTATTTTTAACTTGATATGCCAAATCATGCATATAAGCTGATGTTGAAATGATCACTGAATATTGAGAATTAACTTACTTTGCTTTTTGAGATTTAAGATTGAAAGATTTTATTACTGCCTGACCCTCGATAAATATAATAACATTTCGCCGTTCCGTTATATGTTGCTCTATTAGAGGACAACCCTTCCGCCATAACATCAATTAGAAAAATCTTGACATCATTATGTATGAATTGAGTGTACCCCTCCACCTACCTCGCAGTCCAGTTTATAACCTCCGATGAAAATGTGGATTTCATATTCTTTCAAAAAATTGTTCATTTCCATCATAAGCTTGCAAGAAATCTTACAATGAAAAACCGGTGTGGCATTAATATTTCATTAATCGAATTGTTCACGCACAGCAGAATTTTGTATTGTTACAAAGTAGCACTTGCTGCCACAGCACAATATTTGTATAAGTAGGCTGTGCAGCAGAAAATATAGTTAAGCATAGTTAAATAGTTTTAAAGTATTGAAAAAGTAGCTCGACTGACAGTGGGTTTTATTATCGTAATAAAATCCTATCTTTTCGACTTGTGTTTATTAGTGCTTATTACGCAATCCAGAGGTCGGACCAAACAGGCCCCAAAAACGTAACAATTGGTGTCAGAAGTGGGATTGCGCAATAAAAAAAAAAACAACATGCGGTTCCAGCAATTAAGAGTGTCACACCTGAAGAGGGAGTTGGAACTGCGAGGACTCTCGACAGCAGGCACTAAGGCAGAGTTGCAGGCGCGGCTACGAGGCGTCATGGAACAACAAAGCCTCAATGTAGAAGACTACCTTTTCTTGGAGGAATCTTGTGAGGAAGCAAGGATGGCCGGGTTCACGGAGAACATCGGCGACAATGTAACCGAAGTCGAGGATGCACGGGAGAGCAAAGCTACCTCCGGTAGTGAGCCAACATTGGCGACCATACTGGCAGCGATGGCGGACCAGGAGCAACGTCAACAGGCAGCAAATTCAGTCTTGATGGAAAAACTGGACGCTGTTTCAGGATCAATCGCCGGAAGATTGGAAGGAGTTAAAAGGGAGTTGGTTGACGTGAATACGCGCCTTGATGATTCTGACGACAGGATCTTACGACTGGAGCGGCGGGTTGAGGACTTGAGTCTAGGAGGCAATAGCGGCGATTGTTACACAGCGCAAGTGCGGGAGGGAGGCAGTATGGAGCTGAAACCGCCGACCTATGACGGAACTGCTCCCTTCAACATCTTTAAGTTGCAGTTTGAGACAGCGGCCAACGGAAATCGCTGGAACGATACGGACAAGGCAGCGGCACTAACCGTCACTTTGAAAGGAGGAGCCGCGGAGGTGCTACAAACTGTCCCTGCGGCATTACGAGGTGATTACACCGCTGTAATGAGTGCGGTAGAACGGAAGTATAGCAGCGAACACATGCTACAGGTTCATTACATGGAGTTAAAGAATCGGAGGCAAGGGCCTGGGGAGACTCTACAGGCATTTGCGGCGGACGTGGATAGATTGGCGCATCTGGCGTACCCGGAATACACCGCCGAAGTAATGGATAAATTCATGGCACAGGCTTCTTCGATGGTATACGCGACCCGCAGACTAGAATCTCCATACTAACGGCTCCAAGGAAGGCATTCGCGGAGACCGTCAGTAACGCGATAACCCATGAAACAGCAATTTCCATGGTTTTATCGGGACACAGGGTGAAGCAGATGGACGCAGAAGGAGATACCATATTCGAGACGGTTTGGCGGGCAGTTAAATCCGTTAATCGGCAAACGTCTCCGCGATGGAAGCCAGGATACAAGAATGGACCGAGAACCTAACGGGATGCGAAAGAAAGGAAGCAACACTACTCTTGCGGGAACATTCGTCCATTTTCGCTTTCGGACCCAGAGATCGTGGCAGGACCACGATAACGAAACATCGGATTGATACAGGGGACTCTAAGCCGATTCGGCAGCCGCCAAGGAGAGTACCGCTTGCCCAACGGGACGAGACAACGAGGATGGTTGAAGAAATGCATGAAAACAAGGTGATTGAACCATCTGCATGTCCCTGGAGCTCCCCAATAGTGATGGTTAAAAAGAAAGATGGAAGTACGCGGTTTTGTGTTGACTACAGGAAGCTGAATGACGTCACCAGGAAGGACAGCTATCCACTCCCCAGAATCGACGATATATTAGACACACTTTCCGGTGCGGAATGGTTTTCTACGCTGGATCTTCAAAGTGGATATTGGCAAGTGGAGATGGACGAAAGGGACAAGGAAAAAACGGCTTTCAGCGTTGGCCATGACTTGTGGCAGTTCCTGGTGATGCCGTTCGGTCTTTGTAACGCACCGGCAACTTTTGAGCGTCTGATGGAACGCGTTCTGAGTGGACTCCATGGGAAGATATGTCTGGTGTACATCGACGATATCATCGTGATGGGTAAAAGTTATGACGATCACCTGAGGAATCTGCGGACGGTTTTGGAGAGGATAGAAGCGGCCGGCTTAAAGCTGAACGCGAAGAAGTGCTTCTAAACTTCTAAAGCCGGGAGAGTGGCCTGGAAACGTATGCCAGTGGCGTGAACATAGAGAAGACTTCCCAACGGCGTGAACATAACGCCAACCTTGCAGTATATGCAACCTGATGTCGATGAAGTCAACTGCGGTGAAATGCGTCTATAAAATGGATGCAAAGTGTTCTCCAAGAGCTATAATGAACAAACAAAGATGATTAAAAGGTCCACTTGCTATGTATGGATATAGTGGCTAGTGGGTTTTAGTGGATTATACCACCACGATCGCAGTTCGGAATTAGTTAGTCGGAATGTGCACAAGTTTATGGATTGGTCGTGTCAGTTGGCCGCTCTTAGTAATTATTTCTACCACTCGGACCCGGTCATCCTTCCCTCTGTATATTTTTTCAATGTGCGCAACAGACCATTCTTGTGGTGTGGTCGTGTCATGCCGAATTACCACAAGATCCCCAACTTGAGCATTAAAATGGGGTGTCTTCCATTTGTTGCGTTTGTGCAATTCCTTTAAGTATTCGTTTTTCCATCGGTGACAAAATTCTTGAGTAATGCTTTAATCTTTTGCCATCGATTGAACAAACTGATGGAGTCAGAAATCGTGTCGGGCTCGGCTGGAGACAATGAGACCAATTAAGAAGTGGCCGGGAGTAAGTGCTGTCAAGTCGGATGGGTCGGATGAACTGGTACTTAAGGTACGGGATGCTTCGATTTGGGCAGAACATTTGCAAACTCCTCAAATGTGTATTTGTTATTGTCCGATATACGCCGCTAGTGCAATTTAAAAGCTTTGACCGCCGCTTCCCTAAGACCGCCCATATGCGGTGCTGAGGCTGGAATAAGATGCCATGAAAGGTCTTGACAGCGGTAGTGAGTCATAATCATCAAGGTTGATTGAGCCATAAAATGTTCAGCTTCAGTTTGGAAAACACCGGCGAAATTGGTGCCATTGTCTGAGTAGACGCCACTGGGGCATCCTCTTCGGGAGGTAAAGAGAGCGAACGTAGTTAGAAACGCAGCCGTGGGGAGGTTCTGGATGGACCGAGCGTATAATGAAGCAAACGAAGACGCAGGCGTAGCCTTTGGTGAGTCTATTATAACGGCCAGTAAAACTGTTCTGATTGAAGGGTCCCGCAAACTCCACTCAACAGTTGGTGAATGTTCTGGATAAGGTCCGTGCGCTCAGCAGGTAGCGCTGCCATTATTTGTCCAAAAGTTCCGCGTTTATCGATGGTGCACTTTTTGTATTAAAAAACTATTGACTTGATTAAGGTTTTTGCATGTGACATCCAGAACTCTTGGTGGTAAAGAAACCGACTTTACTGGAGCGACCTTTGCTTTGGAGGTGGCAGGAAACTGATCCATGGGCGCTCACACGGGCGTAAATAAAGGCGGCGTAAGTTTTTCCGAGGCATCTCCGAATATATGGAATTCAGTCACTGCGGAAGGACTATAACGAAGCCAACGAGAAACTGTAATTGAGTTGATCTCGAAGAAACAACTTACAAACGTTTGCTATGGGTGGAGTGATTTTGCACTAATTGCTTCATACCAGTCCATTTTCTCCGTCCACAGTTTTTAAATCAAAAATGTGCCGAGTATGGTAACCGGAGACAGGTATCCTGCAGGATCAAAGAGTTTAGCTATTGTAGATAGAATTCCTGATTGCTAATGACTGAATCTGGAATAAAAACACGTCAGTATTGGCGAAAAATTAAAGCAAATCCAGAAAAATATTCAACATACAAGAGAAGCAGCAACATAGGTTGCGGTTTGGCATCAGAGAGGCCAAACTAAATATCTTTCTCGCCTCTGTTGTTCCGGACAACAACCTGGAGGAGGTGGCGGAGGCAAAAAAGCTGCTGGGAGACCTCAATCTATTCAGATGGATGTAGTAAACGAAGCAGTACCAAAAACGAAGCTTACTGAACGTAAGTTAACCCCAGGCGGCAAGAAGGATGCTGAAGGTACCTCAGATTAACCTCCAACACTCCAAATTGGCCACTTACAACCTTCTTGTCCTTCTCAGAGAGGAGGATATCGACATCTGCCAGATCCAAGAATAGTGGATCACACAGCCCCAAGCTATGGGTCTGATGACGGACTATATAACTTGTTCTATCCCCATGGGGAAGGTAAGCCGAGGACATGTATTTTATCCAAAAATACGTTAAATATTTTCCTCTTACCTAATTACAATTCGTTCGATGTCACAGTGGTCAAGGCAAAGCCGCTGTTCAACAGGGTGGTCTAAAACAAACTCGATAGGAACATATCATCCATTTCTTCTGCAACGATGCTGGACCAGCGAGTAGAGACCTTGGAGAAATCCTTTCAGATTGCTTTTAGGGTTTCTTGTCCTGCCTCATGTAGCACACAGACCTTACGTCCCTGATAGGATGGGAATCTTAGAGACTTGAGATCAAGCCACAGAAGTGTCTTGAACGAATGCTACATGAGTCGAAATTTCCAAACTTACAAAGAAAGCTTAGAGACATAGAAAAAGCAGTACGGGATGCGAAACGCAAATCCTGGCAAGACCATTGCGAATCTATTGAACTGGTTAGCGACCTCACCACTGCTGCGTTTCTAACTACGTTCGCACGCTTTACCTCCCGAAGAGGATGCCCCAGTGGCGTCTACTCAGACAATGGCACCAATTTTCGATTTCGACACGATCATCAGTTTGTTCAATCGATGGCAAAAGATTAAAGCTATTACTCAAGAATTTTGTCACCGATGGAAAAACGAATACTTAAAGGAATTGCACAAACGCAACAAATGGAAGACACCCCATTTTAATGCTCAAGTTGGGGATCTTGTGGTAATTCGGCATGACACGACCACACCACAAGAATGGTCTGTTGCGCACATTGAAAAAATATACAGAGGGAAGGATGACCGGGTCCGAGTGGTAGAAATAATTACTAAGAGCGGCCAACTGACACGACCAATCCATAAACTTGTGCACATTCCGACTAACTAATTCCGAACTGCGATCGTGGTGGTATAATCCACTAAAACCCACTAGCCACTATATCCATACATAGCAAGTGGACCTTTTAATCATCTTTGTTTGTTCATTATAGCTCTTGGAGAACACTTTGCATCCATTTTATAGACGCATTTCACCGCAGTTGACTTCATCGACATCAGGTTGCATATACTGCAAGGTTGGCGTTATGTTCACGCCGTTGGGAAGTCTTCTCTATGTTCACGCCACTGGCATACGTTTCCAGGCCACTCTCCCGGCTTTAGAAGTTTAGAAGCACTTCTTCGCGTTCAGCTTTAAGCCGGCCGCTTCTATCCTCTCCAAAACCGTCCGCAGATTCCTCAGGTGATCGTCATAACTTTTACCCATCACGATGATATCGTCGATGTACACCAGACATATCTTCCCATGGAGTCCACTCAGAACGCGTTCCATCAGACGCTCAAAAGTTGCCGGTGCGTTACAAAGACCGAGCGGCATCACCAGGAACTGCCACAAGCCATGGCCAACGCTGAAAGCCGTTTTTTCCTTGTCCCTTTCGTCCATCTCCACTTGCCAATATCCACTTTGAAGATCCAGCGTAGAAAACCATTCCGCACCGGAAAGTGTGTCTAATATATCGTCGATTCTGGGGAGTGGATAGCTGTCCTTCCTGGTGACGTCATTCAGCTTCCTGTAGTCAACACAAAACCGCGTACTTCCATCTTTCTTTTTAACCATCACTATTGGGGAGCTCCAGGGACATGCAGATGGTTCAATCACCTTGTTTTCATGCATTTCTTCAACCATCCTCGTTGTCTCGTCCCGTTGGGCAAGCGGTACTCTCCTTGGCGGCTGCCGAATCGGCTTAGAGTCCCCTGTATCAATCCGATGTTTCGTTATCGTGGTCCTGCCACGATCTCTGGGTCCGATCGCGAAAATGGACGAATGTTCCCGCAAGAGTAGTTGTGCTTCCTTTCTTTCGCATCCCGTTAGGTTCTCGGTCCATTCTTGTATCCTGGATTCCATCGCGGAGACGTTTGCCGGATCACTTTCCTGAGGGTTCTTCATTCCGCCGTAATCGCAATTTACGAACATTGACACCTCCGAGCATTGGGCAATCGTTTCCCCTTTCTTTATGATTCTGGGGTGACTTGTGGGGTTCAATACTTGCACTGGCATTTTCCCGTCTTCTTAGCGACCAGAGTTTTTCCAACCAAAATTCCAATTGCTTCCGCCCAAACCACTACTTCCGAGCTCGGTGGGACAACGTGCCGCTGCTTTGCAGTAATCCGCCTTATACTGACTCCGTTAGAATCCCCCACTTCCAGTGCCAGTTCCATATTGTTATACTTCAGGAGGCGTCGTTCCAAGTCCAGTATTACACCATGCTTCAGCAAGAAATCGATGCCAATTATAACCTCGTCGACGATATCTGCAGCTATGAGGTCGTGCTCCATCGTTATATTGCCAAACGTAAGTGATCCAATTATTTTTCCCGTTACTCGCGCAGCTTCCCCAGTCGCAGTCGTTAATCGAACTCCTTTCAATGGCTGCAATCTCCCGTCAACTAGATCACTTCTGATTATTGAATGCGATGCTCCAGTGTCCAGAATGAACGTGAGCGGTTTCCCGCTTACCCTTCCCTCCACAGTCAGTTTATTCAGCTTACTCGTCAATGTGGAAATAAAGACTTCGGGAGCACTCGATTTGGGTGCCGGCTTATGACCCTCGTTAGGGAGCGTATCTCCGTCCTGAATTGACCTTAAATGTCTTTGCCGCTCCGGGGCTCGTGATCTTGAGCGTTTCTTACGCTGGCGGCAGTCGCGTGCCATGTGACCTATTCTGTCACAGCCGAAACACCGTCCTCGGAAACTACGTCGCCGCACCGTAGTTCTACCCTGTTCGGGGCTCGTAACGGATTTAACTGACCGCCAAACCGTCTCGAATATGTTATCTCCTTCTGCGTCCATCTGCTTCACCCTGTGTCCCGATAAAACCATGGAAATTGCTGTTTCATGGGTTATCGCGTTACTGACGGTCTCCGCGAATGCCTTCCTTGGAGCCGTTAGTATGGAGATTCTAGTCTGCGGGTCGCGTATACCATCGAAGAAGCCTGTGCCATGAATTTATCCATTACTTCGGCGGTGTATTCCGGGTACGCCAGATGCCCCAATCTATCCACGTCCGCCGCAAATGCTTGTAGAGTCTCCCCAGGCCCTTGCCTCCGATTCTTTAACTCCATGTAATGAACCTGTAGCATGTGTTCGCTGCTATACTTCCGTTCTACCGCACTCATTACAGCGGTGTAATCACCTCGTAATGCCGCAGGGACAGTTTGTAGCACCTCCGCGGCTCCTCCTTTCAAAGTGACGGTTAGTGCCGCTGCCTTGTCCGTATCGTTCCAGCGATTTCCGTTGGCCGCTGTCTCAAACTGCTACTTAAAGATGTTGAAGGGAGCAGTTCCGTCATAGGTCGGCGGTTTCAGCTCCATACTGCCTCCCTCCCGCACTTGCGCCGTGGAACAATCGCCGCTATTGCCTCCTAGACTCAAGTCCTCAACCCGCCGCTCCAGTCGTAAGATCCTGTCGTCAGAATCATGAAGGCGCGTATTCACGTCAACCAACTCCCTTTTAACTCCTTCCAATCTTCCGGCGATTGATCCTGAAACAGCGTCCAGTTTTTCCATCAAGACTGAATTTGCTGCCTGTTGGCATTGCTCCTGGTCCGCCATCGCTGCCAGTATGGTCGCCAATGTTGGCTCACTACCGGAGGTAGCTTTGCTCTCCCGTGCATCCTCGACTTCGGTTACATTGTCGCCGATGTTCTCCGTGAACCCGGCCATCCTTGCTTCCTCACAAGATTCCTCCAAGAAAAGGTAGTCTTCTACATTGAGGCTTTGTTGTTCCATGACGCCTCGTAGCCGCGCCTGCAACTCTGCCTTAGTGCCTGCTGTCGAGAGTCCTCGCAGTTCCAACTCCCTCTTCAGGTGTGACACTCTTAATTGCTGGAACCGCATGTTGTTTTTTTTTTTATTGCGCAATCCCACTTCTGACACCAATTGTTACGTTTTTGGGGCCTGTTTGGTCCGACCTCTGGATTGCGTAATAAGCACTAATAAACACAAGTCGAAAAGATAGGATTTTATTACGATAATAAAACCCACTGTCAGTCGAGCTACTTTTTCAATACTTTAAAACTATTTAACTATGCTTAACTATATTTTCTGCTGCACAGCCTACTTATACAAATATTGTGCTGTGGCAGCAAGTGCTACTTTGTAACAATACAAAATTCTGCTGTGCGTGAACAATTCGATTAATGAAATATTAATGCCACACCGGTTTTTCATTGTAAGATTTCTTGCAAGCTTATGATGGAAATGAACAATTTTTTGAAAGAATATGAAATCCACATTTTCATCGGAGGTTATAAACTGGACTGCGAGGTAGGTGGAGGGGTACACTCAATTCATACATAATGATGTCAAGATTTTTCTAATTGATGTTATGGCGGAAGGCTTGTCCTCTAATAGAGCAACATATAACGGAACGGCGAAATGTTACTATATTTATCGAGGGTCAGGCAGTAATAAAATCTTTCAATCTTAAATCTCAAAAAGCAAAGTAAGTTAATTCTCAATATTCAGTGATCATTTCAACATCAGCTTATATGCATGATTTGGCATATCAAGTTAAAAATAAAGTGGTTCTCAAGTGGAGGTTGCAATTTAAATCTTGAAGGGCTATGGTTCTATTAAGTATAGAAAAGCTGCTAGTTGTCATTTGTAAATATTAAGCATTCACATTCGAAAATATGGAGCAATATACTAGAGAAGACGCGTTGCTAGATATTATGTGTCCAATTTAGTTTCCTATCTCCAAGTTCTTGTTATTGATAGTTTCAACTGTTGTTCTGTGTATCCATTGTATATTCAATGTGTGCACCTCTTTCAGCTCTTGTATTCCATATCTTCGGTGTGTATGTGTACAATTAGTATGACTGCACCTCAAGTTGTCACAACTGCTAAAATTAATGTCTGCGGAGAAAAGGAGAAAAAAAGTGCACAGTCAAGAATCCTGCGGGTGATTACTATCGCCCTATGGTAAAAAACTCAAACATCCACAGAGATTTAGTCTAAAAAAGCAAAGTAAAAAATACTCTCCTGTGAAATTTAATTTATTTTATTATAAAACTAAATGGCAGCAAAATGCGCACTTAGGTACAAGTAATAGCCCATTGTGATTCCACAGATGGGGCGCTGCACACGTACTGACCACCTAAACTGAGTATAGTTACCGCTTAGACGGTGAGCACCACGGACTGGAGCAACACGACTCCCCCGATTACAAAGTCCAGAGAAGGGTACATTTCGGAAAGGAGTGTACCTCATCTGCCTCGCAATTTCCCTCGATGTCCCTGGGACCAGGTACCCAGACTAGGTGAACTATACACTACGTAGAGGGGTTGTTTAGAGCTGACTGACATTTCTATACGTTTCTTGAGAACCTGCTGACGCGCCCGCTAGAGATGAAATGGCAGCTTTTCTGTTCGAGAAGAATTTGATTTTGACACCAAATTCATGGTAAATTGCTATTACTTCTGCCTGAAAGACGCTTTAATGGTCAGGGTGTCTAAGCGAGATGCCAAGGTCCAACTTGTTGGAGAAGATCCCGCTACCGACCCTGTCCCCAAACCTAGAACCGTCTGTGTAGATATCCAGAGGATCATCGGTGATCACTTTGTTTCGATCCAATCGTCTCTGCACGGAATAATAATGCCGAGCCCCCCTTTAAGGTTGGAATTCGAACAGACAGAGCTGGGGGTAGGCAAGTCGTGATTGAGGATACTAGCGTGTCCCAGGTCCGTCCTCGACCACCCTTTGAATGCGCTGAGTCTGGTAGCTACCAGTATGGCCTGTTGTTTTACCAGAAGCTTTGAGGGTAGCCAGCATAGAAATGCAAAGAGAGCCCTGGTAGGTGTGGATCGTAGAGCTCTAGTGATCAACAGAGCTGCACTCCTTTTGACTTTGTCAATTGGGTTCAGGTTACAAGCCTTGCCAGTAGGCTAACCACCAGGAAACAGTTCCGTATAGGAGGCTTGGTTCAACCACGGCTATATAGAGCCAGAGCATGATTTGTGGTTGTAGGCCGCATCTAGTGCTCACTTCCCTTTCACAGCAATATAGAGTAGACGCTGCCTTACGGACCCTCTCAGTTAGATTGGCCATCCAGCTGAGTTTCGGATCATGTATCAGAACCAGATATTTGACTTTATTGCTTAATCTAAGCGAAGTGCTTGGACAAAATTAAGGAAGGAATTTTGTACCTTCTAGTGAACAGGATAACTTCTGTCTTTAGTGGATTTAGGCTGAGCCCAATTTCGGTGCACTAGTTAGTCAGGGTGTCTAGAGCATAGCTTACCTTTTCAGAAAGAGTTTCAGGAAATATACCGGATGCAGTGATAGCAATGTCATCTCCATAGGCTATTACGTTGCAACCGCGATCTTCCAGTCTTGTGAGAGCAGTGTTAAATGCTAAGTTCCAGAGGAGGGCAGACTGATTGATTCGTCTGTAGTCGTTGGGTTTAGTATCCAGGTGTTGGGTTTAGTATCTAGTCCAGGCCAATCTGAGGCAGGCATTGTAAATGCGCACTAGTCATGGCAGAATTAAATAGGCACTCTTTTGTATGTCCGCAGGTATGATACCATCCGGACCCAGACTTAAAGGGACTAAAACTGTGGATGGCCCACTTAAGTTGTGTGTCGGTCACGCAGAAACTACCAGGGACAGTCTGATTGAACTGGTGATATGTTTGAGCAGCGAAATCTACGCTGCCTGGTAAATGGGTGTCCAACAGGACTTCAAGCGTCTTGGTTCATGAGCTTATCCAGTAACCATCGAGTCTCTGCATACAGTCTAATGCTTTGTGAGGAGAACTGAGGATCCGTCGTAGCCGTCCAGTTTCGGCGGAGGATTGTATTTGTTCACATAGGTTCTTCCATGACGCTCTTTTCGCCCTCCTAATGGCGTACTTGAGTTCAGATTGTTTTATTTTGAAAGGAGCCCAGCCGTTTGCGACTTGAGCTATATTGAAGAGTTTTCTATAAGCTACTCGTAAATTGGCAATCCGCCCGCTCCATCCACTGGGGGATGCAAAATGCTTGTACCGGTTGTTAGAGGGCTGGTGTGAATGTGTCTACCGTCTGGTCAACATTAAGCAGGTTCTCCATGGGAGGTGGGGTCGGTGACAATCTAGACTCCAGGGTGGATTGGAATAAGGACCAATTTGTGCGTGAATTCAGTGGTTGCTGCTACATCAATTTCGAAAGTTAGGTACCTATTAGAATCTAGGACGCAGTGGGATTTCATGAATGGGGACAGCCTTGAGGTTGGCACCGTTCCAGATTTCTCCCACTTTGTCGATCGCGAGCGTGTATAGACCCGCTGAGCGTTGATCCGAGCACGGGATTAGTTTAAGGTGACCCTGGTACCAACTAGCATCACGACAGAAGGTGATGGGCCAGATTTATGTGCCATGAGTTCCATGTAATCCTTAAGAAGGGCTCGCTCCACCAACTTCCAATTTGCTGGAGAGATGGTGCCATCCCTGTAGCCAGTGTCACTGAATGGCCCAGGTCAAGTTTTCCTTCACAATCTCGTTGAAAGGTCTGGTGGGCTGTAACCTGGGAAGAGCAGGGTTTTGACGTCTGTCCGAAAGAGGGGCTTGCGTCAAGCAAGGCCGTTTGGTGTCACCAGGGACGGATTGAGCAGTCCGTTCAGCCGACCTTTGCAGTTTCTGAACAGGTCACTCCACTGCTGGGTTGGGCGTTGTTTTGTTGGTTTTTATGTATTTGTAAGTGTCAATTTTGTTTGGTCCCCACTCAAAGCCGCTATAGCCGTCCGTACAGTAGTAGTCACTAAAAAGGTCCAATGGTTACGCACGGAGCCCATGCTAGGGTTGAGCCCTTAGGCCCAATACACACTATTCGTGCCGGTCACGGTCAGTCAAGCATCCGTCAAATATTCTTTAATGCCTTTTAATAGGAAGTATTCACTTTACCGGTTACGAACCAGTCACAATCCAAGCAAGACCGCTGCGGTTTTTTCAAAAATAATACTTGACCGAAGGTTGAACGGCTGTGTGGAATGCATCGCTTGCTTGTGGATTTTGTTCAGATGAAATTTTACGCGCTCTAGCGTAGGGATCGACTTGATGTGACATCATATGACATCATAGCGTGGAATAAATACCATCGATGCCATCCACTTCGTTTAACTTTTATTTTTTTGTTGTTGTTTTTTCTCCTATTAGTGCAACTTCGGGCATTTATTAAAAGAATAGTTAGCTTCATGTGCTTTGTACAGCATACATACATTCTTATTATTACTTCATATTAATTTTATAAACGTACAAAATATATGTATGCATTTTATAAATTTCATATGAGTAGTTGGTTGAGCTGGTGCGAAGCCATGAAAGTCTTTTTGACTTACAGTCGGCGAAGTTTCTCTTGCAAATATATTCCACAAACACATAAAGCTGCCATTAGCATTCACATTTGAGAAGGCATGTGAATGGATAATGTGAATATATTGCGTTCCGTCTGAACGTGACTGGCATTTGACCGGCACGAATAGTGTGTATTTGGCCTTATGGGAACAAGTGCTCAGAGCCAGACCATTGCTAATCGGGAGTCACTCTTAACGAAACTTAATTATGACGATCATCGAACATATTTTGAGGCCTGCCAAGGTTTTCACAGGACGGGGGCAGTTACAGCCTTAAACCGGTGTCGTTCGAACAGAAGTTTCACCTCGGTGCTACTGTGTCAGAAGACAACTCGGTTTAGAAACTGTTACCACCAGCCCTTAGCAATCTAGACATAAAGAGATGGCCAATAGAGAGGTCCTAAGACAATATCCGGTGGTGTCGTTTGGTGCTGAAAAGAGCTATTTTTGATTTCAACATATGTACGAAGACTGTTCAAAAAGTATCGCAAATTTTGAATTTTCGCGTGCTACGGATGTTCGATTTTCGATCTTTTTGTGGCGTTATGTTCGTACTCATGTCCCTCACTTATGTTGAGAATCTCCGCTATTTTGAATGTTCAGTCAGTTTTTGACAGCTATTGTGCATGGACGTGTTTTAGTTTGTCTTCGATTTTTGTCTATCCCGAAAAATGGATCAAAGAATTTGTATAAAATTTTGTGTGAAAAACAACATAAAGTGCGTGGAAGTATTCCGAATGTTGACTGTTGGGTCTATGGTTATGACGTAGAAACCAAAGCTCAATCATCCCAATGGAAGCTGCCGCATGAGCCACGACCGAAAAAAAGCACGCCAAGTTCGGTCGAATTCAAGTAATGTGCAATTTGCGAGAAGCAATCCGCCAGAAACGCCCGGATTTGTGTTAGAACAAAAATTGGCTTTTGCATCATGATAATGCCCCTGCTCACACATCATTACTTGTGCGCGAATTTTTGGCCAAAAACAACACTGTAATAATGCCGCAGCCACCGTATTCCCCAGATCTGGCACCCTGTGACTTTTTCTTGTTCCCGAAACTGAAAAGGCCCCTGCATGGACGACGCCACGCCACGATTGAGGAGATAGACAAAAATCGAAGACAAGCTAAAACACGTCCACGAACAATAGCTGTCAAAAACTGACTGAACATTCAAAATGGCCGAGAAATCGAACATCCGTAGCCCAAGAAAATTCAAAACTCGCGATACTTTTTGAACAAACCTCGTATGTTTGGATTCTTTAAAACAAATCAACTCCGAAACTAAATTAAAATCAATGCACGGAAAATAGTTTCGGTTACAAGAATGGAGATACAAGGGAGTGACATTCCCTGTTCTTCTTGCAGGAACATTAAAGTGGAGAATGCTAAGCAAAAAACTACTTTTTATTTCACCACTCATAAGTTTTAACACAAAACATGCATTAAGCATAGTTCTACTGGTTTTAAGAGACGGGAGACGAATAAGTTTAAGACGAATCACATAAGAGGGAAGTTGAAAATTGGAAAAATGAAATTTTTTTTAGTTGTTCATCGTTCATGAATTTAATAATTTAATTTTTTAAAAATTTTAGTAAATGCATTTTTTAACTTTTTTAAATGAATTACTTTACTTTTTATTTTTTTTAAACTTTTTTAAATGAATTACTTTTACTGAATTAATTTACTGCGAATAAAATGTTATGAACATATTTAATTTTTGTTGTTGTTTCTTTAAATAATAAATTGTTTTGTGGAATTTCTGTAAAAAAAAAAATTTCAACCTGTCAGAAATGTGCGAGCACTCATTTATGGGCGCTCTTTTTTTTGCTACCGTTCATATATGAACAAAACATTCACGCACACACGCGAAGGATGAGCAACAAAAAAATTTCAACCATCGCACACACGAAAGAGAGAGAAGAAATATTTTTTACGCTCTTACTCGCGAAGAAGAACATTATGAAAAAATTTAAACGCACACGTTCGCGGACGAGAGCGCGAGCGAGTGAATGATGCTGAACCCTGGGAAAAACATATATGTTTGCATTTCTTGTAGTTTAGTTGCATACAATTTATGTTGCACCAGTCACCAAGAACATTTAAATCATCTTGGAGCAACTACGATTCATTAGGGTTATTAAATGAATGAAAAATTTTTACGTCATCAGCAAACATAAGAATGTTGCAATGGGATATACACGAAGGAAGGTCGATTATCAAAATTGAAAATAGTAAAGGAGCAATGTGGTTACCTTGTGGCACGCCAGAAGACGCTGGAAATTCATCAGATAATAGACATTTAAATAACACCTGTTGGGTACGCTCTAACAAATATGATGTTATACATTTTAAAAGTAATGGTGGGAAACCAAACCTCGAGAGTTTAGGGAGGTCTATGGTTTACTACATCAAATGCCTTACTAAAATCAATATAAATATCGTCTGTTTTCATACCCTTAGCAAAGCCATCTATCACGGGGCAAGAAAATTCCAGCAGATTAGTTGACTTTCCAGGCAGGAAACCATGCTGTTGGGAACTGATAAACGTATGAGCATAGAACGAAATGTAGGATGTTACGATTGCTTCCAATAACTTAGGAAGAATACTAATTGTCGCAATCCCACGGTAATTGGATATTGCAGATTTAGTGTCCGATTTATGCAGCGGAAAAATATATGACTTTTTCCATATATCGGGAAAATGACCATATATAAGAGAAGCACTAAAAAGCGAAGTAATTGGTGAGACATGCTCAAGGCAACACTACTTAAGGATAAAAGAAGGGATTAAGTCGGGACCTGGAGTAAGAGATGATTTCAGCTGAGACAAATGCTTGAGCACAATGGCGGGTTATATAGAGAAAGGATAATCGGTCATTTTATATTCTCCAGTAGAGTAGTTAGACTTAAAATGATCTGCGAAAATATTACAAATACCCAAATCATCACAGGAGACATTGTCATTATACTTTATCGAAGACGGAAGCGAACTAGAACTTACGTTTTGAATTTATAAAGTTCTAGAATGATTTAGGGTCAGCTTTTAAGTTGAATTTAGCTTTAGTCATATTTATGTGGCTTTTGGGAGTGCAATAAAATATTTGAGGTGGAATTACGATGTATAATCATCGATTATTCTTCAAATAATAAGCATTTATTTTAAAGCTTTGATGGCTGCTTAACTATATATAATAACTGTATTATGGGTCCTATTTCTACATAGGCAATCTGCAACGCATACATTAAGCTATATATTTCGCCTTAGAATATTTTATTATTTTTACCCCATAAGAACTTTTGGTTAGCGTAAACCATAAACTTCAGTAAATCGCGTTCAAAGTAGACTCTAAGTTATCTTTCGAGGCTGCTTGGTCAAATAACGCAACCTTTACCCTAACCAATGTATGTACTATTGCCTTGGATACTATAAATATATGAGTGATTTAGAATGTAACTAATTGGTTGCATGTGACCTTGTAGTTATTTCATCAACTATTACTTGTACACAGTACAACTATTAACTATCATGCTATCATATTAATATTGGTAAATAGAATTACACAATTAGATTTTAAATCGTCAGAAATCAGAAATCGATAAATGCAATAAAAATACTAATTAAACTATAAATTAATTTAATTAATTTGTTTTTTTTATATATAATTAGATGAATGGTCTTTAGACGAGTTAAGCATTCTGATCAAAGTGCCCTCATCTATTTTGCGTCGACGTATTATATTCTGGCAAACTAACGGTCTTCTTTCCGAGACACATGTTGGTGTGTTTAAACTAATAGAGACTGAGACAGTACGTTCTCTTGATAATGAAATGGAAATAACTCAATACATTGTAGATGACGAAGATATCGAATCTGCGATGGCAACAGCTATTGATCAGCGGGAAGAAGAACTTCAGGTATTTATAGCCAATAAATATATATTTTCTAACATATACAATTAAATAATTAAATTTTAGGTTTTTTGGTCTTACATCGTTGGAATGCTTACGAATCTAGATTCGTTGCCTCTGGAACGTATTCATCAAATGCTTAAATTGTTTGCTTCTCACGGAATTGGTGTGGAATTTTCACAAGAAGAACTTAAACATTTTCTACAACGTAAAGTTCGAGAACACAAACTTATATTTTCCGGAGGTGTATACCAATTGGCTAAATGATTTATATTATGACTTGCCATAAAAGCTAATATCGATAATATCGAATATTGACAGGCTAAAAGAACACCGCGACCTAAAAGATCTATTGTGCAGTAATATCGAATAACACACCGTTATTCGATATTACTGCACAATAGATCTTTTAGGTCGCGGTGTTCTTTTAGCCTGTCAATATTCGATATTATCGATATTATCGAATAACACACCGTTTGAATAAATTTTTTTTTTTGTTTTTCCTGGAAAAAATTACATTCACATTTCACAGGTCACATTTCGTCTGCAAACATAGTTTCACAAACTTTAATTAAATGATGCGGTCTGTATTGATGAATAGTATCATTCAGTATAGACAAGTGAATATTGTTTTTCTGAAACCGTATATTTTGACTCATAGAGGAATACAGGAATGGTCAGTCAAATGGTTTTTAAAATATTCTATATGACAAAATGCATGAATTAACAGCGTAAGTATTTGTGTGGCCTATAATTGCGTCTATACTGAAGTAGTATGAGTATATGTATATAAATATATACCCGCTAAGTTAATAATTTACTTTCTTTAGGTTGGCATCGCATGCAAAAAATAGGTTCACTATACTATCAAGGGAATCATTTTTAACGCCGTACCACTTCAGTATTTTGTTATGCTGCCACGATGGATTCATCCAATCAAAACGCCAGTTATAGGGCAACAATATTGATTTTTATTTTGTTTGTTTGATATTAGAATATATATTGGTTAGATTTTGATTATTTTCAAATCCTACAGTTCGTAATCAATATTCTAATTTTTAATTATTTAATCAACTTATATGTTGCATATTCACTTCGACTGTTTAACTAGATATTAACAGTTCACTTTTAATTTTGGTTAGTTTAAACATTTCACATTTATTATTTCGTATATTTTAGTTATTTATTACTTTTAATTTATTTAATATATTTCGAAGTTGTGCATTTAATTTGACTGTTTAAACAGTTCACAATTAATTTTTATTAGTTTAAGCAGTTGATAATTATTTGTGGATGTGGCCGAGGCTGACGGGACTCAATTTGTTCAAGCAGAGAAAGTTAAAGAAATTCATAGCATGGATTGGTGGCAACATACGTGAGGGGAATGAGTTGATTTGGGGTTATCTGGGCTATGGTGGATTTACCAGCCACACTGATAAGGTCCAATAAGCACTTTCAGTCTCTCACACAATTCGCTAGAGAGGACCTTATATGCAATGGAAATAAGACTGATACCTCGGTAGTTGACGCAGATTCTCGGGTCTCTTTTCTTTACTAAAAGACAAAGCATGCTGAGATTCCAACTGTCGGGCATGCTTTCCACTAGCCAAATTTTGTAGATAAGTGGATGTATAAACCTTATCAATTCATCGCCGCTGTCTTTAAACAATATTTTAAGCCGCTGGATAGCAACACTCGAACCTCGTCATGGCTAGGTGGAGCTGGAACTTCCATTCCGTCATTGCCGATTGGTGGAATCGTACTGCATCCCTCATGTGCGGGATTCGTGGAAGCGTCGCTTGCAAGCAGGTTGGAGAAATGCTGCTTCCGCAATTTAAACGAGCATTGCGTATCTGTAACCAGAATTCTATTATAATTTGTACAAGCGGATGCTCCGGGCTTTTGACCTCGGGTTAGATGCATAACCAGCTATTTTCCTGTGTGTACTTCCTGTCCTGGTACATCTCAGCTCGGTTTTTACGTCTAAAAAGCCATCTTTCTTCCTTCCTCTTTTCTTTTTTGCACGGCTGGCGTTGGAGCTGACGTCGTTTATTACTAAGGCATCGCGATATTCCCGGACCTACCATTGTTCTCGAGGTTACGGAGCCGGATGGCACTGACACATCTCCCACTCCATGAGCGGCTGAGCTCATGGAGAGGGAGATGTGCGCCCAAAGACCATCGTCGTCGTCGTGTCCAGATGTTAGTTCGTTGAGTTTAACAGTTGATCGGAGTACACCTCGGCAGCCCATTGTGATTGCAATTTGACAACAATCAGCTTTCGTTGTAAACCTGAGGTTGCATTCTTCCCATTGCCCAGTCGCATGTAGATGCTGGTTGTAATGAGATAGTGGTCGTAGTTAATGTTGACCCCTCCAAATGTTCGTACATTCAGAGGACAAGAATACTCGAAGGCTCTTACTAGTAACAATAGATTAGAAGTGCCAAGCGACAGAATTTCAGGAATTAATGTGAATGCCTCACTGAAACTTCGGAAGCTACCCGTTTTTAGAAAGATTTGGCCAGGTGGTCTACTGTGAGATTGAAATTAAATAGTAGGCAACACTCGACAAAAAATCATCACATTGCTTTCGGTTAAAATTAAATACAGAAAAAAACAGTAATAAATAAATAGCGATCACATCAATGGTAAACATGGCGACATCGGGCTAGCAGAAAAAACAGTGAACAGCATATAACTGCTGTTGAATAATGCCATTTCACCATATAACAACACCGCTACATATTGCAACAACAATGTTATACGTAACAACAAGACCGCCTACTAAAACAACACTATAAGTCGCTTGACAACTGATAGGCTAGTAAGCTCCGTGTAACCGCGTGTCATGAAAAAGCTTCGGAATATTGAGCGTATGCTTGTAAGCAGCGCCAATAACGACTATAGTAGCAAATCGAGCCAACTGAAATCCCCACTGCGATCGCAGATAGTGAAAGAATCTGCACAATCAGTAAACAACAATACGACTGACTATAAAGAACGATAACGGTCGTAGCGGCCTCCTGATGTCAGTACCAATCGGTATCCCGAGAGGATTAACCGTTCGACAGCGAGGTAGGTTTTAGTGGGCTGAGCACACTGACATGAGGCTTTTGATGCTTTCCCCCTCAATACAAGAAAAAAGTAAGTTGAGTCTATGCTTCCACAGTGACTCAGGGTCAAGAAATTTACAAGAAAGACAAACAGGACCTTAGCAATAAGAGGCGAAGAAATAGCCACAACGCTGATACACGACGCTGATAATATTAGACGCTACACAAGTTGTACTGACGAAACCCAAATTTGAGATTTCTCCGTTGCTACCAAATATAGCTTGGCTGTACCACGAACGGTAAACGGACTCGCCAATGCTGCTGCCAAAAACACACTTCCTCCTTCTTGAATGCGATGCCAACGGGAGACATACGCTATGGGGTAGCACCGAGCATACGAAAGAGGTGAGTCACTTTTAATTTTATAAGTAATTCCAATCTTACAGTATGTAACGCAGGGAATACTCCCACTTTTACCTTTCCTGCTTCCAAAGATCTTGTTGGATGGGAAGAGGTCATGGATTTAACCCTAATTTCAGGAAATGAAAAAGTCCAGTTAGGAGAGTAGTTAGGGTTTCCAATAAAAAGTCCTCGGACAACAATTGGATAGTCTTCCGGCTAAGTTTTGAAACCAGAGGTGCCATTACTTTTAAACTCTAGGTGAATAAAGTAGGATATTTTTACAAGGGTAGCTCGAACAAAACTAAAGAATTCCAAGACAGTAAAAGTAGAATCTACTGGGGCAATAGAGGAAAAGTGACGATTCTTGCGGAAACCTTTAATATGACTTACAAGTGCGCTTGTCCCGTCAGTAGGAGTAGAAAAACCTTTCCACCATGGTGGACAAAAAAGTTACACTAGTTTACACCGAAAATGTACATTTGATGAGAGGTGACTTTTCTTATGTATTTTCATCTGCTGAATTCGAAAATCAAGGTTAAATTTTTTTTCATGGAATAGTTTTTGAGATATTGTAATTTTTGTATTTTTTCGACCTTTTTTCACGTGAACAAATCATATTTCGAGCTAGAAATGTCCGATTGGGTCGTTCTTGGTACTTAATGCAAGGTATTGAGATGACGAAGGAACAATTATATATCGGATCTTTGATTGATAAAGCGGTTCAAAATATATCGATGAAAATGGGGCACATTTTCAAAAAAATTATAGTTTACAGTGATTCTGTGGCGGCGGAAAAGTAGAAATCGCTGAAAAAACGTCTGGATTCTCTTCATGTACGTAAGGATGATAGTTTAACGTAAGAACTAAGACAAACTAGAAGAAAATCGACCGAAAAATGACAAAGGTATAAGCATTGAGTGAATAAATCAAAATCCCATATTTTCCGAATATTTTATTTTTTTCGACAATTTATGTGTTGTTTGTTTCGTTAAGTTTGTTTTTAAAGGAACCGTTATTCCTTATGTGTTATACACTTCAGAAATTTGGTTCTTAGCTTGTTAATATTGTTTTGTTAATTCAGTCTGTGAGGAAAAACACTGCGGTGAGTTAGTAATATATTAATTTGTAATTTTTGTAACATATATTTTTTTCACCTAGAAATAAACACATGCACACGTGTCGGTTGTTTGTCTGTTGTTTGTATAAATTTGATTGAAATTATATTTCATTGTGTTCGCCAAAATGCCTAAAAGAAAACGAGAATTTCAGTGCGTAAACAATCCGAATAATTTCTGTTACATGTGTGGCAATTTTGTCCTCCAACAAAATAGACGTAGATTCACCGATTCATTACAACAGAATTATCTGCAATATTTTGGAATAGCACCCGCAACTTTTCATGAGCAATGGACACCAAATAATGTTTGTTTATCGTGCCATATAACTCTTGCCGCGTGGGCTTCTGGTTCATCACAGTAAGATTAAATTTATATATACAATTGAATTAATAATAAAGTGACTTTTTATTCCAAATTAGACGATACATGAAATTCGGTGTACCGATGATATGGAGAGAGCCGCTCTGCCATTCGGTTGATTGTTACTTTTGCCTGAGCAAATCCACTGGTTTTGGTAAGAGTGCCAAATGGGTTTATGCGACAGTAGCATCTGCTTCGCGTCCAGTTCCACATTCAAGTGAATTTCCTCATCCTAAGTGCCCCGATTCAACGATTGAACCTTTCGAATCATCACAAGAGACAGACACAAGCACTGATCCTTGCACCAAGAACGACCCAATCGGACATTTCTAGGTCGAGATATGATTTGTCACGTGAAAAAAGGTCGAAAAAATACAAAAATTACAATATCTCAAAAACTATTCCATGAAAAAATATTTAACCTTGATTTTCGAAGTCAGCAGATGAAAATGCATAAGAAAAGTCACCTCTCATCAAATGTACATTTTCGGTGTAAACTAGTTTTATTGATGAGTACATTGTGCTCAAGCATTTGCAAGCATACGCAAGTGTTGTTTGGTGTCCTAGATATGCTTGTTACTCTGACGCTATTGAATCAGTTCAAAAGCGGTTTTTATTGTTTTGCCTACGTTCCTTTACATGGAACTCCAATTTTCAACTTCCCTCTTATGTGAGTCGCATTAAACTAATTTGTCTCCCCTCTCTTAAAACCCGTAGTACTATGCTTAATGCATGTTTTGTGTTTAAATTCATTAGTGGTGAAATAAAAAGTAGTTTTTTTGCTTAGGATTCTCCACTTTAATGCTCCTGGAAGAAGAACAAAGAATTTCACTCCCTTCTAATTCCTACCTTGTAATTGGAACTATTTAGATTTTCCGCCGTTTAGTAGTGTGTATTATGATTTCAATTTAGTTTCGGAGGTGACTTTATAAAGTATAAGGCCAGACCAGTTTAGTTTGCCATGCTGGTCGCTGCCAATGATTGTGGCAAGTCAGTGGACGGCCCAAATGTTCATGCAATAATTTATGAAGAAAAGGCAAGTTCTATTGAACTGCCGAGGAATTAAAAGATGTGTTGTGTTCTGTTTGATAGCCGGACCAGTAATGTCAATCCTCTGTATTTTTATTAATCATATAACCTAAAGTGTTATACTAAATTTATTCTAATTTGTTATACAGTTTATAAAATCTAAACAGTTATATAATCTACATACCCTAAGTGCAAGGCATACGCCTGTAGTGTATGCTCTTTCAATAAATACTTCACGGACCTGATTGGTGCTTTCTATATACACATACATTCTATTTACACATGTACCATATACTGTTCTCAGACGGCTGGCAATGGTAAAACAATATCGCCTATTTGTCGCTCTGCCCGTTCGTAGCACTGTCCTACGCAGCGGTTAGTTCATAGGCGTGATAAGACATTGAGTGACGATTGCAGCACGAGTATTGGGTGTCGAGCTCTGTATGGACAACCCGACACTTTTGTACCGCAATGAGATAAATACACCATGTTAGTGTCGCGGATTTTATCTAATTGTGAGGGTTAGCGAAATGTTTGTATGCATGAAAATGAACTACACCCTCACCCTTCAAAGAAAAAATAATTTTGTTAGAAAGAATACAATTATTTTAGAAGTGAAGTTTAGTGGCGTCTGTTGCACTTAGGTTCACAAGTGTACATAGTTTATTAATATTTTTTTTTTAAAATCATATATTTATTTATTGTATATTCTAAGCTTAGACTAACAATAAGTAAGCATATCTTACAACCTAAATAATTAATAATAATACACCTTGCCAATGCTTAGTGCTTTTTAGTAATCCCAATGTTATCTGTTAGTTACTGTAATAAATGTTATATTAGTGTTGGTACATGATTAAGGTGCCGATGTTAGTTGTGCTGTTGATTTCGTACGTTTTGGGCGACTTGGAACCCTATTACATGCTAGTATCCTAGCTAGACGATTTGGGTGCTCTTTGATTTTTTGCACATATTTTAAGCTGGCGTCAAAGATTTCCTTTTTTACGAGAGGAATGTTCAGATCTTTGTGAATGTTTGTATTCTTTATAAACCAAGGAGCCACAGTAATGATTCTTAGAATTTTGGACTGCGCTCTTTGAATCAGTTCTTTGTTAAACTTGCTTGCGCCGCCCCACAACTGGCTACCGTAAGTCCAAATTGGTTTAATGATGGCTTTGTACAGCAGTGTTTTATATTCTAGGCTCAACCTGGAATTTTGGTGCATGTGCCAGTGTAGGCTATTTGCTTTTAAAGTCATTTGTTTTTTTTGGCTTCGATGTGGCGTTTCCATGTCAAACGTGAGTCACGATGAATTCCTAGGTACTTCACCTCCTTGGCTTGAGGAATAGGAACGTTGTTGAGTTTTATCGCTGGACATGTACCTTTTTTATAGTAAAGACAATATGCATACTTTTCGATTCATTAACGTTAATTCGCCAGTCAGCCAACCAATTTGTTACTAGGACCAGATGATCTTCTAAGTCACGAGAAGCGATTTTGGAATTTGAATGAATACTAAGGATAGCCGTATCATCGCCGAAAGTTGCTGTTGTTAAGTATTTATTGGTAGGCCGATCTGAGGTATATAGTAGATACAACACCGGACCTAGCTCGCTTCCTTGTGGTACGCCAGTTTTGACGTCATAGATTTTCCAAAATATTTAACACCCGTCGAAAACGAGGCCTGGAATTCATTTCAGCTGGTTGTTACCAATTTTCTTGGGAACACTAAAAGCCCTAACTACGAGGGAATTATTACCGATTTGCTGAAGAACTACAACAAGATGGGTACGGAATGCCATTATTTAATTTCCTTCGTGGTTGTTTTCTATTGTATTGTGTTTACCATTTTATTTATTTCTTACAGGTGTAAATATATCTCTAAAAATCCATTTCTTGGCTTCGCATTTGAAATTCTTTCCGGACAATCTTGGTGACGTAAGTGACGAACACGGCGAGAGATTTCACCAACAAATTAAGACCATTGAGCGGCGCTATCAAGGATTTTGGCATGAAGCAATGTTGGGAGACTATGTATGTTTTCTCACTAGAGAAGCGGATCCCAACAGCAACCGGAGACAAAGCAAGAGCCACAACTATTTCTAACACACAAAAATGTCAAGAATGTATTGCAAGCTTTTAAACCCAATAAATTGTCGAAAAAAATAAAATATTCGGAAAATATGGGATTTGGATTTATTCACTCAATTGCTTTTAACTTTGTCATTTTTCGGTCGATTTTCTGTTGGTCTTAGTTCTTACGTTGAAGTATCATCTTTACGTACATGAAGAGAAACCAGACTTTTTTCAACGATTTGTACTTTTCCGCCGGCACAGAATCACTGTAAAATATTATTTTTTTGAAAATGTGCCTTATTTTCATCGATATATTTTGAACCGCTTTACCAATCAAAGATCCGATTTCACATGTTTGTTCGTCATCTCAATACCTTGCATTGGGTACCAATCGGACATTTCTAGCTCGAGATATGATTTGTCACGTGAAAAAAGGTCGAAAAAAATACAAAAATTACAATATCTAGAAAACTATTCCAAGAAAAAAAATTTAACCTTGATTTTCGAATTCAGCAGATGAAAATACACAAAAAGTCACCTCTCATCAAATGTACATGAAAAAAATTTTATTTTGTAAAGTAGTGTTATCGGATCTCAGGATGAGAACCAGAAAACTGTTATAGGGATTCAAACTGGGTACCGTACAAAGAGAGCGTCAAAACTTCAAAAACAAAAAATCCATCAGGGAAGCCAAGAACAATGGCTGGAGGGAATTTTGTGAATCAATAGAGGCAATGTCAACTTCCGCAAGACTCAGCAAGATACTGTCCAAGGAATGAACCATCCCTTCTTTTCTCAAAAAGGCGGATGGTGCATGAACGGAAACATCTTCCGAGACACTTGACCTACTACAAACACTCTTCCGAGACTGCAAAAATACCTCGGATGTGTCCCTATTGTCCGTAACGGATTCGAGGTTTACGGACGAAAAGATAAAATACTAGATTAATTGTTTTTTGCCTTATAAATCACCAGGCCTGGAGGGAATCTACCCGATCATGTTGCAGAAGCTACGGATTGTGGTGGTCCCATGGCTTAAAGGGATATATAAGGCATGCATACTAGGGCGGAGTGAAAATATGATTTTCTAAATATCGAAATGGAATACCTGGCAAAATATTACCACTGGCTCCATAAATCACCATGCAAAAAATGAATCACCTGTATTGAGTTTTTGAGGTGCCTCAACGGGGTCAAAGTTGATGGTATAGGTGTAAAACTCTACAAAAAGTCACACAACTGCCACAGAGTCGCCCGTAGAGGAGTACAATGTAAGACTGACCCCCATTAATTTTCCTAAAATAAAGATTTTCCTAGGACATATCTACCCCCTATCTCCACTCCATATGGGGGCTCCCATACAAATTTGAAGATTTTACGAAATTGTTAAAAATGGTCCGCCACAGTTTCCAGGTTGCAACTAGGGGTATAAAATGTATGACTCACTTCCATTATTTTTTCACCACAAAAAATCTTCAGTCAGCTAAAATAACATAGATGAAGTCTTCAGTCAGCTAAAATAACATAGATGAAGTTTGTTTTAAATAAATTTTTATTCCATTAAATTAATTATTAAAAGGATTTAAAAAAAAATAGCATAAATTAATTCTTATTAAAATTAATAAAAAAATATCAAAATGAATTCAGTTCAAATTCAAGAAAAATTATACAAGGAAAAGTCAGATTTTGTTTCAAATGTTGGCATATTTTTTCTGGATTGAATCCTTGCTCTTATAAATCCATCTCTGGCCTCCTCTACATATACCGACTGCGATGCTTCAGTTACCAACTTAACGCACTGCTTCAACTGCTTGCGTGTGACAGGGCAATTTAAGTATTGTTTCACTAAGACCAGAACCGGATTCAACTACTTCTTTGAATTTATCCTCCAATAAATTTTTAGTTAAAGGAGGTTCAGTCACTTCTACACTTTCCCAGCTAACAAGATCAATGTAGTCTTCAGCTTCAAAATTTATTTTAGGTAAAATAAACCTTCGAATGCCAGCTCGTGCTTCTGTTCTAGCTTTTAAAATTTTTGAGCAGGCAAATTGACGAATTTCCTTCCTTTCACCAGCAAGCATACACAATAAAATATTTTCCACATGGCCAAAATATCCATTTCTTTGGATAACAGGACTTACAATTTTTCTCAAATCTTCGTTAAGACCGCGAATCAATTTGATTTGCAACCAAAGATGATATGATCCTTTGATACATGACGTATTTGATTTTATTTCAAACCACATTCTGCCGTATACTTTCATTATAAAATTTGTCAGTATTTGCAAAGCTTCTGTCATTTCTTGTGTTGACACATAAAGTCGTAAAATTCTATTTGCTGTTGTGAGCCATCTAGAGTGATTTAATTGACCAGGACTCTTGTTCGCTAAGTCAGTGGAAATCGAACCCGAAGAGATCGCAGTCATAATTTCCAAAAGATACTTTTGATCTGTGCTCAACTCATTTATGTTTGTACATTGTGGCAGCGTTGTTTCAATAGGGTCGAAATTAATTATTGGCAAATATTCGCAATTTTGAAATTGCTTGCCAATTGGTCCTGAAAACCCACGTGGACTCTTCGTTTGACCATCCAAATGTTGGAGCAAATGGCGTACCGGGAGCTCATTGGCGTGTATTTGGCATATAAACCACAGCAAGAGTTTTTCAAATGCCTCTTCCAAGAGCCGTATAACTCCTCCATTGCTACCAGTGTTCACAACAGTGCCGTCACATCCAACAGCTGATATATGCGTTAAATCAATTGACTTCTTGGTTAGGAAAGTTACTATGCTATTTTTAATGCTGATGGCAGTTCCTGAATCGCACGTTACATGTCCATAATAGGTGCTATTTGGTTCCGAAATAAGAGAATAATGCTCTTCCACTTGGGTGCTTTGGTAATTTTTCTTTCCCTTTTTTGAAACTGTCAAAGTTCTGTCTTTTCTTCCATCAAAGTATAAAGCGACTAGAGATGTTGAATTTTGTGCTTCCGGCAGTCGTTGACGACTTTTTATACGTTCACGTCGAACTTTTGACCGATCAACAACAAGCTTTGTATTTTCGGGGAGTATTAATCCAACATCCTGTAGCACAGCACATGCTATAATTGCAGCAAGAAGCTGTCATGTCAAGAACTTTAAAAAGTTTAGTATTTACTTCTCAAAATTAATACATAAAGATTTAAATTAATTTTGTAAACAATATATAACAACAAAAGCGTTTAGAGAAATTTTCACATCTTTTTGGAAAAAATATTTTTTTTGTAATTTTCTATGGTTTTGAGCCGCCTTAAAACATAAAGCTAGAAACGAAATATTTTGCACAGCTATTATTGGTGTCATTGGTCAACTTTCCCCAGGTATTCCATTAGGATTATCTGAATTTGAAATTTTCACTCAGTTAATTATATTAATCCTATAATTTTCCAGTCTGTGATATAAATTTTGTATGGGAGCCCCCATATGGAGTGGAGATATAGGGCGGGTATGTTCTGAAAAAATGTTTGTGGTGAAAAAATAATGGAAGTGAGTCATACATTTTATACCCCTAGTTGCAACCTGGAAACTGTGGCGGCCCATTTTTAACAATTTCGTAAAATCTTCAAATTTGTATGGGAGCCCCCATATGGAGTGGAGATAGGGGGTAGGTATGTCCTAGGAAAATGTTTATTGTGGCAAATTAGTGGGGGTCAGTCTTTCATTAAACTCCTCTGCGAGCGACTCCGCGGCAGTTGTGTGACTTTTTGTAGAGTTTTACCCATTTACCCTCAACTTTGACCCCGTTGAGGCACCTCAGAACGTTATGCTAGAAACTCCTATTTTTGTACAAGTTTATATGTACTATCAGGTCATCTTTTGGTAACTATTCCATTTTAAAATGCTGAAAAAAAAATTACCCCATACAAGTTCACTCCGCCCTAATGCATACGTTTTAATTACATCCCACCTTAGTTGGAGGTAAGTAAAGGTGGTCTTCATCCCAAAGGCAGGAAAAATTGGCCTCGAGTCAGCAAGGGACTTCAGATCAATTAGTCTTACATCGTTTCTTCTCAAAACTATGGAGCGGGTTTTAGAAATCCACCTTAGGCATACAGTGGACTTTAGGCATACAGTGGCGCTTTAAACAATGTTAGCAATAACGCAATCAGGGTAACAGGGTAGGTGTATAGGAAGTTTTTAGTCACTGGATAGTTTCAATGCTTAATACTGGGAAAATACTTCTCACAAAACATGGCAGTAGAGAAACATCATAAGGCGGGGTGATTTAACCACTATTGTGGCTAGTGGTCATTGACAATATACTCCATGGTGGTTAAGACGGTAGCATATGCACGATGTGGTGATAGCTCTATCAGGCATGTTTTCCAGCGTAATAAGTGATATTATGCAAAAGGTGCTGGAGAATCTGAATTCTTGGGCTACAGGATTTGGACTAGGTGTGAATCTGGAAAAGACAGAATTGATTCTCTTCACTAACAAGACCAAAATTCCGATCTTTAAGTTTCCTACTCTTAATGGACGACAGCTAAAATTTGCACAGAAGGCTAAATACTTCGTTGTTATTTGGATCCCAAGCTAAATAGGAGAACTTATATAGAATTACGGGTTCGGAAGGCCTATATAGCATTTTACTCATTCAAAAGAATGTTCGGGAAAAAATGGGGACTACGTCCTCATATCACTCATTGGATGTACGAAGCAATCGTGCGTTCAATACTAACTTACGGCTCTTCAAAGAGCAGCTGGCGTCGGCGTTGCGGGGTGCCTGCGAATATGTCCTTCGGAGGCACTCAATATAAAATTTGGCCTGCAATAGTCACTAAGGTTAAAAGCGACAGGTTGCGGGGCTCAGCGACCGTATGGGCATGGTAGCGTGCTATACGCAATGCCAAGGGAACTAAGACAAATAAGAATAGACTACATAGTACTCAACTAGACTTTAAAAAGGACTTCACGGTTAGATTTCCTTCAAGAGAAGAGTGGCCAAGGCGAAAATTTGAAACGGAATAGGATATACCCATTTATACAGACGAGTCCAAAATAGATCTTGGGGTAGGCCCTTTTCAACACAAGGTAACATCAATTACTGCACACATCTACCTGATGAGGCTACAGTTTTTCAGGCGGAAGTACTCGCAAGCAGGGAAGCGTGTCGGCAAATTTCCCAATACATTAGAGAAGGACATTGAAGTAAGGTTGCCATTTTTGTGTATAGCCAGGGTGCTATGAAGGCTCTACAGTCAAACACCATACTTATTGGAGAAGTTGTAAATACTCGGACGAGAGGGAAACAATAATTCACTTTCGTTGCAGTTGCCCAGTCCTCTTGGCTGTACCATCGAAGGATCTTCAAAAATACCTAAATTCCACAAATTGGAACTAGATAAGAACCCATCTTTTTCAGCTTTTAGGAGGGGTAGAGGCTAAAAAAGGGCGCTAAGGCGCTAATTGTGATTCATGCAAGGATGTCGTGGATCAGCCACCTGAACCAACCAACCAACCTTCTTCGAAGAGGCATTGCGCTATCTTCCAATCGGTACTTAAAATTATAAGTAGCAGTCTTGTTTTGGGATATATGGCAAGCCTTGGTTGGTATGCAAAGTTGGTCTTTATAGTGAAGGTTGGGAAGAAGGATCCGCTACACACAAAATACTTTAAACCAATATTCCTAATCCCGTTCGTCATTAAGACCACTGAAAAGATATCTATATTAGAACAATATTCTGGAATATGATCATCTGTACAACAACATGCATATAGGGCAGGAAGATCCACTTAGACCTATATCATCTGAGGCATATACTTCAGCAAACTCTGGAGAAAAAGGTGGATTTGCAGACATTTCTATAAAGAGCCTTCAACAACACCTCTAATGAGGCTGTAAAAAAGGCGCTAGTCGGAAATGGGATGAACTCTACCGTCTCTTCATGGATAGAGGAAATGTTGGAAGCCAGTTCAGTTGAGTTCACCCCATAGCGTTTCAACCGTCCGAGGCTGCCCTCAGGATGGGGTATTATGCCCCTTGCAATAGAGTTTTGAGGAGGATGGAGTCATCTGAGAATTAACAAACATGAGTTTAGGCTGTCAGCGATATGCTGACGATATAGCTAGATATAACTTGAAGGGGCAAATTTGATATCTCATTATACTGTTTAAGGATTACTATGAATTGGTGCAGCAATGTGGGACTCAGATTAAACCTAAACAAACAGATTAAACCTGCTCTCCAAGCCTTACAGACGTAACAAATGCCTCTATGATTCTCCTAGCACTTCCATATGCTAGAAGTGTTCCGGTATGTGATTTGCCCAATTTTCCGGTGGAAGCGCTTAATTGTGTGCTTGCTTTCTGCTCATAAAAGTATTTGTTGCCCCTGTGCACAGTATCGCTTTAATAGTTTCACTCCCAATAGAGACGGTGGCGCAGATTCGTTTCCCGTTACTGTGCAATGAGTTGTTCTATTGTGAGGACTACTGTCTGTGCTGTCATGATGCCGGTAATCACTTGTCGGTTCCTTACCTCTCCTTATTTACGTTGCTCTATTCACCGTTGTGTGGGTGGCGCTGTTGGTATTTCGCCTTTTTCTGCATGTACTCCAAGACCTCAGTCATCTTTATCAACTCTTGTAGAGATCAGAAATTTCTAGAACGCACGTATAGCTGATATTGTGTCAGGTTTTTCTAGAAAGTTCGTTCCAGTTTCTGCTCCTCGAAATAGTCCACGTACCGCATGAGATTCTGCTGATTAACCACATACTGTTTGAACGTTTCTCTAGACTTATGGTGACGTTGGCGAATCTAATCGTCAAGTTTCTCGAGGTAACGGGCCGGTAGAAAGAATTGAACAAAATCTCTCCTATATGTACTCAAATCGCGCCACGCTCGATTGTCGTTCCTGTACCCCAGTAATGTGCGCTCTCTCAACATTTTAGGTATAGTACTAGTATTTTAGTTATGCTATACATATCTGTTAATTCTTCGACCCGCTCTATAAACGTGAGCGGCTTAAGCACTCCATCAAAGTTGAGAGACCATTGGCTCACCTGGTCAGAGACGTCTGTGTATATAAGTTTGTATGCGAAAATCAGAAAAGAGGAGAGTTCCTGGGCTACTGCAACTTCTGTTGTGTCTAGCTGCCTCCTCATCTATGCTGATGGAGGTGGTTGCTGTTCCTGCATTAAGTTGACCTTAGCCCATCTTCAACGAATGAACGTATTTTTTCTGCTATTCAGAGTCTAGTATTGTTTTGCGTCCCTTGGTGTTACATTTAGTCTACTATGGGTAGTTGTTTCACCGTCGTTAATAATTCGTCACTGCATTGTTGTTCTTTAGTACTTGCCAATTGAAAGTTTAAAATGTTTTAAAATTTGTTTGAATAGAAGCAGTTTCACATTGTTTCCTTTGTGCTATGTACTTGTTGGTTGTATGCGCAGCAATCGTTCTTTTGTTGTTTATGTTGTGGTTCACTTTCGCCTTTAAATAGTTTTATTATTATATTTTTCGAGCATGCACTTGTTAACATCTGGCGCGACTTCTGTTGTAATTTTATCCAAACGGTTGGTTTAACTACGTTAACGACTGTTGTTTTAATTCGCGTTGATTAGTTTTCCGTTTTTACTGCAGCCAGTTGTAGCAGCTTTCATAATTGTTAGTGTAATATTTTGTATGGTGGGTGTCGATATTTTCTAATCTATCTTTGTTAATTTTAATGTTGAATGGGAGCTTTACTTTTTATATAAAAGTACATAATTCAAGTCTTAACATAATTTAGCATTTCTTTTAACTTTCCATCTAGTAGTTGTTGTATTAAGACGTGTTTACACAACATCTATTTATTTTTAAATGAAATTAAATTAATTTCAAAATATCCCTTATATGCGATTTGGACATTAATGTTCTATGAGGTTCAAAGTAAAAAGAATCAGGATCATATACATACATATACTCGTATATCAGCAGTCTTTTAGCTTCATGTACATTAAAAAAAATGTTTGCTATATAAATATAAAATATTTTAACTATGTGCTCGTATATTATTAAGAACATAGGGTCTCTTCGGAAATGCATCATGATTAGCAGTATTCGCACAATTTGCAACACTGCTGATTTGAAATTTGATCAGAGACTATAGAAACAGGACACTTAAACTTCAAACTTACTGACGTTTAAAAAAAAAAAACACCTGCACTGTACGTGTAAAAAGGAGTTCCCTACTATTAAAAATTTTAAAATCTAAAGCGTAGTAGAAAATATACAAATGGAGTAATTTTGATAAATAAGGTTTAAATTATACAGATTTACTTATTAATATAATTAAATAACTTTTTTACATAATTTTTGCTTAAATGTATATAATATAAATTTTTATATAAGCAAAATTAATAATTTGTAGGTCTATGTAACATTTTCCACACCACCTGTGAGGTATGCCACTTGGCGCGTTACAGATTTTTTTAGGTGTTCGGTTCCCCTATAGGCCTATGTCACCGTTGACAATTTATATGTGTACATGAAAAGTTCGATTTAATTATATATAGTTTTAAAACATGAATATTAAATGTGTCTAGAAAATAAGTAATAAACAAGTATTTACGTACAATTTATGAAATATAACAATATATGAAAATAGTAATGATTATTACATTTAATAAATATAGAATATATAATAATGAAAAGAAAATGTTCCAACTATATATGTATTATTTCGTTATGTTAGGGTATTATTATCACAGTAGTGTAAGTAATAAATAAATAAATATAAGAATAATTGGCTAAAAAGAAAAAATATATACAATATATAATATCATCCATATTGCATGCATTAAGTATGTGGTTTGTGCTAACTAAAAAAAATTCTATACTATACTTCACATGTGAAATGTACTAGAGTCATAATATGTTAGCATTATTAATGCCATTTACAAATCATTAATTTAAATAGTGTTTGTCTGAACTAATCAGTAGACTTAGCGCTGTTTTAAATTAGTATATTTTTATCTGAGGATTACCTTGAAACACATTTCCGAATTTTAGATTTATTTATAAATATTAAAATGTTGGGATATGTAATTACATTTCATTCTGAAATATATTTTATTGTTATTTTATTGAAATTCCAATTATTTGCTATTATGTTATGTAGTTTTATTAGTTTATATTCATTAGAAAGAAGAAACCAAATGAAAAAATTAGACAAGCCATATTGAAATAAGTAATTATCTATTAAATAAGTATTAACAAATTTATGCTTTCAATATACTCGTATTGAGTATAATTCCTAATATTACTAATGTTCAAAATTATCAAATGGCAAAATATTTAAAGAAACTGATATGACTACTTTTTGGCGCAAGAATAGTAGTTACATTTTAACGAACGACAACCCTAAATATGATTTTCTACCTGTCACCAATGCTTTGTTTATCATTAGTGGGAAATCTGGATTGGTTTGTTTATCATTGGTTCGGAAAAAAATCAGCCACACTACTACAGTTTTGCAAATGGGTTAGTGACCGCAAGACAAGTCATTTCTCTGTATTCTCTGATTTGATGCAGCTGATTCAAATGATGCCATTTTGCGTATATTTCGCTTGCATTACAGACCACGTTCTTTAATGCAGTAAATAAAATGGAATTTTTATTTAATTTATTAGTTGAAGATTTATATGAAACAGGCAATTTTAATATTTTGTTAAATGTAAGAATGTGCCGATAAAAAGGAATCCCTAAAAACCAATAATTTTATAAAACAAGAAAATCATATCCCGATGATATATTTTATTCTCATTTCCGAATGAATCGATCAACATTTAATGTAAGAAAAAAAATTAACGTTTTACAAAATGTTATAGTTTTTAACAAAAAGTATTTTAATTGTAGGCTTCTTCCACTACCTTACTCCATAAGACACTCTTTTTCTTTCATCCGGCAACGTATTCTTCCTCCAAATCCAGTCTTACTCTAACGAGGACCTTTACATCACTTGTAGATAGAAATTCGCTAGAAAAACAATAAAATATAAATTTGCGTTTTTTAAAATTTAGTTAAAGAACTTATTTCTGTACAAAGATTGAAAAATTGGTTTTTAACTCACTTTTCTTTCTCCATATTTTCAGTTTCATTCTACGCAACATGAACTTCTTTGATGCAAATAATGAGTGACACTTGATAGAAAAATGACATTTCAAAGTGTCTGACGATTGCAGTGCTGCCAGATTGAAATTTCAGATCATTCTGCTGGTACTGCAAAAGCAGTTTGCGCATTTTGATGCATTTCCGAATAGACCCTTACTTTTTCAATGAAAATAATTTTTACAATCAAAACAGAATATTGCGAAGCAAATTGATTCGATAGTGTAGGGGTGTTAATTGCCATTTCTTTTATTTCTTGCTTATTTTCTCTCTCTTTCTCTCTTGTAATGTTGCTTTAATTGTTTCCTCCTTTTTTATACTCTGCACTTCCGTGTTTTTGTTACAATAAAGAATTGGTCGAGTTGACATCGTGTGTTTTATTTCTCTTCAAAACCGAGTAAATTTGAAGTTTTATTAAATTCTAGCAGCGCATCCTAATTTAATAAATAGACACAGCCACAGATAGATTTTGGCAAATATTTCGAGGTATGCAAATTTATTAAAAATAAAATAGAAATATTTAAATTTTTATTTCCTAAAAAGGTAGTTTTATTATTGCCAAAAATGCATTAATGCGAAACTACATAAAAAGTGTTAAAAATGTTGGACAAATGGGTTTAAAGTTTAGTACAACAGGCTTTTTATGTTTTGTACATAATGGAGTATGATTCATGATTTCAACTCAATAATTTTCTTCAGTTAAGTTGAACGCATTTGTACTTAATACGGATCTTATATTAATTCTAACTTTACACAAAGTAAGTAAATTTCTTAAGTCGTTAAATACACTTGCATGTTTACGCTTCATTCATTATTGTTAGGCGAACGGTCCGACTTGTGCATAAGATTTAGTATTTCTACTAAGATTTAGTCAGTATTATTGTTTGGTGCGAAAAATATAGTCATATCCGGAGGCTTCACTGTGGTTAGGATATGGAGGTTCTGGCTCAGGAGCACGAGCTTACATATCCAGACAAACAGAAAGCGAAAGCAGCATCAGACTTCATGTTTTCAAATTGTTACATAACACTTAGCGCATGTGTATGCAATTTTTTTGGGTGCGCAGAAGTCGTAGACAGACAAATGAGTTTAATCGAATGTGACTAAATAAACACTTAGTTGTGGCGTTATCCTTCCACAATTTGGTTGGATTGTTATCGTCTTAACCTGCATCAACTGGATTCCCCGTTTTCCAAATGAAACACTCTTCTTTGTTTTTTATAATGCAATGCCTTATTTAATATTCATCAGTCTTATTTATACGTTTTAGTCTGGGGTTACAAGAGCTAAAACGGACTTCCTTCCTAGTTGTGTGTTGCTCTAATTTGCAGGTGTACCAGTAGCGCAATTGCTTGTTGATGTCAACTATTGAGTTAATTGGAAATGCCGACAGTGCATTTTGGCAGGTGTGAAATCGTAGCATCCTAAAAGTTTACATGTATTTTTTCAAAAGCTTGTAAAACATCTTAAAATAATGTGTGTAGTTATTACAAGTTCTTAAACGCTAACTACACTAGATGTGTAGTGTCTATATGTTATCGTGTCGTGAATCTACACGTAGGTAGTCGTATTTTGACTAACAACATTCCACCCCTCAAGAGAGGTACCTTATGGCGTCAGATTTATTATTTGAGTTTGTACTTGAGACTACTTACTTGTTTATACACTCTTAGCAGAAAAAGTGTACGTACAAGAAGTAAATATTTCTTCCCTGCACTAAATACCAATAAGGAAACAACTTTTTCCAAAAGAAATTATTTTTTATTTAAACGTTAGTGTATTATGTTTACTTTAAGTCTAAATACATTAAATTATAATTTAGATTAAAAATATGAAAAATAAAAGAATCAAAAATCAATACTAAATAGTGCAGAAAAAGTCTACCTACAAAGATATGATTGTATAATAAATGTTTGTTTCCTGTCTTTTTTTATATATTAGTAGCTGGTTGGGTAACCTTTCCGTGTTAGGACTTTTTGCAATCGGTTTGGTGAGGACCTGACTAATTTGGAGGTGTGCTCAGTTGAAATTTTGTGCCACTCAAGATTAAACTTCTTGAAACAGATTAATCTAGGCAAACAATCGAACCACGATACGTATTTACTGCAGAACTTATGAAAATCAGCTTTTGCTGGGACGCGTGATGGCGCAAATAAGCGGGGAAGTCCCATTTCGTTTTTGTACGTGGACTTTTTCTGCCCTACTTAGTGTTGATTTTGGATTCTTTTATTTTCAAATTTTTAACGTAAATCTATAATTTAGTATATTTAGACTTAAAGTAAACATAATCTAACGTTTAAATAAAAAATAATTTGTTGTATTTAATGCAGGGAAAAAATATTTACATTTATAAAGGGGTTTCCAATAAGAGTTGTTATTTTGGTATTCAAAGAAAAATGCCATTTTTTGAGATAAATGATCGGATGTTTATTTCATAATAAAGAGGAAGGTATGCCGTTAATAATGAAAAACAACATCAGCCAAATGGCCACCACAACCACGCTTACAGGACCATATCCTTTTCATGAAATTTTTTATAACCAAATCGCAAAGTGGCTGCCCTATGTCCTCGATAGCCTCACGAATTCTATCATTGAGGTCTTGAATCGACGCTGGGCTGTTGGCGTAGACCTTATCTTTCACGTGACCCCAAAGGAAGAAGTCGCAAGGTGTTAAATCACAAGATCTCGGTGGCCAATTATAATCACCTCTTCGAGAGATAACACGGTCCGGAAACTTTTCCTGTAAAAGAGCAATGGTTTCGTGGCTTGTGTGGCACGTAGCGCCGTCTTGTTGCAAGTAAACGTTGTCCAGATTAATACCATCCAACTCCGACCATAAAAAATCATTAATCATCTCTCGATAGCGCAATCCATTCTCCGTAACTGTTGATCCAACCTCATTTTCGAAAACTAAGGTCCAATGACCCCGCCAGACCATAATCCGCACCAAACAGTCACACGTTGAGGATGGAGAGGCTTCTCAATAATAACTCTTGGGTTTTCCGAGCCCCAGATGCGACAATTTTTCTTGTTGACGTAGCCACCGAGGTGGAAATGGGCCTCATCAGTCAAGATGATTTTTCAATGGAATTCCGGATCATTTTCATGCATTTCAAGGACCCAATCAGCAAAGACACGACGTTGTTGATGATCGGCCGGCTTGAGTTCTTGTGTTAACTGAACTTTATAAGCCTTAAGACCCAAGTCTTCATGCAAAATACGGTGTAATGACGTTTGTGGAATGCCCAATTCCTAAGAACGATGAGGAATGGACAAACCTGGGTTTTCTTCAATACTTTGGGCTACAGCAGCAATATTCTCAGTTGTTCTTAAGCGACGTGCACGGGTTTTATTCTTCACATCACTAACTTGTCCCAACAGCTCCAATTTTTCCACCAATTTCTGTATTGCGGTCTGACAAGGTGCTTCACGACGACCCAAAAATGCATTAGTTTTGCGAACTGTGACTGCAAGATTTTCACCATTTTTGTAGTGAATTTTAATAATTTCAGTGCGGTGGTGAAGCGATTATCGTTCCATTTTTAGTAATGGCGTAGTTTCTACTTGTCAAATGTCAAAGAATAGAAGCTTCAAAAGTGACAGCTACCGAAATACCGGGTGATTCAAAATAACACCTCTTGTTGGAAAACCCTTTATTAACTTTACGGGAAAAATATTCTATTATTAATATTTTAAAGCTCTCTTTTTATTATTTTTTTAAATACTTTAGTTCTTTTTTAAAATTTTTAAAAATTTAAAATGCAATATTTTCTTATTGCTAATATTGTGTGTTATATCAGCTTCTCTTCTTTATCTTCTTTTTCTAAGATACTAAGATTTTCCTAAGCTGCTGCTGTTGTGCCTGCGGACACGTGTCGTTTGTTTCCCCGAAGTCCATCGGCGAAGTCTGTGCAGTCCTCTCTTCTTTCTGGAACGGTATGTGTAACTATTCTAGGCTGGCATGTGGTTAGGTCATTACGGCACTCCTTGAAATTGTTGTTTGTAATGGCCCTCTTCTTGTATTTCAGCGTCTTCCTGCAGATTATTAGGGTTCAGCTTGTAAAATGCGTTTGATTTGGAAATATCATTTTTATTTTTCCAGCATTTTATGTTTATGGAGGAAGTGCTTGTCATGAGCATCATATTATGCACTGCATCTTCGTTGGTTTCGACGTGTTTTCTATGGTTATCTCTTTATTTCCTTTTCTTATTTATGTACACTAATTTTCTAAACTGGAAGAGTAACTAATTAAATATGTATTTAACAAAAAAAAAAAAACCTCCGAGATATGATTTTTAAATACATGACATGCAACTATAATTCTCATCGGTTATCGACAAAAATTATTTCGGCAAGAATTACACATTAATTGGTGGCAACAATAAGTACATCAAATCTTAAAACTAGTAACTAAAAAATAATTTTATCGCAAATTAAGGTAGATTTGTGGTTAATTAGCCAAGCTGCATTGGCGACCTTCAACTTCATATGTAAAATTTTATGGAATCTCGATATTATTGAGTCGAATAGCTTCAAAGAGAATGTTACGTGCTTGCTTTTTTGCTCATTGATCTTTATACGCCACATTCCTAGCCATTCTTCTACCCTAAATAAGTGCTCTTGTGGTGCCCTCGACGCCTTTATCGAACATTTATTGCAACTAAGTATGGCGGTATCATCCGCAAATGTTGAAATTAGTGTGCTTTCATTTATAGGAGAATCAGATGTAAATACTACATATAAATGTAAGGCCTAGAACGCTACCTTGGGGTACACCGGCTGAAATTGGAAAATCTTCGGAAATAATTTCGTTTACTTTTACACTGACACGCCTATTGGATACGTAAGACTCAAGAATTTAATGATAGCTTTTTGGAATAAACTTTTTTATTTTAAACATCAGTCCTTGATATCATACCTTATCAAATGCTTGAGCCACGTCAAGGAATATTGCGGAGCAAAACTCGAATCCTTTTCTTATTTCATTTGCTTTTCTATTTTCACCTTCCATTGGAGGCTTAAAGTTTTTCGATGCCTTCCAAAGAGAATACCTTTCGGTTCAATTTTGGGTTACCTTCTTCTGGTTCTCTTTAAGTTTTAATCCTCCTCATTTGTAAGAGCATCTTTAAGAGCCCTTTCAGCTGCTTTAAGATTGTATTTAGAGATGGGTGAGCGATGGGTCTGCCATTCTCGCCGCAGCCGTCGTTTCTGTGCTACAAGTTTTTCAATTTGGGTATTTGTACAGGCATACTTGCACTTTCTAGAAGTTTTTTTTTGGCGTTGCTACTACGACTGCAGTCAGCTAGCATGGAGTGGAAAATATCAATATTATTATCTATATCATCTGCATGTTTTACCTCAACTCTTGTAGAGATATGACTACTAATATACTTTTTGTATTGTAACCAATCGGTTTGGATGGTCCCTAGGCGAAACAGTGGACTTGTATATTGTGGCTGCTCATAAAGGTTAGTTTTTTCAGGCGAGTGATCAGAGGATATATCGACACAGGTTTCCCCTGTTACTAAAGACCTATCTGTCTTTTTAGAAATAGCAAAATCAATAAGATCAGGAATTTTCTTTGGGTCTGTTGGCCAATAAGTGGGCTGCTCTGGTGAGACAAAATAGAATTTACTATGTCTGCTAGTTATTGCGTTGTACAGTTGTCGGCCTTTCGGATTAAATAGGCGAGAGCCCCAGTATTTATGTTTCGCATTGTAATCACCGCCAGCTAGAAATCTATCACCAAGGGAATCAAAAAGTTCTTTAAATTGAGTCTCTGTTTCAGTAAAACGGGGTGGGCACTATAAAGCTGAATCCGTCAGGTCTTTGTCACGATTTATACACGATGATAGCTTGTATCCATTGCATCGAATGCGATTGCAGTAGATGATGCTTAAGCCGATTTCTGATTAGTATAGCCGTACCGCCATGTTCCTTACCTTCAGGATGATTAGTGTTATAAAATTTGAAGCCTGGGAGATGAAAGTTGTATTTGTTTGTGAGATGTGTCTCAGACAAAAGCATAACATCAATTTCGTGGTCATGCAGAAACTTATTAAGGGCTAGTTTATGCTGGTTAACACCGTTTGCGTTCCATAAACATTTTTAACAAATTCATTTTTCATTTGCAAATGTTTGGATCATCTGATTTTGAGCCTTAATCAAATCCTAAAGCATATTTTGCAGTGTGGACATGAATTGAGTCATACACTGAGTGGAGATAACCGCAAACTACACAAACAGTGCGCAGTGTGCAGTACGATTTAGAGTGGCCGAATTCTTGACAATTCATACATTGTATTGAGCCGTTACGTTTGTGCGGTTCTTCAACCATAATTCTGCGGCGTAAAAGATATCTTAGGTTATATATTGGGTGCGTCTCGTTCTTTTTAAGCTGGGTTGAGTTGAGGTGCAGTTCAACTTTAAATATAGGTTGTGGTATATTTTTTATATTCACAATATTAATCACAACCTTTACGGAGATCCCTTGCTCTTCAAGAGCCTCTTTTATGTCGCCAGAATCTACTGTGGCTTCGTTTCGTTTTAAAACAATAACAAGGCCTTTTGAGCTATTTAGCTAATAAGAATAATAATTTTTGTTGTTCCCCGTTAACAAATTTACAGTATCACGATAATGCTTTTCACTATGTGCCTGGATCTTTGTCTCCTCAATACTACCTTTTCTAAGAGGCACAATGTGAAAATTTGTTGTGCCTATAATATTTGCGTTGTTCAATACTAATTGATTGGAACTACGCTGGCGCTGGTAAATTTGTGGCGGTCTGACCTTACTGACTACAGGTTCACCTTTTGATATATTAGTAGTATTGTCTACATTAAGAAGTGCAAATCTATTATTCTCCAGAGAGGAAAATGAGTTTGTTGTGTTTGCCCTCTTGGCGACGCCTATGACCTTTTGTGTACTTATCTTTCTTTTAATATTAATGTAGCGGTCAATACCAGTCTGCACGATTGCCACTTGTTTATTTTCTTTACCTCACTGTTTATTACCGCCTGCAGAGACACTGTTGCTGGACTCCTTACTGCTGCTGAGTTTGGTAACGACGCTATGCTGGGCTGCCTTGCCTTCGCTATTGTTTCAAAGAAAGTCATCGCACCCTTTCTTGTACCGACAGTTACTGGAATTGTCTTTTCTGTTGAGGTCGCTGCTGTTGCCGACGTTGGTACTGACACAGATATTGACTCTGCTAGTGGCATTGTTGTTGCCAATAATTTGCCGCATTGTATTGTTGTTGTGTTGTTGTTTGGTGCAACGGGTATATGCACTGAGTGCCGACGCTCTCTAAGAGGTTAGTGCGCGGCACTCATAGCTTTGTGTATTTGTTTATGTTTATATTTTTTGTGTTTAATTTTTTGGATTATATTTACATATAATTATTAAACGAGCTGTTGTTAGAAATGTCTCACGATTATTTTAATATAATTAACTATATGGCTTGTATATGAATATGACAATATAATATTTTAGGAATATGTAAATCCAACACGGAGCGCACAAAAAAAAACACGTCCGAAAAAAGTTATATTGACAATATTTAAGCATATTTTTGATCGAGAATTTAAGAGAAAAAGATAGGAAGTTAGCAGGAATTTTTGTGAAAAATTGCAAATTGTAAGAATGGTTAATTTCTTTACTATTAATATAGATATAAGCCTTACATTGAAAACAATAATACTAAATAAGCTAATAAAACTAAAATTACTTTAAGATTGTAATAGGCTTTTCCTGCTTTATATTGGTGTAGCTCTGAAGCTTTTTGTAGAAAGTTGATATAAGAATTAATGTGTTTATTTAGCTTCAAACTTTATTGCAATAAATATCGAGCCCAAAATGTTCTAAATAAAGTATTTGTACAAAATTCCTGGTTTGACAATTTGGGAGCACCTTAAATATGCCCGATTCTACTCCTGACGATTGATTCGCAAAAATTTGGTAGACATTGTTGAATTTAAAACGCACTGAGTTTAATTTTACGTTATAATTATTTCTTTATTTGTCTCTACAACCAAATTTGACTTTAATAAAGTATTTAAACAAATATATAAGTACTTTAATATTCTTATGTGGTGAGCTCTTTTCAATTCGAACAATCGCAGCAATATATTTTTTCAACTAAGACTACTAAAAACTCTAGCTATTCCAGCCACACTTACGAAAGAGAAAAAAAATACTATTTAGACATTAAATAACAATGCTGAAGGGAATTTTCTTTGGGATTTTTGGCCAATAAGTGAACTTCTTGCCAGAGTCTGTTGGCGGAATCCGAAGGTGGCGGGTTGCATTCGTCTTTTAGAACGCGCAGTAAGTATCCCAGACGTTTTTGTAACTTAGCTCGTTTTCCACCACGTTTCTTTAGCGGTAGTGGTAGCTGAACTTGGTTAGAATCTGGTATCAGAAACGTCAGCTGGATCAGGAATACTGGCAAAATCGCCATGTAATGTTTGGTGTGAATTTTAGTTTGTTTTCGTACGCCTAAAGGCGGTTGAGGGCTCTTTTTATAACCTCAAATCGCAGATATTTTGTTTAAATAATTGTTTTGACAGCCTCATTTGACTGTAGTGATGTATTCCTTATTGACGCCTCATACAGGTACTTGAACAAGTATGAGACTAGGAATGAGAATTTGATTGTTCAAGCACTTGAACCTGAACAATCCGTCGCTGAAATAAAAGACTCAGTTTTCTTGTTGATAAATAATGAAAGAGTGATTTGTTTATTGAAATTCGTCTTAAATAATAACTTATTGCTAACATCATCAATAATAATTAATAAGTACTAAAGGTAATAATCAGCAGAATATAACAGCAGAGCATAGCAACATGTGCAAGTTCAATGAAACATACGTTTCAATGCCACCCAAATGCTTATGTTGCATTTTTGGGAATGCACCTAATGCTTGTGCAGGTGTCATTTGAGCCTCAATACTACTGCACGCGCAGACTGCATATTCCTTGTTGTTGTTGTGAGTACAAACGTACGGATACATACAAATATACTTTGCATATTAAACATTATGTTACAGTTGAAGGTTGTGCGATTGTATATTTATATGAATTCGTACATTCTCCCGGACATTGACTGCGGTCAAAAACCTTCAAAAGTTGTATGAAATTTTGTTTCGTCGTCTGGTTCTTGTATCCAATTCCGCGATATTGGCTATGGTAGAGTGACATCACATTTATGTTTTTTTGATTGGATCTTCCAGATTGAATACATAATTACACCCACAGATAGGGTAAGTGCTAAATACCCGACTGCGGAAAGGCGAACACCCATTTTTTGGGCTTTGGACGGTAACTCCCAAACTCTATCCGATAATTGACCTTGAATGGTGGTGAGATTGGATAATTGTATGTTGTGTTCAATATTATTAGTGTAGTGTGATTGGTCCTGGCCTTGATCCAATTTGAGAATGTCAGTAGCTTTGGCCAAGCTGACATATGAGGTTTGTACTGAGCTTGCGAGAGATTTCTAGCCGTGAATTGTGATAAAACTGTATTTTAGAACACAAGGTGGTTGTAGCTTCTGCATTCCCGATCCTTCTAATATTAATTGCCGGGTTTCCCCATCTCATACTGCACTCAAGCGAGTGGCAAACTTTGTTCTTAGGATCCATTTGAATCCAGGTTGAATTGTTTTGAACTTCATGTTGGATGCAATCCCGTTGAGTATCGTTGGCAAACATTTTAACTTCACATGAACATACTTCAGACCCTCTGGGTGTTGGGTGTTGGCGCATAAGTATGTATATGGCTTCATCACTGTACAAGCCTCCAAATCAGCTAGACTCACGACAACGTATTGATCGTTTATGCCTAGGAATCTTTTACAAGTTTCTATTGTAGTCATTGTGCCATTTATTATGTTAGGAATTGGTACCATCCGATACAGTTCGAATCTTTTCTCTGCAATTAATGGCAATGAGATTCTAAAAATGGCATGTCTGTTTGTTAAACCGCCTCCTACCTTCATTAATTTGTACAGTTGCAGTGAGTCCTCTTGATTCACTGGTATTTGGAGGGATGTCGGAAGATGAGTTTTTATCTTGAGAAGTTCTTCTTGTAGTTGAGTGGGTGATAGCAATAATAGTCTGATTTTGTTATGGTGTGTATCTGTCATAACATTCAGTATTGATGATTGAATTCTTTGAAAGTGCGATGGTATCATGATGAGTTGGAGGGTCAGAGTGATGAAGTAATGAGTCAGCTTGGCTTGAAATTTTTCTCCTTCAATGTGATTTAAGGTTTTCATTATGTCATTGATTTGATTGTCAAGGTTATCGAATTTTCGTTTGACTTCTGTTTGATCTTGTTTGATCACGTTGGTAGTAGAATCAATCACTGATGTTTGGTTTTTGAGCAGGACAAATAGATGCCCTTCATTTTCTTTGCATATTGTCCAAAAAATCAAACAATGAGTTTGCAATATTTCCCACTATATCCACAGCACCTCTTTTAGATCGATGGGAAAACAATATCTTGCTATCCATTTGAAATTCAGTTTCAACATGCTCGAAGTTCACAAGAGTATCATGACAAGTAAATGGTGGCAGTTTTTGACATAACTGTCGTAAACTATTGATGAACTTGGATGAAGTCGTAAGTTCTGTCCAGTTTGACTGAAGTTCGTAGTACACTACAAGTTTCTATTCTGACCTCTCGAAATGTGCTGAAGCTATTCCTTCGAAGTAAAAAATTTTATCGGACCTCCCACGACAAATGGTATGATGAGGAATCCCAGCAGTACTGTTTTGAGTGTCGTGTATCTCGTTTTTATTCTTTTTGTTGCTTTTTTTCTACTTCTTCGCCCTCCTGCCGTGTTGGTTGTTCATGGATCCTATTATCATTTATGGATAGTAGAGCTAATTTATGGATGGCACGTTTGCAAGTTCTAGTAGCTGTTCTAACATTAGCTACTCGTACTGTTCCATCATCAGACTTTACAGATGCTTTTTATCATTCCTAGTGGCCATTGAAGAACTAGAACATTGTCTTCCTTGATTATTACTATGTCCCCTTGGTTGATGTTATTGTGTTGATGTGTCCACTTGGTTTTAGATTGAAGCTCTCATAAATATTCGTGCGACCACTGTTTCCAAAACTCATTTTTCATGTGGGATACGAGTTTCCACCTGGTCCGCAAATTTTAAGTTAACGGGATGCTATTTACATCAACTTGCGTGAGTGGTTTTCCTATCAAGAAGTGGCCTGGGATCAGGGCACCTAAGTCATTGAATCGTTGGACACCGGACTTATAGCTCTTGTCTTTAGAATGGCTCCTATTTCAATGATGACTGTTTCCAGCTAGGTTAGTGATGCTGTTGACACGCTCCTCACCAAAAGATGCTTCGTAGTCGTTACTGCTGCTTCCCACATACCTTCGAAATGAGGGGCTCTTGGAGGAATAAATTTTAATTGCATTCCCTTTTTACCGCATTCTGTCTCATTTTTTGTTTTCCCTTCAACGAAATTTGTCGCGCTGTCCCAATTTAGGTTTTAACAATTTCCACGACGGTCAATGAAACGTTTCAGAGCTCCAATGAATGTTTCTGTCGTAAGGTCGCTTACAAGTTCTAAATGGCAGGCCTTAGTAGCAAAACAACAGAATACGGATATGTAAGCCTTGTGGGGCTTCTTCATTGCTGTAAAGTTGAATTGGCTGATGATTTGCCTTTTATGGGCCAGTACCTTTGCCTTCTTATGGCCAGCAAGGCTTGAGGTCCACAGTGTTTATTCTCGATGTGAGTCATCTCAAATAGTAGTTTTGCTAACGGATCATTATGCGGAATGAGCACTTGATGTTTTGCTTCATAACGTACTAGTGATACTTCCAATCGTCCTCCAACTCGCAGAATGTTAGTATCGTCTAAAAATTGTGATAAGCTCTTCAGTGCACTCGTCCCCTTGAGTTCCTTGTGTTTCTTGAGGTACGTGATGTCTTCATTGAAATCAGACTTTTGCATAGCTTGAACAATGATTCTTAATGTTTGATCTAATTCGATGGGAGTTAGCGCAGTTTTCCATGCGTCCTTGCTGCATCTAGTGTTGCTTATGAAACGATAAATGTATCCTATAATATATTGAAGATTGTTGATTGTATATACCTGTTCTTCAGGGTCAACTGCTACCAAGGATGGTTGATTCGTTCGTTTTCTCTCGATGTTATTGGGAAACTTGGGAAACCCTTGAAGCCAGAGGTCACATCTTGCAAATTCTCTTGGTGATAATCCTCGTGAAACAACGTCAGCTGGGCTATCCTTGGAGCCAACATGACGCCACTGTTCTGCTAATGTCAAACCTTGAATAGTAGTTACCCTGTTGGCTACAAATGTTTGAAATGATGAGGAGGCTGAATTTATCCAAGACAGAACTATTTGTGAGTCTGTCCACAAGAAGGTACGACAATCCTTTAACCGCAAATCATTTTTTACCCTAGTTGCCAACTGTGAGCCTAGTACTGTTGCGCATAGTTCCAAACGAGGCAATGTTTCAGCTTAAGTGGAGCTACGCGAGTTACGATAAATCAAAACAAGTTTAAATGTTTCTATATCAAGGTTTATTTTATTACTGAACTTGCTCACGAAATATTTATCTTAATTCTAACAAAATAACCATATAATATGTGTATCAGAAACATTTTCATTAATTTCAATAAAACTTTATAGTGTAAGTTGTTGACATTAGAGACGATTGCAGCTGCAAGCAAAAATGCAGTGTTTGCTTATTTATATTTTGCTTCTATTGCTTTTAGCTCTATATCATTTGTTATATCGCTACGTTGGCTATTTGGAGGAATGTCTGGTTTTGACATAACTCGCGTGATTTGGCACATGACAGCCTCACTACTACTCTTCCTTCTTTAAAGATAGTTCTGATATAAATTACTGCTCCGCATGCCTTTTCTCATGCATCGGAGAAGACGTGAAGTTGAATTGATGTTGGGATCTCATTTCTATGAATGTGTCGTGAGTATTGAAAATTGACCAATTCTTGCACTGTGCTTCGAAAACGCTCCCATCTTGTATGTAATTCTGCTGGTAGAGTTTCATCCCAACTAATTTTTAATTGCCATAATGCTTGTATAAAGATTTTTGCTGTAATTACAACTGGAGCTAGAATGCCCAGAGGATCAAATAATCTCGCTACGTCTGAGATGACTGACCGCTTGGTAATTCTTTTAACGGGGTTGAGATTCACCTTTACACAGAATTGGTCAGTCTTTGGAAGCCATGTCAGGCTCAGGGATTTTACTGAATCATTCTTGTCGTTAGTAAAATCCAAATTAACATCCTGGTCGCCTTGTGGAGTGTTCTGCAGGAGTTTAGGGAGATTTGCACACCATTTGCGTAGATTGAATCCATACCCATCTAACACAGTGATGAGTTGCCTTTGAGTTTCCATGGCGGTAATCAAACTGTCTGATCCACCAAGACCATTGTCGGCATAAAAGATATCCTGAAGCATCTGAGCACCTAGTGGATATCTGATGGAGTTTTCTGATGACATTTGTTTAACACATATTGTGGCGAGGTATGGTGCCGATCTTGTCCCATATGTGACATTGTTAAGTTCGTAACACTTCAGTGGTTTCTTAAATTGATAATGGCGATCTTCAGAGTGTATCAGTATCTGCCGATACATTTTTTCAATGTAGGTGGTGATCACAAATTTCGGTAGACGGAAGAGTAGCAGGATTGAAAATAGTTCGGATTGTAGGGTTGGACATATGTGCATTATGTCATTGAGTGACACTCCCGATGACGTTTTTGAAGATGAGTCAAATACCACCCGCAGTTTTGTTGTGCTGCTGTCATTTTTAAGTACACAGTGATGTGGGATAAAGTAATTAGGTGAGAGTATTTCATTGATGTTGATCTCCGTCATGTGGCCCAAGGCTTCATAAATTTCCATAAACTCGATATATTGTTCACGAACGGCATTGTATTTAGATAATCTATGTTCAAGCGCCAGGAATCTGTTGATTGCTATATCCTTTGAACTACCTAAAACAGCTGCATTCTCTACAAATGGTAATTTTACAATAAAACGCCCATCGTTGGTTCTAGTTGTATTTTATATAAATGATTTTCGCAAAGTCTTTCTGTTGAGGATAAAATTGATTTAGCTAGTTCGACTCCGTCCAGTTTCAATAGCCGCTCAATAAGTTGGTTTCTATGACACCTCACTTCAAATGCCGCAGGTTGGTGACGCCACCTGAAGTTGTCTTATCCTTCCTGATAGTATCCAGCCAAAACACTGTATTTTGTAGTATTGGAAGTTCGATTGCTAATCGTATCTGTCCAATTGACAATACTTGGTGATAGAATTCCGCTCCTAATTAAACATCGATTTTGTCAGGACGGTTGAATACTGGATCCGCTAAAGTGATGTTCTTCGGAATTGGTCATTTGGATATTTCAAATGGTTTTGTCGTTTGCGGAGTGGAAAAACCGTTAATTTGTGACTGTAGTTCAAGTTGCCTATTCCTTGGATATTCATTTTTGGTGGCTTTGTTGAAACTCCAAGACTTGATCGTTCACTCACGATATTGATCTAAGATCCGGAGTCCAGAATAGCTCTGCATTCAACTTCCTGTCCGTTGTTGCTGACTATTTTCACCATTGCAGTGCTGAGGAGCACATACCCCTGTATCTTCGACTCCTTCGAAGTTACTAGTGTTGTGGACTGTTGAGGGTGTGGTTCATACTTGACCTGGTTTATGGCTGGTTCGCTGCGATATCCTTCAGAATGTACTAATGTATTGTGACTGTGATTACACTTAGTACATTTTCTTGACATACAATCCCAATGACCAGGCCTTAGACAATTAATGCATAGCTTGTGTGTTTTTAGGAACTGTAACCTCTTCTGAACAGAAAGTTTCAAAAAGCTTTGGTATGCAAACAGCGGATGTGTCTGGCTATTTCAAGACAAGCAGTTCTTGATTCTTTGAGTTGTGGCTATTACCGTTGGCAATGTTTTTGTCGTATGCTCTCTTTGGCCGATTGCCTCGAGATACTGGAATCTCGTTTCAATAAACTTTAAGGATTACCTTAGGGTGGGTGATTCCTGTGGCTTCTCCAATGTCTGCTCATACGCAATCCGCGTGCCTTTGTCTAATTTCTTCACTAGGAGGTGGAGAATAATTGGATCCCAAGACTTCGTGTCTAAACCAAGGTTTCTTAATGCCAATAAGGTTTCCTGGGTTGTATCATGGAGTCCCTTTAGTGCTGTCGCTGATAGTCTGTTGAGTGTTTTTTTTTGCCCCAGTAGTTTTTCCAACAGAGCTGAAGTTAGCAATCGCACATTGTTATATCGGACCTGGAGTGATTCCCATGCAGTTTGGTAGTTATTCTCAGTTAGCGTGAGGTTTCTCATTAACCGTTCTGCTTCTCCGATCAAATCTCTTTTAGGATAACACATATTCTGTATCGTTGGAAGTGGCCTTTTGCGGATCATTTCATTGAATAGATCATACAATTGTTGCCACTTCAGGTAATCTCCATCGAATTTTGGCAGTATTTCCTTTGGCAAATGTTCGGCGGGTGACGCTCGATTCGAAATTGCAGGAACGGTTACTCCCTTCTCTTGAAGCATAAGAATTCTGTTACTAAAAAGTATCTCTATCCTCAAGTATTCTTCAAAATTATAATCTAACTGAGAATAAATCATGTCATCTATAGGAATTCACATCATTAAATCTCCGGGCTGCATTCCAATGATGTTCTATAATTGTAGTATAATATTGTCCTGAATGGTGAGTGTCATCAGCCATTACATCGTCTAACATGCGTTGCAAATTAGTCTTTTGACGCCTCTTTTCTATGGGTTCTGCTGAGCGCGTTGGGCCACTAACTCCTTGTGGTTGAGTTATGCCCTTTCCTGTGAGTATTTGTTTGCAAGGAAGTCTGCAAGTAACTCTTGTTACCGGTTGCCCATCGATGCGTATAGATCCTTCACAAAGTATGGATGGCCATTAGCTGCCGTTGGATCCCTTCTAATTTGGTTATCGATACGTTGGAAAGTTAACCATTGCTCCTCAATTTCTCTGGATTTCCTCTCAATATAGTCGAGTGTCTTCCGATATTTCGGCGTCGTCTTATAGGATGCCATGGCCTTTTGGAGACAAATTGCATTGTCGTCCTGCTGACAGACGAGATCGTCGACAGTCGTCATTATTAACGCTCACACTATTGTGCTCTAGCTTCTTAAGTATCGTGCTTTGTAGCACCCTGTGTGCTCGAATAAAAAACGATTGATCATTGGTGATAAAACTATCATGCTCTTGTTGAACAATTTTATGTGCTGTATATCTCTCGTCCTTCTATCATTTCGGGGTCACCAAATGTTTTGACAGCCTCATTTGACTGTAGTGATGTATTCCTTATTGACGTCTCATACAGGTACTTGAACAAATAAGAGACTAGGAATGATAATTTGATTAAGCACTTGAACCTGAACAATCCGTCGCTGAAATAAAAGACTCAGTTTTCTTGTTGATAAATAATGAAAGAGTGATTTGTTTATTGAAATTCGTCTTAAATAATAACTTATTGCTAACATCATCAATAATAATTAATAAGTACTAAAGGTAAATATCAGCAGAATATAACAGCAGAGCATAGCAACATGTGCAAGTTCAATGAAACATACGTTTCAATGTCACCCAAATGCTTATGTTGCATTTTTGGGAATGCACCTAATGCTTGTGCAGGTGTCATTTGAGTCTCAAGACTACTGCACGCGCAGACTGCATATTCCTTGTTGTTGCTGTTCTAGTATAAACGTACGGATACATACAAATATACTTTGCATATTAAACATTATGTTACAGTTGAAGGTTGTGCGATTGTATATTATATTTATATGAATTCGTACAATAATAATTTGTTTACATAATATTTCTAATATAGTTTCTTATATAGTATAAAGTGTTGTGTCAGTAATAAGTTGTGTGTCAATGCGTCGCATTACAGTTCACTGCAAGTATTGCTGTCCGACGCACTTTACAAATATGTAACTGTACGCTAATAACATTGTGGCATTGGTCGACTTGAGTGTCTGTTACTTGCGGTCGTGATGATAGTGCTATACCACTAAAGGGTCTTGTTGAAGAGAGGACTCCCAGGTTTTCTAATCTCAGAACCATAACGACAATCGAAGAGGCGACCCAACGTGTAACGATTGCCATACTTTAATAGAATGCTATGAGAAACTGTGTTCGTTGAGAATGAGCAGTTTCATGGTTAAATGCTGAACTTTCAATGCTCCGAAAAACATCCAGAAAACTTCTGAATAGAGCTTTAAAAACCCGAAAAGAAGAAGACAGAACTGAATATCAAACAGCGTAGAGAATATTTAAGAAGAACACTCGGTCAGCCAAAGTGGACCCTAATAGAAGTTTCTGTAGTGAAATAGATAACATGAAAGAGTCGACTAGGCTGTGCAGGATGCTTCAGCGGGACCGTACAGTTGCGCTTGAGTCTCTTCCGAGGTCTAATGGTTCTTCTACCAATTCAATGGTTGAAACCTATAATACACTCCTGAGAACCCACTTCACGGGTAGCAGAATCATAGCAGACGCAGGAATTTGGGTGGAAGTAGACAGCTCGAATGGTGGAAATAGAAGACAAAATTCGTATATGGGATCAAACAGTTTGCTCTTTCCTGTATGCCTAATAATGTTAAAGAGAGGTGGGAGGGATTAAATAAGTCTCTGAAAAAGATATACATTGCTCGTCTTGCTCTATGTTACATACCAGCACTTTGGCGACAGATTAGAGTGGTCTTCAGTCATTTCCAAACCCGTAAAGGATAACTACACACTGGCGAAAAGCTTCAGCCCCATTAGTTTGACATCGCTCGCGTTGAAAGCTCTGGAGGGTATGGTGGGCGGGCGTAAATTAGGGCGGGTATAGTGCTGAATAGCCCCCTCAGTATACATAAACAAGCATACCAGAGAGGAGAGTCATGCGAATCAGCTCTACACTATCTAGTGTGTAAGACTGAAACATGTCTGGCAACTGGCGAAAACACAATCGGGGTTTTGTTAAGTGGATATATTTCATGTTATCAAAGAGGCTGTCAATTGTTGGGGTCTAACGATAATAGCCCCGTGGTAGAAGTTGTTCAAGCTCTCAGGATGCGATGATCTCTCCTCTTCTGTGGTCTTTTGTGGTAGACTCTCTTCTAACGGAGTTACGAAACCACAAGTCCCTTAGGACTGTATGTGCAAACGTACAGAAAACTCTGCACAAGATTGCTGAGTGCTGCACTTACCAGGGACTTACTATTAATCCGAGCAAGACAACTGTGGTATTGTTTACACGAACAAGAAAACTGGTAGGACAAACTACCAGTACTAACAGATGTATATATCAGTCTTTGCAGGGAAAAAATATGTAGGCGTCGTTCTTGATAGGAAGCTCACTTCAAACACGCACGTTGAGTAGAGGGTTATTCTGGCATATAAAGTATTTGGGCAGTGCCGAAGAACATTTTGTAACACTTGGGGTCTGAAACTAGCTAGTGTATTTTAGCTGCACACAGCACTGACCAGGCAATCATTTTCTATGCTGCTGTGGTATGGTGGCACAAAACTGCGGTTGAGTCCACATGTTTTGGGCTAAACGGACTACAAAGAAGTGTATGCTTGAGCATTACAGGCGCCATGAGTACTACATCTGGTGACGCTCTGACTGCTTTTTTGAACTTGCCACCACTGGATATTATGATTCATCTGTTGGGGATCAAAACGTGTGTCGGTTATATATAGAGTGTTATGCATAGAGTGTTATTCAAGAGGCTGTCAGAGGAACTCCCGTTGTCTTTGGTAGCTTCCCGAGATCCGAGAGATCCGAACTACTTGCAGCTAATCCGACGAAAACTTTCGGGAACCGGGGCTGGCTGGCATCTAAATGAAAATGTCAGATTCTTTTCGGCTATAGGAAGTATGGCAGCGGTATTCCAATCGGAAATGTTTGCTATATTGAAGGTAGATGGTAATTGAGAAGAAGGAGAATTAGCGGCAAAGAGATTAGAGTCTGTAGTGAGAGTCAGGCTGTACTGAAGACCCTAGAAAACGCGTTAACCACTTCAAAAATTGTCCAAAAATGTTTGTCAAGACTTAATTCCATCGCAAGGTAGAATTTGCTTCAACTTATTTGGGTTCCGGGGCACTGTGGTGTTCGAGGGAACGAATTAGCTGATGAAGTGTGAAACTATGGATCTGCATGTGCTCCAATGGGACCATAGCTATTCATTGGTATAAGTTTAGTAGGGAGTTTTGATTGAATCAAGGGCCATGTGAATAATATTCACAAGGACCGCGTTGCAGTTTAGTTGCCTGCAAAACAACCAAGTGCCTCCTAGAAAGCCCAAACGAGAGAATTGCAGATTTATTTCTAACATTACGAAAAAAATATTTTCGATCATTGTTTGGGCTAATCAAGGGACATACTCCAATGGGCTATCATATGGCGACAATATTCCTCATCGAGAGTCAAAACTGCGTCTCCTGTCTGGAGTAAGAACAGGCCGACACATAGCGTTTTCTCTGCGCTTGGCCTTCCTTTAGCAGAGAGAGGACGCGCATATTAGGGCCATATATTTTGGGAATGGATAACGTACATTCCTTATCCTGGGACAGGCTTCTGAGATTCATAAAAGTGTCAAAGTAGTGTGAAAACGTATCACTTCCTTTCCAAAATCTTCCAGACATACAGTACAGCTTCAGTGCCTGAGTGCTTCGAGACCTCCCTTTTCGGTGGCTGTCCGGCCTACCCCAATTCTATCTATCTATTCTATCTAATAGTAAACAACTCTTGGAGAGCATACTACAAGTATTGACATAATGTACATTATCGCCAAATTTGTTCATATATAATAAAGAGGAGTATATGTTAAGTTAGGTTAAGTGACACTGGCTGGCTGTGAAGGCCATACATTGAGTTGCATTGTCCGTTGCGATGCCAAATGGATATGCATTTAAGAGTGGTATTATAGAGCTGTAAAAAGGTAGACGATAAGAGCGGGACCATCCCTATTGCAGAGACCTCGAGCAGTCCCTCAAACCATTCGAGATTTTGAGATTGCGGGCAAGTGGCAAAGTTTCCCTTAGGCCCTGCTCCCATATTTCCTATAATCGTCGTCCTTCGTAAGTCCCATCATTTTAATGTGTACTGCCATTAGATCGCGACCTGTCATGATGACAACAATCGTTCTGCAATCCTTTTTCGAGAGTGGCAGTATAGATTTGGTTTGCTGAGTACCGTACGATTTGCACATATTTGAACATAGCGATTTTGCATGTATAGATACTCCAACTTGCTTCCACTTTCCTCATCATGCCATCTTCAACATGGTTATTAATCATTTGTAGAAGCATCAGTACGTTGCTTACTTGCTCGTACTTTACTTGGATACCTCTTTTTGCAATACCGTCGGCGCTCTCGTTTTCTTCTACGTTATTGTTCCCTGGTACCCAGTAGATGTACAGCCTCCGATGGCGGCCAGCCCATCCATTGCTACTTTACATTGAAGAATATTTCTGAATGATACATAGCATGAAGTGATAGCATTAATAGTATCCCACGGATGGTCGAGTTGGATGGAGACGCGAAATCTCACCACGATTTGCCCTTGACATTAAAACCCATTCACGAAAAGGTAATAAATGTTTATTTAGTAATTAAGATACAAAAGAGATATGTAAGTGTTAAATGTGTATTTGAAGTATTGCTGAATTGTAGACAACGATCTGAACGGCTTGAATGCTAAACGAGAACTGAGCATTAATGATCGTGTGCTCTTTTATGGTAAAAAGGAAATGTCAAAATGTGAGTAAACAAAAGAAAGAGTTGCCAGTTTATAATAAGTTCGAAAACATAGGAGCATAGAAATAAAATAAGATGACAGCTCGTCCATCCTGATGATAGCTCGTCCTCGAGTTATATACGAGTTGTGATCAAAAGATAACCGTTATTTTCATCTTTTTGTGAGTTACGTATGTTCGATGTTCGCATTTTTTTTTAATGTTGGTACCCATGTCTGTTATATATGTTGGCAATACCAACCATTTTGGATTGTCAGTTTGTTTTTGACAGATAAAAAGGTTAGTCGTGTTTTGGTGTGCTCTTCGATTTTGCACTATTCGAAAAAATGGATCAAAGAAACTGTATTCAGTTTTGTGTAAAAATGAAATTAAATGCGCAAGGACATTTGAAATGTTGATTGTGGCCTTTGGCGAGTCTACTATGAGCAGAACACAAGTTCAATTGTGGTATAACCGGTTTAAGGAAGGCCGAGAAGATGTTAATGACGATGCTCGTCCTGGTCGCCCGAGCACGTCACCAACCGATGAAAACATTGACGAAAAGGATTTTGGATAATCGTCGAATCACTATCAGAGAGGTTGCTGATGATGTTGGCATATCGTTCGGCTCATGCCAAGCAATTTTTACGGATGTTTTAGGCATGAAACGAAGATTGTTCCAAAATTGCAAAATTTTGAGCAAAAACAACGTCGCATGGACATCGCTCAGGAGCTGTTTTTGTCCAAAAACAAAACCGTTATCATGCCTCAACCACCGTATTCACCGGACTTGGCCCCCGCTGACTTTTTCCGCTTTCCAAAACTGACGACACCGATGAAAGGAAAGCATTTTGCTACGATTGAGGAGATAAAAGAAAAATCGAAACAGGAGCTGTAGGCGATACCAAAAAAGCGTTTCAGAAGTGTTTCGAGGATTGGAAAAAATGCTGGCATAAGTGTATTATATCTGAGGGGAATTACTTTAAAGGGGACAAGATAGTTGTTGATGAATAAATAAATACTTTATTTTTTGATCACACAATAACGGTTCTTTTTTGATCACACCTCGTATGTTGCTCTTCTTCGTCTATGTCAGTATGTACATCATCATCAATTTCAGGGAATAGTGCACACCATGGCTTCAATCTGTCGCTGCTAGCTACAGTGCTAAACTTACGTTGATTCCTTGGGGTACCAACAATGTCCTCAACAACGTATCTGTCGAACAGTAATACCTTGGCAATAGCATATGGACCTCTATACTTTGTGTCTAGTTTTCGGGATTCTCCTATGCTAGGCATCGCACTTTCTATCAGAACGAGATCGCCCTCCTGGTACTGGTGTGGCTCTTTGGCAAACCAAAATATGTGAGGTTGTCAAGTGCATCCAATACTGCTTTTGTTTTCGTTGACTTGACTGGGACTATGATCGTATATACGTGTCATTGCATCGACGATCACGAGGATATATTCGTTATCTCGACGACTTTTCATGAAAGGTCCCAGGTGATCCATATGAATCACATCAAAAGGCACTTGCGAGATCTCCATTCCATATAAATGACATTATTTTCTAGATGGTTCACGACTATAGCAACATTCAACACATGATTTTATGTAGCCTTTCACATAGTTTCTGACTCTTCGGAACCAAAAATGCTGACCAATTTTTCTCACCGTGCCATCAATTCCTGGATGTCCAACCTCGTCATGGCAAAGTCTAACAATTCGCCATTTTAAGCCCCGTGGAATCACTAAGAGGTCATTTTCTTCCTTGTCCTTTCTCCTCTTATACAATCGGTGTGTTTTGATCACAAAGTCCTTCTCGTGCTGTTTAAGTTGAGATGATTCAGTTGCACCTTTCAATATGGCTACAATTTCGAGTAGTTCGGGATCTTGCTTCTGCATGCTAAAGATCCAATCGTCGGCAGAGATTTCGATAGCCATAAGCTTTGATGTTAAATTTTCCAGATTCGATTGTTTTTCAACTGGAGCGCGACTCATTGCATCGCCGTGAGACATTTGTTTCCCTGGACGGTGACATGCAGTATAATCGTACTCGAGCAACTTTAATAGCCACCGTGACACTCGTGGAACCATAGGTGTTGTGGCTTTCATGCTCGAAATAGCTGCACAATCAGTATAAATAAAGAAATGTTTGCCCAGTAGGAACATTCGAAACCGCTCGCACGCTTCGACTAACGCCAATATTTCTAATTCGTACGCATGGTATTTACTTTCAGCGTCACTGCAAACACTACTAAATACGCCATTTGTCTTTTCGTACGTTCATCTTCTCTTTGCATGAGTATTGCTGGCAGCCCAACGCTGCTTGCGTCAGTGTGGAGTTCCTGCTCTTTCCCCATTTTGTAGATTCCTAAAACAGTAATTCCCCACAAATTTACGGAAGTATCCTGTCAAGCCTAGAAAATGTCTTATTTCCGTGACATTAGTTGGTGTTGGAAATTCTTTTATGACGATGGTTTTAATACGACCGGGTTTTATTCCATGTTCGTCAAGTTCATGACTCAAAAAAGTTACATTGTTTTTCATAAAGAAACATTTTGAGACCGTAAGACCTTCTCGCTGTATAATTTTTAAAAACTCTTCCAAATTGTTTAGGCCTTCTTCAAATGTATTCGACGCAACTATGACCTCATTGACGTAGCTCACGACTTTTCCCTTCAATGGTTCTACCATAGTCATCATCATTTTCTGGAACACGCATGGAGCATTTTTCAGCCCAAAAGGTATCCGATTGAATTCAAAATGACCGTTGTGGGTGATGAAGGCAGTAAACATTTTCGATCGCTCCTCAATCTTAATTTGGTAATACCCAGACATCATGTCGAGTGTCGTAAAATACTTTTTCCCTGTTAATGTTGACAGCACCCCATCGACCGTAGGCATTGGCCATGGTTGTTTTTCAGTTACCGCATTGAAGGCTCGGTAATCCACACATAACCGGTCTTCACCGTTAGGTACAAGTACAATTGGCGATGCATATACTGATGACGACGGACGTATAATATTCAAATCTAAAAGTTCATTCACGATTCGGTCAACCACTTGTTGTTTTGGGATCGGTATTGCGTATGCTTTCCTTGAAACTGGCTTAGGAGATGTGACCGAAATCTCCATTTTCATCGCGCTACATTTCCCGATTTCATTTAAATTTTCGCCAAAACAATTCGAGTGTTCACTTAGCAACCGAATAAGTTTATTCTTTTCGTCAGATTTTAGATTTTCACCGTACTGTATATTATTGTCATTTTATTATTATTTATTAACGTTTATTTTTTCCACGCATTTATATTCACCTCCAGCAAAACCTTGTAATGATCTACAGCACTGTTCGACGTGGCAATTGAGTTGTTCAACAACAGAATGTTTTACTAGTGACACGGCACTTCCCGAATCCACTAATGCTTCGAATTGTCCTTCATTAAGTTTGATACACTTTGTTATAATTTTCACACTATCAATAGCATTGATCGGTTCTCGAGGTTTTCGCTGGGGTTTTGGGCAATTTCGGGATATATGCCCAATTTCCCGACAATTATAAAATGTAATACCCGATTTAGTTTTTGTTTTACTCACGTTATTGTCGTTTTCTTTTTTTCCATTATTTCTGTCTGTTTGAAAGTGTGTCTTACTTTGCACTCGCGGAGCGTACACATGCGCTCTAGAGCTTAACACAATATTTTGTAACGATTTTAGAAAATCTGAGCACTTTGCGAATAACATTGCAGATAGTGTTCTTCGCACACTTTCGTCAAATAATCCATAAACGTATTTTATAATAGCATTGTTATTTAGTTGACCGCGACGACCGATTGCCAATATACTGTAGTAGTATTCCACCATAGTTTCACCTCTTTTCTGGTGTGTTTGCATCATTTGAATATGAATATCGGTACTATTTAACACACACGGAAAATCGTCTATAAACTTAGTTACAAAGTCATACCAGTTTTTAAATATTGGTTGAGCGTCAACCCACATTCTTGCGGCACCGAAAAGTTTACCAAGAATCGCGAACAAAACAATTCCGTCATTCCACCGATATGCGTTTTTTAATTCTTCAACCCTTTCAATAAATTGAACCGAAGTAATAACGTCATTATTAGGGTCGAATGTTGGCAAAACTTCAATAATTTCTCGCACACTAAAATTGTTATTTATACTGAATGGTGGTTGATTACTGTTCAAATTCGTTTTTAACTCATCACAAATTCTAAAAACACGCTCATTGGGCTCATATGACGTTGCTGTTGCGTTCATAGAACTCATCGTAGGTCTAAACATCTTTTGCATATTTATTCCATATTAAGGACTGAGCTCCTCTGTTGTATACATTGGCACTGTACGTTGTTGTTGCTCATAGACATTAATGTCGAGCACATTCGCTTGCTGTGGCGTATTAGTGTCTATCAACACATTGGACTCTCCTCGTCTGTTTGTTGCTACATGACGTTCACATACGTTACTGTTTGCTGTCGGCGCACCCTCAATGTTTGTTCTAGCAACCAGCACATCAGAATTAAAACATGTCAACAAATCATCAGCCTGTGAGATTTTTCTCTCGCTCTTATTTGCTTCGTTGTCATTATTCAATGAGAATGGTGGTGGTTTTTGATGCTCCGATGCGACAGGTACATTTTTGAAATCTCTGCAACAGAGTTCTGCACTTGAGCGGCATTTGTACCCATCGTCGACGTCGTCGTTGAATAAGTTTGAAACTGATGAGTGAGCGAGTCCATAGTCCGCTGAAGACGCTCAACGTCACCCCTCAATTTCTCCATCATATTCCCTTCTGTCGTTGGCACTTGTTCGCTGCCTTGCTGCATATACTGCTGTTGTTCTCCTTCTTCCATGTTGCACGATAAATTTACGTCGTCATGCACTTCTTGATGGATTCCCGCTTCACGTAGCCGTTTAATAAGTTCTAGGTTGTTCCCCGACGTTTTCAAACCGATTTCACATAACTTTTTCTTAAGCTGAACGATTGTCCACTTATCCATAAGACGCCCGCTTATTTCACAACTGTTTCTTTTTTTTCTTTCCTTTCGTCTTAACACATAAACATTATTTTTTCTATTAATGTCGACGATGCTCTTATCCCACTTCTGAAAATTGTCACACGGATGGTCGAGTTGGATGGAGACGCGAAATCTTACCACGATTTGCCATTGACATTAAAACCCATTCACGAAAAGTTAATAAATGTTTATTTAGTAATTAAGATACAAAAGAGATATGTAAGTGTTAAATGTGTATGTGAAGTATTGTTGAATTGTAGACAACGATCTGATCGGCTTGAATCCTGAACGAGAACTGAGCACTAATGATCGTGTGCTCTTTTATGGTAAAAAGGAAATGTCAAAATGTGAGTAAACAAAAGAAAGAATTGCCAGTTTATAATAAGTTCGAAAACATAGGAGCATAGAAATAAAATAAGATGACAATAGTGATAGCTTAGTTTCTGATATGAAGGTGAACTGTGCAGTTTCCTTCCGCCTGAAAAACACTGTTAATATCAGGGAGCCTGTATGGCTGTCTGATATCTGGTTCATGATTCGTCAATATGATTCGCAAAACTACCTTACAAAAACCGAACCACTGCCAAACATATTGGTGGCCATGTAGTATTAGCACAATCGCCAGAAATTAATCCCATAGAGAACTTGTGGCACTTATTGAAAATTATTCCCAGAAATCATAAAATGGCATTACAAAAAGAGTGGTGGAATATATCACCGAAATACACAAATAACGAGTATCCAATCCCAATTAAATACTCTTATTGATAAAAAGTCTATACCCTAAGTACTAGTGATATGGTTTAATGTAATAATATATGAATTCTTAAAGACTCTAGTCAGACAGATGTTGAGCAAAGGTGCTGGTTTTTGCTAATCACTTCTTGGCCAAGCATCATCCGGAAGTCTAATCGATGCTTCATATTGCAATGGTTGGTGCAAAACCTCTTCGTTAACCCTCAACATGGGTACCAATAGAGTGGTCCGGTGACAAGTAAGGGTCTCAGGATAAATCGAACAATAAAGATAATCTCAAGGCGAAAGGTAAGCATAGGGCTGTGGTTAAAGTTACAAGATAGATTTTACGAGCGAGGAGAAGAGTTGAATGGCTGAGGTTAAAATATGGTGGACAAGGGCGGGTATACTACATGGAAAAAGATGAGTCGGATATGAAGTTTGCAAATCGGCTCTTTAGGCGAGCATTGCTAAAATACACTGCGCTCCACGGAATACGAAGGCCCCTGTTGTAAGAGGCTCAAGAGAAACAGGTGGTTATTAAGGACATAAGAACGAGAAACGCCCACAAACTGTATACGTCCAGAGAAGCGGCGTGGGACTGATCAATTACAGCGCTTGGAGATATGTTTTTTTAATTTTTATGCTTTGTTTATGCATCTTAGCCATAAGAAACTAACAATAAGTTATCAAATTTTAAACCTAATTCAATAATTATACTCTTTGCCATTGCTTTGAGCCATGTACTTTCTACTAGTATGTTATTAGTAATAATTGCAATATATGAGAGAACAAGTCCAAGAGAGTAAAATAATTATAATAAGACTATAATAAATAATATAATCAGTGGTAAAAATTAATTGCTTAGAAGAATGATCTTTTAAGAGTTCTTGCAAGAAGATTTGGATAGTTTTGTAGCCGGTTCTGATATTTTTGCGTAATGTCTATGAATTCGTCTTCTAAGTATATGCATAGATCACTGTGTTGTTGTGCATGTTTTTCTATAAGATCCATATTAGAGGTTCTCGTATTTCCCCAAAGTTGCACCGATATGTCCTTGTGAACTTGATAATCGCTTTTTAAATGATTATTTTGTATACTAGGCGCAATTTTGATTTTATATTTTCTGGGAGGTTGCTTTTAACTAATTTTAAGTTCTTTTAGCTTCTATGTGTTCCCCCAAGGTAATCTGCGGTCAAGGTGGATTCCCAAGTATTTTACTTCTTTCGCTTGAGGTGATTTTAATGCGTTTATTAATACGGCTGGACATGTATTTGTTTTGAGAGTGATATGTGTACATTTGGATTCATTAACCTTGATTCGCCAGTTTGTCAACCACATTTCTACATATTTGAGTTGCTCGTTTAAGTCACGAGATGAAGTTTGAGGCTTTTTATGTGTACGTAAAATAGTTGTATTATCAACAAATATGGAAGTAACAAATCCGTTATTTGTTGGCAGATCTGACGTAAATAATACGTAGAGAACAGGTTCTAACACACTACCATTTAGAATTCCAGCCATAATATCCATTTCTGGTGAAAGGTAATCTTCACTTGACTTGAAAACTTCCTACCATCAGGTAAGATTGGAAGATACTATATTATTATTGTGTGTAGAGGATTTAAACACCGCGACCTTTCGATCTATTGTGCCCCCCATCAGAGGTTCAAAATACATCTTCGAGTCCTATCCTCTGGATAGACGTAATGACAAGTTTTGGCTCCAGAGGTTTCACAACACTGGCAGAGCCCTGGAAAAATCCCAAGTATTTCCTGCGAGTGTGCATGAGTGCCGGACATTCTGTCAATACATGCAAAGATGTCTCCTCTTCCTCCATACAGAATATGCAGGAGCCTTCCGAGGGGACCCCCATTCTCGCCATATTTGAGTTCAGTTTACAGTGTCCTGTGAGTAACCCTGTCAACATCCTAAGATTATTTTTAGAGAAATTGAGTGATTCGAATCTCTTTAGGTGGTATGTCCCTAGCAGACTCTTTGATACCCTTAGGCCTGGTGTGTTAATCCAGTGTTTGTGCCCATGGTGTCCCTCATCGATCCTAAGCTGGTTGAACACCTTGCCCTTGCCTACACCACAGAAGGGTTCTGGGCCAATAAAGGGTGTTGCAGCATCCTTCATTGTAAGTTCGTCGGCAATCTCGTTCCCTTCTATGCCATCATGTCCTGGTACACATAGAATGTTAACTTTGTTGGGTGAGCCAAGAGCATCAAGTTTTTTGATGCACTCCCATACCAGTTTCGAATTTACTGGATAAGAGGTAAGTGCCATTGCCGATAAGATAACTTGCGCTCGTAACCTTTTTCAATGTTGAAATGTGCACTTCTATCAATGGCGTGGATTTCCTTCGGTTTACAGATGTTTGGAGTGGCCTTTGATAAGGTTTCGACCATCTGACTCCCGATGAGACTTTCATGACCATTTACTGCTCTCATCATTCTACACAGAGACCTCTTCTCTTGTTTTTCCACAAATATGTGTAGGGGTGTAAGTTCCAGTATGACGTTCAGAGCGGCCGAAGGACAGGTTCTCATAGCCCCAGTTAAACAGACGCCAGCAAGCCTTTGCAACTTAGCTAGTGGTTTTTTTTTTTTTTTTTTTTTTTTTTTGTCGGAACAATCTAGTAAGCGCAGCACTCAGACAGAGTATATATCCATTGTACTGCACTTAAGGTTCCCTTTTACTCTGCTTTAAATCTACCCGACCTCCGAAGAAATATAAGTAGATCCTGTGGTGCCAAGGAGCCAAATTGGTTACTCCTCAGCACATCAGTGCCAAAAATCCCAAACCTGATTCGAGCAAAGGCAGGGCAGACGCAAAGAAAATGGTCCGCCGTCTCGTCTTCTTCTCCACAGGCTGGGCACAGCGCACTGTCTGATATGCCAATCCTTTCCATGTGCCTAGCCCATAGAAAGGGCCCTGTCATCACGCCAACAGTCCCTCCTACCTAAAGATAGAAGGAACCGTGACCATCGGTCAGAGATAGCAGGTAGCATAATTTTCGTCCATCCGCAGCCTCTCTCAGCTCGCCATGCTCGCTTGTGGGTCGAAACAGCCCACTTGTTTGCAGTGGCTTTGATGGCAGCAGAAGGGAGTGGCAGAACAGGCTCAGGGCCAATAAAAACAGCCTCGGAGCCCATCCTGGCCAAAGAGTCAGAGGTCTCGTTACCCGCAATGCCAGCGTGTCCCGGGACCCAAGTCAGCGTCAGACTATTATGTTCTCCAACACAATTTAGCCTGGATTTGCAGGACCTGACTATCGTGGAAGTGGTGGTCGGACTATCCAAGGCCATGAGCGCAGCTTGGCTGTCACTGCAGACACAAATAGATTTGCCTTTCCACCTGTTTTCCACAACAAAGTCCATCGCCTCAATTATCGCATACACCTCCGCCTGAAACACAGACGCATGCAGACCAAGGGCAAAGAACCGACGGGTCCCACAGGATTCCACGAAGACACCAGAACCTGAACCTTCTTCAGTCCTGGAGCCATCAGTGAAAATACGGCAGCAGTGTTTGCCGGGCTCGTTCTCGAACGATCCTCTGGCAGCAACACATTGTACCGCTTTTCTAGTATGACGGTTGACGACATGGAGTCAGGGGGCATAGACAGGATTGCAGAATCGATGTCAGTGCCTGCGCCGTCGTCCAACATCGAGCACACCCCATACCAGTGGCCACTATGTTTCACTCTGCAGATGGCCTTAATGGCCTCTGCGCGGATGAAGACATCTAGTGGCGGGAGATTCACCAAAGCATCAAGTGCCGGGCCTGGAGTAGTCGGAAATGCTCCGGTACAACATATGGCCACAGCATGTTGTAGGTTTGATAGAGCTTTTTTGACCCCTACAAGAGAGAGTCTGCTCATCCAAACCATCTATGCATAGGTGATAATAGGTCTTACCATAGCTGTATAGATCCATAGGACCTTACTAGGGGAAAGACCCCATGTCTTACCAAAAATACCTTTACACTGCCAGAAAACTGACAGTGCTTTGGATGTCTTCAGTTCGACATCTGTTTTCCAAAGAAGTTTGTTATCAAGGATGACTCCAAGATATTTGATTTCCTTGGATAGCTGGATAGTGACTCCTTTTAGTGTAGGCAGAATAAGTCCATCAAGCTTTCTCCTTCTGGTAAAGAGGACAATACCAGTCTTGAAAGGATTAGCCGATAGCCCATTCGCACTGCACCAAGTGTCAATCATATCCAGAGTTCTCTGCACCCCTCTGCAGACAATCATAAGGGATGGACCTGTCACAAGACAGCCAACATCATCCGCATATGCCTGAGCGTATACCCCCGAGTCATTAATGGCGTTAAGCAGGGGATCGATTACCATGCACCAGAGCAATGGAGACAGTACACCACCTTGGGGACAGCCTCTATTAACCCCAGACGACACCAGCAAATCTTCCTCCGCCCGCACCGTTATGATTCTCTGGGCCAGCATTGAACGTATCCAGTTTACTAGGATCCGGTCTACGCCATGTAGCCTAGCAGAGCCGCACATACTGTCGAAAGTAGCATTGTCAAACGCACCCTCTATGTCCACAAAGATGCCTATTGCGTATTCTTTCCTGTCGATGGCTCGCTCTCTCCTTCCAACAAAGTTTGCAGAGACGTCTCGCAGGATTTTCCGCTTTGATAGGCATGCTGAAATGGAGAGAGTGGATGCGTCTTCAGAGACTCCCTACGCATGCGAAGCTCCACCAGCCGTTCTAAACTTTTTAGCATGAACGAGGTCATACTAATTGGTCTGAAGCTCTTGGGATTGGTGTAGTCGTCTCTTCCAACCTTAGGAATGAAAGCAACCCTCACCATCCTCCAAGAGCCGAGAGGGTGTAGCTGCCCTGACAACAGTTCCGACCAATGTTGTTGATGGGCTATGCTTACCTGATTTCCAGGAAAGTGTGACACCAACAGCAAGCTGAGTGTCTCACTTTGCCTCTCCGTATAGGAGCCATCAGGTTTCCTGAGCGACCCTAGCTTAGCGGTTTGGTCCTTTTTCAGGACTTTGACCAGTTTTGCCGTGTCACTCAGGGATTCGATATCACTGCAGAAGTCTCTAAAATAAGTCCTTTTCGAGTCCCGAATTAGCTTCTTGTAGTCCCTCTGAACTCGTCGATATCGTTCCCAGTCCTCATCAAGATTCGTCTTGAGGGCCCGGTTGAGGAGTTTTCTAGACTCACACCTCAGCACCTGAAGCTCTCGATTCCACCATGGAACAGGAGTCCGGCTAAGAGGAGGTCTAGTTGGACAGGCTAGCTCGAAGCTGTTTGTTAGAGCGGTGTTGAGATGTTCAACAGCCGCCTCAATTTTCTGCTCCTTGCGAAGATTCAGTGGCGTCACGTGATTGCTACGCAGTGCCTCCCTGAACTTTGGCCAGTCTGTTTTTCTTGGGTTTCTGGTGGGCAATGGCATCTGCGCCCGCTCGCCACACTGAAACTGAAGGTATCTCTGGTCCGAGCACGAGTCTTCGGCGAGGACCCTCCAGTTGCTGATCGACCACCCCAGTCTTGGATTTGACAGGGTGACGTCAATTACCTCCTGCCTTCTCGTAGTCACAAAAGTAGGCTGCCTGCCTACATTGTGGTTGTTCAGGCTGGAGGAGGAAATATATTCGAAAAGTCGAGAGCCCCGCTCATTGCACTTGCTGCTGCCCCAGATCGTAAGCTGGGCATTAGCATCGCAAGAAAGAACCAGACCAAGATTGCGCCGCTCACAAAACCATACGAGAGTAGCGACCTTCCCAGGTGGTGGCGCCTCCAAAGCATCGTAAGGAAAATAAGCAGATGCAAGCACGAACCTCGACCATCCGTGCATACACTTAAAACTAATCTCTGCCGCAACCAGATCCTGACAACAAAATGCGTCAAGGCAGGTCACTGCGAGATGGAATGATATTATAAGACCGGCTCTAGGTCTAATCGAGTTTCTGTCATATAATATCGTGGCCCCTTTCAACGAGCCAAGGCCACAGAGGCGACCCCTAAAGACCCAGGGCTCTTGTAATGTTGCTATGTGGGGTGATGTGTGCAGCTGGGTGAGTCGTCTACTTCGGAGTACAGTAGCGGCTTTAGAATGATGCAAGTTGATCTACGTTACCGTCAAAGGACGATAGCTACGAGAATCGTCCGAGCCACTCATCTGGAAAAGACATGAAAGATTACAGTCCCAAAGAAGAGACTCAGACGGCTCCGGTACCGAGAAACCATGACATCAACAGTGGCCTCATCCACTCGCACCACAAGACTAGCACCTTCTTTACCATCCTGGTTGCTACCCCTGGTGTGCGAGGAACTCTCCAAAGCCTCGTGTTGATGCTAGGGTTCTGAGCACGCAGACAAGAAAGGACATCTGTGGTCGTCAGATCGGGATCCGGAATCCAGCAGATGGCCTTCCAGAGGGACACGCCTGCTTCGCTATAGACCGCGAAGCGAGTGGTCCCCATGGGGAGCACGTGGGTTCCACCTGGAGTATTAAATCCAAAGTTGTCCATCGCCAGACATTGGTTTTCTTCGGGATTCCTCCCTTGCCAGTTTGGTCCGCGGATGGTACCCAGTCTCTATACCATCATTGTGATAGACAGACAGCCATAACTCCCGCCCCTCTTAAAAGGTTCAGAAGTAATGTCATTTGCCTACCAAGGGTCCCCCTATCCGCCACCTGGGGACGCGTCCGATGGGATGTCAGGCAAATCCAACACGGATAGCTAGTGCTTGCAATATTAGTTGTCTTGCTTTCTTAGCCCACAGACCCACACCGTAAATGATCATTGGGCGTACTATCAAGATGTATCTACATCCATTGCAGGATCTTGGGATTGCATCCCCAATTTTTCATCGCGATTGATCTACATATCATGAGAGATCTTTTCGCTTTACTGATTGTTTCATTAATGTGAGACCTCCATAATAGTTTTCTATCTAGTATGATTCCTAGATATTTTATTTCAGATTGTATATTGATCTCCACTCCATTTACTTTAATAGGTTTAAGGGTTCTGAGTTTATATTTGCTCGTGAAAGGGACAACAGTAGTTTTTATGGGGTTTATTTTAAGTCCCATCCTGTTGCACCAAACACCTGTAATTTTTAAACCACATTGGAATAGTTCACATACTGTGCTCTCGAATTTTCCCCTGCATGTAATAGCTATGTCATGTAACGCCACCTCCTTGTCCTCGAGGGCTTGCTGGAGTGCTTCCGTTAGCTTAATACAGAGCAGTTTCAGTATATCTGGCTGCCCTATATGCATGGTGGTTCGTATGGAGTGGTGCATACGCCAGAATCTGTGTTCTGTTCTGAAGAAGTTGTCTCAGACCTTTTCAGCTGTTTTCAAGATTAATGAGGTTAGTCATATTGGCCTGAAGCATTTGGGATGAAGTGGATCCTTCTTCCCAGCCTTCGGGATGAAAACTACTTTGGTCCTCCTCCATGGTGCTGGTATGTAGCCCAGTGCCAGACTACTCCTAATAATTTTTGGTGGTGGTTGGAAGATGAGAACTAACACCTTTTGTAGCAGGAAAGATACCATACACCCCTGGTGACTTAAATGGTTTTAATGTGTGAATAGTCCATTTTAGCCCGTCACCAGTGCATATAGATTTTGCTATAGCCCTGTCCTCATTTCTGAGTCTGTGTACTGTGCCAGCACTACCCCTTTCTTCATTGCGTACAAAGGACCCTGGGAAGTGAGTTTTCAGGAGAAGCATAGCTTTTTCTTCCTCATTTACAGTATAACTTCCATTATCTCTCCTAAGAGTGAGTGATGAGATATTGTGTCCCTTTGATAGAGCTTTGTGCAACCGGCTAGCTTCCGGAGTTTCAGTGATACCTTCACAGTATTTCCTGAAACTTATACGTTTGGCACTTCTGATTTCCTTGTTGTAGTTAGTAAGAGCCACCGTATATTCCTCTTATTTACCTATGCTTTTAGTCCGGTTGAATCACTGGTCTACATACATTTACCCTAAGATTTGAAAGCTTGTCACTCCACCAGGACGAGTCCTTGGTGGAATTAACTTTGTTCGTAGGGCAACTTGCTTCATATGAATTTAGAGAGAGTTCCTTATGGACTTGCCCAGATTTACCTGGTTGACATTGTACAAAAGGTTTCTAGAAAAGGACTCCCAGTTTGTTTTCCTGGGAGTTCTTGTGTTAATGACTGTGGCCTGATGGACTCCAATGTCGAACCTAATAATTCGGCGATCAGACATTGAAGGCTCATCAGACATAGTCCCGTTTTTGACTTAGCCCTTCAAGTAAGAGTTCTCCCTTGTTATATCTAATACCTCATTCCTAGTTCTTGTTACGAAAGTGGGTGTATTTCCCACATTAAAGATTTCTAGTTTGCTACCGAGTATAAATTGAAATAGGCACTCACCTCTGGTGTTGTTGTTGGAGCTGCCTCAGATCTCATTGTGCGCATTGGCGTCACATCCTATTAGGAGTGGCATTTTTTTGGAGTTGCAGTACTCAACCAGTTTAATGACTGCGTCCGGAGGACCGCAGGGTACATCTCCTGGGAAGTATGCTGATGCCACCACCACTTCCTTCGTACTTCCATTGACGGGTACCTGAAGAGCGACTAAGTCTCCGGAGAAGTATTCTGAAAGACATAAAATTAGAGGTATTTCGTAGGATAATAAAGCCTTAGGGCAAGTGGATCTAACATCATACATTACCCGTATGTCTTTGCCTGTCAGGCCCTTGAACTGACCCCTGTGCATCCATGGTTCCTGAACCAGCACCAACCCAAGTTGTTGTTTGGTGAAGCATCTCGTAATAACCGCGGATGCGACCTTAGCGTGATGTAGATTTATTTGTGCCACCCTGGTGCTAATCATTCTATCTTTTGCATGGGCTCGTCCTCCTCCGTCATAGTTTGGTAATCCTCTGACGCAGGGCCTACAGACATACAGCTGGCGTCCAGCTGTATTTGGGCTAGACCCTCCTCACCACCCTCACGTTCGTGAGGTAGAAGGCTGATCTCTTCGGTGACATTAGACACCGCCATCTCCGCAGCCACCTTGGTTGCGACATCTGCAGGTAAAACTGGTTGTATTGTCCCAGTTGGAGCGCTTATTGTTGTCGTTGCCGCCCTGCCAATCCGAGGTTTATGCAGGTGTACGGGCACCCGACCAAATCTGTAATGCAGGAAGCTGCCTTGCTTTTTTACATCGTCTAGAGATCTGTTGTCGATCCCTATCGTTAGAAGCTTATCATTGTTTTCTTCCTTACTCTGAAAATCCTCCAGAACGAGGTATGGAGGCCCTCGTTCTGGGTCACTAGGATATTCAGGAGCGTACTTTCTTCCCTACCTGCAACCTTTCGCAAGTATACCATCATGAGGTGTATTCCAGGTAGAATATCACACAGGCACGTCGTCAGATCTACTCCCTTCCAGCCAGGTAGTTTGGAGACTGCTTCCTGCAGCCATTCCGCAGTTTCTTTGCCGAAGCAGTCCACCAGTGTGTGCCCTGGGCGGAAGTATATACCTTCAAAGGCTATTAAAGTTTTCCACCCCTTTGCCAAGGCGTCCACGAGCGCTTTTTCAATTTCTCCGAGTTGTTCCCTAGTAAGGATCTGCTCGGGAACGCTTTGGGTAGGACAGCCATACTGATTGTCCTCCTTTTTCGCCACATTATTCGTCAGATGTTTTTCCGAGCTTCACTAGGATTTGTAGTTTTGACACGATTCAGGGCTTTCTCTTTAGCTGCTTCATGTGTCAATTCCTCCTTTAGGTACCTCATGTACCACTTCGCGCCGGCGCCACTCAAACCAGTCGTCTTAGATCGGTAGATTAGAGACTGGACCTCCGGTTTCGCCGCTCTTCCCGGTTAACCCAACGGGCAGACCAGTACTTGTAGATGCCGGTGGTGTAGTTGTCGGTTCTACTCTGCCTCTGGCAGTGGCATCTTTCGCTATTCGTCCAGGTATGTTACCCTGTTGACCCCGTCGGTACATGTCCTTGTTCCCGTCCGTTTTCCTTGTCGTTTTCGACTGGCTGTCGGTATCTTGGAGGTATTCCTCCACCCGATTCACCAGTTGTGATGCGGTATAATTTCCCGCTATTTTGTTTAGTGTTTGTTTGTTTAGGTTATCCATTAAGTGGGCAGTAGGTCAGCCGTATCTCCAAAATTAGTAGGATATTTATTTCGTTGTTGGAGAGCTTTGAATTTCTAGTTGGTGTTGGTTAATGTCGTTCGCATTCCAATGATAAATATTTAGTGTATTCATTTGTTTCCAAGAAAAAGCTTTCAGAAGTTGACTTTGATTGGTTATTAGCTCTTTTTGGGACTCAAGGGTAGCATGGCTATGAACGATAGCTTAAATTGACAACTGAGTCACACACTGTGGTAATACCAAAATCATTGACTGTAGATCTTACAGTTGTGTATTGTTGTTTTGATGTTCGGTATAGCATATAAGTCCATTATCTAAGCCAGTACAGGTGGACGGTTCTTGTTGTTAAGAGTAGTTGGATTTTGATACATAGGCACAGCGTACTCTATCGTATTGTTGACGCTTTTTAATTTTAGATCAGCAAACACTACACAACTTCTATAGTTTGCAGTATGATTTCCACCGCTATCGTTGCATTTTCTATTATTTTCTTTAAATTGTCCAGCCGGAGGAAGGGTGGAAGTCTCCACAACCAACGAAAATGTTTTGGTATGGCCAAACCTCTGACAATTTATACATTGTACAGCGCCGTTGCGTGTGTATAGTTCTTCCACAGAGATTCGGCGGTCAAGAACATAACGCAATTTGTAAATTGGATGGACTTCGTTTTTTGCAGTTTTATTGCTGTTGGTTCGAGTTCCACTCGGATCACTGACTGCGCAGTATTATTTTAATTTTTTTATATTAAAAAGATATTTTGTATTGAAACCGGCCTCGGTTAATACTTGAGACTTGAGATGAAAATATTATAACTACATTCACGCAGAGAGATTGGAGGATATGCTTAATTGGTATTTAGTTAAATTTTTCTTTTTTTTACTTTATTAATGGTAACGATTTTGAAATTTGGTTTATGATTTTTTTTCCCCCATTTTTTGCCGTGTTTTTAATGGGCTTAATTCTTGCTAGGAATCGATGCCAGTCTGAATTTCCGAATAAATTCAATTTTAGAGATTTTTTTTTGTATCTGTTGGCTAGGAAGGATATAATTCTTTTTGCACAGAGAGAGCGGGCAGTTTCTTAGCTCGTTGGTGATGGATGCTTTCACTCATTAACTTTCTCATCGTCGTACAAGCGACCGGCTCACAGTACTCCTTTTATGGACAAAAATCAAAAAAGTGAGTGTGTAGAATATTAAGTTTTTGGTATCATGGGAAAGATAAATATCCAATTAAAATAAAACTACAACTTAAAAAAAAATCATTTTCCCGCTTTATACAGCACTTCAAAGCTAAGAGGTTTTGCATAAAACTTTTTAGTGGAGAATATACCGTGTTTGAGTAGGTGGGAACTTTTTTTGATTCAAAACCCTTTTCTAACTATAATTATTTAAGTTTATGATTTTTACAAATATTAAATATGTAAAATTTAGAACCAATAGAACTATGCGGCTGCTCGCATAAATTCGCGGCTGCTCGAATAGATTATCGGGTGAATTGTCAGGCAAGATCGGTTCTTTGCATACATCGGAAGACTATATATATATATATATATATATATATATAGATATAATATATATATATATATATATATATATATATATATATATATATATATATATATATATATATATATATATATATATATATATATATATATTATATATATATATATATATATATATATATATATATATATATATATATATATATATATATATATATATATATATATATATATATATATATATATATATATATATATATATATATATATATATATATATATATATATATATATATATATATATATATATATATATATGTATATTAATTGCTCCTAAATGATCAAAGTATTGTATAGATTATTCACTTTTTTTCACTTATTATTTAAGGTTACTTTTATATATTATTAAAAATTACTAAGCGACCTTCTGTTATAGTCACACTATTCAAAAGTTGGACATATGAGACAAGAAAGGTGAAAGGTAGTAAACGAAACTATTGCAAGCCTTATTTTCTAGACTGGACTTCGAACCGGATGCGCCAATGCCATAATTTGACGAGATCGGGTTGGTTCAATAAGATAAACATTCGAAAAAGCAAAGACGATCTGCCACTAGTGTGGGTTAAAGGAGTGGTTAAAAAGCTCCGAGGCCTGTGGGAATCCGCGTCACTCGAAGTAGTAGACCGAGGTAGCATCCCATCATTACCCAAAGGGAAGGCTTCGAAGGAGGGGTGAAGCCAGAAGATACTCCTCGACTACCGAAGAAACAGAATCCTCACGTGCCAACAGAGAACTGGACTGTGCTGCGAGTCTAGATGCCAGCAAATACGACCGAAGGACAGAACTACATCCTCCAGATCAACAAGGGCGAGGATATCTCTGCATACTCTTAGATACACCCTGTCCGAAGGATGGATAAATATAATTGTGAATAAGTAGAAGGCACTTTTAATAAAAACTTCAACACTACGATCGCCAATAATATTCTAAGAGAACTAAATTGTCTAGTCCATTACCCAAACAAGCAGTTAATAACCAATTATACCCATATTTTTAAACAAACAAGAGGAATTTATTCTGGAACGACTTCTATATTATCGAAATATTTAATAACCATAGGGGGTTTTCAATAGGGATGGGTTTATTTTGACAGTTCATGGGGCCATGTTGTTTAATTTGTTGTTATTCCTTTTTTTATTTTTCAGTCTCTATAGGCAAATCATCATGGCAAGTTACAGCGTCGAGCACCCTACTGTTTCAATAAGAAGATCGAGAATTTTGCGTTTGGTTCGATTGTACCCTCGACAAGAGTTTCCTATTATGATTGCTATGTATTATGTCCTCAATTGATTCATTCCACAATAACACCCATTTAGTTCTTCATTATTAATAGTCTTTATTTCATTATTAATTAATATTACAAATATCAAAAGAATGTCTGTATCAATACCATATAAAAGCAAAAGTAAAGTGATCTGCATAAAAGCTAGAGATGTGTAACCCACAAGAAATGTCAACTCATGGCTACTCAAGTACTAGATACTCGTTAATCATATACGTATACATTAAGGTAGTTACTATAAACAAATAGAGTTATAATACTATGCCTGTAGTTTTTGTTGTTATTTCTATAAGTATTGAAACTGTTATAATTTTTTCCAAAGTTGGCGATAAAATTTGTTCTATAAGCAGAACGTTGGGAGGTCCTACCAAATACAGGACCAAAGGATGTTCAGGTTTGATGCCTAGCTTCAACTATTACTTTGAATGCATCATCCAATGTGTGGCAAAAATCACTGATTTTGTGATTTCTAGTGGGTGTTCCTTAATCACTCCTATAGCTATTCTATTTATTTTTAGTGGTTAAATTTTCATCATTGTTTGTTAATTTCCTATTGTGCAATACATTACGTAATATGTTTACGTTGCGGTAGTATTTCTCGATAGTTGAATCGAGCTTACAAGTCTTTAATTTTACCATATATTCAGTGGAGCTCTGATTTTCTCCAAAATTTTTCCAGAATATTGCCTTAAATGTTACCCAGCCTGTAATTTACCTTCTATGAAGTATTTCCATGTGAATCTATTTTGGGCATACGAGTATACAAACAAAATTTTTTGATTATTAATGTCATATTTGTCAACAATCATTCTATCCATTGTAAAAAATGAATTTATTCTATTAATTACTATTTATTATTAAATAATTATTATATATAACTTTTTTTCTTTATATGTATAGGCTCTTATTTATATAACTTATTTATAAAATAAAATTTTAGCTTACTAAAAAACCAGTAAGCTAAAATTTTATTTTATAAATAAGTTATATAAATAAGAGCCTATACATATAAAGAAAAAAAGTTATATATAATAATTATTTAATAATAAATAGTAATTAATAGAATAAATTCATTTTTTACAATGGATAGAATGATTGTTGACAAATATGACATTAATAATCAAAAAATTTTGTTTGTATACTCGTATGCCCAAAATAGATTCACATGGAAATACTTCATAGAAGGTAAATTACAGGCTGGGTAACATTTAAGGCAATATTCTGGAAAAATTTTGGAGAAAATCAGAGCTCCACTGAATATATGGTAAAATTAAAGACTTGTAAGCTCGATTCAACTATCGAGAAATACTACCGCAACGTAAACATATTACGTAATGTATTGCACAATAGGAAATTAACAAACAATGATGAAAATTTAACCACTAAAAATAAATAGAATAGCTATAGGAGTGATTAAGGAACACCCACTAGAAATCACAAAATCAGTGATTTTTGCCACACATTGGATGATGCATTCAAAGTAATAGTTGAAGCTAGGCATCAAACCTGAACATCCTTTGGTCCTGTATTTGGTAGGACCTCCCAACGTTCTGCTTATAGAACAAATTTTATCGCCAACTTTGGAAAAAATTATAACAGTTTCAATACTTATAGAAATAACAACAAAAACTACAGGCATAGTATTATAACTCTATTTGTTTATAGTAACTACCTTAATGTATACGTATATGATTAACGAGTATCTAGTACTTGAGTAGCCATGAGTTGACATTTCTTGTGGGTTACACATCTCTAGCTTTTATGCAGATCACTTTACTTTTGCTTTTATATGGTATTGATACAGACATTCTTTTGATATTTGTAATATTAATTAATAATGAAATAAAGGCTATTAATAATGAAGAACTAAATGGGTGTTATTGTGGAATGAATCAATTGAGGACATAATACATAGCAATCATAATAGGAAACTCTTGTCGAGGGTACAATCGAACCAAACGCAAAATTCTCGATCTTCTTATTGAAACAGTAGGGTGCTCGACGCTGTAACTTGCCATGATGATTTGCCTATAGAGACTGAAAAATAAAAAAAGGAATAACAACAAATTAAACAACATGGCCCCATGAACTGTCAAAATAAACCCATCCCTATTGAAAACCCCCTATGGTTATTAAATATTTCGATAATATAGAAGTCGTTCCAGAATAAATTCCTCTTGTTTGTTTAAAAATATGGGTATAATTGGTTATTAACTGCTTGTTTGGGTAATGGACTAGACAATTTAGTTCTCTTAGAATATTATTGGCGATCGTAGTGTTGAAGTTTTTATTAAAAGTGCCTTCTACTTATTCACAATTATATTTATCCATCCTTCGGACAGGGTGTATCTAAGAGTATGCAGAGATATCCTCGCCCTTGTTGATCTGGAGGATGTAGTTCTGTCCTTCGGTCGTATTTGCTGGCATCTAGACTCGCAGCACAGTCCAGTTCTCTGTTGGCACGTGAGGATTCTGTTTCTTCGGTAGCCGAGGAGTATCTTCTGGCTTCACCCCTCCTTCGAAGCCTTCCCTTTGGGTAATGATGGGATGCTACCTCGGTCTACTACTTCGAGTGACGCGGATTCCCACAGGCCTCGGAGCTTTTTAACCACTCCTTTAACCCACACTAGTGGCAGATCGTCTTTGCTTTTTCGAATGTTTATCTTATTGAACCAACCCGATCTCGTCAAATTATGGCATTGGCGCATCCGGTTCGAAGTCCAGTCTAGAAAATAAGGCTTGCAATAGTTTCGTTTACTACCTTTCACCTTTCTTGTCTCATATGTCCAACTTTTGAATAGTGTGGCTATAACAGAAGGTCGCTTAGTAATTTTTAATAATATATAAAAGTAACCTTAAATAATAAGTGAAAAAAAGTGAATAATCTATACAATACTTTGATAATTTAGGAGCAATTAATATACATATATATATATATATATATATATATATATATATATATATATATATATATATATATAATATATATATATATATATATATATATATATATATATATATATATATATATATATATATATATATATATATATATATATATATATATATATATATATATATATATATATATATATATATATATATATAGCGCGTCTTCCGATGTATGCAAAGAACCGATCTTGCCTGACAATTCACCCGATAATCTATTCGAGCAGCCGCGAATTTATGCGAGCAGCCGCACAGTTCTATTGGTTCTAAATTTTACATATTTAATATTTGTAAAAATCATAAACTTAAATAATTATAGTTAGAAAAGGGTTTTTAATCAAAAAAAGTTCCCACCTACTCAAACACGGTATATTCTCCACTAAAAAGTTTTATGCAAAACCTCTTAGCTTTGAAGTGCTGTATAAAGCGGGAAAATGATTTTTTTTTAAGTTGTAGTTTTATTTTAATTGGATATTTATCTTTCCCATGATACCAAAAACTTAATATTCTACACACTCACTTTTTTGATTTTTGTCCATAAAAGGAGCACTGTGAGCCGGTCGCTTGTACGACGATGAGAAAGTTAATGAGTGAAAGCATCCATCACCAACGAGCTAAGAAACTGCCCGCTCTCTCTGTGCAAAAAGAATTATATCCTTCCTAGCCAACAGATACAAAAAAAAATCTCTATTAGTTCCAAAATTGAATTTATTCGGAAATTCAGACTGGCATCGATTCCTAGCAAGAATTAAGCCCATTAAAAACACGGCAAAAAATGGGGGAAAAAAAATCATAAACCAAATTTCAAAATCGTTACCATTAATAAAGTAAAAAAAAGAAAAATTTAACTAAATACCAATTAAGCATATCCTCCAATCTCTCTGCGTGAATGTAGTTATAATATTTTCATCTCAAGTCTCAAGTATTAACCGAGGCCGGTTTCAATACAAAATATCTTTTTAATATAAAAAAATTAAAATAATACTGCGCAGTCAGTGATCCGAGTGGAACTCGAACCAACAGCAATAAAACTGCAAAAAACGAAGTCCATCCAATTTACAAATTGCGTTATGTTCTTGACCGCCGAATCTCTGTGGAAGAACTATACAAACGGAACGGCGCTGTACAATGTATAAATTGTCAGAGGTTTGGCCATACCAAAACATTTTCGTTGGTTGTGGAGACTTCCACCCTTCCTCCGGCTGGACAACTAAAAGAAAATAATAGAAAATGCAACGATAGCGGTGGAAATCATACTGCAAACTATAGAAGTTGTGTAGTGTTTGCTGATCTAAAATTAAAAAGCGTCAACAATACGATAGAGTACGCTGTGCCTATGTATCAAAATCCAACTACTCTTAACACCAAGAACCGTCCACCTGTACTGGCTTAGATAATGGACTTATATGCTATACCGAACATCAAAACAACAATACACAACTGTAAGATCTACAGTCAATGATTTTGGTATTACCACAGTGTGTGACTCAGTTGTCAATTTAAGCTATCGTTCATAGCCATGCTACCCTTGAGTCCCAAAAAGAGCTAATAACCAATCAAAGTCAACTTCTGAAAGCTTTTTCTTGGAAACAAATGAATACACTAAATATTTATCATTGGAATGCGAACGACATTAACCAACACCAACTAGAAATTCAAAGCTCTCCAACAACGAAATAAATATCCTACTAATTTTGGAGACACGGCTGACCTACTGCCCACTTAATGGATAACCTAAACAAACAAACACTAAACAAAATAGCGGGATATTATACCGCATCACAACTGGTGAATCGGGTGGAGGAATACCTCCAAGATACCGACCGCCAGTCGAAAACGACAAGGAAAACGGACGGGAACAAGGACATGTACCGACGGGGTCAACAGGGTAACATACCTGGACGAATAGCGAAAGATGCCACTGCCAGAGGCAGAGTAGAACCGACAACTACACCACCGGCATCTACAAGTACTGGTCTGCTCGTTGGGTTAACCGGGAAGAGCGGCGAAACCGGAGGTCCAGTCTCTAATCTACCGTCGAAAATGTTACAGTTCCGTAACATACGTAAGACGACTGGTTTGAGTGGCGCCGGCGCGAAGTGGTACATGAGGTACCTAAAGGAGGAATTGACACATGAAGCAGCTAAAGAGAAAGCCCTGAATCGTGTCAAAACTACAAATCCTAGTGAAGCTCGGAAACACATCTGACGAATAATGTGGCGAAAAAGGAGGACAATCAGTATGGCTGTCCTACCCAAAGCGTTCCCGAGCAGATCCTTACTAGGGAACAACTCGGAGAAATTGAAAAAGCGCTCGTGGACGCCTTGGCAAAGGGGTGGAAAACTTTAATAGCCTTTGAAGGTATATACTTCCGCCCAGGGCACACACTGGTGGACTGCTTCGGCAAAGAAACTGCGGAATGGCTGCAGGAAGCAGTCTCCAAACTACCTGGCTGGAAGGGAGTAGATCTGACGACGTGCCTGTGTGATATTCTATCTGGAATACACCTCATGATGGTATACTTGCGAAAGGTTGCAGGTAGGGAAGAAAGTACGCTCCTGAATATCCTAGTGACCCAGAACGAGGGCCTCCATACCTCGTTCTGGAGGATTTTCAGAGTAAGGAAGAAAACAATGATAAGCTTCTAACGATAGGGATCGACAACAGATCTCTAGACGATGTAAAAAAGCAAGGCAGCTTCCTGCATTACAGATTTGGTCGGGTGCCCGTACACCTGCATAAACCTCGGATTGGCAGGGCGGCAACGACAACAATAAGCGCTCCAACTGGGACAATACAACCAGTTTTACCTGCAGATGTCGCAACCAAGGTGGCTGCGGAGATGGCGGTGTCTAATGTCACCGAAGAGACCAGCCTTCTACCTCACGAACGTGAGGGTGGTGAGGAGGGTCTAGCCCAAATACAGCTGGACGCCAGCTGTATGTCTGTAGGCCCTGCGTCAGAGGATTACCAAACTATGACGGAGGAGGACGAGCCCATGCAAAAGATAGAATGATTAGCACCAGGGTGGCACAAATAAATCTACATCACGCTAAGGCCGCATCCGCGGTTATTACGAGATGCTTCACCAAACAACAACTTGGGCTGGTGCTGGTTCAGGAACCCTGGATGCACAGGGGTCAGTTCAAGGGCCTGACAGGCAAAGACATACGGGTAATGTATGATGTTAGATCCACTTGCCCTAAGGCTTTATTATCCTACGAAATACCTCTAATTTTATGTCTTTCAGAATACTTCTCCGGAGACTTAGTCGCTCTTCAGGTACCCGTCAATGGAAGTACGAAGGAAGTGGTGGTGGCATCAGCATACTTCCCAGGAGATGTACCCTGCGGTCCTCCGGACGCAGTCATTAAACTGGTTGAGTACTGCAACTCCAAAAAAATGCCACTCCTAATAGGATGTGACGCCAATGCGCACAATGAGATCTGAGGCAGCTCCAACAACAACACCAGAGGTGAGTGCCTATTTCAATTTATACTCGGTAGCAAACTAGAAATCTTTAATGTGGGAAATACACCCACTTTCGTAACAAGAACTAGGAATGAGGTATTAGATATAACAAGGGAGAACTCTTACTTGAAGGGCTAAGTCAAAAACGGGACTATGTCTGATGAGCCTTCAATGTCTGATCGCCGAATTATTAGGTTCGACATTGGAGTCCATCAGGCCACAGTCATTAACACAAGAACTCCCAGGAAAACAAACTGGGAGTCCTTTTCTAGAAACCTTTTGTACAATGTCAACCAGGTAAATCTGGGCAAGTCCATAAGGAACTCTCTCTAAATTCATATGAAGCAAGTTGCCCTACGAACAAAGTTAATTCCACCAAGGACTCGTCCTGGTGGAGTGACAAGCTTTCAAATCTTAGGGTAAATGTACGTAGACCAGTGATTCAACCGGACTAAAAGCATAGGTAAATAAGAGGAATATACGGTGGCTCTTACTAACTACAACAAGGAAATCAGAAGTGCCAAACGTATAAGTTTCAGGAAATACTGTGAAGGTATCACTGAAACTCCGGAAGCTAGCCGGTTGCACAAAGCTCTATCAAAGGGACACAATATCTCATCACTCACTCTTAGGAGAGATAATGGAAGTTATACTGTAAATGAGGAAGAAAAAGCTATGCTTCTCCTGAAAACTCACTTCCCAGGGTCCTTTGTACGCAATGAAGAAAGGGGTAGTGCTGGCACAGTACACAGACTCAGAAATGAGGACAGGGCTATAGCAAAATCTATATGCACTGGTGACTAAAATGGGCTATTCACACATTAAAACCATTTAAGTCACCAGGGGTGTATGGTATCTTTCCTGCTACAAAAGGTGTTAGTTCTCATCTTCCAACCACCACCAAAAATTATTAGGAGTAGTCTGGCACTGGGCTACATACCAGCACCATGGAGGAGGACCAAAGTAGTTTTCATCCCGAAGGCTGGGAAGAAGGATCCACTTCATCCCAAATGCTTCAGGCCAATATGACTAACCTCATTAATCTTGAAAACAGCTGAAAAGGTCTGAGACAACTTCTTCAGAACAGAACACAGATTCTGGCGTATGCACCACTCCATACGAACCACCATGCATATAGGGCAGCCAGATATACTGAAACTGCTCTGTATTAAGCTAACGGAAGCACTCCAGCAAGCCCTCGAGGACAAGGAGGTGGCGTTACATGACATAGCTATTACATGCAGGGGAAAATTCGAGAGCACAGTATGTGAACTATTCCAATGTGGTTTAAAAATTACAGGCGTTTGGTGCAACAGGATGGGACTTAAAATAAACCCCATAAAAACTACTGTTGTCCCTTTCACGAGCAAATATAAACTCAGAAACCTTAAACCTATTAAAGTAAATGGAGTGGAGATCAATATACAATCTGAAATAAAATTTCTAGGAATCATACTAGATAGAAAACTATTATGGAGGTCTCACATTAATGAAACAATCAGTAAAGCGAAAAGATCTCTCATGATATACAAACACCATGCGAGCACATGTAGCCAAACCACGCCACACGTGGTTAAGCTCGAACATGACACAACGCCGAAATTCGGGAATTCCGTATGCGCGAACACGACACAGTGCCGAAATACGGGACTTGTCGATGGTCGCATGAAAAATGTATAAAAGGCCGGTGCACAGAGGAACCGGTCTCTTGTGATTTCAAAAGCGGCGGCGACAACAGCAGACGAGCAGGCGCTCTTGTGATTTCAACAGCGGCGGCGACAACAGCGGACGAGCAGGCTCTCTCTCTTGAGATTTCAACAGTAGCGGCGACAACAGCGAATGAGCAGGCGAGTAAGTGGGTATAGTATTCGCGGACAGTGGCGACCACGGCAGACAGTTCCTGACTTTTGAGACTTCTTACGTGATTGGTGGTGTGAGGTTTTAACCGACATCACTACCACGTAAGAGAGTGCTCTACCCTAGGCGAAGTAAACGCGAGGTTTTAACCGGCGTTTAACTTCAAAGCAGCTATTGCTTCTACGTCTGCCACTACCCCACTTCACCGCAATTAGACGAAGCGGAGAGTATACAGGATTTAGTTATAATTCGTTTAAGATGAAGTTATAATTTACTGAATAATAAAAGAAAGTAAAACAAACTACATCAAACGTGTTGTGTTAAGGTCAATCAAATAAATATTGTACAGGACTCTGGGAAGACTGAGCGTACCCCAGCTAGAGATTCCTTACATGGCGCCCGAGCAGGGACCTTAACACAACGAATCGATATGAAGCCGAAGTCAGGGTGGATATATACCCTACGCAAAGACTAGCTAGAACAATTCGCGGTTGAATTTAAACTTGATGATACTGGAAGTTTGGACGAACTGCGAAAAAGGTTCGCAGCTTTCATAGTTGATAGCAGCACTAACCGGGAATTCCGCAAACGACTGGAGGAATTGGAAATAAAGCACACGCAAGGCACAGCAAGCACCACATTACCAAAAACGTCGAAGTCAACGTTAACACAACCATCTCACGTCCACGTAGAGGAAATGGAACGACACCAGGAACAACCATCTGTCGGCGGAACAACATTGTGTCAACTCAATGTGTTACCGTCATTGAAAAAGTTCGTAAGTGGCCAGTAAAATACGACGGCGATAAGGATCCGTTGGGATTTATAGAGCGCGTAAAGGAACTGGCAGACATGTATGGTCTCAACTGGGACCTACTCCCTCACACAATGCCACAGCTTCTCACAGACAAGGCATTAATCTGGCACCGGAACAACAAAAAGCAGTGGGTCACGTTTGAAGCATTCGAACGAGAATTTCTGAAATTTTTCCTCCCCAGCCGATATTTTGAAGATCTAGACGATGAGATCCGAAAACGTGTGCAAAAGCCAAGAGAGGCCTTTAAGGATTATACCATCGCCCTGCAAAATCTGATGGGACGTGCGCAGTATGACGAAGACCGACAGAACGAAAGTATCTTCCGCAATAGTTTGCCCGACTACCGCCTATACATACGGCGTGACGATTTCTCCTCGCTGGACGAACTGATCACTCGTGCGCAAGAATACGAAAGTATCAGAGCGGATCAGGAAACACTGCGTGAAGCACCACAACGCAATCGACACCAACCACCACGTGAGCAACTACCACGAGGCCAACCGGAATCTCCACGCGATCGAGCACAAACAATGGGCATCAAAATAAGTCCCAAAACAGCATGTCGACGCTGCGGTCAAGAAGGACACATTCAACGCAATTGTCGGAACCCACAGGTACTGTTCTGCTGGGAGTGCGGCCAGACGAATATCCGAACAATTGAGTGCTGTCAACAGCAAGCGGGAAACGAGCAAGGACCCCCTCACAACCGGGGACGAGAGGGGCCGTCAAATCGCAACCCGTTTCGCCAACAGTAAAGCTGTTACGATCTTCGCCACAGTTACAGTGGACGGAGAACAAATAAATGCGACGATAGACACCGGGGCTACAAAGAGCTTCATCAATGGAAATTTTGCCAAACAACATCGAAGTCCGAACAACGTAGTCGCAGTAAACGTGAGGGCACAACTAGCAAACGGCGGTGAATGCACAAGCAAGGAAGCCCTTATGCTGGACGTGCGAATAGTTGATAAATGTTGCCGAATGCCGTTTCTCATCTTCCCACGTGCATCTGGACATGTTATTTTAGGGTTAGATTTCTTGTACTCCAAGGGAGCTACACTTTCTCTCGGAGGGAGCTCCGTTGAATTGAGAGCCGACAGAAACTCACGAAACAACCCCAAACAGTTGACAGTGCGTAACAGGAATCCTAGGAAGCAACAGCAGAGGTCACCACAAAAACAACAAGGACAGCAAACTCTAATACAACAACAGTTGACAATAGCAAACGAGAATCAACTTAGCGAGCGGCAGGAAATTGAAGGGTTCCTGAGAAAAGAACTGGCACCATTTAATGACTTGAATGGCGTCTCAAACATCACCTCGCATAAAATCGTGATGAGTGATACCCGGCCCATAAAGCAACGCTACTTCCCACGGAACCCAGCGATGCAGGAAGTCATTAACCAAGAGATTGATGAGTTGATAGAGAAGGGTTGTATAGAACCTTCACACAGCCCTCACAGTGCTCCGATCGTGCTGGTTCGAAAGAAAACCGGACAATGGAGGCTGTGTGTCGATTACCTACAACTCAATGCAAAATCGATACCGGATGCCTATCCGTTACCCAGAATCCATCATATTTTGGACAGACTCCGAGATGCGAAATACATAAGCACGCTGGATCTCAAGAATGGATATTGGCAAATACCAATGGATGCGACGAGTAAACAGTATACGGCTTTTACTCTACCAGGGCGAGGTTTATTCCAATGGCGAGTCATGCCGTTTGGCCTACATTCTGCGCCCGCCATGTTTCAACGCGCACTGGAGGGGTGATCGGGCCAGAATTAGAACCTTATGCCTTCGCCTACCTCGATGACATAATCGTGACTGGAAACTCACTCCAGGACCACATGAAGAATTTGGGTGAAGTATTCCGAAGATTACGTGAGGCAAATCTAAAACTCAATATCGAGAAATGTGATTTCTTTAAAAAAGAAATCAAATACTTGGGTCATCTTGTCAGCGATCAAGGAATACATACGGACCCAGACAAGGTGTCAGCTATACGGGAACTACGACCTTACGGGAATTTCGCCGTGTACTAGGAGTAGCGTCTTGGTACCGTAGGTTTGTGCCAGACTTCGCAGGTATTTCTCAACCACTTACGACACTCCTTAAAAAGGGGAAACATTGGAAGTGGACAGACGAGCAACAGAGTGCTTTCGATGAACTGAAAACACGATTGACCAAAGCGCCTGTACTGGCGTGTCCAGATTTTTCAAGGAAATTCACCCTCCAAACAGATGCTAGCGATTATGGATTAGGAGCAGTACTCACGCAGGAGTTCGAAGGCTCGGAACGAGTAATCGCATACGCTAGCCGACACTTAAATCGGGCCGAAATGAACTACACTCCCACCGAAAAGGAATGTTTGGCCATTGTGTGGGGAATCCGCAAGATGAGGCCATATCTTGAAGGCTATCGCTTCACAATCATCATCGACCATTTATCACTAAAATGGCTGAACTCGATTGAGAGCCCCTCAGGAAGAATCGCCGGATGGGCCCTAGAGCTCCAACAATTTACATTTGACATCCAGTACAGGAAGGGCAAACTGAATGTCGTAGCCGATGCGCTATCTAGGCAACCACTAGAAGCTCTTTACTCATGTACTGAACTGCAAGAAGAAGAGAATTGTCGTTGGATAAAAAGGAGAATGCAAGAGATTAAAGATAATCCATCTAAATTCGCAGACTACATCGTCGAAGACGGTAAGTTATATCGACACATACCTACGCACACGCAAGACGAAGACTGCGCTTCCTGGAAGCTCTGTGTACCCACGTACCTACGGAAACTGGTTTTGGAAGAAAACCACAACAGTCCTAGTGCCGGTCACATGGGGGTAAGAAAAACGATTATACGAATAAGCAATCGTTACTACTGGCCAGGTATGTTCCGGGATATTAGTAAATACGTACGGCACTGTGATTCCTGCCAAAAGTACAAAAGTAGCCATGGTCGTGTGAAGAGATGGACGAAAGCTGTAATAATTCGCGAATACCTTGCTGAAAAGCACCGGGCTCGGATATCCACTGACTTCGTGGAGATGTCTACTTCGACTGAGATGCCGGAGTACTCCCCGAAAGTCCCACTTCAGGAAAACCTTGTGGACTGTGGGTTTTTCCTAGTTCAATATGCGGAGAGCCTTTTCACCAAATCAGTGGACACTGCACAGTGGCCAACCATAAACCTAGGTGACTGGTTCGACAGAACAGCCCCATCACGCAAACGACACGAGCTGGCCGAACTCATTCAGAAACTTTCGGAGGGCAGATACCCTCTACCCCCACTCCGACTACCGCCACTGGAAAGACAGAAAATAGCCGAAACGGAAAACGCTGACAACAGTAAGCAGCGGCAAAGCAGCATTAACAGCGATAGTGGTAGCAGCAACCACAGCAGCACTGAAGACACGCAGGATGAAGAGAAGGAGAATACCACGACGGAGGCACGTGGAAGAGAGGCGCTACATCATTGACCGCGTTATTAACTAAACGGCCCATTACAACTGTCCTAACTTTCTGCGACCTGAACGAGGTACATGGAGAGGAAGGGCAACACTTACCACAAACTGTCAAAGACGCAATAACAGCGAGGGTGCAGATAGATCATAGGACTGGGAAAATGAAACGAATGCGATTCGAAATACCACCATACCGAACCGTCATTAACCCCACGTCAATAACCGTAAGATTGCGCACCATGAAGTAAGGGGGGGGGGGGGGGGGGGGGGTGTGAAGACCTAAATTTTGTAACAATTTAAGGTCACACAAAATACCGCCGTCACCATATACCAACACCATGCGAGCACATGTAGCCAAACCACGCCACACGTAGTTATGGTCGAACATGACACAACGCCGAAATACGGGAATTCCGTATGCGCGAACACGACACAGTGCCGAAATACGGGACTTGTCGATGCTCGCATGAAAAATGTATAAAAGGCCGGTGCACAGAGGAACCGGTCTCTTGTGATTTCAACAGCGGCGGCGACAACAGCGGACGAGCAGGCGCTCTTGTGACATTTATCGTTGTTTAAAACCAAATAACTTTTTTTACAAAACCCGCGAAAGAGACGCTAAACGAATGTGCAATTTTCAAGAAAGTGTCCAGTTCTGTTTAGATAATCTAAATACTTATAATAACTAATTTGAAATTTATTAAAAGTGTTAAATAAACAATCAAACAAACAAAGGAACAGTTATATACATATATGAGTTAAAAGTTGAAAGAGACAACAAATAAAATAATCCCGGTTGTGTGTGGTGTTGCCACAGTGGACTCTGGCCATAATAAGTGATTAGTGCTACCACACCAAAAAAATTTTGTTTTTCGTGATATTTTACATACATACATAAATAAGATTAAAATATAGAAAAATTATAATAAATAAAATTTTAAAAAAACTAAAAACAAAGTATAGTCGGTAATCGCCATGAGTGCGCAGCGCTCTCCCCCGTGGGAGAGAACGAGATCTATGAGCGAGTCACTCCACTCTTCGTGAAGTGCACATGCCAAACCCCCAATAATGTCCTGCTCAAGTATAGCAGCGGATTGTGCGACAACTACAACAAATTCGTCAGCAACAACAACAGCTGCCTTCTCTACGTACGGTACAACAACTACATTCTCGACTACAACTGCGACATCAACATGTTCTTCTGCTTGTGTGCAAATTCCACCAAAAGGCGTGCGGGTAGGTCAACTGCAATCGCTACCAAAGAGAGCACGAACCTCACCCACGACAGATAAAGCGAAAAGAACGCCCAACACTAACAAAAAGAAAAAAAATAGCAAAAAACCCAAGCCAAAGTAAGTTATCAAACTACTGGTTGAGCGATACTACTTCAGAAAGAAAAAACAGATTTGCTGCTTTGACCGTTGATGATGACGAACTTGCTGAACCCTCGCACAGTGAACAAGTTGATCAAAATGAGTCCAAAAAAGAAAAAACAACTAGTCCGAAAAAAAAGTTTTAACAAACCACCCCCTATATACGTACAAGGCGTAGAATGCATAAATACGTTAAAAATGCGCTTACCGCTGTTGCAGACAGTAACTTCATATTTAAAATATTAACAAACAATGAAGTACGAGTTTAATCGAATGACTCGGAAACATACACAAAAATATTCCAAATGCTAAAGAAAAAAGGTACGAAGCTGTACACATTTAAACCCAAAAATGAAAGAGGTTTCAAAGTCATTCTTCGCAATATGCACCCCTCCGCAGACCAAGAAGAAATTAAAAATGAGCTTGCTGAAAACGGTCACAAAGTTTTAAACATAACTAACATAACTCAACGGACAACAAAAAAACCGCTACCGCTGTTTAGCATAGAACTGGAAACAAATACTAACAATAAAGATATTTATAGCATTAACAAATTAATGCATTGCATAGTAGTTTTTGAGGGACCTCATCAAGTCGCGCAATTCACTAAATGCCAAAAATACGGACATACAAAAAACTACTGTACAAGGGATCCAGTATGTGTGAAATGCGCTGAAAGCATCTAACAAGTGAATGTCAAAAAAAAAATAGCCAACGTAGCTGAAATTAAATGTGCCCTATGTGGCGGAAATCATACTGCAAACTACAAAGGCTGTGAAATATACAAAGCCATAAAAATTCAAAGGTTTCCATCTTTACGCAGAAAGGATCCATTATTACTTCAGACCCAAAATATGGATGGATCAGTAGTTAAACCAGGCGTAAGCTATGCCGAAATTGCAGGGTCGTCAAATCCAAAAAAAAAATGAAGAAAATACAAAAAATTCAAACGATAGTGATATTAATTAACTTAAAGACATGGTGAAATCCCTATTGACTCAAATGACTAATATGATGAATATCATTACAATGTTACTAACAAGCTTAAATGCACGAAAGTAATAGTTTAATAATTGTAGCCTGGAATGCAAATGGCATAACAAAACATTATCTTTAGTTGAAGCAATTTTTGTCTCACAAGAAAATTGATATAGCTGTAGTTTCAGAAACACATTTTACGAACAAAAGCTATTTAGAATTTCCTGGATATATAATTTATGTGACAAATCAACCTGATGGTAAAGCTCGTGGTGGGACAGCTATCATAATAAATTCACTATTAAAACATAATTAACGGCAACCATATGCAACACCTCATATTCAATCCACTACTGTGCAAATTGAGGATACAAGTGGGACAATACTCATTTCCTCAATTTACTGTCACCCCAGACATCTAATAACGACGGATCAATATGATGACTACATAAAGACGCTTGGCGTAAGATTCATTGTAGCTGGAGATCTGAATGCAAAACACACTGACTGGGGATCTAGGCTAACCAATAAAAAATAACGAAATCTGATTAATGCTATAAACAAAAATAGCTGCAGATTTTTAAGCTCAGGTGAACCCACATACTGGCCAACAGATAGGAAAAAGATACCAGATCTAATCGACTTCAGCATAACAAAAAACATAAAGTGTAACCAATTAAAAATTAAAGCTTGTTTTGAACTTTCTTCAGACCACTCTCCGATAATACTTGACTACACAACTGACATCAAACCCATAGAACCAATAGCTAAGATTTTTAACCACAAAACAAACTGGAATGAGTATAGACAGCATATTGAAAATCAACTGAATATGTCTACCACACTGAAAACACAATTAGACATTGAACGTGCCATTATTCACTTCAACGATGTGGTCCTAGACGCAGGAATCAAATCAAGCCAACAGCATAAATTTAGAAGAAATAAACCTACAACGGATATTTTCATAAGAACACAAATTATTGAGAAGAGAAAGCTGAGAAAAGGTGGCAGCTACCTAGATCTCCTGAGGATAAACACAATTTAAATATAGCCTGCAAAAAACTCAAGAAAATATTAACTAAAAGACAAAATATAGAAGTTGAAAATTACTTAATAAACTTGACGCCTACCCAAGATACGAACTACTCATTATGGAAATGCACAAAGAAATTAAAAACTCAAATAAGGTATCAGCCACCACTACGGAAAGATTACAACTCATGGGCTACTACCAATGAAGAAAAAGCAACTGCATTGGCTAAATACTTTGAAAAAGTCCTATCAAATGACGAAGATAAATATATTGAAACACGCAATGACTTAAATATAGACATTACAACCAAAATAAAGAAAACAAACACAAAAGAAATAATTAATTGCATTAAAAAACGAACAAACCACAAAAAAGCACCAGGATACGATATGTTGACAGGAAAAGCTCTCGCTGAGCTACCTACTATAGGTTATAACTACTTAAGGAATATTATCAACTCAATGTTCCGACTACTATTTTTTCCCAAAGTATGGAAAGTTGCTGAAATTATTGCACTACCGAAGCAGGGAAAAGATGCTACAGCTGCTTCGTCGTATAGACCAATTAGCCTACTTCCCATAATCTCTAAAGTTGCTGAAAAACTATTACATGATAGACTTAGCCAGATCCTTGACAATAAAAACATTATACCGAATCATCAATTCGGATTCAGAAAACGACATTCAACAATTCAACAGATACACCGTATAACAAACAAAATTGAAACAGACATAGAATATAAGCGGTACTGCGTTGCTGTATTCTTAGACGTTGCAAAAGCAATTGACAAAGTATGGCAAAAAGGACTGCTGCATAAACTGAAGACGATGCTGCCACTTGACTACTATTTGATTGTTGAAAGTTATCTTAGTGATCGTTACTTTTACGTCAAATATAATGAAGAGTGTTGCAGAGGCATCACCAAAACGGCCACGTGATTACATTCAAAAGAGTCGGAAAACGCCGCCAAACAAAAGCAAAACTTTCCATGAGGCAGCGACGAGAAAGCAGGATGTAATCTTGGATTGCGAGATAACCAATAGGAGTCCCACCAGAACAGGAAGGAAGGAATCGCCAAGAGACGAAATCTGGGTAACGGTTAGGTACAAAGCGCAAAAAAAAACAAGAACAAGAAGACAAGAACAAGCCTAGCCCAAGACCGGATGCCCTGATAATTGCAAAATCTGGAGATTTGTCCTATAGCGACATATTGAGAGCGGAGGAAAGATGGAAACCTCCAACTGCTTGGCGACAATGTCTCGCGAAGACAGCTAAAGGAGAGATCCTGTTAGAGTTAAAGAGGGTTCAGTCAGGAAGTACAAAAAAGTTCAGGGAAGAGATTGAGAGGGTGTCTGGAAACCAGACGGAAATAAGGGCGCTAACACAGGAGTTAGTGGTAGAAGTCCGGGACCTGGATGGGATTACAACAATGGATGATGTAGTCGAGGCTATTCGAACCCAAATTAAAGAGCTGAACCTTTTCTGTGAAAACTCCATAAAGCATTAAAAAGCGAATGCAGGCACACAGACAGTAGTCATAAGTCTTCCAGTACGAGAGGCACGGAAATTATTATGTGCTGAAAATATTAAGATTGGCTGGGTTGTTTGCAGAATCCGAGAAACGCTGATTCTCAAAAAATGTTTTATATGTTTGGAATATAGTCATGTGGCAAGGGTCTGTACTTACCCGCAAGACAGGAGTAAATGTTGCATGAAGTGTGGAGAACAAGGACACTACGCAAAATATTGTGATAAGAAACCATTCTGCGTTGCATGCAAAAACAGTGGAACGTCAAATCCAAATTATCAAATAGGTAGCCGCAAATGCCCAATTTACCTAGCATCAGCAAAATCAGCTAAAAATTAAGTTCCTTCAAATAAATTTAAACCATAGCGAAGCGGGCCGCAGGGCAATTCTAAAGCTGAAGTAATTCGAGATGTTTTTTAGTGGGTTAAAGTTCCATACAACAGTGTCTTTTGAAGATATTTCATCTTAACAAAAATAAAAAAATAAAATAAAAAACACACACACACACTTACAAAAAAGCCACTGGAGCCATCGAGGAAACAGTACCAAAGCAAAATTCTGAGGCATGGAAAGTGGTCAGAAAGAGGCGCCCGGAGGGTAAGAGCGGGAAAAAACCCCCAACGGAGCCGCGGAATGGAGGATAGGTCAGCCGAGGAAGAAGGCTACACGACCGGACGCTATATTGCTAGCAAAAATAGGAGAGATGTCGTATACTGACATGTTAAACACGTTGAAGACAAAGCCTGAACTGGATGAACTTCGCATAAGTGTCAACAAAATAAACAAGACCGCCAAAGGAGATTTGCTAATGGAGCTCAAATGCGGGTCAACAGAGCAGGCCAGCAAACTTAAGGAAATAGCTGAGCGGATCCTCCAGAGCTCAGCAAAGGTTAGAGCTCTCTGCCAGGAAACAACAATCGAATGCCGGGACCTGGATGAAGTCACCACACCGGAAGAAATATGTAGTGCCATAAGAGAACAATTTCCCGAAATTGCAGGCATAGGAAAAACCGCAATTAAGTCTATGCGACGCACACGGGATGGCACGAAGACAGCGCTGATTAGCCTTCCATATAAACTGGCTAACATTCTAGCGGAAGCCGGTCGCATGCGTGTAGGTTGGGTAAGATGTAGGCTCCGTGAGTACATAACTCCAACCAGATGCTTCCGATGCCTCGAATATGGTCACATAGCTAGACACTGTAAGAGCAAAGAGGGCCGCTCAGGTGTTTGCCTAAAGTGTGGAAATAAAGGGCATTTACTTAAAATGTGCGAGGCCAAACCTAAATGCGCAATATATGAGCCAGGATGCAAAGGTGGAAACGACCACTCCACTGGAAGCTTTAACTGTGCCGCATACAAACAAGCGATGAAAGTATTGACAAAACGGGATGGTTAGGTGTATCCAAATAAACCTAAACCACTGTGGCACCATTCCCTTCGAACGTAAAGCGAACCGGCAACAGGAAAGATTTGTATATGCCAAAATAAAGGGGGTCCGCTTTTATAGCTGCTACGCCCCACCAAGTGCACTCCTCGAAGAAATGGAGAAAATGCTTGACCGCTTGGTTACAGATGCTCGAGGGAAAACCCCATAATAATTGCGGGTGATTTCAATGCATGGGCAGTTGAGTGGGGCAGCATTAGAACGAATCGCAGGGGTACCGCAATATTGAAAGCCTTTGCTAGCCTCGATATAGTTAACTTAAATCGTGGTGCAATACACACGTTTAATAACTGCAGATCGGGGTCAATAGTAGATGTCATCTTTGCAAGCAGAGCGATCTCGAGACAGATAAAGTGGGAAGTATCATCTGTATATACGCATAGTGACCACCAAGCACTTATATTTGAAATACTGTCACCAAAACGATTTCAAATGCTTAAGACAGATCGAAAGGTACAAGAAATAGGCTGGAAGACAAAACAGATGGACTGCGAAATGTTGGAGTACATGCTTGACAACACGGAAGAAACGCAAGGCAGCGCAGAACTGAGGACCAGGCGACTTATGGACCACCTTACTAATGTATTCGATGCCGCCATGCCTAGAAAAAGGAAGGGAAATGGGAGAACGCAAATGTATAGGTGGAATTTAACCATTGCCTCCCTGCGTAAAGAATGCCACAAATGTTGCAGACGTTACCAAAGGGCTAGGGGGTCTGAAAACTACGAACAGACCCAAGCAGAATTCAAGGAAAAAAGGAAGCAATTGTGCAAGGCAATAAGAAAAAGAAAGAGTGAGGCTTTCACCACCCTCAGAGAAGAAGTACAAAATAATCCCTGGGGCAGCGCGATCTGAATTGTGTTGAAAAAACTGCATAGCAATTCTAACACACCTATCTGTGCGAGAACAATGGCTAAGATTGTGACAGGTCTGTTCCCACAGAATGCCGAGCTAAGGCCTGAATGGGAAGCAAGCTACGCTGAAGATCCGATCCCGCCGGTCACAGCAAAAGAGGTTCTAGGAGCGGCAGATAAAATGAAATGCAACAGGGCTCCATTCATATCTCCAAATCACCTAGTTAAAATTAAGCCCACAGCAGTTACGAGATTTATAAACAGTCTAGGACTGTTTTAGTTGGGTACGAGGCTGCACAATAGATCTTTTAGGTCGCGGTGTTCTTTTAGCCTGTCAATAATAATAATAATAATAACAGGGCTCCAGGTCTGGATGGGATACCAAATATGGTAATTAAAACTGCCATAAAAAGAAATCCAAAGCAATCTCTACACGGAGTGTCTGAGGGCAGGAACATTTCCCAAAAGATGGAAGCGCCAGCGACTGGTACTCCTACCAAAAGGCGATAAACCTATAGAGGAACCAGCATCGTACCGACCCCTGTGCTTGCTAGACGCAGCAGGAAAGGTCCTGGAAAGAATATTCTGCACCAGACTTGAATGATATACTGAAGGAGGGTTTGTCTAAACGGCAATATGGATTCAGGAAGAAGCGATCCACGGTGAATGCAACTGCATATGTATGCGACATAGCGCGCAAAGCCATGGCTGGAAAAAGGTGGCTGGAAGGTGACAAACAATATTGCGCGGTAGTTTCATTGGACGTTAAAAATGCTTTTAACTCTGCTAATTGGTATCGGATCCTAAGTGCTCTACGCACCTTGCATATCCCTGGATACCTACTAAGAGCCATAGAAAACTATTTCAAGGATAGAATATTGTTATACGACACAGACGAAGGTGCAAAAGAGTACAACTTGAGCGACCAAAAGGGGTCGATATTATAGGGTATGCGGACGACATAGCCATAGTAGTAGTAGCCAAGAAACTTGTGGACGTGGCAGGCAAATGTAATGAAATCATCGGAAGAGACAAGATATGGTTGCAGATGGCTGGATTACAACTAGTCGAACACAAAACGGAGGCAGTATTAATGAGTAGCCGTAAAAAGATTGAGAGCCTAGAAATAAGGGTAGGAGGACATATGATCACGTCACGCCCATATATAAAATACTTGGGAGTCCTTCTAGATCATCGACTCAATTTTAAGGAACACCTGATATCTGCAAGTGATAAAGCCATCAGAGTAGGAGCAGCCTTGGCAAGGTTAATGCCAAACACTGGAGGACCAAGGCAGAATGTGTGTGGGGTTAAGGGGGTAGTCCTCAGGGTAGTGATATGCGTAATATAGTCCTATGTTGGATCCTTAGCCTATACTCTACACGTTAGTTCGTGACGATGAGTCACATCCTGCTAGAGGTGACCCTGCCACTTACTGAACACAACGGATCTAGACTGGAGGGTCAATAAATACTTCCCCCCTAATCCAGGGTGTTATGCATGTCCGTGCCTATTGGACTTGTTATCCGCGTAGACTGTATTCAAACGGAGCCTCTCCGAAACCAGGCCGCATCGGGGAGTAACGGTGGCCTTACCGTTGCATTGGGCTCTGTCACGGTGCACCGCCATTTCCCTCAAAAAAGCCTTGACTGCCCAAGCCTTCGGGGGATGGCAGTCTTACGAAAAAGATGGAAAAAACACAAACAAAACAAAAACATAAAAACCACCCCGGTGCTTTGCACCACGCGCTCAGAGGATGAGTTGCTGGCCTCCAGTCAGGAGACCATGGAAGCCGACGGTGGCAAGAGCACGTCGGCAAACAGTGAACCCACTGCTAGCACAAGCAGTGCAACAACAACAACACTAACAAAAACAAACATGTCGGTAGCGGCGAAGAAGGACTCTAAGCCAAAACCGAAAAAGCCAAAGTCCGAGGCAGCGGCCTGGAAACACCGGTACCAGAAAGCCCTCTTCATCCTAAGCAAAATTGCTAAGAATGAGGCGGAAGGGTCGGTACATGAGTTTGACCAGGCAGACAAGGCCAAGTACCAAACTGTTGTCGATGAGTACGAGCAGTACCAAATCTCCCTCCCAGAAAAGGCGACGAAGTGAAACAGGTCACAGGATGTGACGTTTTCGGCTTCAAAGAGACACAAGGTCCCCAAAACATCTACACTATCGACGAGCACAAGGCGACCATACAGCGAAGTGGCTAGGGATGAGCTACATGTGGCGCTCATCGACGATATAACCAAGGGGGGAGAAAGTCCTGGAGAAATGAGGGGAGATTGAATCCAAATTGGCAGAGATGGTGATGGAACACCTCTTGTCCAATGGGGATGCTTCTCCCTCTGGCCTCGACTCCTCCAATGTGGTACGGGGATGCAGGGTGTTCAGGTGCGACGATCGGCCGTCGAAGGAACTCCTCGGCAAGTGCATAGCTAAGATTAGCGAAGCATGGGAAGGCTTAAGGCTTAAGCTGATACCAGCCGGGGATATCCCAAGATGACTGAGAGCCCGTATTTGGCTACCCATACTGAAGCTCGAGGACGGGAATGTGCTCCAGCTATTACAGCGGCAAAACCCAAATATGCCAATGAACGACTGGGCGATCATCAAGAACGAAGGTGCCCAGAAAACAAGCATGTCCCTGCTTCTGGCAATCAACGAGGAGTCCGTTGGTGTCCTGGAAGCAGCCGACTGCAAAATGCGTTTTGGCGTTAGGTACGCCAAATTAAAAATCTTCCGCCCGACCGAGGGCAACGCGGATGAGTTTGAGGAGGCCAAAAAGATTCCAGAGGATACGGATCTTCAGGAAGAAGTCTCCAAAGCGCCTGCACAACAGGGTACCGATGCTGAAGGTGGTGCAGATTAATCTGCAGCATTCTAAGAATGCATCAGATCACTTTGCCGTTTTTCTGGGTGAAGAAGACGCGGACATCGGCATTGTGCAGGGGCCATGGGTCAGAGGAAATGACGTTATGGGACAAGCTGACCAAATACAATATGCACTATATCAGGAACGGTGATAAGATTCGATCATGATCATGATTCTAGTTAAGAAAACAATTAATGATTTTATCTTCCCACAGTACGGCACAGTTGATTTAACAGTCGTAAAAATCGAGGTGCCTAGTGGACCAGACCTACTAGCGGCATCAGCTTATATGGCGCACAACAGTGACGCACCACCGGAAGAGGTAGCGACCCTGGTCGCCAATGCTGCTGCCAAAAATGACCCACTTCTTCTGGGATGCGACGTCAACGCGAGGCACACGCTATGGGGTAGCACCGAGGATAATGAAAGGGGTGAGTTACTTTTTAACTTTATAAATAATTCGAACCTTACAGTATGTAACAGAGGGAATACTCCCACATTTACCTTCCCCAGCTCTAATAAATGTGCTGGATGGGAAGAAGTCCCAGATTTAACTCTAATTTCAGAAGACGCATCAGTCCAGGTAGGAGAATGGAGGGTATCCAACAAGAAGTCCTTCTCGGACCATAGTTGGATAGTTTCCAAGGTAAATTTGAAAACCGTAGATGCTATTTCTTACAGAAACCCCATTAAAATAAAGTGGGATACTTTTACGAAAAAAACTTAAAATTTCTAACACAATGAAATTTGAATCTACTGAGGCGATAGACAAAAAAGTGGGGAATCTTGAGGAAGCTTTTAATATAGCTTACAAGTGCGCTTGTCCCGTCACTAGGAGTAGAAAAACTCTTCCACCATGGTGGTCCAAAAAAATATCGGATCTCAGGAAGAGAGCCAGGAAACTGTTCTACCAATGTTATAGGGACTTGGGCACGATATGAAGGGAGTCTCAAAGTTTACAAAAAATCTATCAGGGAAGCCAAGAAAAATGGCTGGAGAGAATTTTGTGAATCAATTGAGGCAGCCTCTACTTCAGCAAGACTCAGCAAGATACTGTCCAAGGAACACACCAGCCCCTCTTCCTTAGCCTACGTCTCCACGGGCAATTTTTGATGGCATAACATCTGTCAAATTTGATTGCAATGGTTGGCAATATTTTAATGGTGGGCATTACGATGTTATGCCATTGTCATTTTGAAAATGCCGTCAAGCAATCTAGTTCGCTGTACCCACGCTTGAAAAAATTTTTTATTTATACGATGAAGAGGAAAAAAGAAGGAAACCGAAATTCTGGGTGAATCCTTAATTACAAAGAATGCAAATGCACAGTCTCCATTCATTTGAGCGTTTTGATTAATTTAATAGATGCGGTAAAACGAAAATGTCCGACGATGCTTCCACTGTGATCGTCACGAAGAAATGAAAAAAGGCTGTCAAACAAACAAAATGACAACAGATTGCAACACGGCACGTTGGCAATTTATGGCATAACATATTTCATAACATAAATTGCCAACTTGAAGCAATTTGGAGTCTCCATTGGCAATTTGCTTGAAATTGCCAATGGCATGCCATCAAAAATTGCCCGTGGAGACGTAGGGTTAGAAAGACGGATGGTGCATGGACGGAAACATCTTCTGAAACACTTGATTTCTTACTTCAAAAAAACTTCCCAGACTGTAAGGATACCGCGCATGTATCTCAATTACCCATTATGGACAATCAGATGCCACCGGTGTCTGACCTGATATTCACGGACGAAAAAATCAAACACTCGATAAATTGTTTCTCGCCTTATAATTCGCCGTGCTTGGATGGGATATTCCCAATCATGCTGCAAAGTTTACGGTGATCCCATGGCTGAAGGGGATATATAAGGCATGTATACGCTTCAACTACATCCCCCTCAGTTGGAGGAAGGTAAAGGTAGTTTTCATCCGAAAAGCGGGGAAGATTGGGCATGAGTCGGCAAAAGATTTTAGACCTATTATTCTTACGTCGTTTCTTCTTAAATCAATGGAGAGGGCTTTGGAAATCCACCTTAGGCATACAGTGGATCAGTTTGCCCTCTCGAAGTCGCAACACGCATATCTCAGGGGTAAATCTACGGAAACAGCTTTACATGAGGTAATTCGATCAGTAGAAAAGACAATCCGCCATAAGCAGTACACGTTGGCGGCCTTTCTGGACATAGAAGGGGCTTTTAACAACGTTAGTAACAAAGCAATTCTGGACTCTCTCACCAGGGTAGAGGTTGCGGAAACTTTTAGGGAGTGGATTGTTACAATGCTTAGGACTAGGGTCATTCAGTCTGAGCTGGGTAACACGGTTCTCGATGACAGGAGACAGGGAATATAGATGGAAATGAGAAGGCTGATGAATTGGCGCGCAGAGGAGCCTCTCTCGATCAAACCCATGTGGAACTAGTACCTGTTTCTATGGGTGCGATTAAGAGGGACATCTACATGCACTGTCTTACCTTAGCAGGCAATAGATGGAGGACACTTACAACATGCAATACATCCCGGGCGACCTGGCCAGTCTTTAACACAGCGAGATCTAGGGATCTCATAAACACGGACCGCATGGACACCATGCCTCACGGCGGCCTTTACGGGTCACTGGCTCGTGGGTACTCATTAAGAGAAATTGCAGAGACCGTACAATATCCATTGTAGAAGTTGTGGAAATTCGGAAAAGAAGGAAACCTTAATCCATTTTCTTTGCGAATGCCCAGCTCTGGCGGCCGCCATAGCCAGAACTCTAGGAAACTATTTCCTAGCGAGTTTATCCGATCTCTCGGGTGTAAAACCGAAAGATCTTTAAGATACCTAAACTCCACAAGGTGGATTTAGTGAACAATCCATCGTTTTCTTCGGCGTTAGGAGCGGCTGTGGTATCAAAACGTCGCTAAGGCGATAATTGTGATCCATGTGAGGACCGACTTGGATCAGCCACTGAAACCAACCAACCAACCAACCAAGGCAGCATGTAAGGAAGCTACTAGCCAGCGTTAATACCTCCATTTTAATGTACGCAACACCCATATGGGCTCCAGCAACAAGCTGCAAAGCGTATATGAGAGGTGTCACAACGGCGTATAGGCTAACAACAATGAGAGTGTGCTGTGCATTTAGGACCATATCCACTGATGCAGTCAGCGTTATCGGGGGACGGATTCCAATAGATCTCGCCGTGAAAGAGGCCACGGCCATTCGAAACTTGAATAGCCAAGACAAAATGGATCCAGCCAAAACTGAGTTAATCAGAAAGAGCTCACAAAATGAATGGCATGAAAGATGGGTTATATCCACCAAAGGACGGTGGACCCATCAACTGATCCCAAACATACAAGTATGAATCGCCCGAAGACAAGGTGAAGCTAACTACCACCTAACGCAATTTCTATCGACATCGACACGGAAATTTTCGGAAGTATCTGCACAAGTACAAACATGTGGAGGACCCATACTCTCTGTACTGTGTTGGCTGCTATGAGAATGCAGAACATGTGTGGATGGAATGCGGCAGATTTACGGTTGCAAAACGCCTGCTTGAGCGTTATCTAAGAGAGAAAGTAAGCCCAAAGAAAAAACCACACACACACACATACATGGGCTTAGCTTGGGATACTGTGAGTACCTGTGACGGGGCGAGTCGACACCGCTCATCAATTAAGTGTCCAACGATCGAACAAAAAAAATCCCAATAGCGTCTGGCTCATACTGAGCGGCTTATAAGCTCATAAACTTGATGCGTCTCCCTCAACGATCAATATATAACAACATGAGAGATCTCCATAGCACTATTTTGAAACTACATGCCCGTGCACAGGAGACGAATACTAATCTTAAGAAAGTCACCAAAAGCTCTTCTCTGATTAAAGTGGCTGCAGAGGCAACACCAAATCAGTCACGTGATTACATTCAAAAGAGTCGGAAAACGCCGCCAAACAAAAGCAAAACTTTCCATGAGGCAGCGACGCGAAAGCAGGATGTAATCTTGGATTGCGAGATAACCAATAGGAGTCCCACCAGAACAGGAAGGAAGGAATCGCCAAGGGACGAAATCTGGGTAACAGTTAAGTACAAAGCGCAAAAAAACAAGAACAAGAAGACAAGAACAAGCCTAGCCCAAGACCGGATGCCCTGATAATTGCAAAATCTGGAGACATGTCCTATAGCGACATATTGAGAGCGGGGGAAAGATGGAAACCTCCAACAGCTTGGCGACAATGTCTCGCGAAGACAGCTAAAGGAGAGATCCTGTTAGAGTTAAAGAGGGTTCAGTCAGGAAGTACAAAAAAGTTCAGGGAAGAGATTGGGAGGGTGCCTGGAAACCAGACGGAAATAAGGGCGCTAACACAGGAGTTAGTGGTAGAAGTCCGGGACCTGGATGAGACTACAACAATGGATGATGTAGTCGAGGCTATTCGATCCCAAATTAAAGAGCTGAACCTTTTCTGTGAAAACTCTATCAAAAGCATCAAAAAGCGAATGCAGGCACACAAACAGCAGTCATAAGTCTTCCAGTACGAGAGGCACGGAAATTATTATGTGCTGAAAAGATTAAGATTGGCTGGGTTGTTTGGAATATAGTCATGTGGCAAGGGTCCGTACTTACCCGCAAGACAGGAGTAAATGTTGTATGTAGTGTGGAGAACAAGGACACCACGCAAAAGATTGTGATAAGAAACCATTCTGCGTTGCATGCAAAAACAGTGGAACGTCAAATCCAAATTATCAAATAGGTAGCCGCAAATGGCCAATTTACCTAGCATCAGCAAAATCAGCCAAAAATTAAGTTCCTTCAAATAAATTTAAACCATAGCGAAGCGGCACAGGAAATTCAAACGCAAACGGTGTATGAAAACAAAATAGATGTCGCGATAATCTGTGAGTAATATAAGAATTCAAATGCTGGATCGTGGGTTTCAGATACAACGAACAAGGTAGCAATATTGGCCTGTGGTGACAAAACGGTACAAGATAAGCCATTAATATGTAAATCTTACTACGCTAGAGCAAAAATCGGTGGAATCTATATCTACAGTTGTTACGTGCCATCAAGTCTCACACAAGTAGAATATGACAAAAATTCTCGACGAATTGGCTAGAGATGCAGGATATTTTAATGCATGGGCCATAGAATGGGGAAGCAGAAGTACAAATAAACGAGGAGATGCGTTGCTTAAAGCGTTCTCCTTACTTGACGTTGTGCTGCTGAATACAGGGAGAAGGAATACATTTGAAAAAAATGGTTATGGCTCGATCATTGACATAGCATTTGTCAGCAGGGCCTTAGTGCGAATGACGGAGTGGCAGGTTTGCGACTTATATACACATAGCGACCATCGGGCCATAATGATTGTTGTTGGCAACTATAAGCAAAGACAAGGGAGAAGTGTACGTGTGAAAAAGGCAAATGCCAAAGGGTGGAAGGACGGAACCATGGATCAAGAGCTGTTCAAACTTATGCTGGACACAAACATAAGGAGCTCAAATGATGTCTAAGACTAGAGGTGGCAAAGGACGAGCACCAACCTGCCCCATACTCCTACAAAATGTGGTGGGTACCCCCTTTCCCCTACAACCAACACAAGTAGAGGAGAACTTGTTATCTGATGAGCCGGAGTTTATAGATACACCACCTATTACTGACACAGAAGTAATAGAGGCTGCTGCACGGTTTGGTAACTCCAAAGCGCCAGGATTGGATGGCACTCCAAACCGATCTCTAAAGACAACATAGCACCTTTCACGGAGATGTATACAAGGTGTTTGCGAGAGGGTGTTTTCCCAAACATTTGGAAAAAGCAGCGTCTGGTTCTACTGCCGAAACCAAATAAACCGCCGGGCGAACCAAGTTCATATCGACCACTCTGTATGATTGACACGATTGGCGAAATCTTGGAGAGGTTAATCTGCGATCGCTTGGAACAACACCTTGAAGAAGAAGTAGCGGGCCTGTATGACAACCAATACGGATTCCGTAGGAGGCCATCGACTATAGATGCGATCAAAAGACTTGCCGAAATAGCAGATAAAGCAATTGAAAGTACCAGGTGGATGCATGGTACCAAAGAATACTGTGCAGTTGTAACCTTCGATGTTAAAAATGCGTTTAGCTCGGCGTGTTGGCCTGACATAATTCGAGCACTAGAGAAATTTAAAACACCGGTGCACCTGCTGCGTATCATAAAAAGCTATCTGTCCGATAGGCTGTTGGTGTATGATACGGATGAGGGAGTGAAGCGACATCAAGTAACTGGTGGAGTGCCGCAAGGCTCCGTACTGGGCCCACTCTTATGGAATGTACTTTACGATGGAGTCCTTCGTCTACCTATGCCAAAAGAAGTGCAAATTATCGGTTATGCGGATGATATTGCAGTAACAATAGTGGCAAAAGAGTTATGCCAAATTTTGTTGAACTACATCACAAAGAATAAAAAACTGGCTAACGTCATCGAAGCTCCAACTTGCAGGCCAAAAAACTGAAGCAGTCTTAATTACAAGCAGGAAAAAAATTGAATATAGACGGGTACAACATCAGAACGCAGCAATCGTTAAAATACTTAGGTGTTATGATAGACGCGAGACTTAACTATAAAATAAACATTGAGCAGGCCTGTCAAAAAGCTGCGCGAGTAAACACGGCCCTATTTCGAATGATGGCTAATATAGGCGGCCCAATCAAAGCAGAAGGTTACTTCTGGCAAAAGTTACCCAATCTATAGTAATGTATGCGGCACCTGTATGGGGACAAGCATTAAAGCAGAAAACATACGCCAAGATTGCAAAATCGTTGTTTAGATTAAGTGCCATTAGAGTTGCTAGTGCATTTCGCACAGTGTCTCACGATGCTGTTGGAGTCATATCTAGCATAATGCTAGCAGACATAATGGCTCTTGAGCTTAAGCGAGTATATGACAAGAGCAAAAAAATCGGCAGGTCTTTAACGGCAGAAGAGCGAAAAGAAGAAATGCAAAAGAGCTTGAACGTATGGCAAGATGGCTGGGATACAGCGACCAAAGGACGATGGACGCACAGACTCATCAAAAATGTGCAGTTTTGGGTTGAAAGAAAACACGGAGATGTTGATTTATATATGACGCAGTTCTTGAGTGGACGCAGTTTTAGAGAGTATCTGTACAAGTATGGACATGATGACGGAGAAATCTGTCCTGCTTGTGGGAGTGGTAATGAAAATGCAGAGCATATATTCTTCTACAGTTCGAAATTCGATACAGAACGTAAGTTTTTAGAGAACCAAATAGGAAACAGAGTAACACCAGAAAACATAGTGCCGCACATGCTGCAATCAAGGCAGATTTGGCAAAATATGAAAGAGTTAACCGCTAGGGTTCTACAAGAAGTGAGAAGAAGGGAAAGGTTGCGAAGCAGCGAGACTAGATCCATGAATGTAGCATAAACCACTTGAGTTTTTCTAGCCAACAGGCTAAGTTAGCCATGCAATGTAATACCTAACGGTCGGGCCGCAGGGCAATTCTAAAGCTGAAGTAATTCGAGATGTTTTTTAGTGGGTTAAAGTTCCATACAACAGTGTCTTTTGAAGATATTTCATCTTAACAAAAATAAATAAATAAAATAAAAAACACACACACACACTTACAAAAAAGCCACTGGAGCCATCGAGGAAACAGTACCAAAGCAAAATGCTGAGGCATGGAAAGTGGTCAGAAAGAGGCGCCCGGAGGGTAAGAGCGGGAAAAAACCCCCAACGGAGCCGCGGAATGGAGGATAGGTCAGCCGAGGAAGAAGGCTACACGACCGGACGCTATATTGCTAGCAAAAATAGGAGAGATGTCGTATACTGACATGTTAAACACGTTGAAGACAAAGCCTGAACTGGATGAACTTGGCATAAGTGTCAACAAAATAAATAAGACCGCCAAAGGAGATTTGCTAATGGAGCTCAAATGCGGGTCAGCAGAGCAGGCCAGCAAACTTAAGGAAATAGCTGAGCGGATCCTCCAGAGCTCAGCAAAGGTTAGAGCTCTCTGCCAGGAAACAACAATCGAATGCCGGGACCTGGATGAAGTCACCACACCGGAAGAAATATGTAGTGCCATAAGAGAACAATTTCCCGAAATTGCAGGCATAGGAAAAACCGCAATTAAGTCTATGACACGCACACGGGATGGCACGAAGACAGCGCTGATTAGACTTCCATAGCGGAAGCCGGTCGCATGCGTGTAGGTTGGGTAAGATGTAGGCTCCGTGAGTACATAACTCCAACCAGATGCTTCCGATGCCTCAAATATGGTCACATAGCTAGACACTGTAAGAGCAAAGAGGGCCGCTCAGGTATTTGCCTAAAGTGTGGAAATAAAGGGCATTTACTTAAAATGTGCGAGGCCAAACCTAAATGCGCAATATATGTGCCAGGATGCAAAGGTGGAAACGACCACTCCACTGAAAGCTTTAAATGTGCCGCATACAAACAAGCGATGAAAGTATTGACAAAACGGGATGGTTAGGTGTATTCAAATAAACTGAAACCACTGCGAGGCTGCTCAGGATTTGCTGAAGCAGACAGTAATAGAATAGAAAGTGGACATTGCATTAATTAGCGAACAATACAAAACACCTATATATGATGCTAATTGGGCAGAATTGTGGCACCATTCCCTTCGAACGTAAAGCGAACCGGCAACAGGAAAGGTTTGTATATGCCAAAATAAAGGGGGTCCACTTTTATTGCTGCTACGCCCCACCAAGTGCACTCCTCGAAGAAATGGAGGAAATGCTTGACCGCTTGGTTACAGATGCTCGAGGGAAAACCCCATAATAATTGCGGGTGATTTCAATGCATGGGCAGTTGAGTGGGGCAGCATTAGAACGAATCGCAGGGGTACCGAAATATTGAAAGCCTTTGCTAGCCTCGATATAGTTAACTTAAATCGTGGTGCAATACACACGTTTAATAACTGCAGATCGGGGTCAATAGTAGATGTCATCTTTGCAAGCAGAGCGATCTCGAGACAGATAAAGTGGGAAGTATCATCTGTATATACGCATAGTGACCACCAAGCACTTATATTTGAAATACTGTCACCAAAACGAGACCCAAGCAGAATTCAAGGAAAAAAGGAAGCAATTGTGCAAGGCAATAAGAAAAAGAAAGAGTGAGGCTTTCACCACCCTCAGAGAAGAAGTACAAAATAATCCCTGGGGCAGCGCGTACAGAATTGTGTTGAAGAAACTGCATAGCAATTCTAACACACCTATCTGTGCGAGAACAATGGCTAAGATTGTGACAGGTCTGTTCCCACAGAATGCCGAGCTAAGGCCTGAATGGGAAGCAAGCTACGCTGAAGATCCGATCCCGCCGGTCACAACAAAAGAGGTTCTAGGAGCGGCAGATAAAATGAAAAGCAACAGGGCTCCAGGTCTGGATGGGATACCAAATATGGTAATTAAAACTGCCATAAAAAGAAATCCAAAGCAATCTCTACACGGAGTGTCTGAGGGCAGGAACATTTCCCAAAAGATGGAAGCGCCAGCGACTGGTACTCCTACCAAAAGGCGATAAACCTATAGAGGAACCAGCATCGTACCGACCCCTGTGCTTGCTAGACGCAGCAGGAAAGGTCCTGGAAAGAATATTCTGCACCAGACTTGAATGATATACTGAAGGAGGGTTTGTCTAAACGGCAATATGGATTCAGGAAGAAGCGATCCACGGTGAATGCAACTGCATATGTATGCGACATAGCGCGCAAAGCCATGGCTGGAAAAAGGTGGCTGGAAGGTGACAAACAATATTGCGCGGTAGTTTCATTGGACGTTAAAAATGCTTTTAACTCTGCTAATTGGTATCGGATCCTAAGTGCTCTACGCACCTTGCATATCCCTGGATACCTACTAAGAGCCATAGAAAACTATTTCAAGGATAGAATATTGTTATACGACACAGACGAAGGTGCAAAAGAGTACAACTTGAGCGACCAAAAGGGGTCGATATTATAGGGTATACGGACGACATAGCCATAGTAGTAGTAGCCAAGAAACTTGTGGACGTGGCAGGCAAATGTAATGAAATCATCGGAAGAGACAAGATATGGTTGCAGATGGCTGGATTACAACTAGTCGAACACAAAACGGAGGCAGTATTAATGAGTAGCCGTAAAAAGATTGAGAGCCTAGAAATAAGGGTAGGAGGACATATGATCACGTCACGCCCATATATAAAATACTTGGGAGTCCTTCTAGATCATCGACTCAATTTTAAGGAACACCTGATATCTGCAAGTGATAAAGCCATCAGAGTAGGAGCAGCCTTGGCAAGGTTAATGCCAAACACTGGAGGACCAAGGCAGAATGTGTGTGGGGTTAAGGGGGTAGTCCTCAGGGTAGTGATATGCGTAATATAGTCCTATGTTGGATCCTTAGCCTATACTCTACACGTTAGTTCGTGACGATGAGTCACATCCTGCTAGAGGTGACCCTGCCACTTACTGAACACAACGGATCTAGACTGGAGGGTCAATAAATACTTCCCCCCTAATCCAGGGTGTTATGCATGTCCGTGCCTATTGGACTTGTTATCCGCGTAGACTGTATTCAAACGGAGCCTCTCCGAAACCAGGCCGCATCGGGGAGTAACGGTGGCCTTACCGTTGCATTGGGCTCTGTCACGGTGCACCGCCATTTCCCTCAAAAAAGCCTTGACTGCCCAAGCCTTCGGGGGATGGCAGTCGTACGAAAAAGATGGAAAAAACACAAACAAAACAAAAACATAAAAACCACCCCGGTGCTTTGCACCACGCGCTCAGAGGATGAGTTGCTGGCCTCCAGTCAGGAGACCATGGAAGCCGACGGTGGCAAGAGCACGTCGGCAAACAGTGAACCCACTGCTAGCACAAGCAGTGCAACAACAACAACACTAACAAAAACAAACATGTCGGTAGCGGCGAAGAAGGACTCTAAGCCAAAACCGAAAAAGCCAAAGTCCGAGGCAGCGGCCTGGAAACACCGGTACCAGAAAGCCCTCTTCATCCTAAGCAAAATTGCTAAGAATGAGGCGGAAGGGTCGGTACATGAGTTTGACCAGGCAGACAAGGCCAAGTACCAAACTGTTGTCGATGAGTACGAGCAGTACCAAATCTCCCTCCCAGAAAAGGCGACGAAGTGAAACAGGTCACAGGATGTGACGTTTTCGGCTTCAAAGAGACACAAGGTCCCCAAAACATCTACACTATCGACGAGCACAAGGCGACCATACAGCGAAGTGGCTAGGGATGAGCTACATGTGGCGCTCATCGACGATATAACCAAGGGGGGAGAAAGTCCTGGAGAAATGAGGGGAGATTGAATCCAAATTGGCAGAGATGGTGATGGAACACCTCTTGTCCAATGGGGATGCTTCTCCCTCTGGCCTCGACTCCTCCAATGTGGTACGGGGATGCAGGGTGTTCAGGTGCGACGATCGGCCGTCGAAGGAACTCCTCGGCAAGTGCATAGCTAAGATTAGCGAAGCATGGGAAGGCTTAAGGCTTAAGCTGATACCAGCCGGGGATATCCCAAGATGACTGAGAGCCCGTATTTGGCTACCCATACTGAAGCTCGAGGACGGGAATGTGCTCCAGCTATTACAGCGGCAAAACCCAAATATGCCAATGAACGACTGGGCGATCATCAAGAACGAAGGTGCCCAGAAAACAAGCATGTCCCTGCTTCTGGCAATCAACGAGGAGTCCGTTGGTGTCCTGGAAGCAGCCGACTGCAAAATGCGTTTTGGCGTTAGGTACGCCAAATTAAAAATCTTCCGCCCGACCGAGGGCAACGCGGATGAGTTTGAGGAGGCCAAAAAGATTCCAGAGGATACGGATCTTCAGGAAGAAGTCTCCAAAGCGCCTGCACAACAGGGTACCGATGCTGAAGGTGGTGCAGATTAATCTGCAGCATTCTAAGAATGCATCAGATCACTTTGCCGTTTTTCTGGGTGAAGAAGACGCGGACATCGGCATTGTGCAGGGGCCATGGGTCAGAGGAAATGACGTTATGGGACAAGCTGACCAAATACAATATGCACTATATCAGGAACGGTGATAAGATTCGATCATGATCATGATTCTAGTTAAGAAAACAATTAATGATTTTATCTTCCCACAGTACGGCACAGTTGATTTAACAGTCGTAAAAATCGAGGTGCCTAGTGGACCAGACCTACTAGCGGCATCAGCTTATATGGCGCACAACAGTGACGCACCACCGGAAGAGGTAGCGACCCTGGTCGCCAATGCTGCTGCCAAAAATGACCCACTTCTTCTGGGATGCGACGTCAACGCGAGGCACACGCTATGGGGTAGCACCGAGGATAATGAAAGGGGTGAGTTACTTTTTAACTTTATAAATAATTCGAACCTTACAGTATGTAACAGAGGGAATACTCCCACATTTACCTTCCCCAGCTCTAATAAATGTGCTGGATGGGAAGAAGTCCCAGATTTAACTCTAATTTCAGAAGACGCATCAGTCCAGGTAGGAGAATGGAGGGTATCCAACAAGAAGTCCTTCTCGGACCATAGTTGGATAGTTTCCAAGGTAAATTTGAAAACCGTAGATGCTATTTCTTACAGAAACCCCATTAAAATAAAGTGGGATACTTTTACGAAAAAAACTTAAAATTTCTAACACAATGAAATTTGAATCTACTGAGGCGATAGACAAAAAAGTGGGGAATCTTGAGGAAGCTTTTAATATAGCTTACAAGTGCGCTTGTCCCGTCACTAGGAGTAGAAAAACTCTTCCACCATGGTGGTCCAAAAAAATATCGGATCTCAGGAAGAGAGCCAGGAAACTGTTCTACCAATGTTATAGGGACTTGGGCACGATATAAAGGGAGTCTCAAAGTTTACAAAAAATCTATCAGGGAAGCCAAGAAAAATGGCTGGAGAGAATTTTGTGAATCAATTGAGGCAGCCTCTACTTCAGCAAGACTCAGCAAGATACTGTCCAAGGAACACACCAGCCCCTCTTCCTTAGCCTACGTCTCCACGGGCAATTTTTGATGGCATAACATCTGTCAAATTTGATTGCAATGGTTGGCAATATTTTAATGGTGGGCATTACGATGTTATGCCATTGTCATTTTGAAAATGCCGTCAAGCAATCTAGTTCGCTGTACCCACGCTTGAAAAAATTTTTTATTTATACGATGAAGAGGAAAAAAGAAGGAAACCGAAATTCTGGGTGAATCCTTAATTACAAAGAATGCAAATGCACAGTCTCCATTCATTTGAGCGTTTTGATTAATTTAATAGATGCGGTAAAACGAAAATGTCCGACGATGCTTCCACTGTGATCGTCACGAAGAAATGAAAAAAGGCTGTCAAACAAACAAAATGACAACAGATTGCAACACGGCACGTTGGCAATTTATGGCATAACATATTTCATAACATAAATTGCCAACTTGAAGCAATTTGGAGTCTCCATTGGCAATTTGCTTGAAATTGCCAATGGCATGCCATCAAAAATTGCCCGTGGAGACGTAGGGTTAGAAAGACGGATGGTGCATGGACGGAAACATCTTCTGAAACACTTGATTTCTTACTTCAAAAAAACTTCCCAGACTGTAAGGATACCGCGCATGTATCTCAATTACCCATTATGGACAATCAGATGCCACCGGTGTCTGACCTGATATTCACGGACGAAAAAATCAAACACTCGATAAATTGTTTCTCGCCTTATAATTCGCCGTGCTTGGATGGGATATTCCCAATCATGCTGCAAAGTTTACGGTGATCCCATGGCTGAAGGGGATATATAAGGCATGTATACGCTTCAACTACATCCCCCTCAGTTGGAGGAAGGTAAAGGTAGTTTTCATCCGAAAAGCGGGGAAGATTGGGCATGAGTCGGCAAAAGATTTTAGACCTATTATTCTTACGTCGTTTCTTCTTAAATCAATGGAGAGGGCTTTGGAAATCCACCTTAGGCATACAGTGGATCAGTTTGCCCTCTCGAAGTCGCAACACGCATATCTCAGGGGTAAATCTACGGAAACAGCTTTACATGAGGTAATTCGATCAGTAGAAAAGACAATCCGCCATAAGCAGTACACGTTGGCGGCCTTTCTGGACATAGAAGGGGCTTTTAACAACGTTAGTAACAAAGCAATTCTGGACTCTCTCACCAGGGTAGAGGTTGCGGAAACTTTTAGGGAGTGGATTGTTACAATGCTTAGGACTAGGGTCATTCAGTCTGAGCTGGGTAACACGGTTCTCGATGACAGGAGACAGGGAATATAGATGGAAATGAGAAGGCTGATGAATTGGCGCGCAGAGGAGCCTCTCTCGATCAAACCCATGTGGAACTAGTACCTGTTTCTATGGGTGCGATTAAGAGGGACATCTACATGCACTGTCTTACCTTAGCAGGCAATAGATGGAGGACACTTACAACATGCAATACATCCCGGGCGACCTGGCCAGTCTTTAACACAGCGAGATCTAGGGATCTCATAAACACGGACCGCATGGACACCATGCCTCACGGCGGCCTTTACGGGTCACTGGCTCGTGGGTACTCATTAAGAGAAATTGCAGAGACCGTACAATATCCATTGTAGAAGTTGTGGAAATTCGGAAAAGAAGGAAACCTTAATCCATTTTCTTTGCGAATGCCCAGCTCTGGCGGCCGCCATAGCCAGAACTCTAGGAAACTATTTCCTAGCGAGTTTATCCGATCTCTCGGGTGTAAAACCGAAAGATCTTTAAGATACCTAAACTCCACAAGGTGGATTTAGTGAACAATCCATCGTTTTCTCCGGCGTTAGGAGAGGTTGTGGTATCAAAACGTCGCTAAAGCGATAATTGTGATCCATGTGAGGACCGAATTGGATCAGCCACTGAAACCAACCAACCAACCAACCAAGGCAGCATGTAAGGATGCTACTAGCCAGCGTTAATACCACCATTTTAATGTACGCAACACCCATATGGGCTCCAGCAACAAGCTGCAAAGCGTATATGAGAGGTGTCACAACGGCGTATAGGCTAACAACAATGAGAGTGTGCTGTGCATTTAGGACCATATCCACTGATGCAGTCAGCGTTATCGGGGGACGGATTCCAATAGATCTCGCCGTGAAAGAGGCCACGGCCATTCGAAACTTGAATAGCCAAGACAAAATGGATCCAGCCAAAACTGAGTTAATCAGAAAGAGCTCACAAAATGAATGGCATGAAAGATGGGTTATATCCACCAAAGGACGGTGGACCCATCAACTGATCCCAAACATACAAGTATGAATCGCCCGAAGACAAGGTGAAGCTAACTACCACCTAACGCAATTCCTATCGGGACGCGGATGTTTTCGAAAGTATCTCCACAAGTACAAACATGTGGAGGACCCATTATATAAGAGAGAAAGTAACCCCAGCTGTTGTTCTTCGGTACATGCTTGGGTCACAGGAGGCCTGGGATACAGCCGCGGATATACTGGTCGGTATCATGAAACCAGTAAGATACGACGAGCAAAGCGCTAGAGGTTTAGCGAACTAAAGCCGTTAGAATGACCAAGATACGAGAATGAGGAAAACTCTCAGTGCACCCCATGAAGGAATACCTTAACTGAATGCACAGGGACCCACGGGATCCAAAAAAAGGTGGTTTTAGTTGGGTTAGAGTCCTACACCTCGGCATGATGCTTACCACCTAAAGCAAAACAAAACCAAAAAAAAAAACACACACACACATACATGTGAAGAGCGAAGTGACGGTTGCAATTTTTTTGGTGTGGAATTTATTTCTGAAAATCTACCAAAGGTAGTAATAATAAATTGTGCGAAAATTGTGGATGGGGTAGCCGAATAACTAACCCTGGTGATAAGTTCTAAGTGTAGATTCGCGACTGTAAAATAAATAAGCTATTTGATTTGTAGTTTCTGTGGCAGTTTTGCCTCTGTTTCGCTTATCCGCATGGCAGAGCATAAACTGCAGCGACCTCCGCCTACATAGTGCATGCTGAGCAGTGTTTTGGCGAAAATGCCAGCCCCTGTGCAGCGAAGCGTAATTTGGAGGAACACTGCACATACGGCAATTTCTGTTCCTAGGCGAATATAAGTTTATTCCTATAGGAGTGCAGCGCGCTCATCTGAGCAAAGAGAGAGAGAGAGACTAAAAATAGAAAAAAAATAAAAAAATAAACAATAAATAAATAAATAAAAAAGTGTTGCCAACGCCATTGGAAGCAAGCTAAGTATTGTATTTAGTTTGTTTTACTTCTGTTACTTTTCCCCCTCTTGTGTGGCGAAGAGGTAATAATACCCACAACAAATATGGATCCTACCGACACTCTGGCAAAAATGGGGAATAAAATAGAGGAGCTGACCATCATGATGGACAGCCAAAGAAGTATAAATAAGGCAATGAGGGCCCTACTGGGTGATATCAGCACTCTGCAGAAGGCAGCAGTAGAAGAGAGAGGCAACAGAAATCTTGGGGAGGCTATGGTGAAGGCAATCCAAACCTCACCGTTGATCAACTCTAGAGCGCAGGCAAAGAGAGCGAGAATAGCCATTCAACCCGATGAGATGGTAGAGGTTTCACAGCTACCAACCAAAAAGCGTACACGGGTCGTCTCACCAAAGCTGCATATTGGAACAGCACCAAAGAAGTTGCAGCAAGCCTCTGAACCAGAATAGCAATTGGTGAAACAGAAGAAAAGTGCCAAAAAGGATATTGGGGCTAAAGAACCCCCCAAGAGCCATGCGGCGGACAGAAAAAGAGATCCGGCCAAGGCCCGATGCGCTGATTATTGCAGCCACTGGAGAGGCTTAAAGAAAGCGTAACGCTCAAAGCTATCGGTTATGACGTCAAAGCTATTCACAGAACGGCTACAGGCGAGCTAATATTGGAACTGAAGCGAACGGTAGAGAGCAGAACGACGAGCCACCAAGCTGCGATCGCTGATGTGTTGAAGGAGACGGCAAGTATTCGTACAAACCAGCGGAGAAGCATTCGTACAAACCAGCGCGGTAGGATTCTCTTGGAGTGTCTGGCGCCCTAGAACCTCGTCCTTCTCAACCAAGGTGGTCAACACACATTCGACACCGGCAGGGGTAGATCCGTAATTGACCTGACTTTCGCCCACAATACCATTGCACGCATCGCACGATGGTCCATCTGCTACATCTACACGCACAGCGACTACTTAGCGATAGTTATAGAAGTGGACGATGCTGCACAACGGAATACAAAACGGGCGCAGAAGGCTCAGACAAAAGGCTGGAAAATGCAGTATTTTGATGCGGATATGTTTCAGCTGGTTTGAAGAGAAGAGTGTGTCAACACGGATACTGCCACGAGCATGACAGAACATGTCACCAATGGGCTCAGCAAAGCCTGTGACGCGGCAATGCCAAGGGTGGTAAGCGAACACTTCAGGAAGCCAGTTTACTGGTGGAAGGAAGAGATCGCAGCAGCCAGGAGGGCGTGCATCTAGGCCCGCCGGAAGGCACAGAGGGCACGAAATCGTCCAACATGGGAGACTCTCCGAGCGAACTACAGAAATTGCCGGAAAGCACTGAAGGTGCCCATCCGGAGTAGCAAAAATGAGTGCTTAAAGTCGCTGTGTGCGAAAGCGGATTTGGACCCATGGCGAATAGCATATAAAGTGGTCATGGGCAAGTTAAAGGGGCCTAGGTCCCCAAAGCCGACTGATGTCACTCTAATGAGCGCTCTTGTAGCCACCCTATTTCCCAAACAGGCAGATAGAATACACCACCAGGGACAGGTCCCAAATGACGACATACCAGCGGTTACCACAAACGACTTACTAGTATCATTGGGAAAAATCGATGACAAGAAGGCTCCCGGTCTGGACGGCATCCCGAACGTGGCTCTAAAAACGGCAATAAAGTCGAGGCCATAAGTTTTTATGAATATGTACAACGCTTGCATTAGGGAAGGGGTATTCTCGACTATATGGAAACGGCAGCGACTGGTGTTACTGCTCAAGCCGGGGAAACAACCAGAACAACCGTCAGCATATCGTCCGTTGTGTATGTTAGACACTATGGGCAAAGTCTTGGAAGGAATTATCTACGAACGACTCCAGGAAGTGCTCGAAAAAAAGGGCGGGATCTCCGAGCGTCAATATGGTTTCCGAAAGGGACGTCCAACTGTAGACGTAATCCCAGCCGTAATGGATGTAGCCCAAGAAGCCACGTGAGGCGAACGATGGCGTTGCGGCACGAAAAAATACTGCGCGGTGGTCACGTTGGACATACAAAATTTGTTCAACTCAGCGAGCTGGCCACTGATTATGGATGCGTTACACAATTTCGGCGTTCCAGTATACCTACAATGGCAGATATCTAGCTACTTTCAGAGCAGAGTGTTACTCTATGATACTGACGCAGGAGTTGGACGCTATGAAATCACGGGTGGCATCCCACAAGGACCGGTACTAGGCCCTACTCTCTAGAACGTCATGTACGATGGCGTACTACTTTTGGACCTACCGACGGATGTAACACTCATCGGATACGCAGACGATATCGCTATGGTGGTGTTGGGGACCGTATTTTTTTGTCCTCGGGGAGGTCCTATTGCTGCTTGTCCTGGCGCGCGAATACCTATATACCTAGATTCACTCTTTAGAATAAAACACTACATCACTTTTAGTTTAAAAACATCAAGAAGCTTTATTCTTAAAGTACTAATTCTTAAATACTATTCACAAAAACAATTACAGTCTACATATTGACTTTTCTGGTGTTCCAGTTACGCAATTGTTGATTGGTGTCAGTTGCTCAAGCCAACAGACCTACTGAATGTAGAAGTGTCGTCGGTGCATTCTAAATGCCCTTCGTCAGCTTGAATGCGGAACTGTGACACCCTAAAAATTTACATAATAATTAATACTTAAATACTATTCATTTACAATATTTGCACCCTAGAAATATGTGCTCTCTTAATGAATTTAATTGCGTAAAGCTAACTACACCAAATGTGGAGTATCTGTTAGGAGTCGGTGCTGTGAGTCAACTACGCGTAGGTAGCTCGATTCTAACTCACAACATTGCTCCCCTCTTTCGAAAAGAAGTTAGAGCAACTAACTTCCATTAAATCTTTACAATATTTTTCTTGCACTGCAAACAATTATGTGCATCGATTTAACTCTATAGTACATACATATAATATGTTTTATTTTTTTTTCTTAAAATCGCCTTATTTAGGTTCTATCACGTTTTTTTTTATTCTCTTCTTTTCCATATATTTTTTTTCTCTAGCTTTTCTTTTGTACTTTTTTTTCGTTACTTTATTTTTGTTGTTTTATTTTTATCTATCATTTTTTTTCTTATATTCCCCTTTTTATAGTTTGGTTTTTTATTGACTCTTTTCTCATTGGCGTATATATATATACAAACATTTATACAATAGCAAGATTCTATTTTATACCTAAAATCTTATATTATACTGCGACCTCTGCTACGTGCTGGTCCAGTTGACGGCCGCTGTTGTCGGAGTGAAATCCCTCGATGAACTCCGCATACCCCTCCCTACTTTCTGGACCAGTACGTATGATATTCGAGGCTGGCGATTTTGTTTACCATTAAAACTTGGTTTGTAGTGGCATTCTTCTCTCGATTTATACATCGTGCCCCAGCGGATGTATGTGGTACTGCCTCTGCTTATAGTATTTAGCTTATAAAATGCATTTGAAATACATGAGAGATTACAATACTCCTCCGTTATTTACTTTGCAGCAATGCGTTTTATGGTGCAAGTGCTTCTCTTGGCGCCCAAAGTGGGACTCGAATCCACGACCCCGAGATTAAGAGTCTCTTGTTCTTTGCAGTGTTTCTCTTGAGCTTTCTTATTTTGGAATTTGATTTCGTTGACCTCGATGTGTAGACTATCAGTATTTCTCCGAGATACACGGTTAATAACGCAATTTGCGTACTCCGATCAGATACCAGTCTCTGTCTCTTCTTCTAGTAAATCAATTTCATCAGCGAATAATATTTCTTATGTTCATCCTCTGGATTGAACATATACTTTACTGAAGCAATTGACTTCCCTAAGACGAATTTCCTCTGCTTTTTTATATTTGGTGGTGGTTTCAGACACCCTCCTTATGCTTTTGCCCATCTTCAACTTATTCAAAAACAATTCTGGTCAGATTGTGATCTACTGGGTGGACACTGTATCGTAAGATTGTCCAATGCAAAATATGAAACCGCAAGGAAATTTTTCCATTGTTTGTCAATAAACCCATCCAACACGTGATCAAACACTGCGGCCATATACTGTTTCGAGAATATCACTTCAGTCGCCATTCATCCCCAATCCATCGAATAATACGTTGGTCCTTTAGTCCGCACTGTCTTCCGATATACTCGTATGGTCTTCCCGGAACTTCCTGCTTCAATTCACATCATCAGAGCTGAATACTTATAATAATTTTCTTAATTTTCTAGTTAACATTTTAGTTTGATATCTTTCTATGTTTAATTTTTGTGGAACATTTTATAAGTTAATTTAATAAATGAATTTCAAAACTATATAATATATAAATAAATATACTATATATACTGTACGAAAAGTAATTTTCGTAGGCACAACAACATCGTCATCCGCTACATAACAGCATGCGCCAAGTCAATTACCTTTGGTAGCAGTTGGTGAAACAACCATATAATGGCGAGTCAGCAGAAATAATCATGCATACTGACAACAAATATAACGTTGCATTGGCCTTGAGTTCGTTACCCATAAGCCAATAGCATTACTTTGGTGTATTTGCATTCTTCAATATTTTGTTGTGTATTCATTTTACCGTACCACTTAAGTTTTTGTTATTGTAATTAATTTTAGTTAGAATTGTATTTAAGGCCATAACTGGCAAATAAAATCGTGAATTATAACCAAGCTTACAACAAGTGAAGTTTATTTCATCCCAGCAAGTTGTTCAAGTTCAAGTGCTTGAAACAACTATTTCAATTTCCTACCTCCTATCCAGGTTAAAGTGCCTGTATAGGAATCAAAGTTAGGACCCCGACGTGATTTAAACACGTAACATTTGCGATATCCTGGTGCAAGTAACAGTGTTATCATTTAGCACGCCGACAGAGTCGAACGTTGCGAACCAACAAGCAGCATTCACATCAGTGTGCGCAAGGAAGCAAGAATATGGACAAATTTAGCGATTTAGTTGCATCGCAGCAGGAACCCGGAGAGGGAATACAGAGAATAATCCGGAACTACAAAAAGGATTCGGTGGAACGAAAACAGTCCACATCCTATTTTGAAGAATGCTGTCGATGTCTAAATGAGGCATGGACACAATTCGAAATAACCGACAACACAATAAGGCAGCTGGAAAATATATCAATGAACCATCGGTATTTCACGAAATATCAAAAGTTGTCACTCAATCAACCGAGAAGAGTTTGAAATCGCATTGATGGCAAGAACCAGCACCCATCATCCAGCACCTACAACGCCAGCACACCGTACTAATTCAAAGGAAATAGAACCCCGACCTGCCGCAAGGATTCCAACGCCTACAGAGAGGCAAGTGAATGGTGCCACACCCAACATAAGCGGCATCATGCGCAAACAACAAGCGTTCTTAATGTCTCCTGGCCGGCTATTTTCTGGATTGTCGAACATCATAACCACAGGAGTACTACGAGGGTAACATTAAACGCATCAACAAACTATGGGACGAGATCGAGACCATAAATTACCAGATCTTTGAGGAAATATCAACATCAGAAGACGCAGGGTATCACCATTCAGCATACCTGTACATGGAAGATCAGGTTCATCAGAAGTTGATTATTTTGTGCACCAAAGCAAGGGCTCCGACTTCCACACTGCAACCTGAACCGCTTGCATGTCGTTTGCCCAAAATTTCTATACCCAAATTTGACGGCAACTACCTCAAATGGCACCAATTCTTTGATATGTTCTCAGAAATGGTGCACAAGGCTTCAATTGCCACAACACGAAAAATGTGGTACTTGAAGTCGAATGTCACTGGAGAAGCTAAAAGATTAATCAGGCATTAACCCAGGAGAATTATGAGACAGCGTGGACCCTTCTCCAAGACCGGTACCACAATAAACGAGTGCTGGCCTCCACACTACTCCAACAAATCATAGGGCATTCCAGCCTATCACAAGAAAACACATCTTCAGGAGCAATAAAAAACCTCTATGATGTTGTAAGAGAAAGCATCTTGGCCATCAATAATATAGGAGTCGACGCATCCTCGTGGGACCCAATATTTCTGCATATCCTCGAGAAGAAGTTAGATCGCCAGAGTCACTTTCTGTACGAGCAGTCAATAAAGAATCCTAAGGAGATTCAAACATTGGAAGACTTTTTTGCACTCCCCCGAGCATCGTTTCCAATCTCTGGAAAACTCTCGGGGGACGAGAGATACCACATTCATCAAGGGCAGTATCAACAGTTGCAACTGCGACTACGAAAAGCAACTTTTGTCAGGGCACAAACCATCCGCTGTATTATTGTAAATCATTTCTACAATTATCAGCAGTAGCTAGACTAAACTGGGCTCAAAGGCAACAACTATGCGTTAATTGCCTTAAGGGTGACCATACGTCAAACACATGCACCGCACGTGGCTGCTCGAAATGTAACAGAAAACACAATTCACTGCTGCACTTGGGAACCAATCTCCCATCAACAAAACATACGATAGAACCCAAAGCGGCCAATTCATCAGTTACATCAGCAGTAGCCAATACATTGGCGGCATCCCAAGGCCATGTTTTGTTAGCAACAGCCAGAGTAACTATCACGACAAGCAACGCACAATCTAATGATTTCAGAGCCATCTTAGATCCCGGCTCACAGGTCAACTTAGTGACCGAACGGCTGATCAAACGGCTACCAATTACTCCAAGCAACGCAACGCTCCACATTGAAGGCATTGGACACAGCAGAAAAATAGCAAACCAGCACGTCAACACCCAGTCCAGTCACGAACAAGCAGTTTTTCTACAAGGTTAGAGGCATTTGTATTGCCAGATATTGTCCCAATGCAACTGGCACAACCTCTGAACAACTCATCATGGAGAATACCGAAAGAAGTGTTACTAGCCGATCCTCACTTCACACGCCCTGACAAAATCGAAGTTTTGCTTGGCGCTGCATTTCACCATCAGCTACTCCTAACCGGGCAAATAAGGTTAGGAGAAAATCTCCCAATCCTACAAACCACAGTGCTTGGTTGGATGGCAGCTGGAAAACTCGGCACTCAAGATTCCACCACCGCAACATGTGGGGTACTGACAAATGAGGATAAGCTGTTAGAGGAGTCAATTTAAAAATATTGGAACCTTGAAATGGAAGACACAAAACCAACAATGTCTGCCACAATGTGTTGTTCCTAACTTTGATTCCTATACTGGCATTTTAACCTGGATAGGAGGTAGGAAATTGAAATAGTTGTTTCAAGCACTTGAACTTGAGCAACTTGCTGGGATGAAATAAACTTCACTTGTTGTAAGCTTGGTTATAATTCACGATTTTATTTGCCAGTTATGGCCTTAAATACAATTCTAACTACAATTAATTACAATAACAAAAACTTAAGTGGTACGGTAAAATGAATACACAACAAAATATTGAAGAATGCAAATGAAGCAAAGTAAGGCTATTGGCTTATGGGTAACGAACTGGCATTGACTCAAGGCCAATGCAACGTTATATTTGTTGTCAATATGCATGATTATTTCTGCTGACACGCCATCATACGGGTGTTTTACCTACTGCTACCAAAGGTAATTGACTGGGAGCGGATGACGATGTTGTTGTGCCTACAAAAATTACTTTTCGTACATTCCCCCGCGTTGAGCAATTTTGGTCAACTCGCTTCTAAATTGACGATGAATGGTGGTGGGTGTTGTCGCGGCGTTGGTGTTGGCTGAAATTTCTTGGACCTTTTGAATTTCCATATGAAGCATATGATGAGATATTTGCGGATAACAAAAGGGCGGTATAGCTGACCACATGGTGGTGGTGACTGTTGGACCTTTTTGTTTCTGGTAGGTGCTGGTAGGTTCTGGTTGGTCTCATATGCTAGGTGCGGTTGGAGTGCGTATTTTTCGCCTTGGGGGCCGTGGGTACTTCGTACATGATGTTGATGGTACTAAAGTCTTTGAACCTGGCGTAGGATGTGTATGTGGAACTGGAATTGCTGTAGTGACCTTGAATTGTGATTACTTTAGTATTGGCGATACAGTTAGGATGCATGGTTAATGTTTCAGAGCCTGTTATTGTTAGTATAGTGGAGAATATCCACTGATTCTTCTGATGCAATTGGGTTCACATAGAGCTACAATGCGATTGTGTGATGTTACAATCTGTTGTAGCTTTGTTGTTGAATAGATTAATTTCGCAGGAAAATGCAGCTGATTCTCTTCCATAGGTCAGGTGGTTGCTTTCACATATCTAGGCGCCTTCCTTGGTTTTGAAGCATTTGTGGGATGTACTGATCACGATGAGGGTTCACCGCTAGAAAGGAGGTATCTGGAGCTATTGTGTACATTGATTCGTTCCTCATAATTGGAATCGGGATGAGTTGGAACAGGTCGAAATGTTGTTGATCGATAAGAGGTACCCTGATTAGAAATATGACCTTGCTTTTTGTGACTGCTCCTTCTGCTTTCATTATTTTATAGAATTGCATTATGTTGGATTGCTCAGTGGGAAGTTGTCGAGCTAATGGAAGGTGCGCCTTAATGGTGCTGATCTGAGCTTGTAGTTGTTGCGGTGTGAGTAATGTTGGACTAATTCTACCATGGTGTGTATCTGTGAGCACATCGATGATGTCTGCCTGTATTCGTTGAAGGTTGGCCGCCATTAATGACAATTGGGTTGCTGCTAGAAACAATAACTGCCCAATCTTAATTTGATTTGTGTTGCCGATCACGCTGTTATTTACTGCGTCTATGTCCTTCTGTAGCTCAGAAATTCGTGACCTTGTTGCTCGTTCGTCCTTCTTGATGACATTAATGGTAGAGTCAATGATGGAGGTTTGATTTTTAAGTAAACGCTGCAGATGATTTTCGTTGGTTTTTACTTCATTAATTGTGTGAGACATTTCTTCCGCGTAGTCTGAGTGGAGAACACCGAACAGGGTGCGAGCAACGTTTCCAACTATATTGAGTGCCGCTCTTCTTTTCCGCCCAACCGATAGCATATCTTTGTCCTGCAATAACTCATCCCGTGTCTGATTTGAGTCGTTGCTTAGGGCGTAACACGTGGAATTTTGTTCTGCTCTTGTATATAAGTTCTGGAGTGCTAAGATGCCGGAAGAGGAGGTATCGATTTCTGCCCAAAATGATGCCAAATCATAGTACCCCACCATTTTCCATTCTGCTGTTATCATTCCTGTTGTCCCGATGCCTTCGATATACTCGTATATCCCAGGGTCCTTACCAAAGTTGTTGACATGGACTGAGCTGCTTAATATTGCCGGGATCAGTAGCAAAGAAACAATAACTGTTACCAGTAGAGAGCTGGTCGGTGAGGCTCGCCTCCTTTTTGTTGGTATTACATTTGATTCGGTTGAACGAGGCTGGGTGGTTGTGAGATGGACGCTGTGGAGGTTATTATTGCTAAGCTGGGAAGGTACACCGAAATCGTTATCCGCATCAGGGTCCTTTACTGGAAGGGGTGCGAGCTTGTGGATTGGATGCTTTCAGACTTCAGTTGACGTTTGAATGTTAGCCACACATACTGCGCCATCTTGGCCTTCGTATGTTTTGATTATCCTTCATAGTGGCCAGCGAAGGGGTGGTAAGTTGTCTTCTTTGACTATTACCATCATAACTGGTCTTGCATTATCCACCTGCTCTCTCCCCTTGTGCCTGTATTGAAGTTCATTCAGATAATCTCGAGACCATCAGTTCCAGAATTCATGCTTCAGATACGATACTAGCTTCCATCTGGTTAACAATGAAGCTTTGGTCGATGTGGCAGCCGTGTCAATTGGTGCTGTTAGAGGTTCGCCAATTAGGAAGTGTCCTGCCGTTAATGTGTGTATGTTTGGGACGGTTGAAAAGGGTTTTAATAGTCGAGAGTTTAAGATGGGTTCTATTTGAACCATCACCGTTTCCAATTCTTCATAAGTTAATGCACTCCCCACACTTCTTACAAAAAGAGTTTTGGCAGATTTGACTGCTGCTTCCCATATTCCGCTAAAATGTGGTGCTCTTGGTGGAATGCAGTTGAATTTGATGGCCTTGTTGTTGCATGTCCTGATTACAGCTTCTTGTGCCTGTTCCCGATGGATTGCTTCTTTTAACTCTAAAAGCTGATTTTTGGCGTCGTCGCAGTTTGTTGCGTTGTCGCAGTACAAATTTCGACAGTCCCCTCGCCGGCCTATGAAGCGCTTTAGGCATCCAATGAATGCTTCTGTGGTTAAATCGCTGACTACTTCTAGATGCACCGCCTTTGTGGCAAAGCAGCAAAACACTGCTGCATAAGCTTTGTGTGGTCTTTTCCCTCTCGCCTTGAAATGGATCTAGAAAGGGCCGCAGAGGTAGGTAGGTAGGTAGGAGTGGCCGCCCAGTTTGCCAAAAGCACACTTGACCACACATAATGGCCCATTGTGATACCATGGTGTGGCGCCGTTCAAGCACTGACTAAAAAGGTTCCCATACTTGGGATGGTGATAGTCAGCGCAAGGACAGCGCCTTGAAAGGCACGACTCCCCCGTCATATTTCAGGAAACCATCCTGATACTTTGATGAACCTGGCTATGTCCCTAATATTAATGGATGACAGCTCTGTCAGGCTTGTAAGAAAAGGGGCACCAAAGGTTCGAATTCTTCTTCTGCTCAAGGATGGGCAGTGGCATAAGAGGTGGAAAACCGTCTCGTCCTCCTCCTCGAAGCCACAGCCTCGGCAAAAGTCATTTGAGGGTAGGCCCAGTCTTTCTGCGTGCTGTCCCATTATGCAGTGGCCGGTCAAAACCGACACAGTTGTCGACAGTGATACGCGATCAAGTCGAAGAAGTTGATTGGTTCTGTTTTTGTCCATGTTTGCCCAAGTTAGTCTAGCCGTGTGGCAGGATTCCTCGTTAGCCCAGGATTTGTAGGCGTCAGCCAGATATTTCCGTTTGACTTCGAGCTTGGCTGTTGCCAGTGGAATGCCGATGTTTACAGAGGGGTGAATGTCGTGCATTAGCGTGCCTGCCTTGGCAAGCTCGTCCGCCTCGCAGTTTCCCGGGATTTCGCTGTATCCGGGAACCCAGACTAGGTGCACCCGAGAGTAACTTGCGAGCTTATTTAAAGATGTTCGACATTCATGAACTAGTCTTGATGTGGCCGTGGAGCCAAAAAGAGATTTAATGGCGGCCTGGCTGTCTGAGAAGATAGATACGTCAACTGCGCCGATATCACTACTCAGCATCCATTTGGCTGCGTGGTAAATGGCCATGACCTCAGCTTGAAAAACGCTGCAATGGTCTGGGAGACGTAGGGAGATGTTTAAGTCCAGCTTGTCGGAATAAATACCGCTGCCGACTCTACCTCCAAGTTTGGAACCGTCGGTGTAGATTTCGACTGTTTCACCGACGATTCGGTTTTCTGAGGTCCAGTCGCTTCGACTTGGAATTGAGGTCGAATTCCCTGTTCAAATCGGGATAGACCGATATATAATCGATAAAGTTGGGGACAGGTGGGTCCTGATTCAGAATTGAAGCATGGCCTGTCAGGGTTATGCGCCAGTGCGAAAGAGCATTAAGTCTAATCGCTGTCAGCTTGGCTTGTTGCTTAACCAGGATCCCCGAGGGGAGCCAGTGCAGCATGGCAAAAAGGGCTTTCGTAGGTGTGCTACGAAGAGCGCCAGTGATCAGTAGAGCAATGGATCTTCTGATTTTATCAAGGGGTTTGATATTACAGGCTTTTTCAAGAGCTTGCCACCAGAAGACCGACCCGTATAACAGGTTTGGTTCAACGATGGCCGTGTAGAGCCAGAGCACGACTCGAGGACGAAGTCTCCATCGTGCACCAACTGCTCTTTTACAGCAGTATATAGCGCATGTTGCCTTACGTGCCCTCTCAGCTAGATTGGCTTTCCAATTAAGCTTTGGGTCGAGAATCAGGCCTAAGTACTTAACGTGTGTGCTCAAAGAGAGCGGAGTGCCGTTTAGACTAGGCATTGTAAACTTTGGAATTTTGTACTTCCTGCATAGTCTCGGTTTTGGATGGGTTAACCCCAAGTTCGAATTCGCGACACCAGTTCGACACAATAGAGAGTGAATAGTTAAGTTTTTCGGAAAGTGTTTGTGGGAATTTGCCGGATGCCGCGATTGCTATGTCGTCCGCATAGGCTATCACTTTGCATCCAGTAGATTCCAATCTCACCAGTAGTGTGTTAACTGCCAGGTTCCAGAGGAGGGGTGATAAAACACCCCCTTGTGGCGTGCCCCTGTTAACCACCCTCCTGGATTGGGCACTGCCGATCGTGGAAGTGATGATCCTAGATTTTAATAGAAGCTCTATAAATTTAAGAAGACCTGAATTCAGGTTAAGATTATAGAGTGCGGAGATGACAGCGTTGGGGCATACATTGTTGAATGCTCCCTCGATGTCCAGAAATATGGCAAGTGTGAATTCCTTGTACGCCAAGGATTTGTCAACTTGAGAAATGAGAGAATGAAGTGCTGTTTCAACCGATTTGCCTTTAGAGTAAGCGTGTTGAGATACAGAGAGAAGAGAAGGGTTGATAGATGTCCTGATATGTAGGTCAAGAGCTCTTTCTAGAATCTTAAGAAGAAAGGATGTTAGACCTATGGGTCTGTAATCCTTAGGTTTGGTGTGCGAGGCCTACCCAACTTTTGGTATGAAGACGACCCGAGCCGTGCGCCAGCGTAAGGGAATGTATTGCAGTCTGAGGCTTGCATTATATATTTGAAGCAGCCATGGAAGGATAATCTCTTCCCCATTTTGGATATCGGCAGGAATGATGCCGTCCAGTCCGGGGGACTTGTATGGCTTAAAGGGTTGAATGGACCATTCAAGGTGACTTTTTGTCACTTGGAATATGGGGAGGGTATCATGCGAAACCTGCTCCACCTGGTAGAGTGCTTGATCCGCTGAGGCTAAACTCCCTTGGAAGTGGGTGTCTAGCAGGATATCAAGGGTTTCGGCGCTTGAGTGAGTCCAGCTGCCATCTGGTTTTTGGATACAGTCAAGGGCTTTGTTAGAGGAGTGGAGAATTTTACGAAGACGGCTAGCCTCGGACGTCGATTCAATGCTTTCGCAAAATTCCCTCCATGACGCTCGTTTCCCTCGCCTAATGGCGTATTTCAACTCTTTTTGTTTATTTTTGAAAGGGGCACACTCAGCTGTAACTTTAGCTTTGTTGAAAAGCATTCTACAAGTTTTGCGAAGACTTGCAATTTCCGAGTTCCACCACGGAGGTTTAGGTTTGCCCCGTGGTTCGGCAGTGATGCAAGAAATATGAGTGGCTTTTTTAAAAGCTGTGGACAGATTGTCGACCGCCCGATCAATGTCGGGACAGTTGTGGATAATAGGGGGAGTCGTTGCTAAGCATGACCCCAGTTTGAGCCGGAAAAGAGGCCAGTTCGTGTTTTTTCTATTGACAGGTTTAAGAGATTCTGTATTGCCTGTAGTCTCCCTCAAGTCAATGTCAAAGGTGATATAGCAGTGGTCCGAAAAGGAGCATTCCTGTGAGACGAACCAATTGCTTTTCATGTTCGAGTAGTTATCGCTGACGAGCGTGATGTCAAGCACTTCCTTCCTTACGGATGTAAGGAAGGTCGGCTCATTTCCCCGGTTAGCAATGCCTAAGTTATTTGAAATGATAAAGTCGAAAAGACACTCACCTCGATCATTTGTGCCGGAGCTGCCCCATATTTCGTGATGGGCATTGGCATCGGCGCCGATAATTACCGGAATCTGTTTCTGGTGGGCTACAGCAACCATTTGCTTCAGTATGTTTGGTGGCGGGGAGTCGCCATAGTCATGAGCCATGTAGTTCGAGGAGATCCAGAAAGTCCGTGGACCCATTTCAATGACCATGGCAACATTGTCTTTGTCACTGAATCTAGGGAGTAAAAGAGCGTTAACGCTGTTTTTTACCAGAATGCAGGATCTTGGTTTACCTTGATCCTCGATATATACCATACGATATCCGTATGCATTGAGTCCAAAAACCCGGTCATTTATGACCCAAGGTTCTTGGACGAGAATGAGCTCCTCCCCTATATCCGAGAGGCGGAGAAGCAGGGCTGCCGAGGCAGTTTTCGAATGCTGAAGGTTAATCTGTAGTACCTTCAGCATTGTCTGGAAGAGTGATTATAGTGGAATTCAACTCCTCCTCTTCGGACATTGGAGAGATGTATCCACCAGCCGCATCCGTATCCATGTGGTCGAAGAATTCTCCGACCAGTTCGGAAGTTGAGAAGCGGCTGCTTCTGGTTGTAACGGAGCACATACTCTCATTGTCACTACCCGACAAAGGGGTGAGAGCCGGGCCCGAGCAGCTAGGCTCTTTGGCAGTGGCTTGTGGGACAGCACCAGCTGGGGGAGGCTGTTGGGGGGCTTGGGCATCGCACTTGTAGATGCGGAGAGTGATGGCTCCAAAGCCATAATTAATCACCCCCTCGCGGGAGTTGATGGGAACAAGGGATTGCTCGTTCAAAATGATGGTGACCTCACGCAAAGTGCCTTTGGGGTCACCAACTTTCGCGACCTTCCAGCCATCGGTGGGAAGATCGGTGTTGCTGAGCTTGAGGATCTTTAAGATTGCGTCGGGCTCAGAGGGCTCGGCAGGAAGCCATGTTTTGGAGCGAGGGCGTTGGGGAATCTGGTCCAAAGGTACAGCGTTGAGCTGTGCACCCGGCCATATCTCACCTACCCTATTGATCGCTACCTTGTATAGATCCGCCGACCGTTGGTCCGAGCAAGATATGATCTTAATATGTCCTTGATACCATCCTGCGTCACGGCAGCTGGGTGAAGGACCAGGGTTGAGGGACATAACCTCAACGAAAATTGGTAACAGTGCCATTTCGACCTGTCTCCAATTGGCAGGAGTAATGGTCCCATCGGCATTGGCAGAGTCGATAACAGCCCATGTGAGGCTCTCTTTCACAATCTCACTGAGCGGTTTGGAGAGCTTAGGTTTGGGAGTAGCCAGCCTTACGCGCTTAGGGATGCTTTGGGTGGATTGGCCCGGGCGATCGGCTGATCTCTGCCTCTTGGGGTTACCGGCTGCTTGTGCAGTGGAGGAGTGGACACGCACATCAGCGTGTGCTTTTGCCCACTCAAGCTTGCCCTTGTCGTATTCTGACAGTTGAGATGGTTCTGAAGCGTTGAGCCTCGTCAAAATACGGTAAGCCGCTCTACGCGTCCTGTACGCCCTTGTACTCGGGTTCACGTTGGTAGGTGCACCTGAAGGAGGAGCGGTACGAGGAGCAGTTACCATCGACTTGTGAGGCAATATCGAGGCGTTTGCTGAAGAGGGCTTAGGCGGAGCGACTGCTGCTGGTTTGTGAGTCAATACCCTAGCAGCCGCTGAAGAGCCAGGGGACAGCGAAGAGCTCTTGGGTGGCTTATTAGCCGAAGCTGTGGTGCTTCTTGAAGGGGCAGTGCTTATGCTGCTTGTCTTCGAACCAAGGGCGGGGGTGTTGCTGGTGGGCATTTGCCTAGCCAGGGTTTTGCGCGTCCCTGAGGGGATATGCGCGGAAATTTTGTTTGTGTTTGTGTTTGTGTTTTTATTTTTTGATGTGTCCATGCAATAAGCGTCCCCACTCAAAGCCGCTATCTCAGTCCGAACGTGTGGTCACTAAATATGGTCCCATGGTTATCTGTGCAAGCAGGGAGGCCATGCGAGGGTTGGCACAAGCCCTTATGGGGTCAAGTGCTCAGAGCCAGACCAGTGCTAATCGGTAGTTCCACTCAACCGAACCCACACTACCGACCTAACGGTAACAGACGTCGAACGTACTTTGAGGCCTGCCAAGGTTTTAACGGGACGGGGGCAGCTGCAACCTTAGACTGGAGCCGTTCACACTCAAGTTTCACCTTGGTGCTACCGTGACAAAAGACAACTAGGTCCAGAAAATTACAGCTACCAGCCCAGGGCAATCAGAACAGTTTGGTCCAAAGGGAAGTCCGGGAACGAAGGATGGGGGTCGTGCCAATTGGTGCTACTGAACTCCCGTGCAAGAAAACAGCAGCACCTGGGGGAGTGTAGACCATTTAGCGTAAGCCAGGGTGCACCGCGTGGAGGCGGTCTACATTACACGCCAAGGGCCGCAGAAGTCGACTCCTCAATTGATGAATGGTCGTGCTGGTTGGACTCGTTCTGCAGGTAACCTCCCCATTATTTGTTGGAAAAGTTTAGGCTTCGCTTTGGTGCAGCGAACGCAATGCTGTACAATTGACCGTGCCATGGATTTGCCTTTTATAGGCCAGAACCGCTGACGAAGGTGGGCTAGTAGAGTCTGTGGCCCACAGCGCAAGTGTTCTTTGTGATACTCTGTTACGAGAAGTTTTGACAGGGGGTCGTTGTATGGAATGATTATTGGATGCTTGGCATTATATGAAATGGTGGCTGCTTGAAGTCGTCCTCCCACACGCAATTTCTCTTCGGCGTCCACAAATGGGTTGGGGTTGGCTAACTGACTGTTTTTGCTCACATTTGTATTTTTGGCGAGGGCCTTGATATCTTCTTTGAACTCAGATACTTGCATGGTGTGGATAATGACTGTTAGAGCTTTGCTTTGTTCTTGAGGAGTTAGCGCAGTGTGACTTCTTCGTTCCTTTTTCGTAGTCTTTGCATGATTTATAAATCTCAATACATATGCTACAATGTTTTTTATTTTTTTAACGAGTTTTTGTGGTTAATTTTGTAGATCATTTCCTCTAAGTCGTTTGCAGCCGTAATAGTTGCTGTTACCGCGGTTCGTCTCCTTCCGATCGTAGTCTCGATGGCCAGTTCTTTTGAGTATGATTTTGGCCAATCGTCCATTTTTCTGTGAAGGAAGATAGGTCCATAAAACCACATATTGCAGGTGCTTAACTCTGACGGTGCTAATCCTCTGGATAGTATATCTGCTGGGTTTTCCTGAGAACGGACGTGTCGCCATTGGGAGGTGAGAGAGAGCTCTTGAATTCTTGAAATTCTGTTAGCGACAAATGTTTGGAATGACGTTGACTGTGCGCTGATCCATGAGAGAACAATTTTTGAGTCAGTCCACAGATACGTTGGGACATCGGTTAAGCTCAAGTCCTCCTTTACTCGTGCTGCTAGATGGGCACTGAGTAATGATAAGCAGAGCTCTAGCCGTGGTCTTGTTTGTGCTTTCAGTGGTGTTATGCGAGATTTTGCGCATAGAAGCCGTACGACAATTGATCCGTCAAGGCGGATTCGAGCGTAAATTGCCGTACCGTATGCCTTCTCTGAGGAATCAGCGAATGCATGCTTAGTGCCTCTTTGAAATATGTGTCTGGCAATGTGGCTATTATTGAGTTTGTTCAGGCTACTACGGAATGTGGTCTATTTAGTATGTAGTACAGTCGGCAATTCGTCAGACCATGACAGCTTTCTCTGCCACAATTCCTGTATGATAATTTTAGCTGTTTCCACTATTGGTGCCAGTACATCCTCGTGGGACCCAATATTGCTGCATATCCTCGTGAAGAAGTTAGACCGCCAGAGTCAGTTGATGTACGAGCAGTCAATAAAGAATCTTAAGGAGATTCAAACATTGGAAGACTTTCTGCACTTCCTCGAGCATCGTTACCAATCTCTGGAAACGCTCGGGGGACGAGAAAGACCACATTCATCAAGGGCAGTATCAACAGATGCAACTGCGAGAACGAAATGCAAGTTTTGTCAGGGCACAAACCATCCGCTGTATTATTGTAAATCATTTCTACAATTATCAGCAGTAGCTAGACTAAACTGGGCTCAAAGGCAACAACTATGTGTTAATTGCCTTAAGGGTGACCATACGTCAAAAACATGCTCCGCACGTGGCTGTTCGAAATGTAACAGAAAACACAATTCACTGCTGCACTTGGGAACCAATCTCCCATCAACAAAACATACGATAGAGCCCAAAGCGGCCAATTCATCAGTTACATCAGCAGTAGCCAATACATTGGCGGCATCCCAAGGCCATGTTTTGTTAGCAACAGCCGGAGTAACGATCACTTGCCGGAGAATTAAATGAGTTCAGAGTAACTCTTGGGTATAATTTTCCTATTTAGTATAATTTGTGTGTCCTTTTGATTATTACACTTTTTCCATTTTAAATTTAGATTAATTTATTTCTGTAACTCTAATTATTTTCTAAGCTACTTTTGTTTTTAATGTCAGGTTTTACAAAGATTATAATTTTTTAATTTATAACTTTTCTTAATGCGAGTATATTTTGAATATTTAATATGTAATAATCCGTACATATTTTGTGAAATTGGTAAGAACCAAAATTCGTTTAGAAAAAATAGAATTTCTTTTAAATCATAGCCCTTCTTTTTCAATCAATTTGTTCTTCATATATTGATTTTTTTTATTACTTTTTTTTTTGTTTAAATATTTCATAATTTGTTTCGTATCATTTCTCTTTTTATATAATATCTTTTTAAATTTACCAATTCTTTTGCCCTCTGACATAAACAAAATTTTATATCAATTCTGGGCAAAACTAGTTGCCCATTTTACATAAGCGGGTATATAATAGATAAGCCCGTTCAAAAAATTGTCGATTGCATGACTCAATTTTTCATTTCATCTAACTACTCTATATATTTCAATTGACTACTAGCCTGGTATGTATATATCCATTAAAAAGTGTATTTTCCTACAACATGTAACCTGCTCTTACACAAATACATACATACATTCAAGGCATACTTTTATTAATTGCCACAGTTAAAATGTTGGCATCCTTGCTGTCAATCCTACCGTTATTAACTAATTTGTTATGGTAAGTTAAATATATTGTTCTAATTCAATGTATATATATATATATATATATATATATATATTTATACATTACTATTCCCCATACGTTAATTTACTAAGCGATAAATCGAAAAAATCTATGTATATTTACATGTAGCCTGCTATAGTATGTAAATATCTGCAAAAATATACATACGTACATACCCATACCTCTTAACTAGAATACTTACTTCTTTCAATATACGTTCGTACATTCACTCTTTATCTTATACACATATATTCTCGCACATATATATACTTATTTCAACAGCGGCTCCGTTGCCTGCCGTATGTTTGTATTTATTTTAAGTTAAGTTTAATATTACTTACCCACGACTGTCTTATGATTTTATTTTGAATTATTATTTAATATTAAAATAATATATATTTTTCTTTACGGTGCGTCATTCGGCTAGAGTGCCTAATAAGCATATTTACATTACGTAAATTTTATTCGCCAGAGTTTATTTGGCAAACTTCTGCAGGCATTGACTTTGAAAGTGGGCGCTGTGTGTGTTATTTAATATACACACGTACGTGTTTTCGTTGTTATTCTTGTGTTTACCCTGGTAAAACACTGTTAACACATGTCTTTAGTTGTGTGGTCTTATGTGGAACAATTTCAATAAATTATTATGTAGCTATTATGTAGTATGCTTGCCCTTAATTGTTACGACTGTTGTAACTGGGATGCGAATCTCTGCTACTACATACGGACCTATCCAAACAGGTGAGAATTTATTTCTTCTAGCCTGATTCTTCCTTAGTACCTGGTCACCCACATGAAATATTACTGGGTTTAATACCTTGTTATAGGCTTCCCTGGCTACCCGTTTAGCACAATCCTGGTTTACTCTAACCAATTCGTGCGATCGCTGTAACTGATATGCTTGCTCTTTATTGGGGTCATCAGCATTGTACACTGGCGCACATTTGCGCTTTAAATTTGCTGGCATGTTGAAATCAAACCCGTAGAGCGTTCTAAACGGAGTTTGCTTCGTTGACACATGCACAGTATTATTGTGTACATGTATTGCAGTGGTCAACCATTGATCCAAATTCGACCTGTCTTCCTTCGCAAAACTGCTCAAGTACTCGGCCAGAGGTCGATGACTACGTTCCAAAGAGCTATTCGCCTGGGGATAATATGGTGTTATATGCAATTTCTTGACTCCCAGCATTTTACACGTTTTTGAGAATAGTTTCGATATAAAATTTGAACCATTGTCGGTTATCAAGACCTTAGACCAAAAAATGCCTTGACCACCGTACTTGCTTCAGCATCGGGTATAGCCACAAACGCCATATACTTTGAGAAATCGTCTTGCTACGTCTAGATGTATTTATTTCTCGAAACTGTTTCAGGTAAGAAACCTACAATATCCATATGAACTTTATCAAACGGCTGTTTTGGTGTGTCAGCTAACACCACTGGCATCTTTGTTAGCCTTGAACTTTTGCTGGCGTGACACTTTGCACAACTCTTTATATACTTTTTATGTCCCGGAGCATACCTTTACATCCATATACACGCCTAATTCTGTCATGGGTTTTCCAGAATCCCTGGTATCCACTTAGAGGTGAATCATGGAAACACTTTAAGACAGCCTGGATATCTTTTTTATCCTCCTGCCATTCCACATTACTGGCTGTTTGTTCATTGGCATCGAAACCCGCATTTTTAACATCTCTTGTCGCATCAATTTTATTCCCTTGCATTCTCTCGGCCTTCTGCCTCTCTTACCTTGATTTGGCCCTAGTTTGTACTACCGATATCTTCTGTGCCTGCGGTACTCTGCTGAGCGCATCCGCATTTAAATTCTTTTTCCCAGGTCTGTATATGATTACAAAATCATACTCAGAAAATTTGTGTCTGAATCTGGCCAGTCTAGACGTTTGGCCTTTCAAATTCGCTATACCTCTCAACGGCTGGTGATCAGTATATATCTTAAATGGGCGACCTAGCAGATATGCCCTAAAATTCTTCGTAGCCCATACAATGGCTAGAAATTCCGTCTCTATTGTGGAGTGTCCCTTCTCTATCTCACTAAGCGTTCTGCTTGCGAATGCTATTGGTCGGTCATTACCGAATTCCCCTTGTGACAATACTGCCCCTAATGCTTCATTGCTAGCATCAGTGGTCAACAAAAAAGTTTGCTTAAAGTCGGGGTACGCCAAAATCGGTGGCGAGCTAATCCTCCTTCCTAATCCATTATCCTCTCGAATGCTTGCTGACAGCTCTCTTTCCATTCGAACTTTGCTTCTTTTTGTAGCAACTTATTCACTGGCAACGCAATTCCGGCTAGTCCTTCCACGAACTTTCTATAATAGTTCAATAGTCCTAGAAATGCTTGCACTTCCTTTCTATTTCTCGGAATCGCTAAATTTTGAACGCATTCCACCTTCTGCCGGTCAGGCAGTTCTCCTACCTCTGAGCAACGATGGCCTAAATAAACCACCTCTCTTCGCAAAAATTGACATTTCTCCGTGTTCAATTTCCATTCGTGTTCTCGTAACTTCTGGAGCACTTTCCACAAGCGTTGCGAATGCAGCTGCAAGTTCTTCCCATAAATTACAATATCATTCAGATACACAAAACAATCTAACCCTTGCAAGCCTGTTAGCACATGGTTCATTAGCCGTTGGAAGGTAGCCGGTGCTCCTGTTAATCCAAACGGCATTCTGTTAAACTCATAAGGCCCTAAACCGGAACTGACCGCTGTCTTCTGCTAATCTTGGGTATCCACCAGAACTTGGTGGTGGCCACTCGCTAAATCAAGTGTAGAAAAAAATCTACTATGCCCCAATCCAGAATTCGAGATGATCCAGAATTTCTTCTATCCTTGGAATCGGGAACACTTGCTTGATAGTGGCGTCGTTCAATTTCCTAAAATCGACGACCATTCTCCACTTCTTTTGACCCTGAGCACTTCCCTTCTTTGGTACCAAAATATTGGTGAGTTCGAAGGCGAGATACTTGGTGAAATTATGTTATCCTTTAACATGCTTATACTTGCCTGTTTGCCTCATCTTTGTGAGCTTGTGGCAATCTGTATTGCTTCTGGTTAATTGGTGGTTGATCCACTCTAGTAGGAATTTCATACTCTACCTCCGGTGTATACGTCAGCTTGTCTCCTTCTAGCAAAAATATGTCGTGGAATGGCGTACAAATGGCTTCTATTGATGCCTTCTCTTCTAAATTTACGCTTGGGTCTAACTTCAGTGATTCTAATACTTTTTCCATCCTTTTTCTTATATAAACTTGTTGAATCTGATTAACCGATCTATAATTCGGTTCCTTAAAATTACAGTAACTAGTGAACGTCCTTATCCATATAGTAGTCCTCTTCTGATGCATAAAGTACACAAGCGTACATCTTACCCTTGTCATCGTGCGTTATGGTTTCTCCCATATATACACCATCCGCTAGCTGCTGCTTGTCCAAAACTAGAGTCCTAAGTTTCGTGTTTACATGCATAGTAACTATTCTGGTTGCCCTAGCATTTACTACCTCTATACAATTCTTAACCCTATTCACGGTTCCTTCCTGCCATGACTTTAATGGAAGAGTAAGGATTATATTCTTATTATCATCATAAAGTGATACCTGCTTCTCGAGCGCATCCAGTATGGTGCGGCCCTAAAGATTATCGCGGCCAATTATCCCATCCGCCGGGATACCTTTCCTATCCACTTCCATTGCGTGCACTCTAAAACTCATGCCCTTAAATTCACTGTGCCCTATTCTGAGCGACCCCAGTATACTGATGCAACGCTTTCTGACGTCCATTTGATTAATATCCAGCCCTTTCCGTAAAACACTAGATTTTACGAGGCTAGTGTCCGCCCCTGAATCTACCAAAAGCACTAGCTTTCCACAAGCTGCTTCCATGCAGGGTATTTCGATGAAGGCATCACCTATCCTGCTCATAACGAAGCAATGTCCTTTTGTTCCCAACATGTACGCGTATCTACTTCCTAACTCTTCGTGATATTGGAGAGCCTCTTGCTCCTCCTTCTCCTGGACTGTAGTTTCTACATTACTACTCACACGTAATTTTAGCCTAATTATTACTTTCTTTCTTTTGGCTTCCCAGTCTACTGGCCTCGACTGGGCCGCTGGAAATTTCCCTTGTTTCTTTGTTGGGATTGTCTATCCCTGCATTCCACTCCGATGTCCCATTCGTCCACATGAGAAGCATCTCAACTCCTGTATGGTGTTGCTAATCCTTGGTTCACTTCTGGAATCTCAATTTGGTCGCTGCTGACCACTCCCAGTTTTGAAAGGATTTCTTCCTTGTTTAATTCCTTCAGTTGAATTAACTCGGGGACTACTAAAGTTACCCCTGTTCTCCCTCAAGGGTGGATCCGGGAGCCTCGTAGCTGGCTGCCTTCTACTCTGATTCCATTCTGTGTCTCCTTGGCACTGTCTGCTTGCCTCTTGACCATATGTTTGGCACTCCATACAGTAGGGTGTGTTTTTGCGTGTAATGCACTCATCCCTTGTATCACCTTGCTTACGGCAAAACGAACATGTGGGTGCTCTCTGTAGAAACCCCCTGTACGGATTTCTCGGAATCGCGTCTCTGCTGTCGGAGACACCGGGATTCTACGCTCCTCTGTATATGTTTGGGATGTAATTACTTCCTTCTCTATCCATGACAGCGGCAGTGAAACTGCCCTGTCTGTTTTCGGAAATCTGTACCTCTCTCAAACCGGCCGTACTCCGTTCCACGAGGACTTGTGCTCTAATTGCTTCTTCTACTAACTCCTCCAGATTTCCAGTCCTGCTATTCAGCATATGAATTTTTCGAGCGGAGTTGCGGAGGCCCACCCCGAAAGTTGTTAACACCGACTTGTCAACTTCGTATAATAATGTTGTATCTCCAACGCCATTGTACTTATTTTTTATTATTTCCTGGGCCATCATCCGAAGTGGCTCTAAACGCCTAGCAAAGGCACGTATGTCTTCACCTGCCAGCTGCTTCCCGATTCTGATCTCTTGGGATATGTCTTCCAGAGTTCTCTCCTTTAAATAGGTTCTCTTTAGAAGGCCGTAAAGCTAGTTCGCACTGGCGAATTGCTTTGGCAGCACAAGTTTGTATGCATCTCCAAATAACCTTTGCTTAACACAGCTCATCAGGGCCTATGCTTCGCTTTGCAAGTTCACAACCTTGAATGAACCTGTTGAGTTCTGACCATAAATCTTCCGAAGCAGCACCAGTAAATACAGGTACTAGCATGGACACTGCCTTTGAAATCTTCTCTATACCCATTTTACTTATTTTTATTTTACTTACGGCGGGTAAAACTTGAGCGTTATTTTTTCGGATGGTTTCCAAATTCACTTCGCCCGGATCTGAGATGTACTTGACCAGTGACGGACTCAAACTGATTAATCTTCGACCGTTTGCTCGTACAGGTGAAATACTGTCCACAGTATTGGGGCTTTGCTGCACTGCTACTGCTTCTGGCTCTGTTTGCGGAAATCCCTAATTTTTATTATTTATCGGACTTCCTGGAGAAAATGGCTCGACACCGATTTCAGATGCGCCAAACAAAAATTCCGCTTGCCTTTCTTCACTAAAAACTAATCTTGGCTTTACCATGCGGCTTATCCTTCCTGGTGTTAAATATTCCGGCCAGCGTACTTCCGGAGGCAATTGTTGTGAGTTAGATCATTTCATGGGTTCGTAGAGAAATATTGTAAAGATTCATTAGAAGTTAGTTACACTAACTTCTTTTAGAAAGAGGGGAGAAATATTGTAAATAATCAGTATTTACCTTCAGTAGTTGAGCAATTAATTGAGTATAATTTTTATACTGGTAATTTTTTTTTTCCGCGGCATTACACTACAGTTGTCTTCCTGTGTGGAATACTGTTTGTTTTATCAAATAAAAAAAAACTTCAAATTTATTGGTATACTATTTCTCGTTTAATATATGAAATCATAAATTTTCGCTTCGAATGGTACGCTTAATGAAAAAGAAAAGTATATTCGAAATCGTGTTTCGTGAGAACATAATCAAAGCAAAGTGAAATTTACTTGCTTAGTATTATGTGGCAAATTTTAGTTGTAGCACATTGTAGTCTATTGGATGTAATATTGATCCATCGATTGTACCTGGAAGAGTTCCATGTTAAACCTCAATTTTTCTTTGATTTTAAAGAAAACAAATTTGGGAAGTGAACCTCGAAACAATGAACGACAGCTTGAGGACATAACGTCGTTACTTCAGGACGGAAAGCGGTTTGGAATTAGGAAAAGAGGAGGGGAGCAAAAGCGGGAAAGGAAGCGATTGGCGTATTTAAGAGAGATACTTAAAGAGCAAGAAACTGTGAAGATCCCTATGCCGTGGGAGCAGGCAAATAAATTGTGGAAAGAGGTATGCCAATTGTAGGAGCAGCAATACAAGAGACGTGGGATGCTATAAGAATAGTATCATTGTTATGCAATTAATAAAGTTAAAAAAAGGGAAACAACTTTATAGCATTTATCATTTATGGAATTTGATTTTGGCATTCACACCTTCATAGATAAAAATTTGTTCGGTCTATGGAAACGCCAAGAGAAGTAATTAGATTGCTGGAAGCTCAAAAGCTGCAGAGCGAAGCAATCCATAAGAGAATCAGGAATTGTATTAAGGATAGTAAGGCACGAAAGAACAGCGGGTACTACCATAAACGCATAGCGGAACTGGAAGCCTTGTTGAAGACATTCAATGATAACAACGAGGAGTTGTTAAATTTTAAGGACTGTTGTGGTAACACGGAGTACCTACAAGGATTATCCGCTATATGTCAACGGTTTAACACGGGACTGGTTTACCAAGCTCAGATTGGATCTGGAAGAGCTGAAAGCACAAGAAGATAGTCCTAGTTCGCAGGAGGACAAGACTCAAGACAAGCTAAGGTCTTTACAGACGGAAGTAAAATTGTTTGCAGAAAAATTGTTTGAACAATTGGAAGCGGCAACGAGCAAAAGTGAAGCCCAGGTACTCTGGAGATTAGCGTGGGCCGGTTGAAATTTGTGAACTTTGGAAGCAGCAGATCAAGCATTAGCGACTATTCAGCGTCGAACGGAGGATAAATATTTTCAAGTCTTCAAGGATACAGAAGAGTTGAAGACAAATACGGAATTTCTCGAGAATAAAACTAGAGTACTTTCTAGGCAACTCCGAGAAACCGAGGAAGCTGCATCGAATCTGGAGAGAGAAAATCTAGGGTTCAAGAGAATCGGCGCAATTGCTAAGCAAGCAAGAGTAGGATCGACTTCAACCTCTCACATACATACGTAAACAGTACTAGCTTTGCCACCAGAAGTTCGCTGGCCGGAATATTGAAATCCGGACGGGATAGGTCGTGTGGTAAAGCCCAGATTAGTATTGAGCGAAGAGAGTGAAGCGCAATTTTTGTTTGATGCATCTGAAATCGGTGTCGAGCTATTTTCTCCGGGAAGTTCAATAGATACTAAAAATCAGGGGTATCCGCCAAACGAGCCAGAAGCAGAAACAGTGCAGCAAAGTCTCGATACAGTGGAGTATTTCGCCCGTACGAGCAAATGGTCGGAGACTAATAAGTTTGAGTCCGTCACTGGTCAAGTACAGTTCAGATCCGGGGGGAATGAATTTGGAAACCACCCAAAAGGACAACGCTCATGTTTTACCAGCCAAAAGTAAAACAAGAATAAATAAAATGGGTATAGAGGAAATTTCAAAGGCAGTGGCCAGGCTAGTACCTGTGTTTACTGGTATTATTTCAGAAGATTTATGGTCAGAACTTAACAGGTTCATTCAAGGTTGTAAACTTGCAAAGGGAAGCTTAAGCCCTGATGAGTTGCAGGACTTCTTCGACTGTGTTAAGCAAAGGTTATTTGAAGATGCATACAACCTTGTGCTGCCAAAGCAATTCGTTAGTGTGAACGAGCTTTATGGCCTTTTAAAGACAACTTATTTAAAGGAGAGAACTCTGGAAGACATATCCCAAGAGATCAGAATCGGGAAACAGCTGGCAGGTGATGACATACGCGCTTTTGCCAGGCGTTTAGTGTCACTTCGGATGCTGGCCCAGGAAGTAATAAAAAATAAGTACAATGGCGTTGGAGATACAGCACTATTATACGAAGTTGACAAGTCGGTGTTAACAACTTTCGTAGTGGGCCTCCGCAACTCCGCTCTAAAGATTCATATGATGAATAGCAGAACAGGAAATCTGGAGGAATTGGTAGAAGAAGCAATTAGAGCACAAGTCCTCGTAGAACGGAGTAAGGCCGATTTGGGGGATACATATGCTCGAAAATAGACAGGACAGTTTAACTGCCGCTGTCATGGATAGAGAAGGAAGTAATTCAGTCCCAAACAGAGGAGCGTATAATCCCGGTGTCTCCGACAGCAGAGCCGCGAATGCGAGAAATCCGCACAGGGAGTTTGAACAGAGGGCACCCACATGTTCGTTCTGCCGTAAGCCAGGTCATACAAGGTTTGAATGCGTTACATGCAGAAACACGCCCTACTGTATGGAGTGCCAAACATATGGTCATGAGGCAAGTAGACAGTGCCAAGTAAACACTAAATGGGATCAAAGTAGAAGGCAGCTAGGTACGAGGCGCCCGGATCCACCCTTGAGGGACAGCAAGAATAGTAGTCCCCGGGTTAACCCAGCGGAAGTAATTAACCAAGGAAGAAATCCTTTCAACGCAGGGAGTGGCCAGCAGCGACCAAATTGGAATTCCAGACGTAAACCAAGGATAGGCAAAACCCAACAGGGTTTGAAATGCTTCTCATGTGGACGAATGGAACATCGGGCAGCGGAATGCCGGGATAGACAATTCCAACAAAGGAACCAGGGAAACTTCCAGCGGCCCAGTCGAGGCCAGTAGACTGGAAAGCCAAAAGAAAGGAAGTAATAGTTAGGCCGAAAGTACGTCTGACTGGTAATGTAGGAATTACAGTCCAGGAAAAGGAGGAGCAATACCACGTTCCGAGTAATGTAAGAATAATGGTTCAAGATACGGGAGAGCAAGAGTCTCTCCTAGAAAAATTTTTTGGTTGCGTGTTGATTTCGGTAAGTGTGATGATTCTAGTACTTAGATTAAGTTTTAATAAGGTTAGAGAGTATAGGCCAATCGCCGCGTACGTGGTACCAGGATGTATAGTTAAGATATACACGGTAGTTTTGAGGGAGTATAGGATTGTAAAGGATAACTGTGGTGCATGGAGAAAACAATTTCAAGAGTTTGGAAGTAGATACGAGTCCATTTTGGAATCAAAAGGCCGTTGTTTAGTTGTGAGCAGGATAGGTGATGCTTTTATCGAGATACCCTGCAAGGAGGCTGCTAGTGGAAAGCTAGTGCTTTTGGTAGACTCAGAGGTGGACACCAGCCTCGTAAAATCTAGTGTTTTACGGAAAGGACTAGATGTTAACCCAAAAGATGTAAGAACGCTAAATGGAGCGTTTGGAGGTTGCATCAGGACACTGGGGTCGCTCAGAATAGGGCACAGTGAAGTTAGGGGCATGCGTTTTAGAGTGCATGCAGTGGAATTGGATAGGGAAGGTATCCCGGCCGATGGGATAATTGGTCGTGATAATCTCTGGGGCCGCAATATTCTGGATGCGCTAGAAAAGCAGTTATCATTTTATGATGATAATAAGCATAGAATCCTTACTCTTCTATTAAAGTCATGGCAGGAAGGAACCGTGAATAGGGATAAGGATTGTATGGAGGTAGTAAATGCAAGGTCAACTAGAGTAGTTACTATGCATGTGAATACGAAACTTAGGACTGTTGTTTTGCACAAGCAGCAGCTAGCGGACGGCGTATATATGGGAGAGACCATAACGCACGTTGACAAGGGTAAGGTGTACGCCTTCGTATTCAACGCTTCATAAAAGGACTACCTGATAAATGAGGATTTTAGGCCTAAGTTCACTAGTTACGATAATTATAAGGAACCGAATTATATATTTTTGCTGGAAGGATACCAGAGGTAGAGCATGAAATACCTACTAGAGTGGATCAACCACCAATAAACTAGAAGCAATATAGATTGCCACAAGCTCACAAAGATGAGGTAAATAGGCAAGTGGAAGGAATATTAAAGGAAAACATAAATTCACCGAGCATCTCGCCTTGGAACTCACCAATAATTTTGGTACCAAAGAAGGAGGTGCTCAGGGTCAAAAGAAGTGGAGAATGATCGTCAATTTTAGGAAATTGAACGACGCCACTATCAAGCAGGTGTTCCCGATACCAAGGATAGAAGAGATTCTGGATCAGTTGGGACACAGTTGGGATAATTTTCTACACTTCATTTTGCGAGTGACCACCAAGTAGTGGTGGATACGCAAGATAAGCAGAAAAACGCGTTCAGCACCGGTTTGGGGCATTATGAGTTTAATAGAATGCCGTTTGGATTAACAGGAGCACCGGCTACCTTCCAACGGTTGATGAACCATGTGCTAACAGGCTTCCAAGGGTTAGATTGTTTTGTGTATCTGAATGATATTGTAATTTATGGGAAGAACTTGCAGCTGCATTCGCAACGCTTGTGCAAGGTCCTCCAGAAATTACGAGAACGCTATTTGAAGTGGAACACGGAGAAATGTCAATTTTTGCGAAGAGAGGTGGTTTATTTAGGCCATCGTTGCTCAGAGGCAGGAGCACTGCCTGACCCGCAGAAGGTGGAATGCATTAAAAATTTAGCCATTCCGAGAAATAGAAAGGAAGTGCAAGCATTCCTAGGACTATTGAACTATTATAGAAAGTTCGTGGAAGGACTAGCCGGAATTGCATTGCCAGTGAATAAGTTGCTACGAAAAGAAGCAAAGTTCGAATGGACAGAAAGCTGTCAGCAAGCATTCGAGAGGCTAAAAGAAATAATTAGCTCGCCACCGATTTTGGCGTACCCCGACTTTAAGCAAACTTTTTTGTTGATCACTGATGCTAGGAATGAAGCATTTTGGGCAGTGTTGTAACAAGGGGAAGTCGGTAATGACCGACCAATTGCATTCGCAAGCTGGGCGTTTAGCGACATGGAGAAAAGATACTCTACGATAGAGAAGGAATTTCTAGCCATAGTATGGGCTACGAAGGATTTAGGGCATATCTGTTAGGACGCCCATTTAACATATACACTGATCACCAGCCGTTGAGAGGCATAGCCAATTTGAAAGACCAAACTTCTAGGCTGGCCAGGTTCACACACAAATTGTCTGAGTATGATTTTGAAATCATATACAAACCTGGGAAAAAGAATCTGAATGCGGATGCGCTCAGCAGAGTACCGCAGGCACAGAAGGTATCAGTAGTGCAAACGAGAGCCATAGCAAGGTAAGATAAGGAGAAGGCCGAGAGAATGTAAGAAGATAAAATTGATGCTACAAGAGATGTTAGCAATGCGGGTTTCGATGCCAATGAAAAACAGCCAGTAATGTGGAATGGCAGGAGGATAAAAAAGATATCCAGGCAGTGTTAAAGGGTTTCCATGAGTCACCTCTAAGTGGACATCAGGGATTCTGGAAAACCCATGACAGAATTAGGTGAGTTTACGGATGGAAAGTTATGCTCCGGGACATAAAAAGTATATAAAGAGTTGTCCGAAATGTCAGGCCAATAAAAGTTCAAGGCTAACAAAGATGCCAATGGTGTTAACTGACACAACAAAACTGGCGTTTGACAAAGTTCATATGGATATTGTAGGTTTCTTACCTGAAACAGTTTCGAGAAATAAATACATCTAGACGTAGCAAGACGATTTCTCAAAGTATATGGCGTTTGTGGCTATACCCGATGCTGAAGCAAGTACGGTGGTCAAGGCATTTTTTGGTCTAAGGTCTTGATAACCGACAATGGTTCAAATTTTATATCGAAACTATTCTCAAAAACGTGTAAAATGCTGGGAGTCAAGAAATTGCATATTGCACCATATCATCCCCAGGCGAATGGCTCTTTGGAGCGTAGTCATCGACCTCTGGCCGAGTACTTGCGCAGTTTTTCCACGGAAGACGGCTCGAATTGGGATCAATGGTTGACCACTGCAATGCATGTACACAACAATACTGTGCATGTATCAACGAAGCAAACTCCGTTTAGAACACTCTACGGGTTTGATTTCAACATGCCAGCGAATTTGAAGCGCAAATGTGCGCCTGTATACAATGCTGATGACCCCAATAAAGTACAAAAATACCAGTTGCAGCGAGCGCACGAATTGGTTAGAGAAAACCAGGAATGTGCTAAGCGCGTAGCCAGGGAAGCCTACAACAAGGTACTAAAACCAGTGGTTTTTCATGTGGGTGACCAGGTACTAATGAAGAATCAGGCTAGGAGAAACAAATTCTCACCTGTTTGGATAGGTGCATATTCAGTAGCAGAAATCCGCAGTCCAGTTACAACACTCGTAACGATGAAGGGCAAGAATAAAAAGCTACATAATAATTTGTTGAAATTACTCCATATAAGGCAACACAATCAGAGACATGTGTTGGCAATGTTTTATAAGTGTAAACACGTAATAATAACGTAAACAAACTGATATCGCGTAAGTATATCAAATAGCACGGTTCTGACGTTCAAAGTCAAGGCAAGTAAAAGTTGTCGTAATAAAAATATGCTTACAAGGCACTATTGCCGAATGAAGCACAGTAGAGAAAAATATTTTTTTATACTACAGTAGTGGGTAAGTAATATGAAACTGGACGTAGAATATACACATTCACACGTACGACAGTTAATGAGCAAAAACTAATAAAAACAAAAATGAACAATATTTAATAAAATATAATAATAAAGAAAAAAAAAAGTGGCGCAAACGATTAATGGGAAAAGTAAACACGAAAATAAAGAATTTGAATTTTTGTATACAACATACAACAGTAGGGGCATTCCGGGGTATGGCATAAGTCAGCATCGGTGATGCTTATGGTTTTGGGTAAGGTGAAAGGAAACATATTGTTGGGTGAGATCTATGCAGGGCGAGTTTAGAAATTATACTTACCGATACCTAAAAAAAAAGATTTTTTTTTAAATAGAAAGAGGGAGTTTTTGGTAAATAATTTTTATTTATTGTGTGTTAAATTTTATAAAACTTAAGGATGAGTTCGGGATTCGCAAAGGGGAATTCCGGCACGGAGTACTCATGCATCCTGTGGAGGAGTACCACTAACTCCCCCAGCTGCTGCTCCAGTATGGGGGCCTCCGCTGTCAGCTTCAGACTCAGGAGCATCCTCCAGGCAAGGGCCACCTCTTCTGGGTAGTCCCACTGTGTGTCAATGTCGTGGAGTTGATCGAGCAGCGCCTGGATCAGCCGCTGGTTTGGCCCCCATGGCTGGTCAAGGAGGCGTCGGATCTCGGTTGGATCCAGGTTCAGCGCGGCGGCGTGCAGCAGTGGTGTCCCCGTTTCTGTCAGGGTGGCCAATACCTGGGAGCGATGGAGGACGGCAGCTCCTAACTTCAATGTTGGGGTCATCATGTTGCTGGTTAATTGGATTTTGGTATTGTGGCGAATACAATGCAAAAGCACGGTTTTATAGTAAATCAATAAGGGGTCTGTTTTCGGAAATGTGCTAACAATGCAAGTTTTAGCAATGAACGAGGTACGCGAAGAAAGAAAAGAAAGGAAAAACAAAGAAAATTAAACCAAATTTGCTGAGCTAAAGTGCTGAGACATGTTCTCAATGCGACCAGCAATACAATAATCAGGTCATTCTGTTGTAGGCGGGTTCGGCTAATATTTTTTTTAATGACGCGAGCACCCTACGACCCGATGTCAATTATGGGGGTACTAGGTGTAGAATAAATATGCGGATGTATATTTAAACAAGTAAGTATTTTTGTTGTAGACATGTGAGTAAGTATATGAAGACACACAATTAAAAATTAGGAATTTGCAGACTCTGCAGCGGACTATATGTAAATATACATAGGTTTTTACTTTTTATTGATTAGGAATTAGTGTATGGAAAATTGAAGAAAGGTATATTAAAGAAAAATGTGTATAGGGTAATTGGTAAAATAACTTTAGCAATTAATTCTAAGTAATTAAATGTGCATTGAATGTATGTATGTAACCATGTACAAAATAATTACAGGGTGTGGGAAAATACAATCGTTAATGGATATATACATATCAGGTTATAGATAGATTTAAAGCCAATAAATTGAGTGACTGCGATGAAAAATATAGTCATGCAATGGACAAAGTTTTGACATAAACGGGTTTATCTTATATAATCTTATTTTTGTCGGAGGGGCAAATGAATTGGCTCAAAATTGAAATGAGTGATAACTCACGTGCTAAAGAACATCAGGGAAGAAAAAAATTAAGTGAAGCAAAATTAATGCCCTATATGGCAATAATGACACATAGTCCAGTCCTGTTTTCCTCTAGGATACGGTAGCGAATCCAATAATGTAAGGGAAAAGGACGAGTGGACGTAAATTGAATGATTATAGCATTCAATTATAGAATAAGCATGTTATGAAAATATTGTTATCTATTTATTCAGAAGTATCGTATGTTTAGTGTAAAACTTTGACGTTTTTGTACGGTTATAGATCGTGTTAGTGATGTTGCTGGCGGTTACCGACGGGATACGTGCAGGAGTGCGGTTGGACAAATTACCAGACACGGATATACTACTGGAGAAAACAGGAGATGTATTTTTCGCCAAAGACTATTGGGTGGTTGTAACTGAGTTGCCACGAAAAGAATTGGGGATCATTGTGGAACAGTTTAAAGGCATGCAGGAGACAACCAGTAAGTTATGTGAGAGGCATGCAGCGGCCAGCGGTACGGAACTAAAGCGTCGATGCGATTCTTCGACACAGGAAATAGAGGCAATAGTGAGGAGATTTCTGGAGAAAGAAAAATCATTGTCTCTAAAAGGGAGGATACGCCGGTCACTAATAGACGCTGTCGGAAAAATTCTTAAGTGGGCGATAGGTACATTGGACCACCGGGATTCAGACCGAATTTATGGTCACCTACAGGATCTGCAGTCAAAGACATTGTCATTGCTGGGAAAAGAGGTGACTGTGATGAGAGCAAGATAACAGGGTCTACACGGAGCAGTGAATAGAACTTTCCAAGAGCTAGAGCAGCTGCACTCGGCGTTGGAAGGCATTGGGAAGAGACAGGAGGAAGCAGAAGTGAACTTGGCAGAATCTTTCATGTTGGGGAAAGTTATTTCTGAAAAATTAATGAGGATCCAGGATCAACAACAAACGGAGATAGTGGTGCTTGATGACCTATTACATGGCAAGCTACCCCCGTTGTTCCTGACGTCAGATGAGTTACTCAAAGCAGCACCAACGTCGATGAAAGGAATTGATTGGTATAGGGAGGCACGGGAGCGGTTCTATGAATTGGCCGAGGTTCGAACGCTTCTTCTGTCCGATAGCTACCATAACCATAAACAGATGGCTCTACCCTTTTGGCGACCAGGTGACTTTCACGGCGGTGTGCTTCGACGGGACTACACGTTTGGAATTAGTAGACACCGGTTTTATGACCATCGAAGCTGGTTGCAGAATAATTGGTAAAGGAGTAATGTTAGTCAATAAAAGTCAAGAAGAATCACGGTACAAATTCTCAACGTCCGTCATGGGAACAAACCGTTTAAAGACAAAACTGCAGGAGCTGCTGGGAAATCACAAACGAAGTGACTCTGGCCATACTCTCACAACACAGAACACAGTCTCACTCATGCATTTCCAGGAACTACGAAGAACCCTAACAACGAATAGCAGAGCGATCAGCGACTTGGTAGAGGAGGCCGAAGATGTTGAAAGGGTATCACACCTCGCCAATTCCTGCGAGATAGTGCACACCTGGATGAAAGGAGGGGTAGCCGGTATAGCCGGGCTCATCCTAGTAATAATACTGGTGATGACTCTCATTTCAAAAAAATGGTGCACAAGAGTAGCAGCGCTTCAAAGACTCGAATCAACCACACCAGTGGCACAACACAATAACCATACCGTCAACGACAGCCGTCAACCGGATCAGCAGGTAGCAGAAGTATAACATAAGATTGTAGATATAAAAAATCATAGTAAAATATAGGATATTAAGTATAAGTTAAATTGTATTATCACTAATAGGATATTAAGTATAAGTTAAATTGTATTATCACTAGTTGTTTGAGATTGTTTTTACGCCAGTGAGAAAAGAGTCAATAAAAGACCAAATATAAAAAAGGTTTATATTCCCCTTTTTTTAAAAAGAGAAAATTAGAACTAAAAGAACAAAACAAAACAAAAAAGAAACTATAAAAAAAAACTATATAAAAAGAAAATATAAAAAAAACAAAAGAACACAAAAGTAAAAAAGAAAAGAACACAATAATTGTGATGAGCAAAATTATTGATAAATTTTGCTCGCACAATAAATGTTCCCCGAAGCAATAGTCACAGCGAAAATGGACCGCCAGCATCACTCGCGTGCGAAGAAGTTTGAATGCCGTAACCAATCAGCTTGCGCGATCCCATCAAAGCTTAATATTATTTATTAGAATACCTTCGCGCCAATGGAAACCACGACGAAAGCGGGAGCGCATGAAATGCACGAAATATTAAACGTTGGTCAATAAATCACATGCAAATTGTACCAACAACTACGCAAGCGGAATGTCAACAGCAGCATTGGCAAAGCCAAGCCAGCTGCTTGCGTAAGACAAAGAAAAGGAATTGCATGTGAATTATACCAACACGAATGCGCCGACAGACTTGTGCGAACTCAAGTCAGCCGTTTGCACTGATCGACAACAACAACAACACTACAGGCAAACTACAATTGATCGTACGTTAATTACATTGCAACAACAACAACAGGGCGTGCAACAAAACAACAGGGCATGCAACAGCAACAACGTGCCGCTGCAACTACTACGCGCTTGACAGCAGCCGGACTTTTCCAGGAAAACGCTGAGGGTCGCCTAAGGTCACGGGAAAAACACCAACAATGCCTTGGCCTTAGCAACAGGAAGCGGTAGTCGGAGCAGCGGCCAGCGGGACTGGAACAACAATTAGAAGTTCAACAGGTGGCTATAAAAGCGCCTGCAACCGGACATACGGTCTCTTTTCCTGCTAACATATCGCGAAAGTAAGTACCTTAGTAGAAACGTTCCCGCACAGACGCCACGAGACTAGGAATCATTACCAACGGACACACACACACACAAACGCTGCATTTACTACGAATGCTGGATTTTAATCCACTCTCATAGTAAACCAGAGTTTGTTCGTCAACATTAGAATGGTGGAAGTGGTTTGTCAATCCATCACCGTTGAAACGAAAGACACAAGGCACAGACCTAGACATTAAGAAGTACTGAGTTTACTACGAACGCTGGGGTTTTCAATCCGCTTTCATAGAAAACCAGGACTTGCTTCTCAAAGTCAAACCGGTGGAAGTGATTTTTCAATCCATCCGTTGAGACTGGAGACAGGACGGCACAGCACCAAGTTCAGGAGTGGCCTTCATAAAGCCCATCATTTTTGTAATAATGTGTAAACCTAGTATTAAGAATAAGGATTGAATAAAGAAAACTTAAACAATACAACGCCCGAGTAATTTTCTGTATACGACCCCTGGAGCCGCTGAGTTTTACCCCAGATATAAATTTGCGTCGTTACATAATAGAATCAAAGTAAGGCGATTTAAAAAAAAAAAAAAAGAACTATACATATGTACTATAGGTTTAAGAAAATGCAAAGATTTTTTAAAGTGCAGAAAAGAGGAAAAATATTGTAAAGATTTTAGAAAGAGGGGAGGGATGTTGTGAGTTAGAATCAAGCTACCTACGAGTAGTTGACTCACAGCACCGACTCCTAACAGATGCCACACATTCTGTGGGATTAGCATGTGCTAAAGTTATTTAAGAATAAAACATACTTTTAGGGTCTAAGTATTTTAAATTTATATGATCTGTGTAATGTTTCTTATGTAAACTTTTAGGGTGTTACAGTTCCGCAGTCGAGTCGACGAAGGGCATTGTAATTTAGAATACACCGTCGACACTTTTACAGTAGGTCAGTTGGCTTGACCAACTGACACCAATTAGCAGGTGCGGAACTGGAACACCAGAAAGGCCAGTTCACAGACTGAGATGACTGCTGAGAAATAGTATATATGAAATAGTATTTTAAGAATAAATCTGCTTATTATCTTTGAAACTAAAAGTGACTTAGTGTATTATTTCAAGAGTGATTCAGTGTTTTCAGCTACGCGCCCAGCAAACCGAGAAAGGACGTCTCCCGAACAACTTTTCTTCTGTCCGTTTTTGGATTGCCGTTAAGGCTTGATCCTCTACTTCTAATGGTGACACAGCTCCTCTAACGTTCGCCGCTTTCCAGAATTACTGAGCTTCTTCCCTGCACGTACTTGCTTCAAACTGCTCGAATACCCTCTCGGTGGACGGACTCACCTCCCTTCTTACTGCTCTTAACTCGTCCTGTGCATCGTCTTTACTCTTTAACGGAGACCCACTCGGTGCCTCAATCATTGCCAATTCCGACTCCAATACTTTCAGCCACGCTGACACTAAATTTTCCACATTTCCATGAAAGCCCGTCGCAAAGTACTCGTCGTCCCTACAGACCTCCTTGTGCGGCAGCAATTTTGCGTGGCTGCTGTTAAATTTTTCCACCAAACCTCACAATTCTGTGATGCGTCTGTGATAGTACTTCACGTTTTTGACATCCTTCCGGTCCTTCCTGAAGTTTGAAATCAACCTCTGGACCTCTGTACCCACCACTTCCTGGGATTTCAGCAATTCCGTCACTCCTTCGATAGTCCCATTGATTATGCCTAATCCAATAAATATCCCGTTGAACAACCCAATCTCAAGGAAAAATCTCCATCCATCTGTTCATGTCAAATGCCAGAATAGATGGTGTATCCCAATTACAAATAAAACCCAATAATTACTAATACTTTTTATCAACTTATTCCAATATTTTATTCCATCTTACTTAATGATAAATACAAATTTATTAAAAAACATTCCACCGTAAATTCTATCTTTATATTCTTTCTTTACTTATCTTCCATCACAAGTTCGATAATCGCAGTCTACCGGCGTCTATTAAGTCCTTCCATCAATGCAAATTGGTCCTTGACTTCCTCACAGATACTCCTTGATTGGTTTCACCATCTTTAATACTCCCAAAAATCCATAGAAAAGGCTATATAGGTATATATGTTCGCAAAACCCGATATTGGATTTACAGGCAAAAGTGCCTTGATTCATCCCCGGAAATTTGAATCCATATTCAAACATAAACCCGTTACATATGCGCCACGTAATAATAGCATTTCAATTTTTTCTTCAACATTGCTACGCAAATCGTAGTTTCCGAACTACAAAAACTTTGATGCAACAACACGTGATGTCTGCACCTCTTGAAATATTCTCACCTAATACCCCAAGCTTACAATGTCAAATAATTAAAATAATTTAACAAACAATATAAATGTCCCTATCGACAAACAAACTCGATTCCCCTACAAAAAAATCCTCAGAGCTAGGACGACATACATAGACCATCCGATCATACTGACGGTTTATGGTTGCCCATACAAAGCTGCGTGCAATAGCGCAAACGCGCCTATATGTTGCGACTTCTTTGACCAGCGCTACGGCGCCTTCAGAGTCGCAGAAGTATCTACTTAAATTACGGTACTTTACACTCTACTCACCATTATCTTGTTTGATGACATCTTTTCTTTATTGTCCTTCAAATTTGTTGCAGGATGCTTCCCTGCTTCAGGGTTCCTTGCCCTGGGATTCCTCCTGTAGGTCCTTAAGACCGGCTGCGCCAAAATGTTGGGGACTGTATTTGGTTGTTGTCCTCGGGAGCGTCCTTTCGCTGCTTGTCCTGAGCGCGCGTGTAGCTATAACCTAGCACTTTTCCACAAAACAAATGATTCGCACTAGTTTGGTTATCAAAACCACAAGAAGCTTTATTCTTAAAATACTAATTCTTATATACTATTCACAAAAAACAATTACAGTCTACGTATTGACTTTTCTGGTGTTCCAGTTACGCAATTGTTGATTGGTGTCAGTTGCTCAAGCCAATTGACCTACTGAATGTAGAAGTGTCGTCGAGTGCATTCTAAATGCCCTTCGTCAGATTGACTGCGGAACTGTGACACCCTAAAAGTTTACATAATAATTAATACATAAATACTACTCATTTACAATATTTGCACCCTAGAAATATGTGCTCTCTTAATGAATTTAATTGCGTAAAGCTAACCACACCAAATGTGTACTATCTGTTAGGAGTCGGTGCTGAGAGTCAACTACACGTAGGTAGATTCATTCTAACTCACAACAGAGGCGGTGGCAAAACACATCCACACGCTGCAGATAAGATGCCACGATGCAATTGTGCGTGTGAGTGAATGGCTCAGCAGGGCAAAGCTAGAACTGGCAGTTAAAAAAACAGAGGCAGTGCTAGTCAGTACCAGGAAGTTAAGCGAGACTTTAACAATCACAGTGGGGGGGCCATCAAATTATATCGCAACCACAGCTCAGGTACCTAGGAGTACTTATTGATTACAGGGTCACGTTCAAAGAGCATATTAAAGCAGTCTGTGAAAAAGCTACCCGGGTAAATGGGGCACTCACACGTCTGATGACGAATATATTCGGCCCACGGTCAAGCCAACTGAAGCTGCTGTCAACGGTAATGAGCTCCATCATACTGTATGCCGCCCCAATATGGGTGGAGGCCACTAGGGTGAAAATATACACCAAATGCATACAGTCAGCATATAGACTCAGCGCGCTAAGGGTGGCTAGTGCTTTCCGCACTGTATCGGACGAAGTAATTGGCGTCATAACTTGTAAACCGCCCATTGAGTTGCTGGCGAAGGAGATGCACCCCCTCTACAAACAGAGAGCGAGACCCACAAACGTCGACAGAGCAGTGGAAAGAGCCAATACCATAGCGGAATGGCAACGTAGATGGGATCAAACGGGTTAACAAGAAAGCATGGAGAGCTAAACGACTACTAAGTGGCCACGAATGCTTTAAGCAGTACCTATTTGAGCGGAAGTTTGAGGGGGACCCGTACAGCCTGCACAACCCGGGGATGCACGATAACGTACAGCACGTGTTCTTCGACTGCCAGGAATTTAAGGATGTTCGGGAGACACTGGGTGTCGTCCTAGGGGAACCCCCAACAATGGACAACCTCTGTGAGCACATATGCGATACGCTCACTAAGTGGGAAGCAGTATGCTCGACAGCGGCATCAATTATGATTGCGCTGCGAAATACTGAACGAGCGCGCTATGATGAACGCAATCGCCAGCGTCATGCGGACCTCGAGGTACATAGACAGACCTAATACTGACGTATGACAAGTAAATGCTCTTACGGCCTGCCGATGTAAAACCTAATCGATGTCCCCGGGGGGAAACACCGTAATAACGAAGAGGAGGTTTCAGCACTGCCGCACTGACGGGGTTATGACTTTAGATGTTTTCCTCCACGTTAAATATAAAAAAAACACACACATACAACTAGGCTGTGGCTACCTGCTGCCTTCTAATTATTTTATCAGCTATTATCATCAAACGCTCAGATCCGCCCCCACCCCCCTCTAGTCTATACTCAAGCCCATCAAACCCATTCAAATTTCTAGTACAGGCAATCCATCTCACCACCACAACAACAACAAAATAATTTGGCGCCTGAATATACTCGTACATTGGTATTTTCTGGACCACAGCTATGACTATACAATATGGAGAATTTTTGGAGCAAATCGGAACAAAACACAACTCTACTGCAGCACATTTATACCAAAATCTTTAATAATACTTAAACCTTTTTCGACTTATTTTTCCGATTTTACAAACACATACATTCTTTTTACCCATTTCTACATCTTTACTCCACAATCCTCATACAAACCAACTACAATGGAGCATAAGAAAGAGCAAAATGGTCCAGAAGAGATCTTTCTATACTACTTGTATAGTCTAATTTAATATACGAGTATATACAAATTATGTATTTTTTAAATAATTTTTAAAATTGTTGGCACTAGGTTAACTAGGTTAACTTGGAAATTCCAAACATTTATTAAATTTGATTTTACTATACCCAGGTCAGCAGGACGATGCCCGAATATGTTTAGCTGTAGCATTAACTGCTGTACGGCATGGAGCTACAGTCTGCAATCATGTGGAGGTTATGGAGCTAATAAAAAAAGATACTGGAAACGGAATTAAAGTATTGTGTGGCGCCAAAGTCAAAGACAAAATTTCAGGACAAGAATTTTCTGTTAAACCAAAATGTATCATTAATGCTACAGGGCCATTTACTGATACTATTCGGAAAATGGATGATCCTAATGTTAAAGTGATATGTTTGCCCAGCTCAGGCGTCCATATTGTGCTACCAGGTTATTACAGTCCGGATCAAATGGGGCTCTTAGATCCGTCCACCTCAGATGGAGGTGTGATATTTTTTTTGCCCTGGAAGAGACAAACTATTGCCGGAACTACTGATTTACCATGTGAAATAACACATAATCCTAAACCTACTGAAGATGAAACACAGTTTATTCTAAATGAAATAAAAAATGATTTGAACGCGGATGTGGAAGTTCGCCGTGGTGATGTTTTGTCTGCCTGGAGTGGTATTAGACCCTTTGTGTCTTATCCAAATAAAGAAGACACACAATCTTTAGCTAGAAACCATATAATTCATGTAAGCCCATGAAGTTTAATAACAATAGCGGGAGGAAAGTGGACAACATACAGAGCTATGGCAGAGCACACAATTGATGCAGCTATAAAAGGTAAGAGAATATAATTGGAGATTTTTTATATTTTATTAATTTACATAATACTAATTTTATCTAGCTTGCAATTTAAAACCTGAACGACTGGAGGCCGTCCCATCTTATTTGAAAATTGAAGGTGGACAGGGATAGACACCTACTATGTATATTCAATTGGTCCAAGATTTTGGATTGGAATGCGAAACAGCACAACACTTAGCAAAATCTTACGGTGAGAGGGCATTCGCTGTTTGTAAAATGGCATCCCTAACTGGAAAACGTTGGCCTATTATTGGAAACAAAATACATCCTTACATTGATGCAGAAATAAGATATGGAGTTCGGGAATACGCTTATACTGTCGATATGATAGCGCGACGGTTACAGTTAGCATTTTTAAATATCCAAGCTGCACAAGAAGCTTTACCAGTTGTTGCTGATATTATGGGAGACGAACTGGATTGGTCGAAGGATGAAAAAGAGGTATTATTAACATTAATAATTTCTTTCTAATTATTTTTTTACGTAAATATATAAAACAGTAGTTGTTCAAGTATTTCTATGCTCATAAATTATTTCATATTTTTAAAGTAGTCTTAAATTAATTTATGTAATAGATCCTTGAGAAATATTAATACTTGAATTGTAATCTATAGGATCTATATGGATTATATTTAATTTAATTTAATTTAAAAGGATTAATCACAATAATAAATTATTATAACTAATTTAAGAAGAAGAGTCATAGCTACCAGGGCCTTCAACTCGATTTTAATACATTATTTTACATATTTACTTATTTAGGTATTCAAATATAATTTTGGATGTGGCATTCTTTTAAGAATTAATTAATCTTTGTTATGTTATTCTTTGATGTATCTTTTAGAGAATCACTTGGAATCTGGTTATGGAATATATTTTTACGGGTTTTTTGGAAGTTGGGGCAGTTATTTAGCACTACTGAAGTTTCGAATGGCTTCAATAGTCGATTTGCTGTCTGTACTTATGAGGAAGTTTCCTTTATTTTTGTGAGCAAAGTCGATGGCACATTTAACAGCAAAAGCTTCGGCAGTAAATACGTAAATGTAACGACTCGTTTTCGCTGGGGTAAAAACTCAGCGGGTTCCAGGGTCGCTTACAGAAATTTATTGCAGTTGTATTAGTTTTAATAAGTGTTTTTATTTATTTTCAAAATTTCTACTTATTTCCTATACATATATATAATTATATTTAATTACTACCCTACTCTGTGTGCTCGTGGTAGTGTCCGTGGTTTGTACTAGTGTCCCAGGGAGAGTCGGTCAAAACCATAAACTCCTGGCTCTGTCTGCGTTGCGTATGTGTCCCAGGGAGAGTCGGTCAAAACCATAAACTCCTGGCTCTGTCTGTTTTTATTTATTGTTAATAGTCAAAATAGCTACGAAGCTTGGTGCGTCTGTAGGAGCTTGGTGCGTTGTGTACTTACTGAACGATGCTGGATCAAAGAGACTCACTGTCTGGTTCACTCCGCTTATATAGCGAAAGCTTGCCATGGGATCAGTGCTTGATGTTATTGTCGTCCAGTTGTCCTTAGGCCACCTTCAACTTCACCTTGTTGTAATACCTCTAGTTGTCCATCATTGTTGTTGCTTGCAGTTGTGTGGCCTGATCGCTGCTGTTAGTTGTCGTTTTTGCTGTTGTTGTAGAAATATTTCTTCGTACTCTGCCTGTTTACAGCTTTGCGTTTGCGATCGGTTAGCGTGTGTGTGGTGCGCTCTTGTTTTCCTCTGTGTTTCGCCTTCGGTCGCTGTAGTGTTGTTGTTGTTGTTGAAATATTTGTTCGCACTCCGCCTGCTTACTGCTCTGTGTTTACGATCGGCTCGCGTATGTGTGGTGCGCTCTCGTTGTCATCCGTGCTCCGCCTTCGGTCGCTGTGGTGTTGTTGTTGTTGCAGAGATTGGTTTGCACTCTGCCTGCTTACTGCTTTGCGTGTGCGATCGGTTAGCGTGTGTGTGGTGCTCTTTCGTGTTTCTCTGTGTTCCGCCTTCGATTGTTGTACCGCTGTTGTTGTTGTTATAAATATTTATTTGTACTCCGCCTGCTGAATGCCTTGTGCTTGCGATCGGTTGGCGTGTTTCTGTTTCTCCGTGTTACGCCTTCGGTCGCTGTACTGTTGTTTTTGTTGTTGTTATACATATTTATTTGTACTCCGCCTGCTGAATGCTTGTGTGTGTTTCTCTCTCGTTTTTCTCCGTGTTCCGCCTTTGATCGCTGTAGTGTTCAGTATAACACTTTACGTTTCTGAGTTCATTAAAACCTTTACGTTTATTGGTCAGATCGTCTGTGCGTAAATGTTTTGTTATACTTGTTGTTGTATGCTGTCTTTGTTGTTGCATTTTGCATGGGAGGTGGTTACTTTTTGTTAGGCTGTGGGATGCTGCATGCTGTGTATGAATTCTGTGTGCGGAAAATACTTGTAGTAGTTTCCGTCGTCACAATACAGAGCTAAAAGGAGGAAGACATCCTGACGTAATTAAATTTCCGTTGTGGTGGACTACAGCAAATGATGTGCCAAGAGTTCCTTTTGATCCGTCTGTATAGAGTAGGCTCCATTTTTTGTTTATATATTCACTTGCCGTTTCTGTAAAAAGTTGTCTATAAACTTTGGGATCGGTAACTGTTTTTGGATATTGCAGTAAATTCAATGCGAAGGAGCTATCTTTTATATTCCAAGGTGGTTCAATTTGTCGCTTAGTTTGACAGATTTTTATATCCCAGTCAAGGTTTTTGGAGAGTTGGACACATCTACGAATTATGGATTTAATTTTATATTGTCGTTTGTGCTTGACAACCTCCATTATGTCTTTGTGCAGTACTCTGTTGTTAGTAATGAAGAGTTTAGGGATGAGTTTTGATGTTGACAACGATAATTGCTGTTGAATAGATGGTAGCCAAGCTCCAGCGAATATATTTTTTAAAGGTGAGGTTGGAAAGGCGCTGATGCTCTTGCGAACAGCTGTCTTGTAAGGGGCTTCCAAAGATTTTAGGTTTTTTTGAGAACACCACCCATAAATTGGCAATGCGTAATCTATTTTTGAAAGTATGAGAGCTCTGGTGATGTTAATTAATGTTGAAATGTGTATTAAACTGTGTTTGGATGTTAGGTATTTAATAATGTTGAGGCGGGTAGCTAGACTTTTTCTTAACTGTAAACAATGCTCCTTAAAGTTAAACTTATTATCAGAAAATAACACCAAGAATTCTCAGATGTTTTCCAAGTCCAATATTTACATTATCATATTTAAGGCTAAAACAATTACATTTGGTTTTCTTACATATATGTAGTATTTTACATTTACTAACAGATAGTTTGGCGCCAGAGAAGTTGCCCCAATTTGTAATTTCATTAAGTATTTTTGTGAAAGTAGATTTGATAGTATCGAGATCTTTTGTTTTAGAAAATACAATGGCGTCGTCTGCGTAAATTGTGTGTTGAATATTTTTGTATCCATCGAGTAATTTACTGAATTGGTCGAATGCAATAATAAATAGAACAACCGATAGGGGGGAACCCTGCGGTATGCCATTGACGAGGGGGTATGTATTTGATTATGTTCTGTATTAACTCTAACTCTTATCTTTCGGTTTGATAAGAAAGCTCTGACGATATTAAAAATTTTCTTTCCTATACCCCAGGTCGCCAGTTGTTGAAGGACAACATGTATTCCTATGCGGTCAAAGGCTCTATGAAAATCAGTAGCTAAAACGGTAACATGGTTTTTGGTGGAAAGTGAAGTTGTAACGTAATGTTCAAAGTGAAGCAGTGCATCAATTGTGCTTTGTTTTCGCTTGAAAGCTACTTGGTTATGACTCGTTAAATTGTTTTTTTATATAAACCACATTATTCTTTTAGCTATTATTCTCTCGAGTATTTTTCCGGTGCAAGGTAATAGGGATATAGGTCTGAAACCATTAAACTCATACTTGCTTCTATTGGGTTTTGGGATGGGAACAACCTCAGCTGTTCGCCAATTTTGGGGGTAAATATCAAAGATATTATTGTATAAACTTATGATTGTAATTTTTGCTTGTTTGGGTAGGTGTTTCAACATTTGGTACGATATACGGTCAAAACCAGGAGTTTTGCTCTTAGCATTGGATAGGGCGGACTCGAATTCTCCTATGGTTATAAATATTTGATTCTATTTGTTTGGCTGAGGTAGATAATTTTTTGAGTTTATATTGGGTTTGAAGTGCTGTGTTTTTTTCAATTCTAAAGTGTGGGTGAAAGTTATGGTTCTGCGAGAGGTTAGACCATGATGTGGCAAAGAAATTAGCTATGTCTGTGGATTTGGATAATATGTTCGCACCATTTTTTATTGTTTTTATTTTTTCAAGGTGCTTGCCTCCTACAAGGCCCCTAATGTTGGACCAGATTTTTTTGGGGCTGGTTTGCGGGTTTATATTTTCCGTGAGTTTTCGAGACAATCTGCTTTGGAGTTTTTGATTGCTTTTCTGAAAACAGCATTGGCTTTCCTGTATAAGATCAGATTAGGTATACTTATATGTCTCTTAAATCTATACAATGAATTTTGGTTTTCCTCTCGCAGGTTGGATAAGTGCGTACTCCACCAAGGAAATGTACCTTTAACTACATTTCCTTTAGACTGGGGTATAGGTACATTTGCGGCACTACGGATGATTTTTTGTATTTTTGCAGCATCTTTATTCACATTACTGGATCGAACGCAGGTTGGAAACTGTTTCTCACAAATTGAGTTTAAAAGTGTCCAGTCGGCTAGGTCTATTTTAAATTTTGGTTTTATTTTACTTTTTTCTATATTGAATTTAGAATTTATTTGTATGAAGAACGGGAAATGATCGCTTCCGTGCAAATATTCAGAAATTTTCCAAGAACATTTAGGAGCAATTTGTGAGGAGCATATGCTGAGATCTATGTGTGAAAAGGTTTTATGAGTAGAAAAATGCGTAGGCGACTTATCATTTAAGACTATTAAACTTTCACATAAAATAAGATCATCCAAGATTCTTCCTCGTTGGTTGGAAATTCTTGATCCCCATAGCGGACTCCATGAAAAGTCACCTACTATAATGTAGGGTGTATTTATGGAGCGTGTAATTGAATGTAAATTTTGCGAAGTGAAGTTTTGACATGGGGGATATACATATTGATTGTATGGAAAATTATGCCAATATTGATTTCGATTATGTGTGTTGCTAGAAGAGAATTAACTGAAACCAGTTTGTGAGGGATGTGTTTTTTATGAGCAAACCTACGCCTTGTTTAGAAGTAGTGTTGGTTGTCAAGTTATGAAAGTACCCTACATATTGTTTTGGTACTATTGTATTATTTGTTGAAAGCGGGATGTGTGTTTCTTGTAGCGCAATTATGTCCGGGTTAAAGTCTTTTATTAACAATTGTAATTCGTGGTAGTTGTTTACGAATCCTTTTATGTTCCACTGTAAGAGTTTAAGGTTCATTTATTGTGTACCAAATGGAGAAATAAAAAATCAAAAAATGCGTTGTTTATTTTATTATTCTTCTTCGTCAGATGAAAGAAGAGTTTTGTGTGTTGTTTTAGATGAATGATTATCTATATTTCGAAGAGAATTCAAAATGGGTAGTGTATTATTGTTTTTGGATTCAAGAGAAGAATTGGTAAAATGGTTAAGAAATGGTTTTTTAATAAGAGAGGAAGTGATGGAAGTAGAGGTGTTTGAAGCGTTGTTATTTTTTGTTTCTTTGTGTGTTAAGAAACTACTAAAACTGGCTTGTTTATTGCTGTTGTTGGATTCGAGAGAGAAGCTGGTTGAAGTAGTTGTTTTTTTACTAGTAGCGGTTAGTTCTGTTGTGGGAGTAATTTTTACTTTATTTGTTGTATGGTTTGTGGTTTCATTGTTTTCGTTTAGTTTTGTTTCTGTTTGATTTTTTGGAGTAATGTGTTTTATGTTGGAAAGGAAAGTACGGAAGCATAGCTATGTACAGAGGGATTTAAAGGTGTTTGGTTTCTATGAATTTGCCTGACTTCCCGTACTGTGCATTTGTTTTTTGTTTTTATGTGCAGAATTTCTTTTTCTTGGATGAACCTTTTACAGTTTCTGGAAGAAAAAGGATGATCTTCTGCGCAGTTAGCACAGAAAGTGCGGAGCAATTAATGGGAGTATGTGGTGGGAGGGCACAGTTCGCACAAGCAGGGGTTCCTTTGCAGCGTTTAGCTGTATGTCCCAGCTTCTGACACGATTTGCAACGCATCGGATTGGGAATGTACTCCCTTATCTTTATTGTATGCCAGGAAATATCAAATTTGTCCAGAAGATGATATAAATCAAAGGTTAAGAGTATAACTCCGCTAGGGTGTGTTTTACCTTCCGTGATTTTTAGGAATTTGTGGATGGAAGCGACTCCTTGGGAACTTAGTTCACGAACGATTTCTTCGTCTGAAACAGTATTTAAATAGGGCGCATATACTGTACCCTTTGTATAATTTAGGGAGTTGTGCAATGTGCATTTAATTGAGCATAGTCCATGTAGTGTTTTAGCTGCTAAAAATTTCTCGGCTATCGTTTGGTTTTTGACTAGGAGCAGCAATGTGCCGTCACGAAGCTCTGAGATTGAGGTGATGTCTTTGCTAATGAGCTGAAGAGATTTTTGCACTGAGAAACAGGAGAAGTTTGACAACGGAGTTTTTTCATCAGCAGAAGCCACAACAATGAATTTGGGATTAGCCTGGATGGTTTTTGGGAGATCGGGGAAGGTGATGGAGGAACTAAGGTTGTGCCGTTTCTATTTTTTGTCTCAGGGCCGTCCGCAAGTAAAGCGAAACGGTTGCCTTCGACGGAGGGGGGCCCGGGGGCCATGATCTACTTTATGGAGTTGTACACTATTCACTTGATGGAAAGTATTTATTGTGTAAAAATACAAGTGCGAACCGTAGTAAAGATAATGTGAAGTGAAACCGCGAACGGTATGCAAAAACTTGAGAAAAAACTCAGAAAGAAACCGGAGTATACACTTGTGTCTGCTCGCCACGAGTATTAGTCGGAGACTGTGGATTATATACATTTGCGAAATACATTATTATTATTATTATTATTATTATTAATATTTATTTCAATTAATTAATTGTACAGTAAATTAGCTATATTAAATTGTGGCATTATTCAATTTAACTATAAGTTATAAATAAGAAATTAAATTAAATTTAAAATTAAATTAAAACTATACTAACAAAATTGACAGCTAGACTTAAAGAAGAAATTATAGCGATTTCTTTTCTACATAAAAATGTTACCTTGCGAAAGGGTAAACTCTTTCAATGTTGCACTCAACTCTGTCAGAGGGTTAAATTTTTATATTTAGAAAAGAACACAGATTTCCGTTCGTTCCGTTTTGTGTCAAAAAATATAAAAAAATTAAAAAAGGAAAAACTAAAAATAAAATCAATTTTAATTAATTTATAAAATAATATTGCTCATCTCTGTCTACCATACGTATATAAACTGCCATTGTATCCACACAATAAGCTCAATCACAGGGTAACACTGTCTACCCTGTCGCTGAATGACAGGGTAGAAAATGTAACATTTGCGCACGCACTCAGTGTAACATTTTTACAAAAGAAATTACGGCCGGGTTGCTACTATTTGAGAAAAGAACATAAAATCTACGCACTGCAAGACAAGTGTAACATTTTTGCGTAAATAGCGATATTAGAAAAATATTAACATAACTAAAGATTATAATATTAAACACAAATTATTTCCAATAGCTTAAAGAATTCAAATAGAGCAAATAAAAGAAGTGTAAGATAAAGCAAACAATCGATTGCACAGCTCCAAAGAACATTATCACTGGCCGGAGAAATGCCCAGTGACTAACCGCTTAAAGTAGCTTCCCCATGGAGTGACTTGAATGGACCTTGGTAATAAATTCCATAATCTGATGGTTCGAATAAACTATAATCGAGTCAAGTTGCGATAGTAGACCTCAGGAACAATCAAGGCTAAACTTCTCGACTTAAGTGCGATTTCTCGTTGTAGAAAATTATTCTAAAAAAGTTTTGTTATAAGATATATAACTTGGGTTCGCTACTTTTCCGTTCTGTGGTTTATTAATAACACTAAATTAAAAAAACTATTTAAGAAAGGAAAAATACTTAGTAGTACAAATTTAATATAAGATATAAGAGAAATGTATATGTGTAAATTACAGCAAAAGAGAGTTATTTTGAACACCCTCGACCCCCCCAATATTGGATGATAGCTCAAGTGGGTAGAGTAGTTGCACTGGCCTCTTTAAAATTGTTTGATTCTTTAATCGGATGTCGAAAGCTCGAATTCATCCATCTCTTTCTGCATAAGTAGCTACTAAATACGACAACCGCTAACTTCCATAATAACTGATTATTGTCATCCAAGCTTTAGTTAAGGGTTCTACCTCCGTAGCTTGTAATGTAAGTCAACGGCCTTTGATTAACGATACTTACAATTTCGGAGGGCAATATTACCAATTCATAGAAATACATCCCCTAATCGAGAATTCTCTCAATAATTTACCTCTCCCAGACACTCTGTAAATTCGGTCGAAGCTGCGCTATTCAATGCTGGATCCCAGTCTGCTTTTGCGTTCCATAATTTTTGTAACAGCAAATTACAGTGTTCGCTAAATGGACCCACCCAAAGGGTCATATATTTTTGCCAATGCTTTTAGAACATTATGTTTTGTTGCTGGTTGTTGATGCTTCACAAATGGTGCCTATATTCACAGTTAGTTCATCTCTCACGATATATGAACCAATTTTTGATTAACTATTATTTGCTGATCATCTGCGAATGATTTTGTATTAACGGATCTGTACGAATTCATATAAATATCAATCGCACAACCTTCAACTGTAACATAGTGAAATATGCAAAGTATATTTGTATGTATCCGTACGTTTGTACTCACAACAACAACAAGGAATATGCAGTCTGCGCGTGCAGTAGTATTGAGGCTCAAATGACAACTGCACACGCATTAGTTGCATTCCCAAAAATGCAACATAAGCATTTGGGTGGCATTGATCGTATGTTTCATTGAACTTGCACTTGCTGCTATGCTCTGGTGTTATATTCTGCTGATATTTACCTTTAGTACTTATTAATTATTATTGATGATGTTAGCAATAAGTTATTATTTAAGACGATGAATTTCAATGAATTTATTTTTCAGCGACGGATTGTTCAGGTTCAAGTGCTTGAACAATCAAATTATTATTCCTAGTCTCATTGGTTCAAGTACCTGTATGAGACGTCAATAAGGAATTCATCTTTACAGTCAAACGAGGCTGTCAAAACAGGATCATTGATGGCCCATTTCGAAGATAGAAGTGAACCCAGTATCTCAATAGTTTAACAAACTAAACGGATTGCAGCATCTTGATTGTGCTCATTTAAAATCATGTCAAAATACTTTCTGCAACGTATCACAGACATATCCATATTGAGGCTTATAAGCATTAAAATGTTTTTGGAACGTGGCCGCTAAAAGAAAGGACTTGACCAAATGCTACTGATCTGCAAAAATCTGTAACAAATCTTTTCGAGATCAGCGGTTAATGTAAAATAATTAATATTGTGGCCAAATCCGGAACAAGATTAGCTCCCGCACTTTAGTGATAATTTAGAGAAGAATATCCTTCTTCACTGGATGAAGCATCGAACACAATTCTCATTTGTGTATAATTCTATTTTGTCTGTGTGGCATATAAAATGTTGGAGAGCTGAGCTGCTCGCTTCTCGAGTCATTTTTTCAGCTATATATAGCTGCTGAATAGTTCATGAATTGTCTAATCATATTCTACTACTTTATTTATACTGCAAAGTCGAAAAATAGCAAATCTTTTATTATTAGACTGATTTTCAGCGCTTACGGGCCAAGGTAATGTTACTACATATCTACCGTTTTTTATCTTGATCTCAGATATAGTTTTTTTCAATAAAATAATCTTCGAAATTATATTCACTGATAGATATTCCAGTGGATTGAAAGTTCCTAAATTTCGACACATAAAAATATTCGTCCCCATTTTCACTCATATGTATTCGGAAAGCAATTAGCCTGATTACCCCCATTGATACTGCGTTGAAAGTCCATCAAAAGAAAGTTTTCACAGCCACCATATTTTTATTTACTACTTCACAATCGTTAGTATTTAATTTCCTGTAATAATCTTGTCCGATTAGTAAATTAATTCCGTTGACAAATTTTTCACTACATTTTTTACAGTCTGCTTATTCAAACTAAATATTCTGTCGACAGTAATTTCGTACTGAGAGAACATCTGGGGGCTAATTCTCGCAGCCATGAACAGAATAATTCCGAATCGGAATTAATTTCGATCGTTCGAAAGTTTGGTATGAATTAAATAATATTAAAATACAAATGGATACAAGTTTTTTTTTATTCCCAATCATCCGAATCTGAGGAAGATCACATAAATAAAATAAGGAAGGATATACGTGCTAACAGAGACGCATTAAGTCTGTCAAACAATGAGAAAGTACATAATTTATTTCTTTAAAGTACACATAAAAATAAATATTGTTGCAATAGTTACGTAATACGGCAGAGTCTACAAACTCCCCATTGGGTGATTACTTTCGAATCAGCGTAATTTCTATTTGACATGGGTTTAGGCTTAAAAAATTATTATATTCTTTTACAATTGATAAGATAGCATTCAAATTCGATATTCGACAATTAATTAAAGAACTACGTGCTGAGTATGGGGCCTCATATGATGAGTGGAGTGATTTATATGTGTGAGTGTGTGTGTTTTAGGATGACTAAAGAAGCCTTTAATTATGTTCTTGAAGAGCTGCATTTTGAGGTACATTTGTCCACAGCGGTACCAGAAAATATTCTGTTGGCAGCAACTTTATTACTCTTGGCTTCTGGAGGTCTCCAAAATACTGTGGGAAATGACCTCATTGTTGGTTTAAGCCAAAGCACTCTGTCAAAAATAATAAAAAGAGTTTTAAATGAAATGGAAAGGAAGCTCTGTGGAGAATGTATTATTTTTATTCCCGGTAATTGTGAAGAAACAAAAATGTATTTTATAGAAAAATCAAAGCTGCCAGGAGGTTCGTCTAAATACTATAATAATATAATGAATTATTTATTTTATTGACATTTTTCCAGCAAGTTATTGGCTGTATAGACGGGACACATTTTGGGTTGCAAAAGCCGCAAGATGAGCATATGCAGGAAAGGGTGTCATTGCCTTAATTCCATGATTGTAAGTCAAATATATTTGCACTCTTCAAAACATAACTTACAACAGATACAAAATGTTTTACGATATGTGATCATATATATAAAATTTTGGCTTTAAATACAAAAAATTTGGAGATGCTGCACAATTCATTCGTGTGGAAGTCATCGGACGAAAGATTGATTTTGGAGGAAGAATATAACAACAAATCAAGAAATATTTGGCTTTTAGGTGAGATTAAAAATAAATTAAAATGAAAATTGCACAATTTACCAATGTTTGTCCTGCATTAGACAATACATGCCTTCAATTTAAAATATAAAATTATGAAAATGTGCAGCAAACCCCTGTAGAAAGTGATACGTCTCAAATTCATATAGAAAATGAAACCAATATTACTAAAATTGGAACACAAATTTGAGATAATATTAAAATTTCTTTCTGTTGTAAATAAATATAATATTCATAACAACGTTTCTTATTAAATATGTATAAGGACCAAAAAAAATATAATTTAATATGATTAAAATCATATGATGTATGTGAATTCAATAAAAATTATATAAATAAAAAATAATTGTTCTAAGAATAATAAAACATAAAAACTTAATTCTATAAGAGAAGGCTTTGCAGCTTCTTTTTCTCTGTTTGGGGTCCAATAGTTTCGGTCTCCAAACGTGCTTCTTTCATTCTGTGCTTCTGTGAATCAATAAAGGTATGTAATTATAAAATAAATAAATAAAAGAGAAAATAAGAGTGTGGGAAGAATAATAAAAACATGAAAACACTACCTTCTAACAGAAGGTTTTCCAATTATTTTGTCCGGATTTGGAGCTCAATTGTTTTAATCCTCATATTCATTTGGTGCTCCTGTTTCTTCAGTTCTAAAGACCTTTCCTTATGTTCGATTAATTTGTCTTATCTTTTTAGAACTTCTTTGTGGTAGTCTTCAGTAGCACCAATATTTTTTTTCAGCAAAGTTGTTTTAGGTTCTCTTTGCTCTCTTCTTGGTCTTGGAAGTTCATTCTGAACATATTTACCATTTTTGGCTGTTGTTCTTCTACATCATCTTCATCGGAAGAGCCCAAAAGGGAAGATATGTAATCCTCCTTATCTTTTTTTTGTGTACTTGTAGAAGTACTGGGAAAGTCTACAAATTGATCCCAAAGACAATTATAATTTATAAAAAATTAATAATTCAACAAAATAAACTAAAAAGTATGCACTTACATTTCGTTTCTTCTTTAACTAACTTTTTTTTTAACTGAAAAACTTTATTTTGGTCGATAATTTGCTATCGAATAAAAGTTCCGAGCGGTTTCGTTCAAATTCCGCTAGAGAGCGAGTGGCATAATACCAAATTCCGACACACTTTACTCGCTATCCGGCGAGAGAATACCAAATACAAGAATTCCGCACGATCCATAAGGATTCCGCTCGTTTACGACTGCGAGAATTTGCACAAATGTTTGGCACTACAATAGTTATTATTATTGTGTTATCAGAATATTGGCTTTGAATTGCTAACTTAACGTGTTTAGATTTGGTTGTGCTATTACTTTTACTATTTTCACCGAAACAAACACTTTTAATTCTTTCACATCATATACATATAGGCAAATTAAGATATTTTATTATTTTTTCAGTTATAAGAGTACATTAACTTCCATTGTCCAATATACTTCGCGTCAAAATACATTGTTCATTATTGGTATCACCAATTACAGGCTGCGCTTTTTGCAAACAAATATATTTTTCCATGGACCCTACCATGTTAAAAATGGTAATCTCTGCAGCTGGAACAGCTAACGGTTTTAAATCGGTCTCTCTGATACAGGTTCCCCAATCTCTGCCAACCAAAAAGTCGCCTAAATCAATGTAATTTCGGTGTTGCACAATAATTGTCATGTACTGCTAACTTAGACTGCTCTCAAAATGGTAGCCAATTATCAAATCTTCCATTAAACTTCTTTAGGTTTTTAATTTAATTCCACAATACTCATTGTCTATCCCTCTTGCACTTATAAATTAACTCGGATCGTTACTCACTACTCCCGAACACACAACACGTTGCACCTTAGCTTTATAATGCTCTAAACGTGCCAATACAGACACCGCGCGATCTTCATACTCAAGGACAATTTCAATTTCACCTTGAGGGGCAGCTACATCCAACACTCAAAAATATGTCCGCACATTTTACATTAGAAATACCATCTTTAAAAACTAAAATTCAACGCTTGCTCGCTGTTCTTCTGAATTAAATGCTAAAAATCAGAAGCCTTTAATGTACTCTAATGTGCTATTAAATAATTTTGTGACCTGAGTACGACACATAGCACGCTGCATCGCTTCCATTATTTATAATTTGTAAAATTTGCTAATAAGAATTTCGCTTTTTTTTTTACTATTCTCACGAATCCCGGGTTATTGTTCTAAAAGAGTTTTCTTATAATACTATTAATATCTCCGGCTCGCTGCTTTTCCGATCTGTTGTTTATTAATAATTCACTTAAAGAAACTATTACAATATAGAACGATACTCAGTAATACACATTCAACAAGTAATAATGTGACATTGTTTTTAGAGTGACAAAGAAAGCGCATCTTTCTAAGTCAATGGCCCATATTCATAGTTGTTTTATTAACAGAGGTCTAACCAATATTTTGTCTAAACTTAACATTTAGGTTAAAGGCACCTGTTATTCACAGACATCTTACCACCTCTGTTTAATTAGACACAGTTCTAAATCAAAATATATTACTTTCTTGATCTATTACTTGCCAAAAGTAAAAAGCCGTAATAAATTTGAATTTTTTGAGAAGCGCCGTTTTGAAATTTGTTAATATAGCACACACAATGTAAGTCAAAGATTGCATTATAAATTTAAAATAAATTAAAATTCTCAAATTACTTTCAGATGAACAGTAAACGACTACGGGAGCAAAACTGGTCCTAAGCGGAGAAAGACTTTTTGAAGGGGACTTTTTGAGAGATCAACTAATGGTGGTTGACAGCAAAGCCAACGATATAAATATGATAGGTGAAAAAAGCAGCTTGGGCAGATATTGAAGCAAATATGGCAGCTGCTGGCTATACTGGTGATATACCAAGAATCCGTGACCAATGGCATCGCATTACAGCAAGCAGGAAAAATATGAGTGCGATGCAGGTTGCGCAACGAGCCACCGGCAATGCCATCGATATAGTGCAGCCGTCTGAAACCGACCTCATGATCAAAGATATGATTATGGAGGATTTCATTGCGGATGAAATTTTAATTGACAGCAATACTGTCCAGCCAGTAGTAAGAAAAGAAGAAAATAGTGTGGTGGAAATAGTGATGAAAGAGAAGGAGGTTCTAACACCCATTCAGAGGATTCGGAAGTTACGTAAAACTGGTGTAAATCCAGCTGTTAATGTTCACCAATAGCGGCAGTTTCAAATACTTGCAGAAGAATCTCATGCCGAGGCACTGCACAACCTCAGAAGAGAGCTAGTGCAGAATAAAATACAGCATGAAAAGGACTTGCTCGAGAAGGAAAGGGAGTTATGGGAAAAGGAGCTTGAAATTAAGACTGCAATTCTACAAAAAGAAAGGCAACTACTAAAAAATGTTTGTGAAAACACTTAAGTATTTCTTACCTTTATCTTTTAATTTTTTCCTATTTAAAACTTGTTTTCGTACGTTTAATATAGTCTGAAATGTGTGATTTTTTATAATTAGTTTTATAGTTTTCACATTATGAATTACTTTTTTATAAATGAACAGTTTTTTTATTTAAAAGAAAGTAAACCATTGAATAATGATTCTAGTAATAATAAAATTATTTAAAAATGTAAGTCGATAGTCGTCAATTCTGTGTATATGAAGATTATTTTGGTAACGAATTTATTGACAAGACAAGTTACAACAGTAATTGCAATTGCGTATGTGGTTAAGCCACCGTAATAATTTTTCAGAAGAAGAAGAAGAATTATTGAAACATTTTTTTTGACAGATCTTATAGCTATTTCGGACACGCCACTTGTCCTCATCAGAGATCTTTCAATGAAAGGCAATTTTTCCCCAAGCATTTTTTTTATGATGTCTCAGATCGATCGAGGTTCGATTCCTGGGAGGGTTCATAATTGGTGTGCTGTTGATTTCTATAATTTGCGAAAATTGCATCAATTGGATCAAAAAATGTCCACAATTAAATTCTTCTTCGTGCCTGCATCGTAAAAATATTGTATATAGAATATATATATACTCGTATATATATATATCTATATATATGTATATATATATATATATATATATATATATATATATATATATATATATATATGTATATATATATATATATATATATATATATATATATATATATATATATATATATATATTTATATATATATATATATATATATATATGTTAGAGCGTTGCTCGGCAAGACGCCATTAAGCAATAACTTACTGTGAGCTGAAGAATGGCTGATTGCAAGAAAAATGCAGTTGGTTTGAGTTGCCAGTTGGAAACTGATTTGTTGAATTCCCGCAGGGTTTTTATATAATTTGTTTGAGTTACAAATTCGATAACAATTCTCGATTATTCTAATTTGTTTGTGTCTAATCCCTTTCGCTTAAGACTAACTCAAAATCCAATCAAATACACAACAAATTGATTCTCCAATGACTGCATGCTAGGACTCTAATTACGTTGCACATGTCAAGTGTCATAGTGTCGCAGTGCAGCGGATGGGTGTGTCTTATGTATTGGCATACATGTAAATAACTTGAAGTGCCCCCCTGCCTAACCTAATGCAAATGGAACATATAAATCCCTCAAACAAACTAAAACAAAAATGAAATAAATACAGATAAGCAAAATGTACTTTTTCCCGAGGTGTCTCTGCCTGAATTAATATGGAGTGCTCAATGCGTCTAAAATGAAAACTAAACTATCCGAACCGGAATTGACCGATATATTACAGTAATGAAAGAGAAGTCCTCAATCTTCCAAAAAAATTATACATCTAAAATAAACAAACAAAATACACAAAAATAAGAGGTCTGAGAACACATACGCTCTAATTTCAACGGATGAAAATGAACTCTAATCAAACTCCACAAAAACTTTCAAACCACAACCCATCTATTTACAAGAACAAAGCTGAAACAGAAAAAATTTCCACTTAGTGCCTATTCGCAGACTTCAAATACAAGAAACCAAACACAAAGAAATAAGGTGAGAGCGAATACAGGAAAATAATCACAGATCTTGATTGCATGAAAAAAAGTTACTACACCTACCAATTAAAAAGGTCGTATTAACAGGTGCAGAACACAATGCCGGAATTGATAACATTAAATAAACTCTTCAAGAACAAGGCTTTCAAAGTAAAGCCTGTATTCGATATATTAAATAAAAATAAAATATCGCAAATGTTATTACACATTAAACTACATCCTTAAGTCAAAACCCTCAAAAAAGGAGAAGTTCACCCTATATACAATATCCGCTATCTCTTACATCGTATAGTCAATTTAGAAGAGTCTAATAAACGTATTGGTCCCCCTCAATGCATCAATTGACAGGAATTTGAGCATACCAAGGGATATTGCACTCTGCCATTTGTATGTGTAATCTCGGGTGTGATGTGTATAACTCAAATGCATGTACTAAACATAAGAATGGTACAAAATTAAAAAATGCACCAATTGGGCTTGGAGCTGCGCTGCATATTATAGGATGCACAGTGAACGATGTACTAACACAAAAAGGGCGCCCAAAAAAAGTATCCACATATGAAACTCAAGAAATTAACGCAAATGCAAAACAAATACTTATCCCGTCAAATCAATTCCCTACAAACTTAAATCGCAGCCATTCTTCTATGTCATATGCAAATGTCTTAAAAACAAATTCTCAAGAATCAGTTAATACATACACATCCCAGCAGTTTGCAACACCCAATCGGCAATAAAAAGCACTAGAACTTATGTTGCAAACATTCCTACGTAATATGAAGCAATTCATGTACTCAATGCAAACTATGATGCAATAAATTATGAAAAACTAATTAATGTTGTTACAAGCAATGCCTGCTAAACCTTGAATGGCCTCAAAATATCCCACTGGAATGTGAATCCACTCATGAAACACAAATTAGAACTACAAAAATTGCTCGGTAATAATCACATAGGTGTTATGCTTATATCAGAAACCCATATATCTGAAGAAAACAATTTCCTGATTCAAGGATACTCGTTTTATAACACCAAATACCCTAACATAAGTCATGTAGCGGAATAGATACTCTAATAAAAAACAGAATAAAGAACTATTCTCTTAAAAATTATTGCAAAAAATACTTCCATCAGCAGTTTACTGCCCTCCGAAATTTAGCATAAGAGAAAAACAATTTACTGATTTCTTTGACACATTGGGTACAAAGTTTATAGCTGCTGGAGACTACAATACAAAACACACCTTCTGGGCTTCAAGACTCATAACCCCTAAACTAAACTCATTCTGGTCAGCAATATCAAAAAATAATCTAGATGTTGCATCTCATGGTCAACTGACTTACTGACCACTGATCCTCGTGAGATCCTAGATCTGATTGATTTTGGTGTCACAAAAAAAGATCAGAATCAGATCTTTCTTGAGATCACTCACCTTCATTTATTACACTCTAACTTAACCACAGTCAAAGCCTGGCACGTTATCCTAAAGCCTGGCAAATACCAGCACAAACTGGTTAAAATATCGTGAATTATAACCAAGCTTACAACAAGTGAAGTTTATTTCATCCCAGCAAGTTGTTCAAGTTCAAGTGCTTGAAACAACTATTTCAATTTCCTACCTCCTATCCAGGTAAAAGTGTCTGTATAGGAATCAAAGTTAGGACCCCGACGTGATTCAAACACGTAACATTTGCGATATCCTGGTGCAAGTAACAGTGTTATCATTTAGCAAGCCGACAGAGTCGAACGTTGCGAACCAACAAGCAGCATTCACATCAGTGTGCGCAAGGAAGCAAGAATATGGACAAATTTAGCGATTTAGTTGCATCGCAGCAGGAACCCGGAGAGGGAATACAGAGAATAATCCGGAACTACAAAAAGGATTCGGTGGAACGAAAACAGTCCACATCCTATTTTGAAGAATGCTGTCGATGTCTAAATGAGGCATGGACACAATTCGAAATAACCGACAACACAATAAGGCAGCTGGAAAATATATCAATGGACCATCGGTATTTCACGAATGACTACTACCATGAAATATCAAAAGTTGTCACTCAATCAATCGAGAAGAGTTTGAAATCTCATTGATGGCAAGAACCAGCACCCATCATCCAGCACCTACAACGCCAGCACACCGTACTAATTCAAAGGAAATAGAACCCCGACCTGCCGCAAGGATTCCAACGCCTACAGAGAGGCAAGTGAATGGTGCCACACCCAACATAAGCGGCATCATGCGCAAACAACAAGCGTTCTTAATGTCTCCTAGCCGGCTATTTTCTAGATTGTCGAACATCATAACCACAGGAGTACTACGAGGGTAACATTAAACGCATCAACAAACTATGGGACGAGACCGAGACCATAAATTACCAGATCTTTGAGGAAATATCAACACCAGAAGACGCAGGGTATCACCATTCAGGTACATGGAAGATCAGGTTCATCAGAAGTTGATTGTTTTGTGCACCAAAGCAAGGGCTCCGACTTCCACACTGCAACCTGAATCGCTTGCATGTCGTTTGCCCAAAATTTCTATACCCAAATTTGATGGCAACTACCTCAAATGGCACCAATTCTTTGATATGTTCTCAGAAATGGTGCACAAGGCTTCAATTGCCCCAACACGAATAATGTGGTACTTGAAGTCGAATGTCACTGGAGAAGCTAAAAGATTAATCAGGCATTAACCCAGGAGAATTATGAGACAGCGTGGACCCTTCTCCAAGACCGGTACCACAATATACGAGTGCTGGCCTCCACACTACTCCAACAAATCATAGGGCATTCAAGCCTATCACAAGAAAACACATCTTCAGGAGCAATAAAAAACCTCTATGATGTTGTAAGAGAAATCATCTTGGCCATCAATAATATAGGAGTCGACACATCCTCGTGGGACCCAATATTTCTGCATATCCTCGAGAAGAAGTTAGATCGCCAGAGTCACTTTCTGTACGAGCAGTCAATAAAGAATCCTAAGGAGATTCAAACATTGGAAGACTTTTTTGCACTCCCTCGAGCATCGTTTCGTATCTCTGGAAACTCTCGGGGGACGAGAAAGACCACATTCATCAAGGGCAGTATCAACAGTTGCAAATGCGACTACGAAAAGCAACTTTTGTCAGGGCACAAACCATCCGCTGTATTATTGTAAATCATTTCTACAATTATCAGCAGTAGCTAGACTAAACTGGGCTCAAAGGCAACAACTATGCGTTAATTGCCTTAAGGGTGACCATACACGCTCGAAATGTAACAGAAAACACAATTCACTGCTGCACTTGGGAACCAATCTCCCATCAACAAAACATACGATAGAACCCAAAGCGGCCAATTCATCACTTACATCAGCAGCAGTCAATACATTGGCGGCATCCCAAGGCCATGTTTTTTTAGCAACAGCCAGAGTAACTATCACGACAAGCAACGCACAATCTAATGATTTCAGAGCCATCTTAGATTCCGGCTCACAGGTCAACTTAGTGACCGAACGGCTGATCAAGCGGCTACCAATTACTCCAAGCAACGCAACGCTCCGCATTGAAGGCATTGGACACAGCAGAAAAAGAGCAAACCAGCACGTCAACAACCAACTCCAGTCACGAACAAGCAGTTTTTCTACAAGGTTAGAGGCATTTGTATTGCCAGATATTGTCCCAATGCAACTGGCACAACCTCTGAACAACTCATTATGGAGAATACCGAAAGAAGTGTTACTAGCCGATCCTCACTTCACACGCCCTGGCAAAATCGACGTTTTGCTTGGCGCTACATTTCACCATCAGCTACTCCTAACCGGGCAAATAAGGTTAGGAGAAAATCTCCCAATTATTACCCTGACCTTCGATAACTTCGCTAACAATATAAAAAGATGGAGAGTGTCGAATGAAAATTCCTACTCTGACCATCGCTATATAGAATACGAAGTGAACTTCCCACGAGCTCCAGTTAAGACCTTTAGAAATATACGGAGAACGGACTGGGGGAAGTATAGGAAGACTCTCAGGGCCTCGCTGCTAATAAATCCCCCGTCTGATCCCACAGACCCTGTGGAATTAGACGGGCTGATCAATCAGGTAACCACGGCCCTGAATAGTTCACTGACAGCCGGGTACCCGGTTGTAAAACTGAGAGGCAAGGACAAACCACCTTGGTGGTCAATGGATCTAGGCCTTCTCCGGAAGTCCAACAGGCGGCTATTTAACAGGGCTAAAACTTCGGGTCTGCCCGCGAACTGGGAAGCCTACAAGGCTGAGCTAAAAATATACATGAAAGCAATCAGAACTACGCAGCGACAGTCCTGGCAAAAATATTGTAGGGATGTGGAAGAAACATCGGAAGCAGCTAGACTAAGAAGAATCCTAGCGAGGACACCACACAACCTGGGCTACCTTAAAGGTCCGGGTGATATGTGGAGTGAATCGAGCGAGGAATCTTTGGCTCTTCTCTTAGATACGCATTTTCCAGGCAGTAGCACAGTGGAGGGTGATAACCCGACACCTAGGGGCAGGCAGTCTGAGATAGGGAATGCGATAGTTACAGTCGAGAAAGTTCAGTGGGCCATTAACACCTTTGGTCCATATAAATCTCCGGGTCCGGATGGAATCTATCCAGCTGAACTGCAACAATCACGGGACATAATTACGCAATGGGTTGTGACTGCAATTAGAAGCTGTCTAAACATGGGTTATATTCCGCTGAGATGGAGAGAAACGAAGGTTTCCTTCATACCCAAGACAGACAGGTCTGCAGAGGCACTCCTCAGGGAGGAGTCCTCTCCCCCCTGCTCTGGAATTTGGCGGTAAATTCATTATTGCTGGCCCTAGAGAGGGGGGTTGCCATGTCGTCGCCTATGCTGATGACTTGGCAATTGTGATTAGAGGGAAATATCCAAACACTCTTATGGATATTTTGCGCTCTAGCATGGCCACGCTTACTGGTTGGACGGGAAGAAGGGGATTAGGGTTAAACCCTGATAAAATGGAATTAATCCTCTTTTCTAAGAAAAATAGATCTCCTGAGGTCTCCCCGCTAACATACAAAGGTGTGGAAATTCCGATGAAGTAGACAGTTAGATATTTGGGACTAGTACTAGATAGAAAACTTACCTGGAAACCCAATATTGAAGAATGCGTCAGAAAGGCCAATATTGCTTTGTACAAATGTAAAAAAGCGGTCGGAATCAGGTGGGGGCTATCCCCACGAATTATGCACTGGCTATACATTTCGGTGGTCAAACCCATATTGCTATATGGAATACTGGTATGGTGGCCAGCCACTCAGAAACAAAGCTATTTGAAACTTCTGAGCAAGGTCCAAAGAACGGCTTTTTTATGCATCTCTGGTGCCTTAAGGACCACGCCTACTAAAGCTTTAGAAGTAATACTCAAACTACCTACATTAGAGCTGGTAGGGAAACAAGTGGCCGCCACATCAGCACTAAGGCTGAAATGTGCGGCGTTATGGCATGATCGGCAGATTGGTCACTCGACTATTGCGCATACCTGGAGTAGTTCTGTCCAACACATTGACCACTCTATACCTAATCTCAACTTCGATAGGCACTTCCAGACATATATTCCGTCTAGAAGAGAGTGGCAAACACCAATGCCATGGAGAAGGGGGGAACTTAATTTCTACAATGACGGATCCAAACTTGACGATAGAGTCGGTTTTGGAGTTTTCTCACAAGAATTGGGACTGGAACTTTCTTTCCGTCTCCCCGACCACTGCAGTGTTTATCAAGCAGAGGTCCTAGCCATAAAAGAGGTAGCCGTCTACTTAAATAGACATGCCGTAACAAGAAATATTATAAATATCTACTCGGATAGCACGGCGGCCATCTTGTCAATGAATTCGGTGGCACTGACATCAAAGGGTGCTCAGGACTGCCGAGCAGCCCTAAATGATATCAGTACCGCTTTCAAGGTACGCCTTATATGGGTTCCGGGGCATAGAGATATTGCGGGAAACTGTAGGGATGATGACTTAGCCAGACGGGGTACCGACCTTCCTTTAGGCATGGACAGATGTGAAATTGGAATATCTATTGCCACTTGTAAACTGATGCTGAAGGATAGGGTCGTGCGTGAGACCAATGGGTCTTGGGCACAAGAGGGCACTTGCTTAACGACTAGGCTAATGTGGCCGGAACTTAATAGTAGGAAAACTAGAGACTTACTTGCCCTGCCGAGAGAGAATATCTCTAAGGTCGTGGCATGTATCACTGGTCACTGGCTTTTCGGCAGACATGCTCTCAGGCTGGGAGTATTCTCTCATGAATACTGCAGAAGCTGTGGGGATGAGGAGGAGGAGGAGACTGTGGAGCATCTCTTCTGTAGTTGCCCCGCTCTGGCCAGAAGCAGAGCGGGCTCTTTAGGCAAATACGCTTTTAGCTCTCTTACAGAGGTGTCTAGCGCGAAGATCAAACAAATCCTGCGCTTTATTAGGGCTTCAAAAAGGTTCGACGAGTGAATCGGAGGTGCGTTGTGGCGCGGTGGTATCACAATGGACCCATGGTGGTCTGAGTGAGCTGGTCCTTGAACTGGCTGCCACATTAACCTAACCTAACCTAGCCTTGAACTTTTGTTGGCCTGACACTTTGCACAACTCTTTATATACTTTTTATGTCCCGGAGCATACCTTTCCATCCATATACACGCCTAATTCTGTCATGGGTTTTCCAGAATCCCTGGTATCCACTTAGAGGTGAATCATGGAAACACTTTAAGACAGCCTGGATATCTTTTTTATCCTCCAGCCATTCCACACTACTGGCTGTTTGTTCATTGGCTTCGAAACCCGCATTGGTAACATCTCTTGTCGCATCAATTTTATTCCCTTGCATTCTCTCGGCCTTCTGCCTCTCTTACCTTGATTTGGCCCTAGTTTGTACTACCGATATCTTCTGTGCCTGCGGTACTCTGCTGAGCGCATCCGCATTTAAATTCTTTTTCCCAGGTCTGTATATGATTTCAAAATCATACTCAGAAAATTTGTGTCTGAACCTGGCCAGTCTAGACGTTTGGTCTTTCAAATTCGCTATACCTCTCAACGGCTGGTGATCAGTATATATCTTAAATGGGCGACCTAGCAGATATGCCCTAAAATTCTTCGTAGCCCATACAATGGCTAGAAATTCCTTCTCTATTGTGGAGTGTCCCTTCTCTATCTCACTAAGCGTTCTGGTTGCGAATGCTATTGGTCGGTCATTACCGACTTCCCCTTGTGACAATACTGCCCCTAATGCTTCATTGCTAGCATCAGTGGTCAACAAAAAAGTTTGCTTAAAGTCGGGGTACGCCCAAATCGGTGGCGAGCTAATCCTCCTTCCTAATCCATTATCCTCTCGACTGCTTGCTGACAGCTCTTTGTCCATTCGAACTATGCTTCTTTTTGTAGCAACTTATTCACTGGCAACGCAATTCCGGCTAGTCCTTCCACGAACTTTCTATAATAGTTCAATAGTCCTAGGAATGTTTGCACTTCCTTTCTATATCTCGGAATCGCTCAATTTTGAACGCATTCCACCTTCTGCGGGTCAGGCAGTTCTCCTGCCTCTGAACAACGATGGCCTCAATAAACCACCTCTCTTCGCAAAAATTGACATTTCTCCGTGTTCAATTTCCATTTGTGTTCTCGTAACTTCTGGAGCACTTTCCACAAGCGTTGCGAATGCAGCTGCAAGTTCTTCCCATAAATTACAATATCATTCAGATACACAAAATAATCTAACCCTTGCAAGCCTGTTAGCACATGGTTCATTAGCCGTTGGAAGGTAGCCGGTGCTCCTGTTAATCCAAACGGCATTCTGTTAAACTCATAAGGCCCTAAACCGGTATTGAACGCGGTTTTCTGCTTATCTTGGGTATCCACCAAAACTTGGTGGTAGCCACTCGCTAAATTAAGTGTAGAAAAAAAATCTACTATGCCCCAATTGATCCAGAATTTCTTCTATCCTTGGAATCAGGAACACTTGCTTGATAGTGGCGTCGTTCAATTTCCTAAAATCGACGGCCATTCTCCACTTCTTTTGACCCTGAGCACTTCCCTTCTTTGGCACCAAAATATTGGTGAGTTCGAAGGCGAGATACTTGGTGAAATTATGTGCTCCATTAACATGCTTATACTTGCCTGTTTGCCTCATCTTTGTGAGCTTGTGGCAATCTGTATTGCTTCTGGTTAATTGGTGGTTCATCCACTCTAGTAGGAATTTCATACTCTACCTCCGGTGTATACGTCAGCTGGTCTCCTTCTAGCAAAAATATGTCGTGAAATGGCGTACAAATGGCTTCTATTGATGCCTTCTCTTCTAAATTTACGCTTGGGTCTAACTTCAGTGATTCTAATACTTTCTCCATCCTTTTTCTTATATAAACTTGTTGAATCTGATTAACCGATCTATAATTCGGTTCCTTAAAATTACAGTAACTAGTGAACGTCCTTATCCATATAGTAGTCCTCTTCTGATGCATAAAGTACACAAGCGTACACCTTACCCTTGTCATCGTGCGTTATGGTTTCTCCCATATATACACCATCCGCTAGCTGCTGCTTGTCCAAAACTAGAGTCCTAAGTTTCGTGTTTACATGCATAGTAACTATTCTGGTTGCCCTAGCATTTACTACCTCTATACAATTCTTAACCCTATTCACGGTTCCTTCCTGCCATGACTTTAATGGAAGAGTAAGGATTCTATTCTTATTATCATCATAAAGTGATACCTGCTTCTCGAGCGCATCCAGTATGGTGCGGCCCTAAAGATTATCGCGGCCAATTATCCCATCCGCCGGGATACCTTTCCTATCCACTTCCATTGCGTGCACTCTAAAACTCATGCCCTTAAATTCACTGTGCCCTATTCTGAGCGACCCCAGTATACTGATGCAACGCTTTCTGACGTCCATTTGATTAATATCCAGCCCTTTCCGTAAAACACTAGATTTTACGAGGCTAGTGTCCGCCCTTGAATCTACCAAAAGCACTAGCTTTCCACAAGCTGCTTCCATGCAGGGTATTTCGATGAAGGCATCACCTATCCTGCTCATAACGAAGCAATGTCCTTTTGTTCCCAACATGTACGCGTATCTACTTCCTAACTCTTCGTGATATTGGAGAGCCTCTTGCTCCTCCTTCTCCTGGACTGTAGTTTCTACATTACTACTCACACGTAATTTTAGCCTAATTATTACTTTCTTTCTTTTGGCTTCCCAGTCTACTGGCCTCGACTGGGCCGCTGGAAATTTCCCTTGTTTCTTTGTTGGGATTGTCTATCCCTGCATTCCGCTCCGATGTCCCATTCGTCCACATGAGAAGCATCTCAACCCCTGTATGGTGTTGCTAATCCTTGGTTCACTTCTGGAATCTCAATTTGGTCGCTGCTGACCACTCCCAGTTTTGAAAGGATTTCTTCCTTGTTTAATTCCTTCAGTTGAATTAACTCGGGGACTACTAAAGTTACCCCTGTTGTCCCTCAAGGGTGGATCCGGGAGCCTCGTAGCTGGCTGCCTTCTACTCTGATTCCATTCTGTGTCTCATTGGCATTGTCTGCTTGCCTCTTGACCATATGTTTGGCACTCCATACAGTAGGGTGTGTTTTTGCGTGTAATGCACTCATCCCTTGTATCACCTTGCTTACGGCAAAACGAACATGTGGGTGCTCTCTGTAGAAACCCCCTGTACGGATTTCTCGGAATCGCGTCTCTGCTGTCGGAGACACCGGGATTCTACGCTCCTCTGTATATGTTTGGGATGTAATTACTTCCTTCTCTATCCATGACAGCGGCAGTAAAACTGCCCTGTCTGTTTTCGGAAATCTGTACCTCTCTCAAACCGGCCGTACTCCGTTCCACGAGGACTTGTGCTCTAATTGCTTCTTCTACTAACTCCTCCAGATTTCCAGTCCTGCTATTCAGCATATGAATTTTTCTAGCGGAGTTGCGGAGGCCCACCCCGAAAGTTGTTAACACCGACTTGTCAACTTCGTATAATAATGTTGTATCTCCAACGCCATTGTACTTATTTTTTATTATTTCCTGGGCCATCATCCGAAGTGACTCTAAACGCCTAGCAAAGGCACGTATGTCTTCACCTGCCAGCTGCTTCCCGATTCTGATCTCTTGGGATATGTCTTCCAGAGTTTTCTCCTTTAAATAGGTTCTCTTTAGAAGGCCGTAAAGCTAGTTCGCACTGGCTAATTGCTTTGGCAGCACAAGTTTGTATGCATCTCCAAATAACCTTTGCTTAACACAGCTCATCAGGGCCTATGCTTCGCTTTGCAAGTTCACAACCTTGAATGAACCTGTTGAGTTCTGACCATAAGTCTTCCGAAGCAGCACCAGTAAATACAGGTACTAGCATGGACACTGCCTTTGAAATCTTCTCTATACCTATTTTACTTATTTTTATTTTACTTACGGCGGGTAAAACTTGAGCGTTATCTTTTCGGATGGTTTCCAAATTCACTTCGCCCGGATCTGAGATGTACTTGGCCAGTGACGGACTCAAACTGATTAATCTTCGACCGTTTGCTCGTACAGGTGAAATACTGTCCACAGTATTGGGGCTTTGCTGCACTGCTACTGCTTCTGGCTCTGTTTGCGGAAATCCCTAATTTTTATTATTTATCGGACTTCCTGGAGAAAATGGCTCGACACCGATTTCAGATGCGCCAAACAAAAATTCCGCTTGCCTTTCTTCACTAAAAACTAATCTTGGCTTTACCATGCGGCTTATCCTTCCTGGTGTTAAATATTCCGGCCAGCGTACTTCTGGAGGCAATTGTTGTGAGTTAGAATGAAGCTACCTACGAGTAGTTGACTCAGAGCACCGACTCCTAACAGATGCCACACATTCTGTGGGATTAGCATGTGCTAAAGTTATTTAAGAATAACACATACTTTTAGGGTCTAAGTATTTTAAATTGATATGATCTGTGTAATGTTTATTATATTAACTTTTAGGGTGTTACAGTTCCGCAGTTGAGTCGACGAAGGGCATTGTAATTTAGAATGCACCGTCGACACTTTTACAGTAGGTCAGTTGGCTTGACCAACTGACAACAATTAGCACGTGCGGAACTGGAACACCAGAAAGGTCAGTTCACAGACTGAGATGACTGTTGAGAAATAGTATATAAGAAATAGTATTTTAAGAATAAATCTGCTTATTATCTTTGAAACTAAAAGTGACTTAGAGTATTATTTCAAGAGTGATTCGTGTTTTCAGCTTCGCGCCCAGCGAACCGAGAAAGGACGTCTCCCGACGAGCAGCAAGGACCCCAACATTTTGGCGCAGCCAGTCTTAAGGACCTATTGGAGGAATCCCAGGGCAAGGAACCTGAAGCAGGGAAGCATCCTGCAACAAAGTCAAAGGACCCTAAGATGAAGATGTCTTCGAAAAAAATAATGGTGAGTAGAGTGTATAATAGCGTAATTTAAGTAGATATTTCTGCGACCCTGAAGGCGCTGGTCAAAGAAGTCGCAACCTATAGACGCGTTCGCGCTGTTACACGCAGCTTTGAATGGCAACCATAAACCGTCAGTATGATCGGACGGTCTATGTATGTTCATCCTAGCTGTGAGGATTTTTTTTGTAGGGGATTTGCGTTTGTTTGTCGTGACGGACATTTATATTGTTTTTAACAGTGTTTAATTTATGTTGTTTGAAAACAAACATAAACAAATTTTGATTTAAATATTTGGCATTTTGAGCTTAGGGTATTAGGTGAAAAAGTGCAGACAACACGTGCTGTTGCATCTAAGTTTGTGTAGTTCCGAAACTACAATTTGCGTAGCAATGTTGAACCGATATTTCGCACGGAAAAGCGAAACAGCTAAGCATATCATTTTACTGAAATGAAAATGCGTATGATTCTGCTGTAATATTCTTCTTTGGGTGTGTAAATTTTTTGGTAATAATTTCGTGAAATCAATAACATTTTCATGGGTTCGTAGAGAAATATTGTAAAGATTCATTAGAAGTTAGTTACACTAACTTCTTTTAGAAAGAGGGGAGAAATATTGTAAATAATCAGTATTTACCTTCAGTAGTTGAGCAATTAATTGAGTATAATTTTTATACTGGTAATTTTTTTTTCCGCGGCATTACACTACAGTTGTCTTCCTGTGTGGAATACTGTTTGTTTTATTAAATAAAAAAAAAACTTCAAATTTATTGGTATACTATTTCTCGTTTAATATATGAAATCATAAATTTTCGCTTCGAATGGTACGCTTAATGAAAAAGAAAAGTAGATTCGAAATCGTGTTTAGTGAGAACATAATCAAAGCAAAGTGAAATTTACTTGCTTAGTATTATGTGGCAAATTTTAGTTGTAGCACATTGTAGTCTATATTGGATGTAATATTGATCCATCGATTGTACCTGGAAGACTTCCATGTTAAACCTCAATTTTTCTTTGATTTTAAAGAAAACAAATTTGGGAAGTGAACCTCGAAACAATGAACGACAGCTGGAGGACATAACGTCGTTACTTCAGGACGGAAAGCGGTTTGGAATTAGGAAAAAGAGGAGGGGAGCAAAAGCGGGAACGGAAGCGATTGGCTTATTTAAGAGAGATACTTAAAGAGCAAGAAACTGTGAAGATCCCTATGCCATGGGAGCAGGCAAATAAATTGTGGAAAGAGGTATGCCAATTGTAGGAGCAGCAATACAAGAGACGTGGGATGCTATAAGAATAGTATCATTGTTATGCAATTAATTTGTTAGTTTAAATGTCACCACTAATTAAAATAAGTATTTATTGATTAATAAAGTTAAAAAAAGGGAAACAACTTTATAGCATTTATCATTTATGGAATTTGATTTTGGCATTCACGCGTTCATAGATAAAAATTTGTTCGGTCTATGGAAACGCCAAGAGAAGTAATTAGATTGCTGGAAGCTCAAAAGCTGCAGAGCGAAGCAATCTATAAGAGAATCAGGAATTGTATTAAGGATAGTAAGGCACGAAAGAACAGCGGGTACTACCATAAACGCATAGCGGAACTGGAAGCCTTGTTGAAGACATTCAATGATAACAACGAGGAGTTGTTAAATTTTAAGGACTGTTGTGGTAACACGGAGTACTTTGCCAAGAATTATCCGCTATATGTCAACGGTTTAACACGGGACTGGTTTACCAAGTTCAGATTGGATCTAGAAGAGCTGGAACCACAAGAAGATAGTCCTAGTTTGCAGGAGGACAAGATTCAAGACAAGCTAAGATCTTTACAGACGGAGGTAAAATTGTTTGCAGAAAAATTGTTTGAACAATTGGAAGCGGCAACGAGCAAAAGTGAAGCCCAGGTACTCTGGAGATTAGCGAGGGACGGTGGAAATTTGTCAACTTTGGAAGCAGCAGATCAAGCATTAGCGACTATTCAGCGTCGAACGGAGGATAAATATTTTCAAGTCTTCAAGGATACAGAAGAGTTGAAGACAAATACGGAATTTCTCGAGAATAAAACTAAAGTACTTTCTAGGCAACTCCGAGAAACCGAGGAAGCTGCATCGAATCTGGAGAGAGAAAATCTAGGGTTCAAGAGAATCGGCTTCAACCTCTCACATGCATACGTAAACAGTACTAGCTTTGCCAACAGAAGTTTGCTGGCCGGAATATTGAACTCCGGACGGGATAGGTCGTATGGTAAAGCCCAGATTAGTATTGAGTGAAGAGAGTGAAGCGCAATTTTTTTTTGATGCATCTGAAATCGGTGTCGAGCCATTTTCTCCGGGAAGTTCAATAGATACTAAAAATCAGGGGTATCCGCCAAACGAGCCAGAAGCAGAAACAGTGCAACAAAGTCTCGATACAGTGGAGTATTTCGCCCGTATGAGCAAATGGTCGGAGACTAATAAGTTTGAGTCCGTCACTGGCCAGTACATTTCAGATCCGGGGGGAGTGAATTTGGAAACCACCCAAAAGGACAACGCTCATGTTTTACCAGCCAAAAGTAAAACAAGAATAAATAAAATGGGTATAGAGGAAATTTCAAAGGCAGTGGCCAGGCTAGTACCTGTGTTTACTGGTGCTATTTCAGAAGATTTACGATCAGAACTCAACAGGTTCATTCAAGGTTGTGAACTTGCAAAGAGAAGCATAAGCCCTGATGAGTTGCAGGACTTCTTCGACTGTGTTAAGCAAAGGTTATTTAGAGATGCATACAACCTTGTGGTGCCAAAGCAATTCGCTAGTGTGAACGAGCTTTACGGCCTTTTAAAGAGAACTTATTTAAAGGAGAGAACTCTGGAAGACATATCCCAAGAGATCAGAATCGGGAAACAGCTGGCAGGTGATGACATACGCGCTTTTGCCAGGCGTTTAGTGTCACTTCGGATGCTGGCCCAGGAAGTAATAAAAAATAAGTACAATGGCGTTGGAGATACAGCACTATTATATGAAGTTGACAAGTCGGTGTTAGCAACTTTCGTAGTGGGCCTCCGCAACTCCGCTCTAAAGATTCATATGCTGAATAGCAGAACAGGAAATCTGGAGGAATTGGTAGAAGAAGCAATTAGAGCACAAGTCCTCGTAGAACGGAGTAAGGCCGGTTTGGGGGGATACATATGTTCGAAAATAGACAGGACAGTTTCACTGCCGCTGTCATGGATAGAGAAGGAAGTAATTCAGTCCCAAACAGAGGAGCGTATAATCCCGGTTTCTCCGACAGCAGAGCCGCGAATCCCAGAAATCCACACAGGGAGTTTGTACAGCACCCACATGTTCGTTCTGCCGTAAGCCAGGTCATACAAGGGATGAATGCGTTACATGCAGAAACACGCCCTACTGTATGGAGTGCCAAATATATGGCCATGAGGCAAGTAGACAGTGCCAAGTAAACACTAAATGGGATCAAAGTAGAAGGCAGCCAGGTGCTAGGTGCCCGGATCCAGCCTTGAGGGACAGCAAGAATAGTAGTGAACAAGGGTAGTGCTTTGTACGCCTTCGTACTCAACGCCTCATAAAAGGACAACCTGGTAGATGAGAATTTTAGGCCTAAGTTCACTAGTTACGATAATTATAAGGAACCGAATTATATGAGTAGATCGGTAAATCAGATTAAGCAGGTAGATATAAGGAAAAGAATGGAGAGAGTGCTAGAATCACTTAAGTTAGACCCAAGCGTAAATTTAGAAGAGAAGGCATCAATAGAAGCCATTTGTACGTCATTCCGTGACATATTTTTGCTGGAAGGAGACCAGCTGACGTATACACCAGAGGTAGAGCATGAAATATCTACTAGAGTGGATCAACCACCAATAAACCAGAAGCAATATAGATTGCCACAAGCTCACAAAGATGAGGTAAATAGGCAAGTGGAAGGAATATTAAAGGAAAACATAAATTCACCGAGTATCTCGCCTTCGAACTCACCAATAATTTTGTTACCAAAGAAGGAGGTGCTTAGGTTCAAAAGAAGTGGAGAATGGTCGTCGATATTAGGAAATTGAACGACGCCACTATCAAGCAGGTGTTCCCGATACCAAGGATAGAAGAGATTCTGGATCAGTTGGGACACAGTTGGGATAATTTTCTACACTTGATTTAGCGAGTGGCTACCACCAAGTTGTGGTGGATACCCAAGATACGCAGAAAAACGCCTTCAGCACCGGTTTGGGGCATTATGAGTTTAATAAAATGCCCTTTTGGATTAACAGGAGCACCGGCTACCTTCCAACGGTTGATGAACCATGTGCTAACAGGCTTGCAAGGGTGAGATTGTTTTGTGTATCTGAATGATATTGTAATTTATGGGAAGAACTTGCAGCTGCATTCGCAACGCTTGTGCAAGGTGCTCCAGAAATTGCGAGAACACTATTTGAAATGGAACACGGAGAAATGTCAATTTTTGCGAAGAGAGGTGGTTTATTTAGGCCATCGTTGCTCAGAGGCAGAAGCACTGCCTGACCCGCAGAAGGTGGAATGCGTTAAAAATTTAGCGATTCCGAGAAATAGATAGGAAGTGCAAGCATTCCTAGGACTATTGAACTATTATAGAAAGTTCGTGGAAGGACTAGCCGGAATTGCGTTGCCAGTGAATAAGTTGCTACGAAAAGAAGCAAAGTTCGAATGGACAGAAAGCTGTCAGCAATCATTCGAGAGGCTAAAAGAAATAATTAGCTCGTCACCGATTTTGGCGTACCCCGACTTTGAGAAAACTTTTTTGTTGACCACTGATGCTAGGAATGAAGCATTTTGGGCAGTGTTGTCACAAGGGGAAGTCGGTAATGACCGACCAATTGCATTCGCAAGCTGGGCGTTTAGCGACACGGAGAAAAGATACTCTACGACAGAGAAGGAATTTCTAGCCATAGTATGGGCTACGAAGAATTTAGGGCATATCTGTTAGGACGCCCATTTAAGATATACACTGATCACCAGCCGTTGAGAGGCATAGCCAATTTGAAAAACCAAACTTCTAGGCTGGCCAGGTTCACACACAAATTGTCTGAGTATGATTTTGAAATCATATACAAACCTGGGAAAAAGAATCTGAATGCGGATGCGCTCAGCAGAGTACCGCAGGCACAGAGGGTATTAGTAGTGCAAACGAGAGCCATACCAAGGTCAGATAAGGAGAAGGCCGAGAGAATGTAAGAAGATAAAATTGATGCTACAAGAGATGTTAGCAATGCGGGTTTCGATGCCAATGAAAAACAGCCAGTAATGTGGAATGGCTGGAGGATAAAAAAGATATCCAGGCAGTGTTAAAGGGTTTCGATGAGTCACCTCTAGGTGGACATCAGGGATTCTGGAAAACCCATGACAGAATTAGGCGAGTTTACGGATGGAAAGTTATGCTCCGGGACATAAAAAGTATATAAAGAGTTGTCCGAACTGTCAGGCCAATAAGAGTTCAAGGCTAACAAAGATTCCAATGGTGTTAACTGACACACCAAAACTGGCGTTTGACAAAGTTCATATGGATATTGTAGGTTTCTTACCTGAAACAGTTTCGGGAAATAAATACATCTAGACGTTGCAACACGATTTCTCAAAGTATATGGCGTGTGTGGCTATACCCGATGCTGAAGCAAGTACGGTGGTCAAGGCATTTTTTGGTCTAAGGTCTTGATAACCGAAAATGGTTCAAATTTTATATCGAAACTATTCTCAGAAACGTGTAAAATGCTGGGAATCAAGAAATTGCATATTACACCATATCATCCCCAGGCGAATGGCTCATTGGAGCGTAGTCATCGACCTCTGGCCGAGTACTTGCGCAGTTTTTCCACGGAAGGCGGCTCGAATTGGGATCAATGGTTGACCACTGCAATACATGTACATAACAATATTGTGCATGCATCCACGAAGCAAACTCCATTTAGAACACTCTACGGGCTTGATTTCAACATGCCAGCAAATTTGAAGCGCAAATGTGCGCCAGTGTACAATGCTGATGACCCCAATAAAGTGCAAAAATATCAGTTGCAGCGAGCGGACGAATTGGTTAGAATAAACCAGGATTGTGCTAAGCGCGTAGCCAGGAAAGCTTACAACAAGGTACTAAAACCAGTGGTTTTTCATGTGGGTGACCAGGTACTAATGAAGAATCAGGCTAGGAGAAACAAATTCTCACCTGTTTGGATAGGTGCATATTCAGTAGCATAAATTCGCAGTCCAGTTACAACACTCGTAACGATGAAGGGCAAGAATAAAATGTTACATAATAATTTGTTGAAATTACTCCATATAAGGCAACACAATTAGAGACATGTGTTGGCAATGTTTTATAAGTGTAAACACGTAATAGTAACGTAAACAAACTGATATCGCGTAAGTATATCAAATAGCACGGTTCTGACGTTCAAAGTCAAGGCTAACAGAAATGTGCCAAGTAAACGCGGGCAAGTAAAAGTTTTCGTAATAAAAATATGCTTACAAGGCACTATTGCCGAATGAAGCACAGTAGAGAAAAATATATTTTTTTTATACTACAGTAGTGGGTAAGTAATATGAAACTGGACGTAGAATATACACATTCACACGTACGACAGTTAATGAGCAAAAACTAATAAAAACAAAAATGAACAATATTTAATAAAAGTATAATAATAAAGAAAAAAAAGTGGCGCACAGGCATTACGTGCAACGATTAATGGGAGAAGTAAACACGAAAATAAAGAATTTGAATTTTTGTATACAACATTCAACAGTAGGGGCATTCCGGGGTATGGCATAAGTCAGCATCGGTGATGCTTATGGTTTTGGGTAAGGTGAAAGGAAACATATTGTTGGGTGAGATCTATGCAGGGCGAGTTTAGAAACTATACTTACCGATACCTAAAAAAAAATATTTTTTTTTAAATAGAAAGAGGGAGTTTTTGGTAAATAATTTTTATTTATTGTGTGTTAAATTTTATAAAACTTAAGGACGAGCTCGGGATTCGCAAAGGGGAATTCCGGCACGGAGTACTCATGTATCCTGTGGAGGAGTACCACTAACTCCCCCAGCTGCTACTCCAATATGGGGGCCTCCGCTGTCAGCTTCAGACTCAGGAGCATCCTCCAGGCAATGGCCACCTCTTCTGGGTAATCCCACTGTGTGTCAATGTCGTGGAGTTGATCGAGCAGCGCCTGGATTAGCCGTTAGTTGGGCCCCCATGGTTGGTCAAGGAGGCGTCGGATCTCGGTTGGATCTAGGTTCAAAGCGGCGGCGTGCAGCAGTGGTGTCCCCGTTTCTGTCAGGTTCGCCAATACCTGGGAGCGATGGAGGACGGCAGCTCCTAACTTCAATGTTGGGGTCATCATGTTGCTGGTTAATTGGATTTTGGTATTGTGGCGAATACAATGCAAAAGCACGGTTTTATAGTAAATCAATAAGGGGTCTGTTTTCGGAAATGTGCTAACAAGGCAAGTTTTAGCAATGAACGAGGTACGCGAAGAAAGAAAAGAAAGGAAAAACAAAGAAAATTAAACCAAATTTGCTGAGCTAAAGTGCTGAGACATGTTCTCAATGCGACCAGCAATACAATAATCATGTCATTCTGTTGTAGGCGGGTTCGGCTAATATTTTTTTTAATGACGCGAGCACCCTACGACCCGATGTCAATTATGGGGGTACTAGGTGTAGAATAAATATGCGGATGTATATTTTAACAAGTAAGTATTTTTGTTGTAGACATGTAAGTAAGTATATGAAGACACACAATTAGAAATTAGGAACTTGCAGGCTCTGCAGCGGACTATATGTAAATATACATAGGTTTTTACTCTTTATTGATTAGGAATTATTGTATGGAAAATTGAAGAAAGGTATATTAAAGAAAAATGTGTATAGGTTAATTGGTAAAATAACTTTAGCAATTAATTCTAAGTAATTAAATGTGCATTGAATGTATGTATGTAACCATGTACAAAATAATTACAGGGTGTGGGAAAATACAATCGTTAATGGATATATACATATCAGGTTATAGATAGATTTAAAGCCAATAAATTGAGTGACTGCGATGAAAAATATAGTCACGCAATGGACAAAGTTTTGACATAAACGGGTTTATCTTATATAATCTTGTTTTTGTCGGAGGGGAAAAAAAATGGAAAATGAATTGGCTCAAAATTGAAATGAGTGATAACTCACGTGCTAAAGAAGATCAGGGAAGAAAAAATTTAAGCGAAGCAAAATTGATGCCCTATATGGCAATAATGACACATAGTCCAGTCCTGTTTTCCTCTAGGATACGGTAGCGAATCCAATAATGTAAGGGAAAAGGACGAGTGGACGTAAATTGAATGATTATAGCATTCAATTATAGAATAAGCATGTTATGAAAATATTGTTATCTATTTATTCAGAAGTATCGTATGTTTAGTGTAAAAATTTGACGTTTTTGTACGGTTATAGATCGTGTTAGTGATGTTGCTGGCGGTTACCGACGGGATACGTGCAGGAGTGCGGTTGGACAAATTACCAGACACGGATATACTACTGGAGAAAACAGGAGATGTATGGTTCGCCAAAGACTATTGGGTGGTTGTAACTGAGTTGCCACGAAAAGAATTGGGGATCATTGTGGAACAGTTTAAAGGCATGCAGGAGACAACCAGTAAGTTATGTGAGAGGCATGCAGCGGCCAGCGGTACGGAACTAAAGCGTCGATGCGATTCTTCGACACAGGAAATAGAGGCAATAGTGAGGAGATTTCTGGAGAAAGAAAAATCATTGTCTCTAAAAGGGAGGATACGCCGGTCACTAATAGACGCTGTCGGAAAAATTCTTAAGTGGGCGATAGGTACAATGGACCACCGGGATTCAGACCGAATTTATGGTCACCTACAGGATCTTGAAAACAAGCAGTCAAAGACATTGTCATTGCTGGGAAAAGAGGTGACTGTGATGAGAGCAAGATAACAGGGTCTACACGGAGCAGTGAATAGAACTTTCCAAGAGCTAGAGCAGCTGCACTCGGCGTTGGAAGGCATTGGGAAGAGACAGGAGGAAGCAGAAGTGAACTTGGCAGAATCTTTCATGTTGGGGAAAGTTATTTCTGAAAAATTAATGAGGATCCAGGATCAACAACAAACGGAGATAGTGGTGCTTGATGACCTATTACATGGCAAGCTACCCCGTTGTTCCTGACGTCAGATGAGTTACTCAAAGCAGCACCAACGTCGATGAAAGGAATTGATTGGTATAGGGAGGCACGGGAGCGGTTCTATGAATTGGCCGAGGTTCGAACGCTTCTTCTGTCCGATAGCTACCATAACCATAAACAGATGGCTCTACCCTTTTGGCGACCAGGTGACTTTCACGGCGGTGTGCTTCGACGGGACTACACGTTTGGAATTAGTAGACACCGGTTTTATGACCATCGAAGCTGGTTGCAGAATAATTGGTAAAGGAGTAATGTTAGTCAATAAAAGTCAAGAAGAATCACGGTACAAATTCTCAACGTCCGTCATGGGAACAAACCGTTTAAAGACAAAACTGCAGGAGCTGCTGGGAAATCACAAACGAAGTGACTCTGGCCATACTCTCACAACACAGAACACAGTCTCACTCATGCATTTCCAGGAACTACGAAGAACCCTAACAACGAATAGCAGAGCGATCAGCGACTTGGTAGAGGAGGCCGAAGATGTTGAAAGGGTATCACACCTCGCCAATTCCTGCGAGATAGTGCACACCTGGATGAAAGGAGGGGTAGCCGGTATAGCCGGGCTCATCCTAGTAATAATACTGGTGATGACTCTCATTTCAAAAAAATGGTGCACAAGAGTAGCAGCGCTTCAAAGACTCGAATCAACCACACCAGTGGCACAACACAATAACCATACCGTCAACGACAGCCGTCAACCGGATCAGCAGGTAGCAGAAGTATAACATAAGATTGTAGATATAAAAAATCATAGTAAAATATAGGATATTAAGTATAAGTTAAATTGTATTATCACTAATAGGATATTAAGTATAAGTTAAATTGTATTATCACTAGTTGTTTGAGATTGTTTTTACGCCAGTGAGAAAAGAGTCAATAAAAGACCAAATATAAAAAAGGTTTATATTCCCCTTTTTTTAAAAAGAGAAAATTAGAACTAAAAGAACAAAACAAAACAAAAAAGAAACTATAAAAAAAAACTATATAAAAAGAAAATATAAAAAAAACAAAAGAACACAAAAGTAAAAAAGAAAAGAACACAATAATTGTGACGAGCAAAATTATTGATAAATTTTGCTCGCACAATAAATGTTCCCCGAAGCAATAGTCACTGCGAAAATGGACCGCCAGCATCACTCGCGTGCGAAGAAGTTTGAATGCCGTAACCAATCAGCTTGCGCGATCCCATCAAAGCTTAATATTATTTATTAGAATACCTTCGCGCCAATGGAAACCACGACGAAAGCGGGAGCGCATGAAATGCACGAAATATTAAACGTTGGTCAATAAATCACATGCAAATTGTACCAACAACTACGCAAGCGGAATGTCAACAGCAGCATTGGCAAAGCCAAGCCAGCTGCTTGCGTAAGACAAAGAAAAGGAATTGCATGTGAATTATACCAACACGAATGCGCCGACAGACTTGTGCGAACTCAAGTCAGCCGTTTGCACTGATCGACAACAACAACAACACTACAGGCAAACTACAATTGATCGTACGTTAATTACATTGCAACAACAACAACAGGGCGTGCAACAAAACAACAGGGCATGCAACAGCAACAACGTGCCGCTGCAACTACTACGCGCTTGACAGCAGCCGGACTTTTCCAGGAAAACGCTGAGGGTCGCCTAAGGTCACGGGAAAAACACCAACAATGCCTTGGCCTTAGCAACAGGAAGCGGTAGTCGGAGCAGCGGCCAGCGGGACTGGAACAACAATTAGAAGTTCAACAGGTGGCTATAAAAGCGCCTGCAACCGGACATACGGTCTCTTTTCCTGCTAACATATCGCGAAAGTAAGTACCTTAGTAGAAACGTTCCCGCACAGACGCCACGAGACTAGGAATCATTACCAACGGACACACACACACACAAACGCTGCATTTACTACGAATGCTGGATTTTAATCCACTCTCATAGTAAACCAGAGTTTGTTCGTCAACATTAGAATGGTGGAAGTGGTTTGTCAATCCATCACCGTTGAAACGAAAGACACAAGGCACAGACCTAGACATTAAGAAGTACTGAGTTTACTACGAACGCTGGGGTTTTCAATCCGCTTTCATAGAAAACCAGGACTTGCTTCTCAAAGTCAAACCGGTGGAAGTGAGTTTTCAATCCACCACCGTTGAGACTGGAGACAGGACGGCACAGCACTAAGTTCAGGAGCGGCCTTCATAAAGCCCATAATTTTTGTAATAATGTGTAAACCTAGTATTAAGAATAAGGATTGAATAAAGAAAACTTAAACAATACAACGCCCGAGTAATTTTCTGTATACGACCCCTGGAGCCGCTGAGTTTTACCCCAGCTATAAATTTGAGTCGTTACATAATAGAACCAAAGTAAGGCGATTTAAAAAAAAAAAAGAAAAAAACTATACATATGTACTATAGGTTTAAGAAAATGCAAAGATTTTTTAAAGTGCAGAAAAGAGGAAAAATATTGTAAAGATTTTAGAAAGAGGGGAGGGATGTTGTGAGTTAGAATCAAGCTACCTACGAGTAGTTGACTCACAGCACCGACTCCTAACAGATGCCACACATTCTGTGGGATTAGCATGTGCTAAAGTTATTTAAGAATAAAACATACTTTTAGGGTCTAAGTATTTTAAATTTATATGATCTGTGTAATGTTTCTTATGTAAACTTTTAGGGTGTTACAGTTCCGCAGTCGAGTCGACGAAGGGCATTGTAATTTAGAATGCACCGTCGACACTTTTACAGTAGGTCAGTTGGCTTGACCAACTGACACCAATTAGCAGGTGCGGAACTGGAACACCAGAAAGGTCAGTTCACAGACTGAGATGATTGCTGAGAAATAGTATATAAGAAATAGTATTTTAAGAATAAATCTGCTTATTATCTTTGAAACTAAAAGTGACTTAGTGTATTATTTCAAGAGTGATTCAGTGTTTTCAGCTACGCGCCCAGCAAACCGAGAAAGGACGTCTCCCGAACAACTTTTCTTCTGACCTTTTTTAGATTGCCGTTAAGGCTTGATCCTCTACTTCTAATGATGACACAGCTCCTCTAACGTTCGCCGCTTTCCAGAATTACTGAGTTTCTTCCCTGCACGTACTTGCTTCAAACTGCTCGAATACCCTCTCGGTGGACGGACTCACCTCCCTTCTTACTGCTCTTAACTCGTCCTGTGCATCGTCTTTACTCTTTAACGGAGACCCACTCGGTGCCTCAATCATTGCCAATTCCGACTCGAATGCTTTCAGCCACGCTGACACTAAATTTTCCACATTTCCATGAAAGCCCGTCGCAAAGTACTCGTCGTCCCTACAGACCTCCTTGTGCGGCAGCAATTTTGCGTGGCTGCTGTTAAATTTTTCCACCAAACCTCATAATTCTGTGATGCGTCTGTGATAGTACTTCACGTTTTTGACATCCTTCCGGTCCTTCCTGAAGTTTGAAATCAACCTCTGGACCTCTTTACCCACCACCTGGGATTTCAGCAATTCCGTCACTTCCTTCGATAGTCCCATTGATTATGCCTAATCCAATAAATAACCCGTTGAACAACCCAATCTCAAGGAAAAATCTCCATCCATCTGTTCATGTCAAATGCCAGAATAGATGGTGTATCCCAATTACAAATAAAACCCAATAATTACTAACACTTTTTATCAACTTATTCCAATATTTTATACCATCTTACTTAATGATAAATACAAATTTATTAAAAAACATTCCACCGTAAATTTTATCTTTATATTCTTTCTTTACTTATCTTCCATCACAAGTTCGATAATCGCAGTCTACCGGCGTCTATTAAGTCCTTCCATCAATGCAAATTGGTCCTTGACTTCCTCACAGATACTCCTTGATTGGTTTCACCATCTTTAATACTCCCAAAAATCCATAGAAAAGGCTATATAGGTATATATGTTCGCAAAACCCGATATTGGATTTACAGGCAAAAGTGCCTTGATTCATCCCCGGAAATTTGAATCCATATTCAAACATAAACCCGTTACATATGCGCCACGTAATAATAGCATTTCAATTTTTTCTTCAACATTGCTACGCAAATCGTAGTTTCCGAACTACAAAAACTTTGATGCAACAACACGTGATGTCTGCACCTCTTGAAATATTCTCACCTAATACCCCAAGCTTACAATGTCAAATAATTAAAATAATTTAACAAACAATATAAATGTCCCTATCGACAAACAAACTCGATTCCCCTACAAAAAAATCCTCAGAGCTAGGACGACATACATAGACCATCCGATCATACTGACGGTTTATGGTTGCCCATACAAAGCTGCGTGCAATAGCGCAAACGCGCCTATATGTTGCGACTTCTTTGACCAGCGCTACGGCGCCTTCAGGGTCGCAGAAGTATCTACTTAAATTACGGTACTTTACACTCTACTCACCATTATCTTGTTTGATGACATCTTTTCTTTATTGTCCTTCAAATTTGTTGCAGGATGCTTCCCTGCTTCAGGGTTCCTTGCCCTGGGATTCCTCCTGTAGGTCCTTAAGACCGGCTGCGCCAAAATGTTGGGGACTGTATTTGGTTGTTGTCCTCGGGAGCGTCCTTTCGCTGCTTGTCCTGAGCGCGCGTGTAGCTATAACCTAGCACTTTTCCACAAAACAAATGATTCGCACTAGTTTGGTTATCAAAACGACAAGAAGCTTTATTCTTAAAATACTAATTCTTATATACTATTCACAAGAAACAATTACAGTCTGCGTATTGACTTTTCTGGTGTTCCAGTTACGCAATTGTTGATTGGTGTCAGTGGCTCAAGCCAACTTACCTACTGAGTGTAAAAGTGTCGTCGGTGCATTCCAAATGCCCTTCGTCAGCTTGACTGCGGAACTGTGACACCCTAAAAGTTTACATAATAATTAATACATAAATACTACTCATTTACAATATTTGCACCCTAGAAATATGTGCTCTCTTAATGAATTTTATTGCGTAAAGCTAACCACACCAAATGTGTAGTATCTGTTAGGAGTCGGTGCTGAGAGTCAACTACACGTAGGTAGATTCATTCTAACTCACAACAGCGGCGGTGGCAAAACACATCCACACGCTGCAGATAAAATGCAACGATGCAATTGTGCGTGTGAGTGAATGGCTCAGCAGGGCAAAGCTAGAACTGGCAGTTAAAAAAGCAGAGGCAGTGCTAGTGAGTACCAGGAAGTTAAGCGAGACTTTAACAATCACAGTGAGGGGGCCATCAAATTATATCGCAACCACAGCTCAGGTACCTAGGAGTACTTATTGATTACAGGGTCACGTTCAAAGAGCATATTAAAGCAGTCTGTGAAAAAGCTACCCGGGTAAATGGGGCACTCACACGTCTGATGACGAATATATTCGGCCCACGGTCAGGCCAACTGAAGCTGCTGTCAACGGTAATGAGCTCCATCATACTGTATGCCGCCCCAATATGGGTGGAGGCCACTAGGGTGAAAATATACACCAAATGCATACAGTCAGCATATAGACTCAGCGCGCTAAGGGTGGCTAGTGCTTTCCGCACTGTATCGGACGAAGTAATTGGCGTCATAACTTGTAAACCGCCCATTGAGTTCCTGGCGAAGGAAATGCACCCCCTCTACGAACAGAGAGCGAGACCCACAAACGTCGACAGAGCAGTGGAAAGAGCCAATACCATAGCGGAATGGCAACATAGATGGGATCAAACGGGTTAACAAGAAAGCATGGAGAGCTAAACGACTACTAAGTGGCCACGAATGCTTTAAGCAGTACCTATTTGAGCGGAAGTTTGAGGGGGACCCGTACAGCCTGCACAACACGGGGATGCACGAGAACGTACAGCACGTGTTTTTCGACTGCTAGGAATTTAAGGATGTTCGGGAGACACTGGGTGTCGTCCTAGGGGAACCACCAACAATGGACAACCTCTGTGAGCACATATGCGATACACTCACTAAGTGGGAAGCAGTATACTCGGCAGCGGCATCAATTATGATTGCGCTGCGAAATACTGAACGAGCGCGCTATGATGAACGCAATCGCCAGCGTCATGCGGACCTCGAGATACATAGGACTGAGACATAGACAGACCTAATACTGACGTGTGAGAAGTAAATGCTCTTACGGCCTGCCGACGTAAAACCTAATCGATGTCCCCGGGGGGAAACACCGTAATAACGAAGAGGAGGTTTTAGCACTGCCGCACTGACGGGGTTATGACTTTAGATGTTTTCCTCCACGTTAAATATAAAAAAAACACACACATACAACTAGGCTGTGGCTACCTGCTGCCTTCTAATTATTTTATCAGCTATTATCATCAAACTCTCAGATCCGCCCCCACCCCCCTCTAGTCTATACACAAGCCCATCAAACCCATTCAAATTTCTAGTACAGGCAATCCATCTCACCACCACAACAACAACAAAATAATTTGGCGCCTGAATATACTCGTACATTGGTATTTTCTGGACCACAGCTATGACTATAGAATATGGAGAATTTTTGGAGCAAATCGGAACAAAACACAACTCTACTGCAGCACATTTATACCAAAATCTTTAATAATACTTAAACCTTTTTCGACTTATTTTTCCGATTTTACAAACACATACATTCTTTTTACCCATTTCTACATCTTTACTCCACAATCCTCATACAAACCAACTACAATGGAGCATAAGAAAGAGTAAAATGGTCCAGAAGAGATCTTTCTATACTACTAGTATAGTCTAATTTAATATACGAGTATATACAAATTATGTATTTTTTAAATAATTTTTAAAATTGTTGGCACTAGGTTAACTAGGTTAACTTGGAAATTCCAAACATTTATTAAATTTGATTTTACTATACCCAGGTCAGCAGGACGATGCCCGAATATGTTTAGCTGTAGCATTAACTGCTGTACGGCATGGAGCTACAGTCTGCAATCATGTGGAGGTTATGGAGCTAATAAAAAAAGATACTGGAAACGGAATTAAAGTATTGTGTGGCGCCAAAGTCAAAGACAAAATTTCAGGACTAGAATTTTCTGTTAAACCAAAATGTATCATTAATGCTACAGGGCCATTTACTGATACTATTCGGAAAATCGATGATCCTAATGTTAAAGTGATATGTTTGCCCAGCTCAGGCGTCCATATTGTGCTACCAGGTTATTACAGTCCGGATCAAATGGGGCTCTTAGATCCTTCCACCTCAGATGGACGTGTGATATTTTTTTTGCCCTGGAAGAGACAAACTATTGCCGGAACTACTGATTTACCATGTGAAATAACACATAATCCTAAACTTACTGAAGATGAAACACAGTTTATTCTAAATGAAATAAAAAATGATTTGAACGCGGATGTGGAAGTTCGCCGTGGTGATGTTTTGTCTGCCTGGAGTGGTATTAGACCCTTTGTGTCTTATCCAAATAAAGAAGACACACAATCTTTAGCTAGAAACTATATAATTCATGTAAGCCCATGAAGTTTAATAACAATAGCGGGAGGAAAGTGGACAACATACAGAGCTATAGCAGAGCACACAATTGATGCAGCTATAAAAGGTAAGAGAATATAATTGGAGATTTTTTATATTTTATTAATTTACATAATACTAATTTTATCTAGCTTGCAATTTAAAACCTGAACGACTGGAGGCCGTCCCATCTTATTTGAAAATTGAAGGTGGACAGGGATAGACACCTACTATGTATATTCAATTGGTCCAAGATTTTGGATTGGAATGCGAAACAGCACAACACTTAGCAAAATCTTACGGTGAGAGGGCATTCGCTGTTTGTAAAATGGCATCCATAACTGGAAAACGTTGGCCTATTATTGGAAACAAAAAAAATCCTTACATTGATGCAGAAATAAGATATGGAGTTCGGGAATACGCTTGCAATACTGTCGATATGATAGCGCGACGGTTACAGTTAGCATTTTTAAATGTCCAAGCTGCACAAGAAGCTTTACCAGTTGTTGCTGATATTATGGGAGACGAACTGGATTGGTCGAAGGATGAAAAAGAGGTATTATTAACATTAATAATTTCTTTCTAATTATATTTTTACGTAAATATATAAAACAGTAGTTGTGCAAGTATTTCTATGCTCATAAATTATTTCATATTTTTAAAGTAGTCTTAAATTAATTTATGTAATAGATCCTTGAGAAATATTAATACTTGAATTGTAATCTATAGGATCTATATGGATTATATTTAATTTAATTTAATTTAAAAGGATTAATCACAATAATAAATTATTATAACTAATTTAAGAAGAAGAGTCATAGCTACCAGGGCCTTCAACTCGATTTTAATATATTATTTTACATATTTACTTATTTAGGTATTTAAATATAATTTTGGATGTGGCATTCTTTTAAGAATTAATTAATATTTGTTATGTTATTCTTTGATGTATCTTTTAGAGAATCACTTGGAATCTGGTTATGGAATATATTTTTACGGGTTTTTTGGAAGTTGGGGCAGTTATTTAGCAGGTGTAGCGAGGATATTGATTCCCCACAGAACTGACAGTTAGGTAACGGTTCCTCACGTAGCAAATGCTCTTTTGTGCATTTGGTGTGTCCGATGCGGAGTCGTACAAAGTTTTTTGTTTGTTGGCGAGAGCAAGTTACAGGATAATATGGTTTCATTCCATCTGTGTTGAAGGTGGTGTAAAAGTGTTTATATTTTTTCCAAGTGCAATAGTTCGTGGCAACATGGAGAGATATTATATGTCGCAGTAGGTCTTTAGTTTCTGTGACTTGGAAGACGTAGTTTGGAGCCGTAATTGACTCTGCAGCAGCTATATCTGCAAGTTCGTTACCTAGTATCCCCGAATGTCCTGGGACCCACATAATTTTTATTTTCTTGGAATATTTAATACACGAGTTACGGAAATTGTTTATGGTCCTGCTGCTGTCATTACTGAAGTTTCGAATGGCTTCAATAGTCGATTTGCTGTCTGTACATATGAGGAAGTTTCCTTTATTTTTGTGAGCAAAGTCGATGGCACATTTAACAGCAAAAGCTTCGGCAGTAAATACGTAAATGTAACGACTCGTTTTCGCTGGGGTAAAACCTCAGCGGGTTCCAGGGTCGCTTACAGAAATTTATTGCAGTTGTATTAGTTTTAATAAGTGTTTTTATTTATTTTCAAAATTTCTACTTATTTCCTATACATATATATAATTATATTTAATTACTACCCTACTCTGTGTGCTCGTGGTAGTGTCCGTGATTTGTACTAGTGTCCCAGGGAGAGTCGGTCAAAACCATAAACTCCTGGCTCTGTCTGCGTTGCGTATGTGTCCCAGGGAGAGTCGGTCAAAACCATAAACTCCTGGCTCTGTCTGTTTTGCGTATGTGTCCCAGGGAGAGTCGGTCAAAACCATAAACTCCTGGCTCTGTCTGCGTTGCGTATGTGTCCCAGGGAGAATCGGTCAAAACCATAAACTCCTGGCTCTGTCTGTTTTTATTTATTGTTAATAGTCAAAATAGCTACGAAGCTTGGTGCATCTGTAGGAGCTTGGTGCGTTGTGTACTTACTGAACGATGCTGGATCAAAGAGACTCACTGTCTGGTTCACTCCGCTTATATAGCGAAAGCTTGCCATGGAATCAGTGCTTGATGTTATTGTCGTCCAGTTGTCCTTAGGCCACCTTCAACTTCACCTTGTTGTAATACCTCTAGTTGTCCATCATAGTTGTTGCTTGCAGTTGTGTGGCCTGATCGCTGCTGTTAGTTGTCGTTTTTGCTGTTGTTGTAGAAACATTTCTTCGTACTCTGCCTGTTTACAGCTTTGCGTTTGCGATCGGTTAGCGTGTGTGTGGTGCGCTCTTGTTTTCCTCTGTGTTTCGTCTTCGGTCGCTATAGTGTTGTTGTTGTTGTTGAAATATTTGTTCGCACTCCGCCTGCTTACTGCTCTGTGCTTACGATCGGCTCGCGTATGTGTGGTGCGCTCTCGTTGTCATCCGTGCTCCGCCTTCGGTCGCTGTAGTGTTGTTGTTGTTGCAGAGATTGGTTTGCACTCTGCCTGCTCTACTGCTTTGCGTGTGCGATCGGTTAGCGTGTGTGTGGTGCTCTTTCGTGTTTCTCTGTGTTCCGCCTTCGATCGTTGTACCGCTGTTGTTGTTGTTATAAATATTTATTTGTACTCCGCCTTCTGAATGCCTTGTGCTTGCGATCGGTTGGCGTGTTACTGTTTCTCCGTGTTCCGCCTTCGGTCGCTGTACTGTTGTTTTTGTTGTTGTTATACATATTTATTTGTACTCCGCCTGCTGAATGCTTGTGTGTGTTTCTCTCTCGTTTTTCTCCGTGTTCCGCCTTTGGTCGCTGTAGTGTTCAGTATAACACTTTACGTTTCTGAGTTCATTAAAACCTTTACGCTTATTGGTCAGATCGTCTGTGCGTAAATGTTTTGTTATACTTGTATGCTGTCTTTGTTGTTGCATTTAGCATGGGAGGTGGTTACTTTTTGTTAGGCTGTGGGATGCTGGATGCTGTGTATGAATTCTGTGTGCGGAAAATACTTGTAGTATTTTCCGTCGTCACAATACAGAGCTAAAAGGAGGAAGACATCCTGACGTAATTAAATTTCCGTTGTGGTGGACTACAGCAAATGATGTGCCAAGAGTTCCTTTTGATCCGTCTGTATAGAGTAGGCTCCATTTTTTGTTTATATATTCACTTGCCGTTCCTGTAAAAAGTTGTCTATAAACTTTGGGATCGGTAACTGTTTTTGGATATTGCAGTAAATTCAATGCGAAGGAGCTATCTTTTATATTCCAAGGTGGTTCACTTTGTCGCTTAGTTTGACAGATTTTTATATCCCAGTCAAGGTTTTTGGAGAGTTGGACACATCTACGAATTATGGATTTAATTTTATATTGTCGTTTGTGCTTGACAACCTCCATTATGTCTTTGTGCAGTACTCTGTTGTTAGTAATGAAGAGTTTAGGGATGAGTTTTGATGTTGACAACGATAATTGCTGTTGAATAGATGGTAGCCAAGCTCCAGCGAATATATTTTTTAAAGGTGAGGTTGGAAAGGCGCTGATGCTCTTGCGAACAGCTGTGTTGTAAGGGGCTTCCAAAGATTTTAGGTTTTTTTGAGAACACCACCCATAAATTGGCAATGCGTAATCTATTTTTGAAAGTATGAGAGCTCTGGTGATGTTAATTAATGTTGAAATGTGTATTAAACTGTGTTTGGATGTTAGGTATTTAATAATGTTGAGGCGGGTAGCTAGACTTTTTCTTAACTGTAAACAATGCTCCTTAAAGTTAAACTTATTATCAAAAAATAACACCAAGAATTCTCAGATGTTTTCCAAGTCCAATATTTACATTATCATATTTAAGGCTAAAACAATTACATTTGGTTTTCTTACATATATGTAGTATTTTACATTTACTAACAGATAGTTTGGCGCCAGAGAAGTTGCCCCAATTTGTAATTTCATTAAGTATTTTTGTGAAAGTAGATTTGATAGTATCGAGATCTTTTGTTTTAGAAAATACAATGGCGTCGTCTGCGTAAATTGTGTGTTGAATATTTTTGTATCCATCGAGTAATTTACTGAATTGGTCGAATGCAATAATAAATAGAACAACCGATAGGGGGGAACCCTGCGGTATGCCATTGACGAGGGGGTATGTATTTAATAGTTCTGTATTAACTCTAACTCTTATCTTTCGGTTTGATAAGAAAGCTCTGACGATATTAAAAATTTTCTTTCCTATACCCCAGGTCGCCAGTTGTTGAAGGACAACATGTATTCCTATGCGGTCAAAGGCTCTATGAAAATCAGTAGCTAAAACGGTAACATGGTTTTTGGTGGAAAGTGAAGTTGTAACGTAATGTTCAAAGTGAAGCAGTGCATCAATTGTGCTTTGTTTTCGCTTGAAAGCTACTTGGTTATGACTCGTTAAATTGTTTTTTTATATAAACCACATTATTCTTTTAGCTATTATTCTCTCGAGTATTTTTCCGGTGCAAGGTAATAGGGATATAGGTCTGAAACCATTAAACTCATACTTGCTTCTATTGGGTTTTGGGATGGGAACAACCTCAGCTGTTCGCCAATTTTGGGGGTAAATATCAAAGATATTATTGTATAAACTTATGATTGTAATTTTTGCTTGTTTGGGTAGGTGTTTCAACATTTGGTACGATATACGGTCAAAACCAGGAGTTTTGCTCTTAGCATTGGATAGGGCGGACTCGAATTCTCCTATGGTTATAAATATTTGATTCTATTTGTTTGGCTGAGGTAGATAATTTTTTGAGTTTATATTGGGTTTGAAGTGCTGTGTTTTTTTCAATTCTAAAGTGTGGGTGAAAGTTATGGTTCTGCGAGAGGTTAGACCATGATGTGGCAAAGAAATTAGCTATGTCTGTGGATTTGGATAATATGTTCGCACCATTTTTTATTGTTTTTATTTTTTCAAGGTGCTTGCCTCCTACAAGGCCCCTAATGTTGGACCAGATTTTTTTGGGGCTGGTTTGCGGGTTTATATTTTCCGTGAGTTTTCGAGACAATCTGCTTTGGAGTTTTTGATTGCTTTTCTGAAAACAGCATTGGCTTTCCTGTATAAGATCAGATTAGGTATACTTATATGTCTCTTAAATCTATACAATGAATTTTGGTTTTCCTCTCGCAGGTTGGATAAGTGGGTACTCCACCAAGGAAATGTACCTTTAACTACATTTCCTTTAGACTGGGGTATAGGTACATTTGCGGCACTACGGATGATTTTTTGTATTTTTGCAGCATCTTTATTCACATTACTGGATCGAACGCAGGTTGGAAACTGTTTCTCACAAATTGAGTTTAAAAGTGTCCAGTCGGCTAGGTCTATTTTAAATTTTGGTTTTATTTTACTTTTTTCTATATTGAATTTAGAATTTATTTGTATGAAGAACGGGAAATGATCGCTTCCGTGCAAATATTCAGAAATTTTCCAAGAACATTTAGGAGCAATTTGTGAGGAGCATATGCTGAGATCTATGTGTGAAAAGGTTTTATGAGTAGAAAAATGCGTAGGCGACTTATCATTTAAGACTATTAAACTTTCACATAAAATAAGATCATCCAAGATTCTTCCTCGTTGGTTGGAAATTCTTGATCCCCATAGCGGACTCCATGAAAAGTCACCTACTATAATGTAGGGTGTATTTATGGAGCGTGTAATTGAATGTAAATTTTGCGAAGTGAAGTTTTGACATGGGGGATATACATATTGATTGTATGGAAAATTATGCCAATATTGATTTCGATTATGTGTGTTGCTAGAAGAGAATTAACTGAAACCAGTTTGTGAGGGATGTGTTTTTTATGAGCAAACCTACGCCTTGTTTAGAAGTAGTGTTGGTTGTCAAGTTATGAAAGTACCCTACATATTGTTTTGGTACTATTGTATTATTTGTTGAAAGCGGGATGTGTGTTTCTTGTAGCGCAATTATGTCCGGGTTAAAGTCTTTTATTAACAATTGTAATTCGTGGTAGTTGTTTACGAATCCTTTTATGTTCCACTGTAAGAGTTTAAGGTTCATTTATTGTGTACCAAATGGAGAAATAAAAAAGCAAAAAATGCGTTGTTTATTTTATTATTCTTCTTCGTCAGATGAAAGAAGAGTTTTGTGTGTTGTTTTAGATGAATGATTATCTATATTTCGAAGAGAATTCAAAATGGGTAGTGTATTATTGTTTTTGGATTCAAGAGAAGAATTGGTAAAATGGTTAAGAAATGGTTTTTTAATAAGAGAGGAAGTGATGGAAGTAGAGGTGTTTGAAGCGTTGTTATTTTTTGTTTCTTTGTGTGTTAAGAAACTACTAAAACTGGCTTGTTTATTGCTGTTGTTGGATTCGAGAGAGAAGCTGGTTGAAGTAGTTGTTTTTTTACTAGTAGCGGTTAGTTCTGTTGTGGGAGTAATTTTTACTTTATTTGTTGTATGGTTTGTGGTTTCATTGTTTTCGTTTAGTTTTGTTTCTGTTTGATTTTTTGGAGTAATGTGTTTTATGTTAGAAGAGGAAAGTACGGAAGCATAGCTATGTACAGAGGGATTTAAAGGTGTTTGGTTTCTATGAATTTGCCTGACTTCCCGTACTGTGCATTTGTTTTTTGTTTTTATGTGCAGAATTTCTTTTTCTTGGATGAACCTTTTACAGTTTCTGGAAGAAAAAGGATGATCTTCTGCGCAGTTAGCACAGAAAGTGCGGAGCAATTAATGGGAGTATGTGGTGGGAGGGCACAGTTCGCACAAGCAGGGGTTCCTTTGCAGCGTTTAGCTGTATGTCCCAGCTTCTGACACGATTTGCAACGCATCGGATTGGGAATGTACTCCCTTATCTTTATTGTATGCCAGGAAATATCAAATTTGTCCAGAAGATGATATAAATCAAAGGTTAAGAGTATAACTCCGCTAGGGTGTGTTTTACCTTCCGTGATTTTTAGGAATTTGTGGATGGAAGCGACTCCTTGGGAACTTAGTTCACGAACGATTTCTTCGTCTGAAACAGTATTTAAATAGGGCGCATATACTGTACCCTTTGTATAATTTAGGGAGTTGTGCAATGTGCATTTAATTGAGCATAGTCCATGTAGTGTTTTAGCTGCTAAAAATTTCTCGGCTATCGTTTGGTTTTTGACTAGGAGCAGCAATGTGCCGTCACGAAGCTCTGAGATTGAGGTGATGTCTTTGCTAATGAGCTGAAGAGATTTTTGCACTGAGAAACAGGAGAAGTTTGACAACGGAGTTTTTTCATCAGCAGAAGCCACAACAATGAATTTGGGATTAGCCTGGATGGTTTTTGGGAGATCGGGGAAGGTGATGGAGGAACTAAGGTTGTGCCGTTTCTATTTTTTGTCTCAGGGCCGTCCGCAAGTAAAGCGAAACGGTTGCCTTCGACGGAGGGGGGCCCGGGGGCCATGATCTACTTTATGGAGTTGTACACTATTCACTTGATGGAAAGTATTTATTGTGTAAAAATACAAGTGCGAACCGTAGTAAAGATAATGTGAAGTGAAACCGCGAACGGTATGCAAAAACTTGAGAAAAAACTCAGAAAGAAACCGGAGTATACACTTGTGTCTGCTCGCCACGAGTATTAGTCGGAGACTGTGGATTATATACATTTGCGAAATACATTATTATTATTATTATTATTATTATTATTATTATTATTAATATTTATTTCAATTAATTAATTGTACAGTAAATTAGCTATATTAAATTGCGGCATTATTCAATTTAACTATAAGTTATAAATAAGAAATTAAATTAAATTTAAAATTAAATTAAAACTATACTAACAAAATTGACAGCTAGACTTAAAGAAGAAATTATAGCGATTTCTTTTCTACATAAAAATGTTACCTTGCGAAAGGGTAAACTCTTTCAATGTTGCACTCAACTCTGTCAGAGGGTTAAATTTTTATATTTAGAAAAGAACACAGATTTCCGTTCGTTCCGTTTTGTGTCAAAAAATATAAAAAAATTAAAAAAGGAAAAACTAAAAATAAAATCAATTTTAATTAATTTATAAAATAATATTGCTCATCTCTGTCTACCATACGTATATAAACTGCCATTGTATCCACACAATAAGCTCAATCACAGGGTAACACTGTCTACCCTGTCGCTGAATGACAGGGTAGAAAATGTAACATTTGCGCACGCACTCAGTGTAACATTTTTACAAAAGAAATTACGGCCGGGTTGCTACTATTTGAGAAAAGAACATAAAATCTACGCACTGCAAGACAAGTGTAACATTTTTGCGTAAAAAGCGATATTAGAAAAATATTAACATAACTAAAGATTATAATATTAAACACAAATTATTTCCAATAGCTTAAAGAATTCAAATAGAGCAAATAAAAGAAGTGTAAGATAAAGCAAACAATCGATTGCACAGCTCCAAAGAACATTATCACTGGCCGGAGAAATGCCCAGTGACTAACCGCTTAAAGTAGCTTCCCCATGGAGTGACTTGAATGGACCTTGGTAATAAATTCCATAATCTGATGGTTCGAATAAACTATAATCGAGTCAAGTTGCGATAGTAGACCTCAGGAACAATCAAGGCTAAACTTCTCGACTTAAGTGCGATTTCTCGTTGTAGAAAATTATTCTAAAAAAGTTTTGTTATAAGATATATAACTTGGGTTCGCTACTTTTCCGTTCTGTGGTTTATTAATAACACTAAATTAAAAAAACTATTTAAGAAAGGAAAAATACTTAGTAGTACAAATTTAATATAAGATATAAGAGAAATGTATATGTGTAAATTACAGCAAAAGAGAGTTATTTTGAACACCCTCGACCCCCCCAATATTGGATGATAGCTCAAGTGGGTAGAGTAGTTGCACTGGCCTCTTTAAAATTGTTTGATTCTTTAATCGGATGTCGAAAGCTCGAATTCATCCATCTCTTTCTGCATAAGTAGCTACTAAATACGACAACCGCTAACTTCCATAATAACTGATTATTGTCATCCAAGCTTTAGTTAAGGGTTCTACCTCCGTAGCTTGTAATGTAAGTCAACGGCCTTTGATTAACGATACTTACAATTTCGGAGGGCAATATTACCAATTCATAGAAATACATCCCCTAATCGAGAATTCTCTCAATAATTTACCTCTCCCAGACACTCTGTAAATTCGGTCGAAGCTGCGCTATTCAATGCTGGATCCCAGTCTGCTTTTGCGTTCCATAATTTTTGTAACAGCAAATTACAGTGTTCGCTAAATGGACCCACCCAAAGGGTCATATATTTTTGCCAATGCTTTTAGAACATTATGTTTTGTTGCTGGTTGTTGATGCTTCACAAATGGTGCCTATATTCACAGTTAGTTCATCTCTCACGATATATGAACCAATTTTTGATTAACTATTATTTGCTGATCATCTGCGAATGATTTTGTATTAACGGATCTGTACGAATTCATATAAATATCAATCGCACAACCTTCAACTGTAACATAGTGAAATATGCAAAGTATATTTGTATGTATCCGTACGTTTGTACTCACAACAACAACAAGGAATATGCAGTCTGCGCGTGCAGTAGTATTGAGGCTCAAATGACAACTGCACACGCATTAGTTGCATTCCCAAAAATGCAACATAAGCATTTGGGTGGCATTGATCGTATGTTTCATTGAACTTGCACTTGCTGCTATGCTCTGGTGTTATATTCTGCTGATATTTACCTTTAGTACTTATTAATTATTATTGATGATGTTAGCAATAAGTTATTATTTAAGACGATGAATTTCAATGAATTTATTTTTCAGCGACGGATTGTTCAGGTTCAAGTGCTTGAACAATCAAATTATTATTCCTAGTCTCATTGGTTCAAGTACCTGTATGAGACGTCAATAAGGAATTCATCTTTACAGTCAAACGAGGCTGTCAAAACAGGATCATTGATGGCCCATTTCGAAGATAGAAGTGAACCCAGTATCTCAATAGTTTAACAAACTAAACGGATTGCAGCATCTTGATTGTGCTCATTTAAAATCATGTCAAAATACTTTCTGCAACGTATCACAGACATATCCATATTGAGGCTTATAAGCATTAAAATGTTTTTGGAACGTGGCCGCTAAAAGAAAGGACTTGACCAAATGCTACTGATCTGCAAAAATCTGTAACAAATCTTTTCGAGATCAGCGGTTAATGTAAAATAATTAATATTGTGGCCAAATCCGGAACAAGATTAGCTCCCGCACTTTAGTGATAATTTAGAGAAGAATATCCTTCTTCACTGGATGAAGCATCGAACACAATTCTCATTTGTGTATAATTCTATTTTGTCTGTGTGGCATATAAAATGTTGGAGAGCTGAGCTGCTCGCTTCTCGAGTCATTTTTTCAGCTATATATAGCTGCTGAATAGTTCATGAATTGTCTAATCATATTCTACTACTTTATTTATACTGCAAAGTCGAAAAATAGCAAATCTTTTATTATTAGACTGATTTTCAGCGCTTACGGGCCAAGGTAATGTTACTACATATCGACCGTTTTTTATCTTGATCTCAGATATAGTTTTTTTCAATAAAATAATCTTCGAAATTATATTCACTGATAGATATTCCAGTGGATTGAAAGTTCCTAAATTTCGACACATAAAAATATTCGTCCCCATTTTAACTCATATGTATTCGGAAAGCAATTAGCCTGATTACCCCCATTGATACTGCGTTGAAAGTCCATCAAAAGAAAGTTTTCACAGCCACCATATTTTTATTTACTACTTCACAATCGTTAGTATTTAATTTCCTGTAATAATCTTGTCCGATTAGTAAATTAATTCCGTTGACAAATTTTTCACTACATTTTTTACAGTCTGCTTATTCAAACTAAATATTCTGTCGACAGTAATTTCGTACTGAGAGAACATCTGGGGGCTAATTCTCGCAGCCATGAACAGAATAATTCCGAATCGGAATTAATTTCGATCGTTCGAAAGTTTGGTATGAATTAAATAATATTAAAATACAAATGGATACAAGTTTTTTTTTATTCCCAATCATCCGAATCTGAGGAAGATCACATAAATAAAATAAGGAAGGATATACGTGCTAACAGAGACGCATTAAGTCTGTCAAACAATGAGAAAGTACATAATTTATTTCTTTAAAGTACACATAAAAATAAATATTGTTGCAATAGTTACGTAATACGGCAGAGTCTACAAACTCCCCATTGGGTGATTACTTTCGAATCAGCGTAATTTCTATTTGACATGGGTTTAGGCTTAAAAAATTATTATATTCTTTTACAATTGATAAGATAGCATTCAAATTCGATATTCGACAATTAATTAAAGAACTACGTGCTGAGTATGGGGCCTCATATGATGAGTGGAGTGATTTATATGTGTGAGTGTGTGTGTTTTAGGATGACTAAAGAAGCCTTTAATTATGTTCTTGAAGAGCTGCATTTTGAGGTACAGCGGTACCAGAAAATATTCTGTTGGCAGCAACTTTATTACTCTTGGCTTCTGGAGGTCTCCAAAATACTGTGGGAAATGACCTCATTGTTGGTTTAAGCCAAAGCACTCTGTCAAAAATAATAAAAAGAGTTTTAAATGAAATGGAAAGGAAGCTCTGTGGAGAATGTATTATTTTTATTCCCGGTAATTGTGAAGAAACAAAAATGTATTTTATAGAAAAATCAAAGCTGCCAGGAGGTTCGTCTAAATACTATAATAATATAATGAATTATTTATTTTATTGACATTTTTCCAGCAAGTTATTGGCTGTATAGACGGGACACATTTTGGGTTGCAAAAGCCGCAAGATGAGCATATGCAGGAAAGGGTGTCATTGCCTTAATTCCATGATTGTAAGTCAAATATATTTGCACTCTTCAAAACATAACTTACAACAGATACAAACGTTTTACGATATGTGATCATATATATAAAATTTTGGCTTTAAATACAAAATATGGAGATGCTGCACAATTCATTCGTGTGGAAGTCATCGGACGAAAGATTGATTTTGGAGGAAGAATATAACAACAAATCAAGAAATATTTGGCTTTTAGGTGAGATTAAAAATAAATTAAAATGAAAATTGCACAATTTACCAATGTTTGTCCTGCATTAGACAATACATGCCTTCAATTTAAAATATAAAATTATGAAAATGTGCAGCAAACCCCTGTAGAAAGTGATACGTCTCAAATTCATATAGAAAATGAAACCAATATTACTAAAATTGGAACACAAATTTGAGATAATATTAAAATTTCTTTCTGTTGTAAATAAATATAATATTCATAACAATGTTTCTTATTAAATATGTATAAGGACCAAAAAAAATATAATTTAATATGATTAAAATCATATGATGTATGTGAATTCAATAAAAATTATATAAATAAAAAATAATTGTTCTAAGAATAATAAAACATAAAAACTTAATTCTATAAGAGAAGGCTTTGCAGCTTCTTTTTCTCTGTTTGGGGTCCAATAGTTTCGGTCTCCAAACGTGCTTCTTTCATTCTGTGCTTCTGTGAATCAATAAAGGTATGTAATTATAAAATAAATAAATAAAAGAGAAAATAAGAGTGTGGGAAGAATAATAAAAACATGAAAACACTACCTTCTAACAGAAGGTTTTCCAATTATTTTGTCCGGATTTGGAGCTCAATTGTTTTAATCCTCATATTCATTTGGTGCTCCTGTTTCTTCAGTTATAAAGACCTTTCCTTATGTTCGATTAATTTGTCTTATCTTTTTAGAACTTCTTTGTGGTAGTCTTCAGTAGCACCAATATTTTTTTTCAGCAAAGTTGTTTTAGGTTCTCTTTGCTCTCTTCTTGGTCTTGGAAGTTCATTCTGAACATATTTACCATTTTTGGCTGTTGTTCTTCTACATCATCTTCATCGGAAGAGCCCAAAAGGGAAGATATGTAATCCTCCTTATCTTTTTTTTGTGTACTTGTAGAAGTACTGGGAAAGTCTACAAATTGATCCCAAAGACAATTATAATTTATAAAAAATTAATAATTCAACAAAATAAACTAAAAAGTATGCACTTACATTTCGTTTCTTCTTTAACTAACTTTTTTTTTAACTGAAAAACTTTATTTTGGTCGATAATTTGCTATCGAATAAAAGTTCCGAGCGGTTTCGTTCAAATTCCGCTAGAGAGCGAGTGGCATAATACCAAATTCCGACACACTTTACTCGCTATCCGGCGAGAGAATACCAAATACAAGAATTCCGCACGATCCATAAGGATTCCGCTCGTTTACGACTGCGAGAATTTGCACAAATGTTTGGCACTACAATAGTTATTATTATTGTGTTATCAGAATATTGGCTTTGAATTGCTAACTTAACGTGTTTAGATTTGGTTGTGCTATTACTTTTACTATTTTCACCGAAACAAACACTTTTAATTCTTTCACATCATATACATATAGGCAAATTAAGATATTTTATTATTTTTTCAGTTATAAGAGTACATTAACTTCCATTGTCCAATATACTTCGCGTCAAAATACATTGTTCATTATTGGTATCACCAATTACAGGCTGCGCTTTTTGCAAACAAATATATTTTTCCATGGACCCTACCATGTTAAAAATGGTAATCTTAGCAGCTGGAACAGCTAACGGTTTTAAATCGGTCTCTCTGATACAGGTTCCCCAATCTCTGCCAACCAAAAAGTCGCCTAAATCAATGTAATTTCGGTGTTGCACAATAATTGTCATGTACTGCTAACTTAGACTGCTCTCAAAATGGTAGCCAATTATCAAATCTTCCATTAAACTTCTTTAGGTTTTTAATTTAATTCCACAATACTCATTGTCTATCCCTCTTGCACTTATAAATTAACTCGGATCGTTACTCACTACTCCCGAACACACAACACGTTGCACCTTAGCTTTATAATGCTCTAAACGTGCCAATACAGACACCGCGCGATCTTCATACTCAAGGACAATTTCAATTTCACCTTGAGGGGCAGCTACATCCAACACTCAAAAATATGTCCGCACATTTTACATTAGAAATACCATCTTTAAAAACTAAAATTCAACGCTTGCTCGCTGTTCTTCTGAATTAAATGCTAAAAATCAGAAGCCTTTAATGTACTCTAATGTGCTATTAAATAATTTTGTGACCTGAGTACGACACATAGCACGCTGCATCGCTTCCATTATTTATAATTTGTAAAATTTGCTAATAAGAATTTCGCTTTTTTTTTACTATTCTCACGAATCCCGGGTTATTGTTCTAAAAGAGTTTTCTTATAATACTATTAATATCTCCGGCTCGCTGCTTTTCCGATCTGTTGTTTATTAATAATTCACTTAAAGAAACTATTACAATATAGAACGATACTCAGTAATACACATTCAACAAGTAATAATGTGACATTGTTTTTAGAGTGACAAAGAAAGCGCATCTTTCTAAGTCAATGGCCCATATTCATAGTTGTTTTATTAACAGAGGTCTAACCAATATTTTGTCTAAACTTAACATTTAGGTTAAAGGCACCTGTTATTCACAGACATCTTACCACCTCTGTTTAATTAGACACAGTTCTACATCAAAATATATTACTTTCTTGATCTATTACTTGCCAAAAGTAAAAAGCCGTAATAAATTTGAATTTTTTGAGAAGCGCCGTTTTGAAATTTGTTAATATAGCACACACAATGTAAGTCAAAGATTGCATTATAAATTTAAAATAAATTAAAATTCTCAAATTACTTTCAGATGAACAGTAAACGACTACGGGAGCAAAACTGGTCCTAAGCGGAGAAAGACTTTTTGAAGGGGACTTTTTGAGAGATCAACTAATGGTGGTTGACAGCAAAGCCAACGATATAAATATGATAGGTGAAAAAAGCAGCTTGGGCAGATATTGAAGCAAATATGGCAGCTGCTGGCTATACTGGTGATATACCAAGAATCCGTGACCAATGGCATCGCATTACAGCAAGCAGGAAAAATATGAGTGCGATGCAGGTTGCGCAACGAGCCACCGGCAATGCCATCGATATAGTGCAGCCGTCTGAAACCGACCTCATGATCAAAGATATGATTATGGAGGATTTCATTGCGGATGAAATTTTAATTGACAGGAATACTGTCCAGCCAGTAGTAAGAAAAGAAGAAAATAGTGTGGTGGAAATAGTGATGAAAGAGAAGGAGGTTCTAACACCCATTCAGAGGATTCGGAAGTTACGTAAAACTGGTGTAAATCCAGCTGTTAATGTTCACCAATAGCGGCAGTTTCAAATACTTGCAGAAGAATCTCATGCCGAGGCACTGCACAACCTCAGAAGAGAGCTAGTGCAGAATAAAATACAGCATGAAAAGGACTTGCTCGAGAAGGAAAGGGAGTTATGGGAAAAGGAGCTTGAAATTAAGACTGCAATTCTACAAAAAGAAAGGCAACTACTAAAAAATGTTTGTGAAAACACTTAAGTATTTCTTACCTTTATCTTTTAATTTTTTCCTATTTAAAACTTGTTTTCGTACGTTTAATATAGTCTGAAATGTGTGATTTTTTATAATTAGTTTTATAGTTTTCACATTATGAATTACTTTTTTATAAATGAACAGTTTTTTTATTTAAAAGAAAGTAAACCATTGAATAATGATTCTAGTAATAATAAAATTATTTAAAAATGTGAGTAAGTCGATAGTCGTCAATTCTGTGTATATGAAGATTATTTTGGTAACGAATTTATTGACAAGACAAGTTACAACAGTAATTGCAATTGCGTATGTGGTTAAGCCACCGTAATAATTTTTCAGAAGAAGAAGAAGAATTATTGAAACATTTTTTTTGACAGATCTTATAGCTATTTCGGACACGCCACTTGTCCTCATCAGAGATCTTTCAATGAAAGGCAATTTTTCCCCAAGCATTTTTTTTATGATGTCTCAGATCGATCGAGGTTCGATTCCTGGGAGGGTTCATAATTGGTGTGCTGTTGATTTCTATAATTTGCGAAAATTGCATCAATTGGATCAAAAAATGTCCACAATTAAATTCTTCTTCGTGCCTGCATCGTAAAAATATTGTATATAGAATATATATATACTCGTATATATATATATATATCTATATATATGTATATATATATATATATATATATATATATATATATATATATATATATATATATATATGTATATATATATATATATATATATATATATATATATATGTATATATATATATATATATATATATATATATATATATATATGTATATATATATATATATATATATATATATATATATATATATATATATATATATATATATATATATATATATATATATATATATATATATATATATATATATATATATATATATATATATATATATATATATATATATATATATATATATGTTAGAGCGTTGCTCGGCAAGACGCCATTGAGCAATAACTTACTGTGAGCCGAAGAATGGCTGATTGCAAGAAAAATGCAGTTGGTTTGAGTTGCCAGTTGGAAACTGATTTGTTGAATTCCCGCAGGGTTTTTATATAATTTGTTTGAGTTACAAATTCGATAACAATTCTCGATTATTCTAATTTGTTTGTGTCTAATCCCTTTCGCTTAAGACTAACTCAAAATCCAATCAAATACACAACAAATTGATTCTCCAATGACTGCATGCTAGGACTCTAATTACGTTGCACATGTCAAGTGTCATAGTGTCGCAGTGCAGCGGATGGGTGTGTCTTATGTATTGGCATACATGTAAATAACTTGAAGTGCCCCTCTGCCTAACCTAATGCAAATGGAACATATAAATCCCTCACACAAACTAAAACAAAAATGAAATAAATACAGATAAGCAAAATGTACTTTTTCCCGAGGTGTCTCTGCCTGAATTAATATGGAGTGCTCAATGCGTCTAAAATGAAAACTAAACTATCCGAACCGGAATTGACCGATATATTACAGTAATGAAAGAGAAGTCCTCAATCTTCCAAAAAAATTATACATCTAAAATAAACAAACAAAATACACAAAAATAAGAGGTCTGAGAACACATACGCTCTAATTTCAATGGATGAAAATGATCTCTAATCAAACTCCACAAAAACTTTCAAACCACAACCCATCTATTTACAAGAACAAAGCTGAAACAGAAAAAATTTCCACTTAGTGCCTATTCGCAGACTTCAAATACAAGAAACCAAACACAAAGAAATAAGGTGAGAGCGAATACAGGAAAATAATCACAGATCTTGATTGCATGAAAAAAAGTTACTACACCTACCAATTAAAAAGGTCGTATTAACAGGTGCAGAACACAATGCCGGAATTGATAACATTAAATAAACTCTTCAAGAACAAGGCTTTCAAAGTAAAGCCAGTATTCGATATATTAAATAAAAATAAAATATCGCAAATGTTATTACACATTAAACTACATCCTTAAGTCAAAACCCTCAAAAAAGGAGAAGTTCACCCTATATACAATATCCGCTATCTCTTACATCGTATAGTCAATTTAGAAGAATCTAATAAACGTATTGGTCCCCCTCAATGCATCAATTGACAGGAATTTGAGCATACCAAGGGATATTGCACTCTGCCATTTGTATGTGTAATCTCGGGTGTGATGTGTATAACTCAAATGCATGTACTAAACATAAGAATGGTACAAAATTAAAAAATGCACCAATTGGGCTTGGAGCTGCGCTGCATATTATAGGATGCACAGTGAACGATGTACTAACACAAAAAGGGCGCCCAAAAAAAGTATCCACATATGAAACTCAAGAAATTAACGCAAATGCAAAACAAATACTTATCCCGTCAAATCAATTCCCTACAAACTTAAATCGCAGCCATTCTTCTATGTCATATGCAAATGTCTTAAAAACAAATTCTCAACAATCAGTTAATACATACACATCCCAGCAGTTTGCAACACCCAATCGGCAATAAAAAGCACTAGAACTTATGTTGCAAACATTCCTACGTAATATGAAGCAATTCATGTACTCAATGCAAACTATGATGCAATAAATTATGAAAATTTTACAAATTATAAATAATGGAAGCGATGCAGCGTGCTATGTGTCGTACTCAGGTCACAAAATTATTTAATAGCACATTAGAGTACATTAAAGGCTTCTGATTTTTAGCATTTAATTCAGAAGAACAGCGAGCAAGCGTTGAATTTTAGTTTTTAAAGATGGTATTTCTAATGTAAAATGTGCGGACATATTTTTGAGTGTTGGATGTAGCTGCCCCTCAAGGTGAAATTGAAATTGTCCTTGAGTATGAAGATCGCGCGGTGTCTGTATTGGCACGTTTAGAGCATTATAAAGCTAAGGTGCAACGTGTTGTGTGTTCGGGAGTAGTGAGTAACGATCCGAGTTAATTTATAAGTGCAAGAGGGATAGACAATGAGTATTGTGGAATTAAATTAAAAACCTAAAGAAGTTTAATGGAAGATTTGATAATTGGCTACCATTTTGAGAGCAGTCTAAGTTAGCAGTACATGACAATTATTGTGCAACACCGAAATTACATTGATTTAGGCGACTTTTTGGTTGGCAGAGATTGGGGAACCTGTATCAGAGAGACCGATTTAAAACCGTTAGCTGTTCCAGCTGCTAAGATTACCATTTTTAACATGGTAGGGTCCATGGAAAAATATATTTGTTTGCAAAAAGCGCAGCCTGTAATTGGTGATACCAATAATGAACAATGTATTTTGACGCGAAGTATATTGGACAATGGAAGTTAATGTACTCTTATAACTGAAAAAATAATAAAATATCTTAATTTGCCTATATGTATATGATGTGAAAGAATTAAAAGTGTTTGTTTCGGTGAAAATAGTAAAAGTAATAGCACAACCAAATCTAAACACGTTAAGTTAGCAATTCAAAGCCAATATTCTGATAACACAATAATAATAACTATTGTAGTGCCAAACATTTGTGCAAATTCTCGCAGTCGTAAACGAGCGGAATCCTTATGGATCGTGCGGAATTCTTGTATTTGGTATTCTCTCGCCGGATAGCGAGTAAAGTGTGTCGGAATTTGGTATTATGCCACTCGCTCTCTAGCGGAATTTGAACGAAACCGCTCGGAACTTTTATTCGATAGCAAATTATCGACCAAAATAAAGTTTTTCAGTTAAAAAAAAAGTTAGTTAAAGAAGAAACGAAATGTAAGTGCATACTTTTTAGTTTATTTTGTTGAATTATTAATTTTTTATAAATTATAATTGTCTTTGGGATCAATTTGTAGACTTTCCCAGTACTTCTACAAGTACACAAAAAAAAGATAAGGAGGATTACATATCTTCCCTTTTGGGCTCTTCCGATGAAGATGATGTAGAAGAACAACAGCCAAAAATGGTAAATATGTTCAGAATGAACTTCCAAGACCAAGAAGAGAGCAAAGAGAACCTAAAACAACTTTGCTGAAAAAAAATATTGGTGCTACTGAAGACTACCACAAAGAAGTTCTAAAAAGATAAGACAAATTAATCGAACATAAGGAAAGGTCTTTAGAACTGAAGAAACAGGAGCACCAAATGAATATGAGGATTAAAACAATTGAGCTCCAAATCCGGACAAAATAATTGGAAAACCTTCTGTTAGAAGGTAGTGTTTTCATGTTTTTATTATTCTTCCCACACTCTTATTTTCTCTTTTATTTATTTATTTTATAATTACATACCTTTATTGATTCACAGAAGCACAGAATGAAAGAAGCACGTTTGGAGACCGAAACTATTGGACCCCAAACAGAGAAAAAGAAGCTGCAAAGCCTTCTCTTATAGAATTAAGTTTTTATGTTTTATTATTCTTAGAACAATTATTTTTTATTTATATAATTTTTATTGAATTCACATACATCATATGATTTTAATCATATTAAATTATATTTTTTTTGGTCCTTATACATATTTAATAAGAAACATTGTTATGAATATTATATTTATTTACAACAGAAAGAAATTTTAATATTATCTCAAATTTGTGTTCCAATTTTAGTAATATTGGTTTCATTTTCTATATGAATTTGAGACGTATCACTTTCTACAGGGGTTTGCTGCACATTTTCATAATTTTATATTTTAAATTGAAGGCATGTATTGTCTAATGCAGGACAAACATTGGTAAATTGTGCAATTTTCATTTTAATTTATTTTTAATCTCACCTAAAAGCCAAATATTTCTTGATTTGTTGTTATATTCTTCCTCCAAAATCAATCTTTCGTCCGATGACTTCCACACGAATGAATTGTGCAGCATCTCCATATTTTGTATTTAAAGCCAAAATTTTATATATATGATCACATATCGTAAAACATTTTGTATCTGTTGTAAATTATGTTTTGAAGAGTGCAAATATATTTGACTTACAATCATGGAATTAAGGCAATGACACCCTTTCCTGCATATGCTCATCTTGCGGCTTTTGCAACCCAAAATGTGTCCCGTCTATACAGCCAATAACTTGCTGGAAAAATGTCAATAAAATAAATAATTCATTATATTATTATAGTATTTAGACGAACCTCCTGGCAGCTTTGATTTTTCTATAAAATACATTTTTGTTTCTTCACAATTACCGGGAATAAAAATAATACATTCTCCACAGAGCTTCCTTTCCATTTCATTTAAAACTCTTTTTATTATTTTTGACAGAGTGCTTTGGCTTAAACCAACAATGAGGTCATTTCCCACAGTATTTTGGAGACCTCCAGAAGCCAAGAGTAATAAAGTTGCTGCCAACAGAATATTTTCTGGTACCGCTGTGGACAAATGTACCTCAAAATGCAGCTCTTCAAGAACATAATTAAAGGCTTCTTTAGTCATCCTAAAACACACACACTCACACATATAAATCACTCCACTCATCATATGAGGCCCCATACTCAGCACGTAGTTCTTTAATTAATTGTCGAATATCGAATTTGAATGCTATCTTATCAATTGTAAAAGAATATAATAATTTTTTAAGCCTAAACCCATGTCAAATAGAAATTACGCTGATTCGAAAGTAATCACCCAATGGGGAGTTTGTAGACTCTGCCGTATTACGTAACTATTGCAACAATATTTATTTTTATGTGTACTTTAAAGAAATAAATTATGTACTTTCTCATTGTTTGACAGACTTAATGCGTCTCTGTTAGCACGTATATCCTTCCTTATTTTATTTATGTGATCTTCCTCAGATTCGGATGATTGGGAATAAAAAAAAACTTGTATCCATTTGTATTTTAATATTATTTAATTCATACCAAACTTTCGAACGATCGAAATTAATTCCGATTCGGAATTATTCTGTTCATGGCTGCGAGAATTAGCCCCCAGATGTTCTCTCAGTACGAAATTACTGTCGACAGAATATTTAGTTTGAATAAGCAGACTGTAAAAAATGTAGTGAAAAATTTGTCAACGGAATTAATTTACTAATCGGACAAGATTATTACAGGAAATTAAATACTAACGATTGTGAAGTAGTAAATAAAAATATGGTGGCTGTGAAAACTTTCTTTTGATGGACTTTCAACGCAGTATCAATGGGGGTAATCAGGCTAATTGCTTTCCGAATACATATGAGTGAAAATGGGGACGAATATTTTTATGTGTCGAAATTTAGGAACTTTCAATCCACTGGAATATCTATCAGTGAATATAATTTCGAAGATTATTTTATTGAAAAAAACTATATCTGAGATCAAGATAAAAAACGGTCGATATGTAGTAACATTACCTTGGCCCGTAAGCGCTGAAAATCAGTCTAATAATAAAAGATTTGCTATTTTTCGACTTTGCAGTATAAATAAAGTAGTAGAATATGATTAGACAATTCATGAACTATTCAGCAGCTATATATAGCTGAAAAAATGACTCGAGAAGCGAGCAGCTCAGCTCTCCAACATTTTATATGCTACACAGACAAAATAGAATTATACACAAATGAGAATTGTGTTCGATGCTTCATCCAGTGAAGAAGGATATTCTTCTCTAAATTATCACTAAAGTGCGGGAGCTAATCTTGTTCCGGATTTGGCCACAATATTAATTATTTTACATTAACCGCTGATCTCGAAAAGATTTGTTACAGATTTTTGCAGATCAGTAGCATTTGGTCAAGTCCTTTCTTTTAGCGGCCACGTTCCAAAAACATTTTAATGCTTATAAGCCTCAATATGGATATGTCTGTGATACGTTGCAGAAAGTATTTTGACATGATTTTAAATGAGCACAATCAAGATGCTGCAATCCGTTTAGTTTGTTAAACTATTGAGATACTGGGTTCACTTCTATCTTCGAAATGGGCCATCAATGATCCTGTTTTGACAGCCTCGTTTGACTGTAAAGATGAATTCCTTATTGACGTCTCATACAGGTACTTGAACCAATGAGACTAGGAATAATAATTTGATTGTTCAAGCACTTGAACCTGAACAATCCGTCGCTGAAAAATAAATTCATTGAAATTCATCGTCTTAAATAATAACTTATTGCTAACATCATCAATAATAATTAATAAGTACTAAAGGTAAATATCAGCAGAATATAACACCAGAGCATAGCAGCAAGTGCAAGTTCAATGAAACATACGATCAATGCCACCCAAATGCTTATGTTGCATTTTTGGGAATGCAACTAATGCGTGTGCAGTTGTCATTTGAGCCTCAATACTACTGCACGCGCAGACTGCATATTCCTTGTTGTTGTTGTGAGTACAAACGTACGGATACATACAAATATACTTTGCATATTTCACTATGTTACAGTTGAAGGTTGTGCGATTGATATTTATATGAATTCGTACAGATCCGTTAATACAAAATCATTCGCAGATGATCAGCAAATAATAGTTAATCAAAAATTGGTTCATATATCGTGAGAGATGAACTAACTGTGAATATAGGCACCATTTGTGAAGCATCAACAACCAGCAACAAAACATAATGTTCTAAAAGCATTGGCAAAAATATATGACCCTTTGGGTGGGTCCATTTAGCGAACACTGTAATTTGCTGTTACAAAAATTATGGAACGCAAAAGCAGACTGGGATCCAGCATTGAATAGCGCAGCTTCGACCGAATTTACAGAGTGTCTGGGAGAGGTAAATTATTGAGAGAATTCTCGATTAGGGGATGTATTTCTATGAATTGGTAATATTGCCCTCCGAAATTGTAAGTATCGTTAATCAAAGGCCGTTGACTTACATTACAAGCTACGGAGGTAGAACCCTTAACTAAAGCTTGGATGACAATAATCAGTTATTATGGAAGTTAGCGGTTGTCGTATTTAGTAGCTACTTATGCAGAAAGAGATGGATGAATTCGAGCTTTCGACATCCGATTAAAGAATCAAACAATTTTAAAGAGGCCAGTGCAACTACTCTACCCACTTGAGCTATCATCCAATATTGGGGGGGTCGAGGGTGTTCAAAGTAACTCTCTTTTGCTGTAATTTACACATATACATTTCTCTTATATCTTATATTAAATTTGTACTACTAAGTATTTTTCCTTTCTTAAATAGTTTTTTTAATTTAGTGTTATTAATAAACCACAGAACGGAAAAGTAGCGAACCCAAGTTATATATCTTATAACAAAACTTTTTTAGAATAATTTTCTACAACGAGAAATCGCACTTAAGTCGAGAAGTTTAGCCTTGATTGTTCCTGAGGTCTACTATCGCAACTTGACTCGATTATAGTTTATTCGAACCATCAGATTATGGAATTTATTACCAAGGTCCATTCAAGTCACTCCATGGGGAAGCTACTTTAAGCGGTTAGTCACTGGGCATTTCTCCGGCCAGTGATAATGTTCTTTGGAGCTGTGCAATCGATTGTTTGCTTTATCTTACACTTCTTTTATTTGCTCTATTTGAATTCTTTAAGCTATTGGAAATAATTTGTGTTTAATATTATAATCTTTAGTTATGTTAATATTTTTCTAATATCGCTTTTTACGCAAAAATGTTACACTTGTCTTGCAGTGCGTAGATTTTATGTTCTTTTCTCAAATAGTAGCAACCCGGCCGTAATTTCTTTTGTAAAAATGTTACACTGAGTGCGTGCGCAAATGTTACATTTTCTACCCTGTCATTCAGCGACAGGGTAGACAGTGTTACCCTGTGATTGAGCTTATTGTGTGGATACAATGGCAGTTTATATACGTATGGTAGACAGAGATGAGCAATATTATTTTATAAATTAATTAAAATTGATTTTATTTTTAGTTTTTCCTTTTTTAATTTTTTTATATTTTTTGACACAAAACGGAACGAACGGAAATCTGTGTTCTTTTCTAAATATAAAAATTTAACCCTCTGACAGAGTTGAGTGCAACATTGAAAGAGTTTACCCTTTCGCAAGGTAACATTTTTATGTAGAAAAGAAATCGCTATAATTTCTTCTTTAAGTCTAGCTGTCAATTTTGTTAGTATAGTTTTAATTTAATTTTAAATTTAATTTAATTTCTTATTTATAACTTATAGTTAAATTGAATAATGCCGCAATTTAATATAGCTAATTTACTGTTCAATTAATTAATTGAAATAAATATTAATAATAATAATAATAATAATAATAATAATAATAATGTATTTCGCAAATGTATATAATCCACAGTCTCCGACTAATACTCGTGGCGAGCAGACACAAGTGTATACTCCGGTTTCTTTCTGAGTTTTTTCTCAAGTTTTTGCATACCGTTCGCGGTTTCACTTCACATTATCTTTACTACGGTTCGCAATTGTATTTTTACACAATAAATACTTTCCATCAAGTGAATAGTGTACAACTCCATAAAGTAGATCATGGCCCCCGGGCCCCCCTCCGTCGAAGGCAACCGTTTCGCTTTACTTGCGGACGGCCCTGAGACAAAAAATAGAAACGGCACAACCTTAGTTCCTCCATCACCTTCCCCGATCTCCCAAAAACCATCCAGGCTAATCCCAAATTCATTGTTGTGGCTTCTGCTGATGAAAAAACTCCGTTGTCAAACTTCTCCTGTTTCTCAGTGCAAAAATCTCTTCAGCTCATTAGCAAAGACATCACCTCAATCTCAGAGCTTCGTGACGGCACATTGCTGCTCCTAGTCAAAAACCAAACGATAGCCGAGAAATTTTTAGCAGCTAAAACACTACATGGACTATGCTCAATTAAATGCACATTGCACAACTCCCTAAATTATACAAAGGGTACAGTATATGCGCCCTATTTAAATACTGTTTCAGACGAAGAAATCGTTCGTGAACTAAGTTCCCAAGGAGTCGCTTCCATCCACAAATTCCTAAAAATCACGGAAGGTAAAACACACCCTAGCGGAGTTATACTCTTAACCTTTGATTTATATCATCTTCTGGACAAATTTGATATTTCCTGGCATACAATAAAGATAAGGGAGTACATTCCCAATCCGATGCGTTGCAAATCGTGTCAGAAGCTGGGACATACAGCTAAACGCTGCAAAGGAACCCCTGCTTGTGCGAACTGTGCCCTCCCACCACATACTCCCATTAATTGCTCCGCACTTTCTGTGCTAACTGCGCAGAAGATCATCCTTTTTCTTCCAGAAACTGTAAAAGGTTCATCCAAGAAAAAGAAATTCTGCACATAAAAACAAAAAACAAATGCACAGTACGGGAAGTCAGGCAAATTCATAGAAACCAAACACCTTTAAATCCCTCTGTACATAGCTATGCTTCCGTACTTTCCTCTTCTAACATAAAACACATTACTTCAAAAAATCAAACAGAAACAAAACTAAACGAAAACAATGAAACCACAAACCATACAACAAATAAAGTAAAAATTACTCCCACAACAGAACTAACCGCTACTAGTAAAAAAACAACTACTTCAACCAGCTTCTCTCTCGAATCCAACAACAGCAATAAACAAGCCAGTTTTAGTAGTTTCTTAACACACAAAGAAACAAAAAATAACAACGCTTCAAACACCTCTACTTCCATCACTTCCTCTCTTATTAAAAAACCATTTCTTAACCATTTTACCAATTCTTCTCTTGAATCCAAAAACAATAATACACTACCCATTTTGAATTCTCTTCGAAATATAGATAATCATTCATCTAAAACAACACACAAAACTCTTCTTTCATCTGACGAAGAAGAATAATAAAATAAACAACGCATTTTTTGCTTTTTTATTTCTCCATTTGGTACACAATAAATGAACCTTAAACTCTTACAGTGGAACATAAAAGGATTCGTAAACAACTACCACGAATTACAATTGTTAATAAAAGACTTTAACCCGGACATAATTGCGCTACAAGAAACACACATCCCGCTTTCAACAAATAATACAATAGTACCAAAACAATATGTAGGGTACTTTCATAACTTGACAACCAACACTACTTCTAAACAAGGCGTAGGTTTGCTCATAAAAAACACATCCCTCACAAACTGGTTTCAGTTAATTCTCTTCTAGCAACACACATAATCGAAATCAATATTGGCATAATTTTCCATACAATCAATATGTATATCCCCCATGTCAAAACTTCACTTCGCAAAATTTACATTCAATTACACGCTCCATAAATACACCCTACATTATAGTAGGTGACTTTTCATGGAGTCCGCTATGGGGATCAAGAATTTCCAACCAACGAGGAAGAATCTTGGATGATCTTATTTTATGTGAAAGTTTAATAGTCTTAAATGATAAGTCGCCTACGCATTTTTCTACTCATAAAACCTTTTCACACATAGATCTCAGCATATGCTCCTCACAAATTGCTCCTAAATGTTCTTGGAAAATTTCTGAATATTTGCACGGAAGCGATCATTTCCCGTTCTTCATACAAATAAATTCTAAATTCAATATAGAAAAAAGTAAAATAAAACCAAAATTTAAAATAGACCTAGCCGACTGGACACTTTTAAACTCAATTTGTGAGAAACAGTTTCCAACCTGCGTTCGATCCAGTAATGTGAATAAAGATGCTGCAAAAATACAAAAAATCATCCGTAGTGCCGCAAATGTACCTATACCCCAGTCTAAAGGAAATGTAGTTAAAGGTACATTTCCTTGGTGGAGTACCCACTTATCCAACCTGCGAGAGGAAAACCAAAATTCATTGTATAGATTTAAGAGACATATAAGTATACCTAATCTGATCTTATACAGGAAAGCCAATGCTGTTTTCAGAAAAGCAATCAAAAACTCCAAAGCAGATTGTCTCGAAAACTCACGGAAAATATAAACCCGCAAACCAGCCCCAAAAAAATCTGGTCCAACATTAGGGGCCTTGTAGGAGGCAAGCACCTTGAAAAAATAAAAACAATAAAAAATGGTGCGAACATATTATCCAAATCCACAGACATAGCTAATTTCTTTGCCACATCATGGTCTAACCTCTCGCAGAATCATAACTTTCACCCACACTTTAGAATTGAAAAAAACACAGCACTTCAAACCCAATATAAACTCAAAAAATTATCTACCTCAGCCAAACAAATAGAATCAAATATTTATAACCATAGGAGAATTCGAGTCCGCCCTATCCAATGCTAAGAGCAAAACTCCTGGTTTTGACCGTATATCGTACCAAATGTTGAAACACCTACCCAAACAAGCAAAAATTACAATCATAAGTTTATACAATAATATCTTTGATATTTACCCCCAAAATTGGCGAACAGCTGAGGTTGTTCCCATCCCAAAACCCAATAGAAGCAAGTATGAGTTTAATGGTTTCAGACCTATATCCCTATTACCTTGCACCGGAAAAATACTCGAGAGAATAATAGCTAAAAGAATAATGTGGTTTATATAAAAAAACAATTTAACGAGTCATAACCAAGTAGCTTTCAAGCGAAAACAAAGCACAATTGATGCACTGCTTCACTTTGAACATTACGTTACAACTTCACTTTCCACCAAAAACCATGTTACCGTTTTAGCTACTGATTTTCATAGAGCCTTTGACCGCATAGGAATACATGTTGTCCTTCAACAACTGGCGACCTGGGGTATAGGAAAGAAAATTTTTAATATCGTCAGAGCTTTCTTATCAAACCGAAAGATAAGAGTTAGAGTTAATACAGAACTATTAAATACATACCCCCTCGTCAATGGCATACCGCAGGGTTCCCCCCTATCGGTTGTTCTATTTATTATTGCATTCGACCAATTCAGTAAATTACTCGATGGATACAAAAATATTCAACACACAATTTACGCAGACGACGCCATTGTATTTTCTAAAACAAAAGATCTCGATACTATCAAATCTACTTTCACAAAAATACTTAATGAAATTACAAATTGGGGCAACTTCTCTGGCGCCAAACTATCTGTTAGTAAATGTAAAATACTACATATATGTAAGAAAACCAAATGTAATTGTTTTAGCCTTAAATATGATAATGTAAATATTGGACTTGGAAAACATCTGAGAATTCTTGGTGTTATTTTTTGATAATAAGTTTAACTTTAAGGAGCATTGTTTACAGTTAAGAAAAAGTCTAGCTACCCGCCTCAACATTATTAAATACCTAACATCCAAACACAGTTTAATACACATTTCAACATTAATTAACATCACCAGAGCTCTCATACTTTCAAAAATAGATTACGCATTGCCAATTTATGGGTGGTGTTCTCAAAAAAACCTAAAATCTTTGGAAGCCCCTTACAACACAGCTGTTCGCAAGAGCATCAGCGCCTTTCCAACCTCACCTTTAAAAAATATATTCGCTGGAGCTTGGCTACCATCTATTCAACAGCAATTATCGTTGTCAACATCAAAACTCATCCCTAAACTCTTCATTACTAACAACAGAGTACTGCACAAAGACATAATGGAGGTTGTCAAGCACAAACGACAATATAAAATTAAATCCATAATTCGTAGATGTGTCCAACTCTCCAAAAACCTTGACTGGGATATAAAAATCTGTCAAACTAAGTGACAAATTGAACCACCTTGGAATATAAAAGATAGCTCCTTCGCATTGAATTTACTGCAATATCCAAAAACAGTTACCGATCCCAAAGTTTATAGACAACTTTTTACAGAAACGGCAAGTGAATATATAAACAAAAAATGGAGCCTACTCTATACAGACGGATCAAAAGGAACTCTTGGCACATCATTTGCTGTAGTCCACCACAACGGAAATTTAATTACGTCAGGATGTCTTCCTCCTTTTAGCTCTGTATTGTGACGACGGAAACTACTACAAGTATTTTCCGCACACAGAATTCATACACAGCATGCAGCATCCCACAGCCTAACAAAAAGTAACCACCTCCCATGCAAAATGCAACAACAAAGACAGCATACAACAACAAGTATAACAAAACATTTACGCACAGACGATCTGACCAATAAACGTAAAGGTTTTAATGAACTCAGAAACGTAAAGTGTTATACTGAACACTACAGCGATCAAAGGCGGAACACGGAGAAAAACGAGAGAGAAACACACACAAGCATTCAGCAGGCGGAGTACAAATAAATATGTATAACAACAACAAAAACAACAGTACAGCGACCGAAGGCGTAACACGGAGAAACAGAAACACGCCAACCGATCGCAAGCACAAGGCATTCAGCAGGCGGAGTACAAATAAATATTTATAACAACAACAACAGCGGTACAACAATCGAAGGCGGAACACAGAGAAACACGAAAGAGCACCACACACACGCTAACCGATCGCACACGCAAAGCAGTAAGCAGGCAGAGTGCAAACCAATCTCTGCAACAACAACAACACCACAGCGACCGAAGGCGGAGCACGGATGACAACGAGAGCGCACCACACATACGCGAGCCGATCGTAAACACAGAGCAGTAAGCAGGCGGAGTGCGAACAAATATTTCAACAACAACAACAACACTACAGCGACCGAAGGCGAAACACAGAGGAAAACAAGAGCGCACCACACACACGCTAACCGATCGCAAACGCAAAGCTGTAAACAGGCAGAGTACGAAGAAATATTTCTACAACAACAGCAAAAACGACAACTAACAGCAGCGATCAGGCCACACAACTGCAAGCAACAACAATGATGGACAACTAGAGGTATTACAACAAGGTGAAGTTGAAGGTGGCCTAAGGACAACTGGACGACAATAACATCAAGCACTGATCCCATGGCAAGCTTTCGCTATATAAGCGGAGTGAACCAGACAGTGAGTCTCTTTGATCCAGCATCGTTCAGTAAGTACACAACGCACCAAGCTCCTACAGACGCACCAAGCTTCGTAGCTATTTTGACTATTAACAATAAATAAAAACAGACAGAGCCAGGAGTTTATGGTTTTGACCGACTCTCCCTGGGACACATACGCAACGCAGACAGAGCCAGGAGTTTATGGTTTTGACCGACTCTCCCTGGGACACTAGTACAAACCACGGACACTACCACGAGCACACAGAGTAGGGTAGTAATTAAATATAATTATATATATGTATAGGAAATAAGTAGAAATTTTGAAAATAAATAAAAACACTTATTAAAACTAATACAACTGCAATAAATTTCTGTAAGCGACCCTGGAACCCGCTGAGTTTTTACCCCAGCGAAAACGAGTCGTTACATTTACGTATTTACTGCCGAAGCTTTTGCTGTTAAATGTGCCATCGACTTTGCTCACAAAAATAAAGGAAACTTCCTCATATGTACAGACAGCAAATCGACTATTGAACCCATTCGAAACTTCAGTAATGACAGCAGCAGGACCATAAACAATATCCGTAACTCGTGTATTAAATATTCCAAGAAAATAAAAATTATGTGGGTCCCAGGACATTCGGGGATACTAGGTAACGAACTTGCAGATATAGCTGCTGCAGAGTCAATTACGGCTCCAAACTACGTCTTCCAAGTCACAGAAACTAAAGACCTACTGCGACATATAATAGCTCTCCATGTTGCCACGAACTATTGCACTTGGAAAAAATATAAACACTTTTACACCACCTTCAACACAGATGGAATGAAACCATATTATCCTGTAACTTGCTCTCGCCAACAAACAAAAAACTTTGTACGACTCCGCATCGGACACACCAAATGCACAAAAGAGCATTTGCTACGTGAGGAACCGTTACCTAACTGTCAGTTCTGTGGGGAATCAATATCCTCGCTACACCTGCTAAATAACTGCCCCAACTTCCAAAAAACCCGTAAAAATATATTCCATAACCAGATTCCAAGTGATTCTCTAAAAGATACATCAAAGAATAACATAACAAAGATTAATTAATTCTTAAAAGAATGCCACATCCAAAATTATATTTAAATACCTAAATAAGTAAATATGTAAAATAATATATTAAAATCGAGTTGAAGGCCCTGGTAGCTATGACTCTTCTTCTTAAATTAGTTATAATAATTTATTATTGTGATTAATCCTTTTAAATTAAATTAAATTAAATATAATCCATATAGATCCTATAGATTACAATTCAAGTATTAATATTTCTCAAGGATCTATTACATAAATTAATTTAAGACTACTTTAAAAATATGAAATAATATACTTGCACAACTACTGTTTTATATATTTACGTAAAAATACAATTAGAAAGAAATTATTAATGTTAATAATACCTCTTTTTCATCCTTCGACCAATCCAGTTCGTCTCCCATAATATCAGCAACAACTGGTAAAGCTTCTTGTGCAGCTTGGACATTTAAAAATGCTAACTGTAACCGTCGCGCTATCATATCGACAGTATTGCAAGCGTATTCCCGAACTCCATATCTTATTTCTGCATCAATGTAAGGATTTTTTTTGTTTCCAATAATAGGCCAACGTTTTCCAGTTATGGATGCCATTTTACAAACAGCGAATGCCCTCTCACCGTAAGATTTTGCTAAGTGTTGTGCTGTTTCGCATTCCAATCCAAAATCTTGGACCAATTGAATATACATAGTAGGTGTCTATCCCTGTCCACCTTCAATTTTCAAATAAGATGGGACGGCCTCCAGTCGTTCAGGTTTTAAATTGCAAGCTAGATAAAATTAGTATTATGTAAATTAATAAAATATAAAAAATCTCCAATTATATTCTCTTACCTTTTATAGCTGCATCAATTGTGTGCTCTGCCATAGCTCTGTATGTTGTCCACTTTCCTCCCGCTATTGTTATTAAACTTCATGGGCTTACATGAATTATATGGTTTCTAGCTAAAGATTGTGTGTCTTCTTTATTTGGATAAGACACAAAGGGTCTAATACCACTCCAGGCAGACAAAACATCACCACGGCGAACTTCCACATCCGCGTTCAAATCATTTTTTATTTCATTTAGAATAAACTGTGCTTCATCTTCAGTAGGTTTAGGATTATGTGTTATTTCACATGGTAAATCAGTAGTTCCGGCAATAGTTTGTCTCTTCCAGGGCAAAAAAAATATCACACGTCCATCTGAGGTGGAAGGATCTAAGAGCCCCATTTGATCCGGACTGTAATAACCTGGTAGCACAATATGGACGCCTGAGCTGGGCAAACATATCACTTTAACATTAGGATCATCCATTTTCCGAATAGTATCAGTAAATGGCCCTGTAGCATTAATGATACATTTTGGTTTAACAGAAAATTCTAGTCCTGAAATTTTGTCTTTGACTTTGGCGCCACACAATACTTTAATTCCGTTTCCAGTATCTTTTTTTATTAGCTCCATAACCTCCACATGATTGCAGACTGTAGCTCCATGCCGTACAGCAGCTAATGCTACAGCTAAACATATTCGGGCATCGTCCTGCTGACCTGGGTATAGTAAAATCAAATTTAATAAATGTTTGGAATTTCCAAGTTAACCTAGTTAACCTAGTGCCAACAATTTTAAAAATTATTTAAAAAATACATAATTTGTATATACTCGTATATTAAATTAGACTATACTAGTAGTATAGAAAGATCTCTTCTGGACCATTTTACTCTTTCTTATGCTCCATTGTAGTTGGTTTGTATGAGGATTGTGGAGTAAAGATGTAGAAATGGGTAAAAAGAATGTATGTGTTTGTAAAATCGGAAAAATAAGTCGAAAAAGGTTTAAGTATTATTAAAGATTTTGGTATAAATGTGCTGCAGTAGAGTTGTGTTTTGTTCCGATTTGCTCCAAAAATTCTCCATATTGTATAGTTATAGCTGTGGTCCAGAAAATACCAATGTACGAGTATATTCAGGCGCCAAATTATTTTGTTGTTGTTGTGGTGGTGAGATGGATTGCCTGTACTAGAAATTTGAATGGGTTTGATGGGCTTGAGTATAGACTAGAGGGGGGTGGGGGCGGATCTGAGCGTTTGATGATAATAGCTGATAAAATAATTAGAAGGCAGCAGGTAGCCACAGCCTAGTTGTATGTGTGTGTTTTTTTTATATTTAACGTGGAGGAAAACATCTAAAGTCATAACCCCGTCAGTGCGGCAGTGCTAAAACCTCCTCTTCGTTATTACGGTGTTTCCCCCCGGGGACATCGATTAGGTTTTACGTCGGCAGGCCGTAAGAGCATTTACTTCTCATACGTCAGTATTAGGTCTGTCTATGTGTCAGTCCTATGTACCTCGAGGTCCGCATGACGCTGGCGATTGCGTTCATCATAGCGCGCTCGTTCAGTATTTCGCAGCGCAATCATAATTGATGCCGCTGCCCAGGATACTGCTTCCCACTTAGTGAGTGTATCGCATATGTGCTCACAGAGGTTGTGCATTGTTGGGGGTTCCCCTAGGACGACACCCAGTGTATTTTTTTTCGGGAAAATTTCCGGAATTTTCTTGGGTATTCTTCTTGTTTGGGTGGATACCTAACCGAATTGGTGCTCATCATCGAAATCGGTCCAGTCCAAAATTGCTAAATTTTGAGCAAAAACAACGTCGCATGGACATCGCTCAGCAGCTGTTTTTGGCCAAAAACAAAACCGTTATCATGCCTCAACCACCGTATTCACCGGACTTGGCCCCCGCTGACTTTTTCCTCTTTCCAAAACTGAAGACACCGATGAAAGGAAAGCGTTTTTCTACGATTGAGGAGATAAAAGAAAAATCGAAACAGGAGCTGTTGGCGATACCAAAAAAAGCGTTTCAGAAGTGTTTCGAGGATTGGAAAAAACCGTGGCATAAGTGTATTATATCTGAGGGGAATTACTTTGAAGGGGACAAGATAGTTGTTGATGAATAAATAAATACTTTATTTTTTGATCACACAATAACGGTTCTTTTTTGATCACACCTCGTATATATAAAATATATTTTGAAATATTCAAAATGATACTGGTTGCATTGCGGCACCAGTAGTGTGGTGATTCTTACCCACTAAAAACGACCTCCAACGCTGCCTGCCTCAACTGGACCTACGCAAAGTAATACTTCTCCAGGGGGGTAGTTTGATCTGCGGACCCCTCCTATATATTTCCCATTGCGCCACTCCAGGTAGCGAAGGTCTTCCATAATGGCGGCGGTATTGTCACACACTGCAGCAAATTCCCCGGGCTCTCGAGCATATGCTGCACTATGGAATCTTTGCAGGTGTGCCCGAAACCTCCATGGCCTGCCAGCAATTGTCTGACGTGGTAATTCAATTCACAATGTAACCTGCTTACTCACTGCTGAATATTGGGGATCAGCCTTGTTGTCCAGCGGCCTTTTGAAGATGTGTCCCACTGGGGTTGCCACTATTAAAAGATCCTCCCCTTTATAATTCAAAAAAGCTCTTCTACATTTGTCGCGTGTGTCCCTTGAGGTTGATCGCTTCTTTCACTAGGAGGTTCACAGGAGTCATGCCGGCGGTGCGGACGTAAGCCTACACATACGCATTTTCGGCCTATATTGGCGCCCCATAGCCAAATGCCTAGGTACTTGCCCTATGCTCCAACTAGGAGCGATATTTGACTCTTTTATAATTATGTCTTTTGGTTAACTTTGTTAGCATAAGTATAGTTTTATTGTGTCAAATGACATGGAATTAATAATAATAATAATAATAATAAATTTCTTACATCATATGTAGTGTGTCTGTATGTCAGAATGTAAGTGTATGAATGGCAATGCATCGCATTACTGTTCACTGCAAGTATTACTGACCGACGCACTATACAAGTATGTAACTGTACGCAACCAAACATTGTGGCATCATACAGTGAAAGAGATGCACTACAGGAAGTGTGCGGAGAAGCATTAACACCGGATAACATTTTGCAACAGTGTCCTGAAAAATGGAATGCGGTGTTTTTTCCATTTCAGTATTTTATTGTATATTCTCAAGAGATTGACAATTGTATTCAAATATTAACATTAATAATTATATATATATATATATATATATATATATATATATATATATATATATATATATATATATATATATATATATATATATATATATATATATATATATATATATATATATAATTATTAATGTTAATATTTGAATACAATTGTCAATCTCTTGAGAATATACAATAAAATACTGAAATGGAAAAAACACCGCATTCCATTTTTCAGGACACTGTTGCAAAATGTTATCCGGTGGAGTAAAGTAGAGAGTATTTTTGTGGAGTAAAAAATTAAATTTTAGGGCTGCTATCTTTATCTGCTTTTGCTTGGCTTCTATATGTTTGCGCCAATTCAGCTTTTTGTCTAGATGTATTCCAGAATAGGTAGCTTCACTATACAGGAATGGTGACGTTTCTGAGTTTCAGGGCCGCGGGGATACCTTGACGTAGTGTTAACATGACATGTTTGCTTTTTGTTTCGTTTACTCTTATGCGCCAGTTACAGAGCCAAGTTTCGCAAATGTAGATTTAGGCTAGGTGATGTAGCATCTGCGACTGAGTGAGAGCATACTATTGCTGTGTCGTCAGCAAAAGTAGAGATTTTTGTTTTTTCATCTGTTGGTATATCAGTCGTAAACAAAACATAGAGGACAGGTCCGAGAACTCTACCTTGTGGTACATCAGATTCGATGCTGTAGATGTTCGATGTGGATTCGTTGCACTTCACTAACAATTTTCTCTCTCTAATGTACGACTGAACGATGGTGTGAAATTTCGCAGGAAGCATTTGTTTCAACTTGTACATAAGTCCGTTGTGCCAAACCTTATCGAATGCCTGAGCTACGTCTAGAAATAGACGCAAAGGCATTGCGTATTTCTTTGGTGATTCGGTGCACTTGCTCAATTGTTCCTTATTTTCTCCGAAAGACAAATTGGTGACTTCGGATGAAGTTGTTAAGATACTGTTTCATCTTCTTCAAAAAAATTCTTTCAAATAGCTGGGAAAGTATAGAGAATAGGCAGATAGGTCTATATGAAGAGGAATAGGTGGGTTCTTTACCCAGAATGCAGATCATTTTTATTACTGACAATTTCCAAATATTTGGGAAGTATCCTACCCGAAGAACTGCATTGAACAAGTTTAGAATTCACCTGATTGCGCATTTTGGTAATTGAACTATCATCTCTGACGTGATCTTGTCGTAGCCAGGAGCCTTACTTGCTTTACAGCTCGTTTTTATAGCAAGAGCCAATTCTTTAAAACTGAACTTTACCTGATGGTGAGTTTTAGGAACTTCAATATTTGGAATTGAGAAGTTGTTTGAAGGTGGATTTGGCTTAAACACGTCTTTGAGGTGGTTTGCAAATATACTTCATATACATTTCCCATTTTCAATTCTAAGGGGTGTATTGTGTTCTTTTGACGAAATTACACGTTTTCCACAAAGAGTAGTTTGTGTCCTTGCCTGGAGTAAGTTTTGCAGTGAACTCTCTTAAACTTATATCCCTATTATTTCTATGGGCTTCTCTTAGACGTTGATCAGCTTCAGCTAGTTTTTGTTTCAACATTGGTGATCGAATCCTCTGCCACACTTTTCTGATACATCTTTTCTCTCTTGCCAGCGCGTCAATATCTCCAGAAGTGGCAGTTCTTTTAGAGTATGAAGATGAGTTAGTTGCAGCAGTTGCATGCACGACTGCCGAGACCAGTTCAGACACTAAGTTCGTCAACAAGGAAGTCTATATTCTCTGCTGTTTTTAAAGTGGTTCAATCTTCAGATGGCTGCCAATGTATTGACGATATTTTAGCCAACTGGTTTTACGGTTTGTTATCTTCATTGCTTGTGCATTACGCATGGGATGTTTCTGCAAGTTAATTATGACAGGTGAATGATCTAACGATAAGTCGAAACATTCTTCTGCTGAGATGAAGTGTCGGCCAATGTTTCTAGTGACGCCAAAATCAATTAGGTCAGGAATTTTGCTAGAATCAGATGCCCAGTATGTGGGTTTGCCAGTAATTATAGTGTCCAGTTTATTTTTCGTATTCATTATAGCTGCCTACCTTTTGGGTTTATAAGCCGAGAGGACAGTGCACTGCGCTTTTTATAATTTCATCACCCCAGCAATCCAGCGAGACCGATGTTGCTTGAATGTACTCTTTTGAGTCTTCTTCGATTGAATGGTGTTTAAGATGATTTTTAACTAGAATTCCTGTTTTTTTTTTTATGATGAGGCTCATTTCTGGCTGAATGGCTTCGTCAATAAGCTAAATATGCGTTATTGGTTAGACAGCAATCCACACGTACTCCATGAGTCATCATTGCATCCCGAAAAAATTACGGTTTGGTGCATTGGGCCGTACTTCTTCCGTCATGATCAATGCCGGCACATTACTGCGAATGCGAATCGCTACCGTTCAATGATAAACGAATATTTTTGGCCCCAATTGGATAATATGGACTTGGAGGACATGTGGTTCCAACAGGACGGCGCCACAAGCCACACAGCGAATGCCACAATCAATTTACTGCAAACCAAGTTTGGTGAACGTGTTATCTCACGAAATGGCCCAGTCGATTGACCGCCTTGGTCGTGCGATTTGACGCCGTTAGATTATTTCCTGTGGGGCTACGTCAAGTCTATGGTCTATGCCAACAAGCCAGCGACGATTGATGAACTTCGTACGAATATCGAACGTGAAATTGCAGCAGTATCGGCCGATTTATGCTCGAAAACCGTTGAAAATTGGGTTCAGCGTCTGGACTTCTGCAAGCGTGCCCGTGGTGGCCATGCAAAAGAAATCGAGTTCCATACATAATGGCATTGAACGTACTTTCACAGGAATAAAGAATTTCATTGATATCTAAAATCGGTTTTGTTTTATTTAAAAATTGTAGCGCTCTTATTGAAAAACCCGATATATGTGTTGGGGTTGGTGTGTGTCTGTGCTCGCCTAGTTTTTACCCTGCCGGACATTTACTGGGCGCTTTTTAGCAGCTCGAGTCCAGTTAGCTTCTAACCGCGCGAGTTGGAACGGGCTCAAGTTTATTTGTTAGAAAAGCTCTCTTTATTGGTAAAACACCTGCTTCTAAACAATTTACATTTATTATTGTTTCGTAATGTTCTACTTTATTATTAGTAATTGCCCTAATCTTTGGTTTTTGAAATTAGAAGCATGGAATCGACTTTTCGTTAGTGGTAACATTTTCATTACACTACACATGCGCCTTAGGGCTATGCTTGTTTATTATTTTATTAATAATAAAATCTAATATCTTATTGAGTTTTAGCGGACATTGTGAGTTTGATTCACAACATCCCTCCCCTCTTTCTAATTAGGTAGTGCAACTACCTCTTAGTTAATAATTCCTCTTGTGATATCCCTGTACCAAAAACAATTTGTGCATCCTATATACTATACAAAACATTTGCTTTTTTATGATCTATTTTTACCATGTTTTGGGTTCTTATTGTTTGTTTTATCTTTTATTATTATTTTCTCTTGTTTCTTTCTTTGTTTTGTTTGTTTTTGTATTTTGTTTTTATCATTATTTTTTTTCATATTGGTCCTTATATTTTTCGTCCCCCTTTTTTATCTATTATTATTTTTTTTTTATTATTGGACTCTTTTATTTTTTTCTTTTTCTTTTTGTTTTTTTCTTTTCATTTTCTTTACATTTTGCTCCTATTTTTATTTTATAGTTTATTTCTGTAATTTGTTCTTATACTACTAATGCGTCATGCTGTTCCTGTTGTGCTGCATTCTCTCGGTGAATGCTGAAGTCAGTTGTCGATAGAGCTGGTACGACGTCCTGGAAAAATTCCTGTTTGGCGTCACTTTCGTCAAGAATACCATCGTTATTATCACTACCCGGAAAAGTCCGGTTGTGCCGACTCTTCCCTTCTTTCTTTCTCGTTGAAGCCCACTACTTTCTCTTCGGCTTTATCCTCCTCAAGCCGCTGATTGCTTCTATACACATGTACATATACATATACATTTGCATATGAATATGTACTCGTATATATATACGTATACATAAACATATACATATTCATATACCTATAGTAATTGCAATTTACACACTTAATCTTAGGATTAGAATTTATTTTAATACAATTTTGTACTTTATTTAATTATGCTTTTAATCCCATTAGTTTTACTTAAATCTCTTACAATTGAAAGTCGTGATGTAAGCACTGCTACGATTGCTGTTCAACTGTTTTAACTTCAATTGTGCGGTGGTATATATACCTCTCGTATGTTGAAGTAGAACATTCTAAAATATATTCTACACTTTGAAATAAATTTCTGGAACATTCCAGAATATTCTCTACTCGTCGAAAGAAGCATCGGGAACATTATAGAATATTCCTACATTTCGAAAAAAGGTTCTAGAATAAGTTTTTTCGCACAGATTGTGTTTGCGGACGCACGTAAATCACAAGCTTCAGAGCAATGTCGTAATCTGGAGTTTCTTCCTGCATTGGAAATAATGTCGCCACTATATCCCTTAGCAGTACTGGGCATGTTGGTTGCGGCGCCCTCGGACCGTTGACCTGCAGCATAAATACCCCATGGATCGGTCGTGCGTCATTAACCACTCAAGGGGATCTACATATAAATGAAATATGTGCCGTAATTGGGTGTTCTGCTTGTTGCAGTGTATCACTTCCACGGGGTGGCGACTGGTAGCGGCTTACTCGATGTGTGTGTCAACGTTTTCTGTCTAGAATAGATGGGGCGCGTGGGCTTCCCGTTGGGTTGCTGGCTTAGATAGTCCGGGTGGAGGGAGCAAAACCTTTTCAAAGTTTTAAGCGACCCGTGCCTATTGGGTGAGTTTGGCAGCCAGAGGATAAGGCTGTCTTCGTACGGAGCCTCTCAGATATCGGGCCGCTTCGGAGTTGGACTGTTTACTTACCTTGGTGTGGGGTGCTGCCATGGCTGACCTTTTCTTTCCCTTTCCCCCCCCTAGGTCTCCGTTGATTCTGACTTGTTATGATGCACAGCCACGTATGGTCTGAGACCAGGTGGGAGACTGTACGAAACAGACATGAATACAAACCAAAAAGAAACAATTTCGGATAATGATTTCAAAACGGACAGACATGGAATTCGGTTTAAGACGAAGACGAACTGCTGGCTTCTATCCAGGACTCCGTGACCGCCCATAGCAGGCAGCCTACAGCGTTAATAACAACAGTGCCAGCTGATGGAGGCAGTAGCAGTACACCAGTGGCTACAGTTATACCGGTAGCGGTAAGGTAAAGCCTAAGCCGAGGAAAACAAAATCGGACGCACTGGTCAAGAATAATCAGTTTCAGAAGGCCCTCTTCATACTTGGCAAGATTGCTAAGAATGTGGCGGCTGGCATGGTGCATGAATACGACCAGGCGACCATGCACCATGGTTGATGAGTACGAGGAGTACCTAATCACGCAACCGCATCCGGACAAAGCAAAGAAGCGGGATCGGTCTCAGGATGAAACGGCTCTCGTTTCTCAAAAGTCCAAAATTGCCAAATTGTCCCTTTCCGACGCACCATCAACAAGTATGAGGAAGAAATTCATCGCAGTGGTTCGGGAGAGATGAGCTGTAGCTAGCAATTGTTGACGCGAACACCAACAGCGGCAAGAAGGTGTTGCAGCAGTGGGGGGAGTTCGAACCCAGATTGACAGAGATGTTGATGGAACATCTCCTCTCCTATCTAGAGGCATCTCCATCTAGCTACGATTCCTCTGAGGTTGTTCGCGTATATAGAGTACTCAGGTGCGACGAGAGATGCGTGCAAAGCGTAAGGAAGCCAATGGGAGGGTTTAAGAGTCAAGCTTATCTCAGCTCCGGAAATTCCCAGCAGACCGCGGGCTCGCATATGGTTACCTGCGATAAGGATGGAGCATGGGAAGATATTCCAGCTCCTATAGCGGCAAAATCCGTCAGTACCATCACATGACGGTAGACGGATACTACTTAAGAAATCCTGTTCAATCAGAAGAAGTAAGAAATCCTTTCCACCCTGGGGGAATCAAGAACTATCAAAATTCAGGGGAAGAACAAGAAAGCTATTCAACAATGCAAAAATTGTCAGGTATAGAAAAATAGCTTCAAGGACTACAAAAAACTATCAGGAAATCCAAAGGCGAGGGCTGAAAAGATTACTCCCAGTCAATTGAGCCGGTTTCAAATTCTGCAAGACTCACCAAAGTGCTTTCAAAGCAACGTAGCAACCCATCCTTTTTAAAAAAACAGGATGGAATGTGGACGGAAACATCGGCTGAGACACTTGACGCTCTTATAAATACGCATTTTCCAGATTGCTGTGGCGATATGAGTAATTTTATTTCATCCGTAACGGATTATCGTTCATCGCCAGTGTGCGAATCCATAGTTACGCAGGAAAAAATTAAGCACTGTTTCTCTCCCTATAAATCACCGGGAATGGATGGTATGGTCCCAATTATGATACAAAAACTACAGGATGTGGTAATTCCATGGCTTGGAGTGATTTATAGGGTAAGCATATGATTCAAATATATTCCTATCAGCTGGAGAAGAGTGAAGGTAGTATTCATTCCCAAGGCAGGGGAAATCGGTCACGCGTCAGCCAAGGAATTTGGCGGATTAGTCTTGCTTCGTTTTTGTTGAAGACGATGGAAAGGGTGATTGAACTACATCTCCGGGCAGTAGTGGAACGTTCTAACATCTCAAAATGCCAACATGCTTATGTCAAGGTAGATCCACAGAAACGGCTCTGCATGAGGTCATTCGCATAGCTGAGAGACCAATACAGTTCAAAGAATATTCGTTGGGAGCTATCCTAGATATTGAGGGGGATTTTAACAACGTGAGCACTCAAGCTATCATATATTCTCTCAACAGGGTTGGCTTCGAAGAGGATCTCAGGGACTGGATGGTAGTAATTCTAAAATCTAGGTTAACCCACGCAGAGCTAGGTAACACATCTCTGGTAAGCCCAGCAAGTAGAGCACACCACATGGAGAAGTGATTAAACCACTACTGTGGCTAGTGTTTATGGATACTATTCTAAATATACGAGTATTAGATAAAACGGGGGTGAAGGTAGTATCATATGCAAACATCGTGATAATGGTATCACGAATGTTCCCAAGCACGATGAGCGATATTATGCAATGGGCTTTGGACAAACTCTCCACATGGGCTGTGGGGTGTGGATTTAGTGCCAATCCGGGTAAGACGGGGCTTATGCTCTTCACCACTAGAACCAAGACTCCAATCTTCAACCTCCCTGTGCTTAACGGGCAATAACTGATACTGACAACGAAGGCCAAATACTTGGGGATATTACTGGACCAAAGTCGAATTGGAAACTTAATGTCGAGTTGCGGGTCAGGAAAGCATGGGTGGCCTTGTACTCTTGCAACATATTGTTTGGCAAGAGACGGGGGTTACGCCTGTTTATTACTCAATGGCTGTACACGGCATAGTATGACCAATTTTAACTTAGAGTGCAATAGTCTGAAGGCCAGCTTTAAGCAGGGGCTATAATGTTCAGAAATTCAGAAGAGCATAAAGAGTAGCATGTATGGGCAGCATGTACTTGGTCCACTGACGCCCTGAACGTTATGTTGTATCTCCTCCCTATATACCAAAAACATCGCTGTTGGGTGCAGCTAGCTTATGGACATATCAAATTGACACAATATAGAATTCCCTGGGCACGGGAACAACAGATAACATGAGACCACAACTGAGTTTTAGAAGTGACTTCAAGGTAATACTGCCGACACGAGGCCAGTGGAAAGGAAACAGTTTTTTTGAGGAATACGATATTCCCATATTCACGGATGGATCAAAGATGGACTGCGGCGTGGTTGCGGGCGTCCACTCACCACAAGTGGCCATAAATCAATACCTAATAAAGCCACGGTATTTCAGGTAGTTCTGGCGATTAGAGGGCCGTGTCGACTAATAGTACGGTACATAACAAATAGATGTAAGGTTGCTATTTTTATCGACAGTCAGGCGACAATAAAGGCTCTTCAATCCACCACTATTAAGTCAAAGCTGGTCAAGGATTGCAAAAAGGTGCTGACAGAGCTAAGTCATCATGTGGATTACTCTCATCTGGATTCCCGGCAATAGGAACATTGAGGGAAATAAGAAAGCTGATGAGTTGGCTCGGTCGGGGGCCTCTCTTGACGAATCCCTGGAAATACCAGTACCGGTCCCTCTGGGGATCGTAAGGAGGGACGGGTACCTGCAATGTCTTTGGCTAGCAAATAGAAGATGTAGACTGCTAATATCCTGTCAAATCTCAGAAATTACTATTCTACCTAAACTCTGGTGGGTTTAGTATCTATCATAATCCCATTACTCGGTGAGGAAGTGGTATCAAAATGGTGCTACAGCGCTGATTGTGAGACGTATGGGGCAGATTTGTATCAACCACTTTAACCAACCAACCAACCTACCCCATGGATCATTATTTGTAGAGTCGATGAGTTCACCGTATGCACGCTTTTCACCAGCTGCAATTTCCGTTCAAAGCTTTTTCCGTAGCTTGGCGAACTCGTCATGAAGTTGTTGGAGGCCGGTTTTGCGCCATGCTCTTTGACTTTTCCTCCTAACATTGATGCAGTTTGCTCTGATGTCTGCAATCTCGTCACTACACCAGTAGCCAGGCCTTCTTGGCAATGTGCCGTTTCTGGCCGGCATTTCTGCGTCACACGAGTTCTTAACTGGTCCAATTGTGCTTGTTACTGCTGATATGACTATTGTAATACATACAGGCTGCGTAAAATTGTTATAAATAAGTTTGAAAAGTTCTTTATAAAGCTTTATAGACACCCATTCCCTAGGTGTTGTTGCTTTGTGTGTGCATGTTGCTTTTCCTACAGCGCAGCTTCTTTGCCATGTTACTGCTGTCGAAGGCCAGGTCAAAGATCGTGGCACTTCCGCCATTCTTAAATGTAGTGACGCCAGGGGTATTCAGCAGCGAAAAGTTGAGGGCTCCGACGAACTCCTCCCGTGCAACTCCTCTTTTATTTGTCCTTTTGCAACCCAGGTGGTGCACCAAGCAATGAAATCGCCTAGTATTATTAGGCTTTTTTCCTTGTGCCTCCATTTGTACAGCTTTAAGCAGAGCTTCGAATTCCCGGAAATTGTGACGTGGAGAATAGTAAATACTAAAAATGTACACAGCTTTCACACGGACCCATGTATAGAATTCGGCCGCTGGTGCTATAACTACACTGGGAGCCGATGACCCACACTGCCACTGTTCCCGTTAGGTCCGCATACCACGAGTGTACATCTTCTGACTAGTATGGTTCTGGAATAACAATGACATACGTATCCACATCAGCCGCGTTCTGCCAAAGGAGAGTTTGTGCCGCGATGCAGTGATTTAGATTTTTTCGCAGAAATCTCATGATGATGCTTTTGCCTCTTTACAACGTCCTCTAGTCTTCTTATAGCAGTTTCCATTTGTTTCAGCAAGATAGTCCAGCTCTTGTTAATGCTGACCAGAAACTCGTTCTCAGTTACTGATTTGCACCTCTCTGTGGGTTCGTTGCTGCTCTCGTGATTCCTGCTGCCAACTCTGAGTATGTTATGGCATTGCTCATGAGAACTGCCAGTTGTGTCTTCTTTGTTATTATGTTTGTCTTTGTTTGCTCCTTAGGAGCTATCCGCCTCTCTGTTCTCGTGTTTGTGGCTATCGGTTGAAGCATGATGGCCTTTGCAGCTGCCTTTCCCCTTGTCATAATTGCCTCCAATGCAATTCCTGCCTCTAATGTCTCTGTGTGCTGAATTCAAGGTCTGCGGATTATACGTGATTGTCAGCAGCTCTTTTATCGCTCCATTTGCAGAGATATTCGTTGACTGGATTGGGTCGTCCAGCATTATTAGTGACTCTGAATTCGCCGGCGATTTCGTTAGCGACCCCCATAGGGTGAATGCCGCCAGTTGGTTTTCAAGTTCCAGTTCGTCTGTCACTGTTTTTGCTTTTTCGTTGCTCGTTTTGTTCGCTTTCTTGTTTGTTTTGTTATTTTGTATGATATTTTCTTATGAGTCTCCCCCTACAACCGTTGTCCGCATTCGTATATGATGATATCTATACATATACATAGACATATACAAGAACAAGTACATATACATATACATGTACATATATATACATAACCATATACATACATATACATAAACATATAAATTAGAATATACATATACATGCACATATACATGTACATATCCATCTACATATACATCTACATCTACATACACATATACATTTTCATATATAAATTGTCTGCTGGATGTTCATCGCCTCCAGGATCGCAAATAACTCAGCCTGACACACTGCCATGCCTAATTGCATAAGGAGAGTGAGATGTGTTCTGTAGGGTCCCACTATCCCGGCACCCACGCCCGTAGGTTTTTTGATCCATCGGTGTACCACTTTTGTGAGTCATCGTTTGACCATGACGGACCTAGAGCCAATTGGTGCCTTGTTCGAAACAAGACTCTGTACCTTCTTGTGAAGTCGAAGGCTATGTCCATTTAGTCCAGGGTTTTTATTTTGTCGAGGATGTCCTCTACCATGTTAAGAATTTAGGGGTGAACCTTGAGGTTCCCTTTCTTGTATCTATTACCACATACAGCCATAGTCGGGTCCCGCTTCCATGCCTGCAGTCGGGATCGTTTTCATAGCTCCTGTTATGCAAAGACATGCTAGCCTCTGCACTTTACTCAGCTTTCTGATGGCCATGCGTGGTCGTCCCCCACCACACGAGAGACCCGTACAGGAATATGGGTATAACCATCTGAGTGTATGCCCAGTGAGCCATGCGAGTTGAGAGACGCCATGACTTCCCGAGCATCATAATGAGTGCCCCCAAGTGAGATTACTCTCCAAGGTGATCCCCAGATACTTAACCTCTGTACTTAGGGGCACGACCGTGCCACTAACCCTCAAATCTGGAACAAAAAAGTTCCTTGTGTTCGTAAAGGAAACTACCGTAGTGTTGTTTGGGTTGATTGACAGCCCTTCAGGCCTACACCAGGTCTCCGATTTGCCTTCTACATCAAGTCCCTCATGGTCCTTTCATGTTCGCCTCTCATGATGACTGCCAAGCCATCCGCATATCCTATTGTTTTGAAGCTACTAGAATTTAGGTCCTCAAGTAAGTCATCCACAAGCACTAACCACAACAGCACAGAACACCTTCCTGCGGACAACCCTCAACCGCAATGACCCTGACTTCCACAAGTCCAAGGTTGGCCTTTATTATCCTATGATCCAATATGCGACCCACCCACGCTAATATTTTCAGCTCCACTCCTTTCCTGGAGAGAACTCGACCTAGTGACTCAATGTCCATAAAGGCAGAAATGGCGACACCCTTCGACAGTAGTGTTTTCTCTATGTCTGCCACCAGACTATGCAGCGCCGACACAGTGGATTTACCCCTCTGATAAGCAAACTTCATTTTGTGTACTGGTGATGCCACTAAAGCTTCCTCTCAATTGTCTTTAGCATGAAAGACGAGAGACTTATTGGGCTCTATGATTTTGGCGAGTCTGGTGGTTAGCTTTGCGGCCCTTTGTTATAAAGTTTAACCCAGCCTCTCTCCATGTCATGGGAATGTACTCCAGCTTTTGGCTGGCTCTGAAAATCTGAAGCAGCCTTCTGGTTAGCACATCCGAAACCTTTGCCAGCATGATGAGAAATCTAACGACCGGCCCCGGAGATTTGTAGGACTCAAAGGAGCCTATGGCCCATTGTACCCCTTCAAAGCTAATTACCCTATTGACCGATGGACCAACCCGCTCACCGTGGCCGATCCCCCTAACGCTGGGGATAATTCCGCCTGTTTCGTTAAACGTGGATTCTGGAAAGTGAGTTCTCAAAAGAAGCTCTAGTGTCTCTGCAAACTCGGTAGTGAAGGCACCGTCAATGCCATTTAGTGTACCTATTGGGCCTGAACTCGCCCTTGATTGAGATCTCTGTACCCTGGCTACTGCCGGGACGTCACCAATCGTCGCAGAAATTTCTCCATTAGGGCCTCTTGGATTTCCTTAATACCCTTTTATTGGTCGTCAAAGCACTCATATACCTCTCCCAGTCGTTCGTCCTTTTGGCCTTATTTAACTCTTTCCTGGCTGCGCCCCGCAGATTATTCAGGTGTGAATTAAACCAGGAAACCATCTTATTTGAGGACTTGACCGAAATGAGGATACCATCTGTTCAGTCAGGACCGCCACTGCCTCCTTCAGATCCTCTGTGTTGACTATATCTATTCTGTGTTCTGCCAATTTCCCCGCGAGGTCCTCGGAGTATCTGCCCCAGTAAGTCGTTTGGGGCTTCGATAGAGCACAATGCTCTTCTCGAGTCCCCTTAGGTTGAATAGAATATGTCTGTGGTCAGACATTGAGGCCTCATCCGAGACCCTCCATTCCCCTACCATGCCCATTGCTCTGTTCGTGGTCAAGGTAAGATCTAAAACCTCCCTTCAAGTGGAGGTAACAAAGGTTGGTTTGTCCCCCTTTTTTTCTATCGATAAGTTGGTAGCTATTAAATAGTTTAGAGGGGACTCACCTCTCTTATATGTGTCCGTGCTGCCCCATACTGTTTTGTGAGCATTTGCATCACAGCCTACGATGAGGATCTTGCTGTGGACCTTTCAGTGCTCCACCAGTTTTCTTATTGATGTGGGAGGGACTTCCACAGAGTCGCAAGGGAAATAGGCAGAGGCCATAACCACCTCTATCCTACTACCATCCAGCTGAGCCTCTATTATTGCGGGTGCAGTGTCACCATCCATTAAATTTGTAAATAGCAAAAATTTTATATCAGTATTTAATATTGCAACTGCCCTAGGTTTGGCTGCTGTTCTATCATTGCATGTTAACTTTTTATGTTTAGGCCTAGTACATGGCCACTGTGTATCCAGGGTTCTTGAATAAGCCCAATGGTGGTGGTTCCAACGGGAATTCGCCGTGGCCGCTTTCGCATGCTGAAGGTTTGCTTGATGGCACTTCATTTTGGGGCTGTCTTGGGAGTGGAGTCATCGGGAGAACTGGATTCGATCTCCTCCTCGAGCTCAACCGCGCTCACCTGTTTAATCAGCTCTTCCTCTATGGTATCCGCACCCTGAAGCCTTAGATTGACTTGACCATACCTGATTCTCCCTTTAGTCTCGTCAAGTATGGCCACCGCCGTCTATCAACAGCACCAGCATCGCGTTGGAGCCCTTCTCCACTCTCTTCAGGGCTCTCCAGGCAGGGGTATAGAGTCCCTTGTTTTGTGCCTGGATGAAGCCCAGCACTTTTGGTGTTCCCACCCCCGCGGGTTTGCGAAAGTACCACATTGCGATCCGTGGGTGAGGGACTTTGAGTTCCTCTACGGACCATAGGGAGGCACCCCTTCACAGTATCATCTGTAAGGATGTCGCCTTAATCCACTCAGCAGCGTCACCATCCTTACAATGCAGAATGAGATATCCCGCCTTGAAGGTAAAGTCCAAAAATGCTGACTTCACCGACTCGGTTTTTTTCTCCAGTATTTTCACATCTATCGAGTTTAAAATGGAGTCCATTTGGACAGTTGTCAGGACCCTTGCCAAATTGCCATCTTGAATTGGGAAGAGGGCTACCTTTTGCTGGCGGCTTTCGCATTGTCATTGTATTGGACAGAGGCCGGCTTTTTACGAATAACTGGTGCGCCATGTGATGTGGAGGGCTATTCATCGTCTCTTGGCCGCTTCTTCTCTTTTGCTTCTGGTGGAGTTTGATCTCTTTAACGCTGTCGTTTGGGGCATTTTAACTCCACCTTGTTCTTTATTGGCATCGTGGCTAGAGCTTTGAGTACGTTAGAACCTTACTCAAGTCCTGACGCATAAAATGTGCCAGGCGTTTCTTGCCAGCACAACAAAGTGTCTTTTCCCGGGCCTCTGGAGGCCCGTTCACCTTTGTGGTTGCTGGAATGCTGGTGCTTGGTGAACAGCTTTCTACTTCCACATCCGTTGCCCTATCCTTTTTTTATTATTGAGGCTCAGCCGCCTCTATGATCTGGACAGATTGGCCAGTACCACATTCTTCAATTTCAGTTTGTTTAATTTGTTATTTGTTTGATGTGTTCATTTGAATCCCACGAGAAAAGGGGAAAAACGGTTCACCGCACCACAGCCCCGGTAGTGCGGTAAGGCTAAATAAAATGGAACCTGCCCTGGGCGCTCCAAGTCCGAGACAACCCCTATCCCATCGGCTTATGCCGCCATTAGATTGGGGATTTTAGAGAATTTACTGTCCTCACCCGACTAAATTTAGCCAGAATCCTATATATATATATGTATATATATTATTTTTTTTTCTTTTTTGTTATGATATGTATATACTCGTATATGTTTTTTTTTTTTATATATTACACCATAATTATGTACGGTTGCAAGATGTTGCGGAAATAAGTTCTAGCTACAAAGGCCTTCGACTCGAAGAGAAAAGGATTTTATAGAAAGAAGTATTTTGCATACAAAGCCCGTGGCAGGATTTGAACCTGCGTCCCTCGGGGTGTGAATCTAGCATGCTTACCACTAGACCACATAGGAGAGCTATGATATGTATATATTTTATATGTATACTCGGATGTATATACGAGTATATACGCACCTCGTATATATACATATGCATATGCATATACATATACACATACATAAAAATGTACATATACATATATATATATATATATATATATATATATATATATATATATATATATATATATATATATATATATAAATATATATATATATATATATATATATATATATATAAATATATATATATATATATATATATATATATATATATATATATATATATATATATATATATATATTTATATGTATATGAACATATACGAGTATATGTATATGTATATACATTTATTTATTTATACTCGTATATACATTTATTGTATATGTACTCGTATATAATTATAAGAGGGGGGGGGGGGGGGAGAAGGAGCGTTACACTGGGGAAGGAGTTCAAAATCCTATTTGAAAACTCTCATCCCTTTTTAAGCGGAAACTTCTTCGTTTTCACTAACGTGCAACGGAGTCTCAAATCGGAAAAAAGAAACGCGACTTCTTTGTTTTGCTTCTTGTTGAGAACTAAATCTTTATTCATTTTTTCTTCATTCTTATGTTCTACTCTACTTATCTGTGCGCGCAGGCACTTGTATGTATAAATGTATGTATAGATGTATGTGTGTGTGTGTGTTTGGTTGTTTGCATTTGTTTATTTGCATGCATTCCAAAGTGAGTGTTATTTGCTTGGTCAGCGGAAAAGTGTAACCAAGTTGCATTCGTTCCAAGAAAGAGTTCGTGTTAGAAGTCCCTCTTGAAATGAATTTTGTTTATTTATTATTTTGTGTGGGTAGTGTAGGACACAATATGTGACTCCTCCAACCCTAGATTCAACGGTCCCTGTTGAATTATTTTTATTTAATTTTTTATTTTTTTTTTTTTCTTTTCGTCACCTTGGCATGTTGCAATTTTCTTATTCGTAATTGTACATAATTCCATTCTAAGATTATAAATTTAATGGTATTAATTATAAGATATATATATATATATTTTTTATTTATTTTTTTTTTTTTTAAATTATACTTCAAGGATTTATTTCATTTTTGTTGCTTAAAATTATATTGAAAGGATTTCTTCATTTGCGTTATTTAAAATTATATTTAAGGGATTTCTTTATTTGCGTTAAACTATATTTATTTTATATAGTGTTTTACACTGAGATGGAAAAGGTGCTTCACATGGATAAAAAGTGATAGTGGGATAATATTTTGTCCTTACTAAGTATTCAGTAGCTATAACTACATTGTTGTAACTTCTATTTTATTCTGTCCCTTTTTTGGACCTAACAGTGGGCCAACCATAGTTTCTGATTTTTGAGTGTTTCTTTTATTTGGGGCAGATTGGATAGCCAGTTCTACATTTACATTAGTGTTCTTCTTATTTTTATTATATATTATACATATTATTAAGATTCCTATTGCTATCAGTAGTATTGTTAATGCGCTTATACCGTAATTGATATCTTTGTGCAGTTTTAGTTCTTCGAGTTTATTAATGTTTTCTTTCTGTTTTATTATTATTTCCGAAAAGTTTATTTCTCTTTCAAAGTGTACTGTGTTATTTTCTTTTTCGGGGTAGATGTATTTTTCTTCAACAATGACTTTTGTGTTTTGAAATATTTCGTTATTTATCTGAATTCTACAATTGTAAAAGTTGATTAGTACGCTACCTTCAAGGACGATTTCCCTATTATCGCAATTCTGTTTTATCTCTATTTTATTTGCATTTTTTATTAAAATCGTATCATCTTCGATATTCTCGATTGTTGTTTTATTATTATGTTTTGATTTACATTGGTTAAATGGGCAAATGCTGATTTCTTTTAAGTTTTTGAGGTGTGCTTTCTCTGTAAATTTGTATATTTTGTTTCTTATTGTAATGACGTATTTCTGTTCCTCTATAATTTCGAAATGTTGTTTATTGTGTATTGGGGTTATTAATGTTAGATCTGCTTTAATGTATGATGTTGGTATTTTTATAGCTAGGATTAACGAGTCATCTTTGTATGAAAGAAGACCCATTTCTACATTTTTTAATTTATACACATCGATGTTAAATTTTTCGATTTCTTCTGTCGATAATATACTGGGGTGTAATATATTATGTTTTGCTGAGGCTATGTTGTCTTGAATCTGTTCAATTTTACTTTCTAAGTATTTGAGTTTGAGCATTTGGTCAAAGTAAAGCATGTGCTTCGTGATTCTGTCATTGGATGTTCTTATTTCTTGAAAGGCTTTTAGTATTTCTGTTCTGTCGTTCTCTATGGTATTTTTAAGTGTGTTTATGGACCTGTTAAAGTTGTCGTTTATATATATTTGTTTATTTACCGTTTCTATTATATTGTGGTTATTTTTTTCTATTATGTCTAGATGTTGTAATATGTTTTCTCTATCCTCATTATCCATTGTTCCAAAAAGCCATTTCTGTGTAGTCCCTATAATATTTATTAGTCCTCTACGTTTTCTATTACTTTCTATTGGCATTAGTGTGTTTATTTTTGCTTTAATGATTTTTATCTCCTCATATAACATTTCCCTGTCATTTATGGTGAACTGGTTAAGATTATTTTCTAAGTTATATTCTATCTTATTTATAATTTGTTTGAATTCCTTAGGGTGTATTATGTGTATTACTGTTGTCGTTTGGTTTACTATCTCTGTTTCTCTGATCCTTATTTTCGCGTACCCCGTTTCGTTTTCCAGTTTATTGATCTGTAGGAGTGCGTTGATTGTCGTTATTATCATTAGTAGTATTGTGATTTTCGCCATTTTGATCCTGAAATTTAAATTTTCGTTTAACTTGGGTTTTGTATGCTTTTCTAAAATTCGAATCCTTAGATACTAAATGGTTTCCCTCTTCTCAAAAGTTATCTACTCTTTTATATCTTGGTTGCGTTTTACTAACCCTATAGTTCTTTATGTAATTATTCTGAAAATCCTGTATGTTTACTCTATTCTCCCTGTTGTTGGTATTATTTATCCTAACTTCTTTCTGTTTTTGTAGGTTTTCTGCAAATTCGATTAGTTCTTGTTCAGAAAGTAGGTTATTTATGAAGTCGATTGGTCTCCTTTTTATCGTAGAATGTATGGTATTATTGTAAGCGGTTATTGCTTTGAATACCTTTTCTTTTAAATCATCGCTATTATTTGTATCAGCATTAAAAAGTCTTAAGTGTTCATTTAATGTAGAGTGCAATCTTTCAACATCTGCGTTCCCTGTCTTATTATAAGTGGTTGTAAGGTGTAGATTTATTTTGTTATCCTTTAGAAATTGTTTGATTGGTACTGTATCCAATTCGTTGTCTGTTATTAGAGTTTCCGGTTTGCCTAAATATTGAATTCTTTCTTTTATGGCATTTATAATTGATATCCAAGTTCTGTCTTTTAATGATTTGGCTGTTGCGTATTTAGTTAATCTATCGATGCTTGTGAGGTACATTACGCCTCTTTGTGGGTACCAAATATCAAAGTGAACAATTTCATTATGTTTCCTGGGAGTTTCTGTGATATTTAAACTATGTTTGATAGGGTTCCTGTCGAATTTCGCTTTATTACATATTTCACAATTATTGATGTATTTCTGTATTTCCTTTTGTAGTTTGGGGTAGTAATGAGTTTTCTTTATTTCCTCCAATATTTCATTTATTCCTCTGTGATTATTTTCTAAGTGTTTCTCTTCGATCAATGTTAAAAGTTCTCCTCTATCTATTATGTCTTTTAGAATTATATTCGATCTCATTACCTTTAAGCTTGTGTTGTTTGCGAAAAATTTTATATATAACTCTTGAAATTGTAGGAATAATTTGTCATCTGGGCAATAAAGTACGATTAATCCTTTTCCAGGTAAATTTTCTTGCATTAATTTTAAAATGTCACTTTCGAGTGTTACATTTATTGTGCTTCTTATTCTCTTTTGATATATTATTTTCTTTGTTACTGTTTGTCTTTGCGCTCTTTGAATTATCAGTTGATTTTTATATATGTTAATTGCATTCTCCGTTATTTTTATGAAGTGTGTACTATCAGTTTCTGCACTGTGTATTGTGTCTATATCGTCATCATCGAATATTTCGTTTAGATTTAACTCCATCGCATTACTATTTTCGTAATTTAGTCTGCTTAAACCATCAGCAATTACGTTTTCTTTTCCTTTTATGTAATTAATATCAAAATCGAACTCATTTAGCTTTATTTTCCATCTTTGGAGTTTAGCGTTTGGTTCTTTTAGGTTATTCAGCCAAATTAATGGTCTATGATCAGTTCTGATAGTGAAGTGACGGCCAAATAAGTATGGACGGAAATATTTCGTCGCCCAAACTATCGCAAGTAATTCTTTTTCTATTGTACTGTAATTCTTTTCATGCCCGTTTAGTGATCTACTCGCATAACAGATAACTTTATCGGTTTGGAGTAATGCCGCGCCTAAAGCAAAGTTGCTGGCATCTGTCACTAGTGTGAAGGCTTTACTGAAATCTGGGTGGATTAAAATTGGTTCTGCTTTTATTAGTTCCTTTAATTTATTAAATGCTTTTATATAATCTTTATCATTGCAGTTTATTTTCACATCTTTCTTCAAGTACTTAATCATGTGATACGCAATTTTCGAATAATCTTTGATAAATCTTCTATAATATCCTGTAATTCCTAAAAATGCTTTTATCTCTTTAACGCTTTTTGGAAGTAGAATCTTTTCTATTGCTTCCACTTTTTGCGGGTTTGGTTTAATACCTTCTTTTGTAATTAAATGGCCTAGGAACTTTGTTTCTTGTCTTAAAAAGTCGCATTTATTTATTTGTATTTTTAAATTTTTCTCCTTCAATCTCATTAAAATTTTACTCAACGATTCTAGGTGTTCTTCTACGCTTGTAGAAAATACTAGGATATCGTCCATGTACACAGTACAAATTTTTCCGATATAATCTTTTAAAATTTCGTTCATTAACCTCTGGAATGTTGCCGGTGCGTTTCGCAGTCCAAAGGGCATTCTTAGAAATTCATAATGTCCGTTTGCAGTGGAGAACGCTGTTTTATGTATGTCGCATTCGTCCATTTCAATTTGATGAAAACCTTTGGCTAAATCAAGCGTTGAAAAATATTGGCATCTTCCCAACTTGTCAAATATATCGTCTATATTTGGAATTGGAAATCTGTCTTCCGTAGTTACGCTATTCAACTTCCTATAGTCAATTACAAGGCGCCATTTTTGTTCGTTGGATGCGTCCAGCTTCTTTGGTACCAGCCAAATAGGACTGTTGTAAGGACTAGAGGATGCTCTAATTATGCCTTGTTATAACATTTGGTCTATTTGTTTTTCTATTTCCGGTTTGTGGATTTCTGGGTATCGGTAAATTTTGGAGTAAACCGGAATGTCATTCTTAGTCATTATTCTATGTTTAGTTGAACTAGTAAATGTTAAATTATCATCTTCATTATAAAATACACTTTTATATCTTTTTAGTATATTTATAAGTCTGTTTCTGTCCATACCGTTAAGGTGATTAGTATCAACGAATTCTGTGACACATTTGTCTTTTACAGCGTTATTGAAGATTTCCACTTCATTTTCTTTATAACTTATTCTGCTGTAAATTTCTTCTTCTTTTGTTAAATAAAAATTGATTATTGTTTTATTTGTTTTTAAAATTCTGTTTGGGTAGTCTACTATGCAATTAAGTTTTGTTAAAATATTATTACCAATTAGTCCGTCGAAGTTCTTGTTGAAGCTACATTCAAGAAATTCACACATGAACTCTTCTTCATTGAATTCCCTGAACATTGGGAATTTACAAAGTTTCTTAACTTGTGTTTCTCTTCCCAGTGCTGCAACTTGCACATTTACTTCGCTCTTCCATTTTGGGTTACATACTCCTTCATTGATCAAACTGAACTCTGCTCCAGTGTCAATGATGAAATATAGTTTTCTTACGTGTGTGTCGATTACTATATAGGGTAATTGTTTTCTGGACCCAACTGAAAATTTGCGTTTGCATTGCCAATGTCCATAGGTTCTGGTCTATTGCGATTTGTTACTGCTGACCGATTATAATTCCCTGATTGATTGAAATTTCCCGACTGATTAAAATTTCGCATTTGATTCCCATTTCTTTGCTGTTTAAAATTTCTCTGCGGATTAAAGTTTCCCGATTGGTTGTAGTTCGTGTTTGTTGTCTGAGTCGACAGTCTGGTTTGGCTTGATCTGTTGCCATTGTTATTATAGTTATTATTGTTATTGTTCGCGTTTATTGGGACATAGCCACCATTATACCCGTTCTGAGGCGTGTAGTTGTTATAATTATTGGAGTTCCTATTATGATTGGGGACGTTATTCCTATATTGATTGGGTCTGAAAAATGTTCTGTTATTAACGTTGTCACTAAAATTAGTCCTACGATAGCTATTTGGGTTAGGATCTTTCCTTCCTTGCCCGAGTGCTGTGAAGGATTGATGGCGAGCTTCTAAAATTATTTTATACGCTTTATCTAGAGTATCAGGGTTTCTAGCTATAATCATTGTTTTTGTTGGCTCTGGAAGGTGCTCTTTAAATGCTTGTAGCGCTATTCTGTTGACTTCCGCGGTTGAGAAATTCAAATCATTATGTGCTAATATTCTGTTATGTAATTTATTTATGATTTTGTTAATTCTGAAATGATAGTTCTCTATCGTGGAATCGAGTCTGATGGTTTTCAGCTCGTCCATAAGTTCCGTTGAACTTCTCTTTTCCCCGCAATTACTCAAAAGTATTGGTTTCAATGTTTCCCAATTACTGTCTTGCCCATATCTATGAATTACTTCCCTTGTTTTTCCTACGCATCTACCTTTCAGATAGTTAAGCAAAATTCTTTGATTATTTGTATCAAAGCTTGTTATTGAGGGTAATATGTCCTCGACTTGTCTTATGAATTCTGTTAACTGATTCGGATCACGTCCGTCGAATTCTGCGATTCCATTAATGCAGTTTAAAATAAGTTGAAAATGTAAAACGACATTTGGATCCATTGTGAAAAGGATTTGTTTTGATTGAAGTTAAAAAAAAATATATTCGTATTTATGTAAAATGTTCCTATTGGGTCTTATGATTGGTTTTCCCTACTGGGTCTTATTTTCTTGGGGTATGCAATGGTTTCTGTATGTAACTTGCGCTCACAAGTATGCAACAAAATTTTTTCGATTGAAAGTATTCAATTATGTTTGTATAGTTTGAGAGGTGCTGTGTACTGTTTTATTAGACACTTAGTGTTGCGAATTATTACGAGCAATTTTACAAGCACTACTTTAGTAAAGACACATTAACATGGTAGTAATTCGCTATTTCCCTACGTTTTAGAAGCACTATTGTTAGTTCAGACACTTTTCTATGGCATTAGTAAGTTGGCCGCAAGTGTTTTATTCTATTATTTTTCCTTCATCCAAATTCTTTCTTATATCTACAATATTATTATTTTCACTTTTAATATTTATTTTATAATTATGTATGTATTATTATTACTATTTTAGCATTCAACCTATATAATAAGCTTATATATTTCCCTTATATAATATTACTTTAATATATATGTATAATATTCTTGCTTACTACTTAAACTGCGGATCACCGTTGGTCACTCCACTGGGTTGCTCTATTATAGCCGCTGCTGCTGTTGATTGTAGTTGTTGTTGATGCCGAGAAGGAGCGTTACACTGGGGAAGGAGTTCAAAATCCTATTTGAAAACTCTCATCCCTTTTTAAGCGGAAACTTCTTCGTTTTCACTAACGTGCAACGGAGTCTCAAATCGGAAAAAAGAAACGCGACTTCTTTGTTTTGCTTCTTGTTGAGAACTAAATCTTTATTCATTTTTTCTTCATTCTTATGTTCTACTCTACTTATCTGTGCGCGCAGGCACTTGTATTTATAAATGTATGTATAGATGTATGTGTGTGCGTGTGTTTGATTGTTTGCATTTGTTTATTTGCATGCATTCCAAAGTGAGTGTTATTTGCTTGGTCAGCGGAAAAGTGTAACCAAGTTGCATTCGTTCCAAGAAAGAGTTCGTGTTAGAAGAGTTCGTCTTGAAATGAATTTTGTGTATTTATTATTTTGTGTGGGTAGTGTAGGACACAATATGTGACTATATACATATATTTTGTTTATTATATATTTATATTTAAATGGATATGTTTATGAATATGTATATGTATATTTATGTGTATATCTATATTTATATGTATATGTACTCGTATAGGGATATGTATATGTACATGAATATGTATATGAATACTTATATGTATATGTAATGTATAAGTATATTTTTCCCTTTATAAACTTTACACTAAGGAAATTGTCTTACAGTATGGTCGAATAAGTTAACAATAAATCAAAATTTACGATTACATATTTTACAATTACATAAAATTTCTATTTCCAAATTTTCGAGATATTAAATCCGTGGGTGTAGGGCGTTTGAGTCGTCCCGGTTGCTCGCTTTCCTTCATTGGCAGCTGTCGTATCTCAAGATTTGAGTGCAATGGAGGTCGTTGTGTGTGGTTTATGCTCAATGTTGAGATCACGGTGAATAGCGCCGTTGGGTATATACCTTACAGCATTGCGTAGTATTTTTGATTGTGTACGATTATTGATATTTATTTTAGATCTGCTTACAGTGCCCGAAATTTATATTCCATACCTCCATATAGGCATGATTATTATCTTATATATCACGATTTTATTGAGTAGCGAAAGATTCGATTGTTTTCCTAACAGCCAGTATACACATGTGTGAATCTATGTTTTACTTCGTCCCTCTTTTGTATTTGTTATGATAGTTTGGTATAAATTCTCATACTAGGTATTTAGCTTTAGTTTTAATTATTGATATTTATTTTAGATCTGCTTACAGTGCCCGAAATTTATATTCCATACCTCCATATAGGCATGATTATTATCTTATAGATCACGATTTTATTGAGTAGCGAAAGATTCGATTGTTTTCCTAACAGCCAGTATGCACATGTGTGAATCTATGTTTTACTTCGTCCCTCTTTTGTATTTGTTATGATAGTTTGGTATAAATTCTCATACTAGGTATTTAGCTTTAGTTTTAATTTTAATCTGATCATTATTTATGATTAGATGTACTGCCTTGGTCCTCCTATTAGTGTAAATGACTCGGATAGTCCTGTCGCCATTTATTTTCATTCCGCACTTTGCAAACCAATATAGAGCTTTGTCTAGTGTTTGTTGGACATTTTTTGCAGCTATGGCAAATATTGCAATCATGTTGTCATCTGATATAGGTATAAGGATGTCAGCTGTATATAAGACATAGAGTGTTGGTCCTAGTGCACCACCTTAGGATACTTCGACCTCCATTTTTAGAATATCGGAGCATTCCTCAGCATATTTGGCATAGAAATAGCGGGTTTTTAAAAGTTTTTTCCTCTATATATAATAATAATATTAAGTAATATTTTGTGCAGGTTTGGATTTAATATATTTATTCTGCCAATGCCAAAAGAGCTCTTTTCATTTATTTGTTTATTAAATTTTCTCTATTTATCCATCTGTTCATTTTATTTATGTATTTAATTATTTAATTATTTGTATTTTGTCGATTTTTTGTTTGTATATACAACCTGTAGAGTTTTGTCTTTATTTATCTCTATTCCTCATATGTCGCACCATTGTCCAATATTTGTTGGATTGTATTTGTTGCCTTTTTTCGTCATTGAGTTATACCTTTAAAACTATGTCGTCTGCGAATGTTGCTATCATCGCATTGCTTTTCTTTGGAATTGGTGCATCTGATATGAATATTAAGTATAGTAGAGATCCTAGCACGCTGCCTACTTTCAAGGAATTTGTTTACAACCGGTGGACCTTGAGTGTTGCACAGTTGAGTGTTGTCTTCTAAATCTAAAATGACTGAGTATTAAATTTTTTGTTGTTAAGATTGGCTCCAATCTGTCCTGTAGTATCCTTTCAAATACTTTCGATAGTGTTGGCAATAGACTGATGGTCTGGTAAGAAATTCTTTTGGTGGCATCTGTTCTTGGCTTGCTGATTTGCGCAATTTTGTGCTGTTATTTGTGCAACTTTCCATAAGCGTGAGAAATACTTAGTTTCTAGCTTGCAGTTAAATGTATTTCGGATATATGTTAGTTGGGTGACGTCCTCATGAAATATAAGGCTTACGTCACCGAATTACAGGAGATGCGATGGACGGGACAGGGTTGCTCCAGAGAGCTGCCATGTGGATAGGCACGAATTTGGCGTTGGATTCGCGGTCGGCAAGAGACTACGCCACCTTGTCTCGCAGTTAACACCGGTAAATAAACGGCTGACCGCCATTCGCATTAGTGGGAAGTTCTTCCACATAAGCCTAATTTATGCCCATGCTCCGAAGGATGAGAAAGTTGACAAAAATACGAGCAAAGAAAGCATCTTTAGTCCTACGATCGGAAAATTCAGTCTACACGAACAATGCTCCGATAATGGAATGAGACTGGCCGACTTCGCCGTAGCAAGAAATATGTTAGTTAGTAGCACCACGTTCCAACATCTCGATCTACATAAGGGCACCTGGCTGTCCCCTAATCAACGAACACGAAACCAAATTGATCACGTTTTGATAGACGTAAGGCACGCTTCCAGTATATTGGACGTACGGACGATCCGGGCCCTAACATCGACTCGGACCACTACCTTGTCGCAGCCAAGATTCGCATGCGGGTGTGTGCGGCAAAAATCGTACGCAACACGATACATCGAAAGCCTGATGTTGGAAAGCTGTAATCAAAACGGACAGCCCAAACCTTCGCTACTTGACTCTCATACCTGCTTTCACAAAGCCCCCCTCAACTCGACGGTATATGCTCGCAGTGGAACCACATTTTCCGCTCCTTGCGGGCTGCTGCCGAAGAGGTACTTGGCTTCCAACGCCATCAACGGAATCAGTTGTACGACAACGAGTGTCGCGACGCTACTGTAGCGAAAGACGTAGCGTACCGAGCCACCCTGCAATCAGTTGTAACGCGAGCTACTAAGGAGCGATACAGAGATATGAGGAGGCAGGAGAAGCGGCTTTTCAAGCGCAAGAAGCGCGAGGCGGAAAAGCGCGAGTGCGAAGAGATCGAGATGTATGGTAGCAGGAATGAGACCCGAAAATTCTTCGAACGAATAAAATGTCTCACTGATGGTTTGAACACCGGGGCCTCTTCCTGCAGGGACGAACACGGAAACCTGGTGACAGATGTCCAGAGCATGCTGACGATATGGAGGGACGCCCACGGAGAAAGTGATCCAAACTACCCGGTTGCTGATGACGGCGTCGACCATGACGACATCTTGAGAGCTTTGCACGGCTGAAGAACATCAAGACCGCAGGTGCGGATGGCCTGCCCGCAGAGTTTTTCGAGACAGGCGGCGAGGTGCTGAAAAAGCACATGAATATGCTAAGCAGAATATGGTCGGATGAAAGCATGCCCAGCGAGTATCTCAGCGTGCTCTGCCCAATCCATAAGAAATGCGATCCCACGAATTGCGCCAACTACCGAGGGATAAGCCTTCTTAATATCGCATACAAGGTTCTATCAAGCGTACTATGTGAAAGATTGAAGCCCACGACGAACACCACCAGCGCAGTAAGAATTGGCAAGGGTCTTTCCGAGCCATTTGAAATGAAGCGGGGTTTCCGACAAGGTGATTCCCTGTCGTGCGATTTCTTTAATTTGATGATAGAGAAAATAATCCGCGCTGCTAATATCGACATCTCCGGCACTATCTTTTATAAGAGTGTCATGCTGTTAGCGTACGCCGATGATATTGACATTGTTGGCACAAACGGCCAGCGGAACATTTTCCAGGCTTGCAAAGGAATCCCGTCGAATGGGGCTTGTGGTGAACGAGGACAAGCCGAAATATCTTTAGTCAACAAACAAAGAGTCCCGGCGTCTTGGACAACAAGTTACTGTTGGCAACTAAACATTTGATGTAGTCAAGAATTTTCTCTATCTAGGATCCAGCATTAACACCAATAATAACGTCAGCCTGGAGATCAAGCGAAGAATAACTCTTGCCAACAGGTGTACTTTGGGGTCAGTAAGCAACTGAAAAGCAGACGGACAAAAACAACGCTCTACAAATCACTCATGCTTCCCATCTTGTTGTATGGCGCCGAATCATGGAAGATGACGAGCAGTGATGAGAGATTATTGGGGCATTCGAGAGGAAAATTCTTCGAAAGATCTACGATCCAATCTGCGTGGAGGACGCATACCGGACTAGATGGAACCACGAGCTGTATGAGCTGTACGCCGATATATATATAGTCAAACGCATAAAACTACAGCGGTTGCGATGGCTGGGTCATGTCACGCGAGCGAACAGGTCTGTGATGGTTCACTTTTTATGTTTTGTTGCAACTTAGCTTTAATAGCTGCTACAGTGCTTTCAACAATTACTAAATTTCTAGCAGAACATAGTAATTTGCTTTTGATAAGTGTTACTGCAGTAGTCTCGTGGGTGCCTTTTATTAGATCCACCAGATCCATTGCATCTAAAATCTTTGCAAATTTTCAATGTTTCCATCAAAATCAGGTAATAATTTTGGCGCGTTGTTAAAAAATTCTGACACTGACATGGTTGCGTTTGATTTTCGCTCTTTAGGTTTAGGTTTAGTTTCAGTAATACTTTCTATCCCGTTATCGTCTGAGCCTCTTTTACTCGTTGTTTCTGTTAGTGAACTGTTTGGGGCTTCCTCGATCTCTGTGTCCGAGCTTGAATCGTCACCGATATTTCTAAATTTTACCTCTTTTTTGAAAACTCTGCAGGAATGTCCTCTAATAGACCAAGTCTGTTGAATATAACTTCAAGTTTAACTTTTAATTAATTTTGAATTTCAATAAGACATTTTTTAAGTTCTGGTGTTAATTTGCTGTAGGCTCTTTCTATGATACCCGCTATTTTATTATGAGTGTTTTAGTGCCACTGCTATATGTCATATTTACCTCAGATATACCACTTCCAAAAGAACTTGTAAAGACGAAAAGTACCATAAGTATTTTCCGCATACACCTCCTACAAAGAATCCAACAAAACCGTATGCTACCACCAGAGACCGTGTTAACTCCAAAAACAAATAACGATATCCACCATATTTAATTTAGAAATAACCACCAACAGTACTTAAGCATGCAACATCCCACAGCCTAACAAAAAGTAACCACCTCCCACGCTAATAGCAACAACAAAACATTTACGCACAGACGATCTGACCAATAAGCGTAAAGGTTTTAATGAACTCAGAAACGTAAAGTGTTATACTGAACACTACAGCAACCAAAGTGTCCCAGGGAGAGTCGGTCAAAACCATAAACTCATGGCTCTGTCTGTGTTGCGTATGTGTCCCAGGGAGAGTCGGTCAAAACCATAAACTCCTGGCTCTGTCTGCGTTTTATTTATTTTTAATAGTCAAAATAACTACCAAGCTTGGTGCGCCTGTAGGAGCTTGGTGCGTTGTGTACTTACTGAACGATGCTGGATCAAAGAGACTCACTGTCTGGTTCACTCCGCTTATATAGCGAAAGCTTGCCATGGGATCAGTGCTTGTTGTCCTTAGGCCACCTTCAACTTCTGCTGGTTAACCACCTTGTTGTAATACCTCTAGTTGTCCAGCATAGTTGTTGCTTGCAGTAGTGTGGCTTGATCGCTGCTGTTAGTAGTCGTATTGTTGTTGTTGTAGAAACATTTCTTCGTACTCTGCCTGTTTACAGCTTTGCGTTTGCGATCGGTTAGCGTGTGTGTGCTGCGCTTTTGTTTTCCTCTGTGTTTCGCCTTCGGTCGCTATAGTGTTGTTGTTGTTGAAATATTTGTTCGCACTCCGCCTGCTTACTGCTCTGTGTTTACGATAGGCTCGCGTATGTGTGGTGCGCTCTCGTTGTCATCCGTGCTCCGCCTTCGGTCGCTGTAGTGTTATTGTTGTTTCAGAGATTGGTTTGCACTCTGCCTGCTTACTGCTTTGCGTGTGCGATCGGTTAGCGAGTGTGTGGTGCTCTTTCGTGTTTCTCTGTGTTCCGCCTTCGATCGGTGTAGTGTTGTTGTTGTTGTTGTGATAAATATTTATTTGTACTCCGCCTGTTTACTGCTTTGCGTACTTTGCTTATGGTACTTTTCGTCTTTACAAGTTCTTTTGGAAGTGGTATATCTGAGGTAAATATGGCATATATCAGTGGTACTAAAACATTCCCTTGAGGAACTCCAGCTGTTGTAAGATGGATAGACGAACACTCTTCATTATATTTGACGTAAAAGTAACGATCACTGAGATAACTTTCAACAATCAAATAGTAGTCAAGTGGCAGCATTGTCTTCAGTTTATGCAGCAATCCTTTATGCCATACTTTGCCAAATGTTTTTGGAACGTCCCAGAATACAGCAACGCAGTACCGCTTATATTCTATGTCTGTTTCAATTTTGTTTGTTATACGGTGTATCTGTTGAATTGTTGAATGTCGTTTTCTGAAGCCGAATTGATGATTTGGTATAATGATTTGATTTTCAGCAACTTTAGAGATTATGGGAAGTAGGCTAATTGGTCTATACGACGAAGCAGTTGTAGCATATTTTCCTGCTTCGGTAGTGCAATAATTTCAGCAACATTCCATACTTTGGGAAAAAATTGTAGTCGGAACATTGAGTTGGTAACATTCTTTAAGCAGTTATAACCTATAGCAGGTAGCTCAGCGAGAGCTTTTCCTGTCAACATATCGTATCATAGTGCTTTTTTGTGGTTTATTCGTTTTTTAATGCAATTAATTATTTCTGTTGTGTTTGTTTTCTTAATTTTGGTTGTAATGTCTATATTTAAGTCATTGCATGTTTCGATATATTTATCTTTGTCATTTGATAGGACTTTTTCAAAGTATTTAGCCAATGCAGTTGCTTTTTCCTCATTGGAAGAAGCCCATGAGTTGTCATCTTTCCGTAGTGGCGGCTGATACCTTATCTGAGTTTTTAATTTCTTTGTGCATTTCCATAATGAGTAGTTCGTCGTCCTGGCTAGGCGTCAAGTTTTTTTGATAATTTTCAACTTCTATATTTTGTCTCTTAGTTAATATTTTCTAGAGTTTTTTGCAGGCTATATTTAAATTGTGATTATCCTCAGGCGATCTAGTTAGCTGCCATCTCTTTCTCAGCTTTCTCTTCTCAATAATTTGCTTTCTTATGAAAATATCCGTTGCAGGTTTATTTCTTCTAAATTTATGTTGTTGGCTTGATTTGATTCCTGCTTCTAGGACCGGATCGTTGAAGTGAATAATGGCACGTTCAATGTCTAATTGTGTTTTCAGTGTGATAGACATATTCAGTTGATTTTCAATATGCTGTCTATACTCATTCCAGTTTGTTTTGTGGTTAAAAATCTTAGCTATTGGTTCTATGGGTTTGATGTCAGTTGTATAGTCAAGTATTATCGGAGATTGGTCTGAAGAAAGTTCAAAACAAGCTTTAATTTTTTATTGGTTACAAGATGGAAACCTTTGAATTTGTATGGTTTTGTATATTTCACAGCCTTTGTAGTTTGCAGAATGATTTCCGCCGCATAGGGCACATTTAATTTCAGCTGCGTTGGCTATTTTTTTTTTACATTCACTTGTTAGATGCTTTCCAGCGCATTTCACACATACTGGATCCCTTGTACAGTCGTTGTTTGTATGTCCGTATTTTTGGCATTTAGTGCATTGCGCAACTTCTCTTTTATGATGAGGTGCCTCAAAAACTACTATGCAATGAATTAATATGTTTTGGTGAAGTTTTGGTTTTTAAAAATAAAACTTTATTTCACTTATAAGTTTACGTATGAACTTATTCACTGTGAGTTTACTTATGAACTCATTCACTGTGAGTTTACTTATGAACTCATTCACTGTGAGTTTACTTATGAACTGTTTGACAATTGTATCTTAAAGCTATACGAAACCTCGCTTACTCGTAAGTGTTTATAATACCTCGCTTATGTGTTTATATCTCACTTAAATGTTTACAATAGCTGTGGCTGCTGGATGATGCGATTGGAATGTTTCACAGCATCCCAAATGCTGACAGGACAGTTTTCAGAGTGCGCATTTAGGCAAATCTTCCAGCCGGGTGTTAACTTCCCCCTTCGTTAATGATCAACGTCCCGGTGATTACAATCCTAGGAATTGATCTTGAAGTTTTTGAATTTTGTTTACTGCTGATTCGATTGCTTTTCTTTTGCGCTTTTCTTGGAATTTTTGATAAAAGCTTTTTATTTTGATGATCGCAATTATTGTTGAAATTATTATTGTAGTTATTATAATGGTCCATAAAATTGGGTGTTGATTGATATCTTCATTTATTGGTGACAATAGGTCAATATTTTTAAATTTTAATTCTTTATTTTCACTTTCGATGTAGTCCAAGATTTCGATTTGTGTTGGTGGATTTATTCTTATTTGATTTAGTATATAACCTTTATAGTTAACATAAGTTACGTTATCAATTTCAATTGAATCATTAAAAGATATTAAATATGTTCCATTTAATTTAACATTATTCATTTTGTGGATACCACTTAGCAGTATGGTTCCGTCTTTAATTATTTTGATATTTTTATTATTTTCTTTAAGCAAATTACATTTGGATTTGTTTTTATTAAGTAAATTTATTATACAGGAGGTTTCGTTCAATGTCTTACAATAAATATGGTTTAACTCTATTTTACAATCAATTGTTGCTTTATATTCGTTATTACAATTAGCAACATTCTCGCGATCAATTTGGATTTTTCCATTTCCATTATTTTTTCCTTTAACAATATAATTGGTACATATATGATCGATTATTGGATATTTTATGTAAATAACTATTACATCATTATTTTGAATAATCTTAAATTTAGATACATTAAGTATATCAACTAAGGATAGTTGTTTTTTCTCTGTCTTTATTATTTCACGAATTTCTTTTGTATTAAGTACCAAAGTATTTAAAATACCTAGTTTTCCTAAATTTATTGTTTGTATAAGATTATCAAGCTCTATAAGCAAAAATCTATTTCTCTGTTTTAAAAAGTATTGGTATGGAGAAGTTTCTTTAAATTGATTTAACCTGTTTGTCAAGTATTGTATTTATTCGGAAATTTTTGTGTTAATTGTAAATTGTCTGTTATTGTTTTCGACAAGTTCTCTAATTTTCTGTACTACTCGTACTTGGTCGTCGTGGTCAGGTGTCCCTGCAATCCACTTCCAAATAGTGCCCAGTTCATTTATTCCCCGTCTCATTCTATGATGTACTGTTAGTTGTTCGAGAAGATGTTCAATATGACTTAGATCCATTTCGGTAGCTTGTTTTTGAGCTGAAGGTTCATTGATCAAATTCATATTTTTTCTAGTATTATTAATCATTTCTTGATACTGTGTGCAGTTTGCAATGTGGAAAATTTCTCCATAATTTGAATATGTTGCAGTTAAACCATCTTCGATAAGTACATAGGGTTCACGAGTATAGTCTATTATGTCTGCTGTTGAGACTCCAATGATTAAAAGTAAAAATAGCATCTGTAATTATGATTTGATATTATCTTTATGAATAGTGTTATTTCTATTAGTGATTATTTTATTCTTTAAATTCTCTTGCACATAGGCTTTTTTATATTTCGGTGCCACTTTATTTACGCGTCTATCTGTTTTAATGAATACTTTTTGACCTACCTCAAAATTTCCTTGTTTTCTCTTTCTATTATGGTACTCTAAGTCCTTTACCTGCTTTTCTCTTAAGGTATTATTAATATTTTCGTATAAGTTTTGATTAAAAAATATATCTTTTGGTTTTTTATTAGTAACGGAGTGAATTGTTTCGTTATATCTCATTGTAGATAATATGACAAGTTCTCTGATATCACTAATGTTTCTTTCCAGTTTCATGCATTTAATAATTTCCGTAAGGGTCGAATGTACCCTTTCAATTTGACCATTTGATAATGAATGATTTGTCGCAGTAGTTTTTAAATGAATTCCATTATTTCTATACATTTGCTTCATAACTTCACTTGTGAAGGTTGCCTCATTATCTGAATATATATTCTCTACTGTGCCGAATGTTTGAACTATTTCTAATAATATATGTCTAGCCTCTATTTTTGATTGAACATGTCTAACGATTAGATACTTTGAATATTTGTCAATGGCTGTTAGAAATATCTCACGATCTATAAAGAAGAAGTCTATATGTAACATTTCACCCACCCTTTGAGGAATTGGCGTCTCGCCAATGGGTACTTTAATTGGATGCCTATCATATTTTGTTTGTTGGCATATGTCACAATTCTTCACAAACTCTTGGAATCTTTTTTGTGCTGTTGGGAAAAAATAGTCTATTAAGAGTTGTTTATAATTTTCCTTAGCATTTCTATGAGCTCTGGTGTGAAATCTATGTATTAAATCGTCTTGATCGTCCGGATTTGTTATATCCATTACCATTTTTGTCGTATGTACAAAAGATTGTTGTGTAAAATGTCTTTTTATTTCTGGCAATGTTCTTCCAATTATTTCTGATGTTGCATAAATTGCTGTTATTACAATTGGTTTCAATATTTTTTTTAATTCTTGGATTAATTTTAAATGTGTATCGAATCTTATTTCGTGTCTCCAAAAACTTTGAAATATTTGTGTTGATGTCAAGTTCGTTTCTGTTGGGTGTTCTTCTAGTATTATCTGCTGTCGGAAACAGTTAACTGGTGCATTTACTCTTTTAATTGAGTCATTATCACTGCTTTCTTGAGAATGTATTGTCTGTTCGTCATCACTTAAATTATTTTTAAATTGTCCACTCAAGGTGTCCGCTACAACATTTTCTTTGCCTGGCTTATACCTTATTTCTGGTGAATATTCCTCAATAAAAGCTTTCCATCTTTTTTGCTTTATATTTGGATTTTTATCACTTATAGCAAAGGTTAATGGTTGGTGGTCTGTATTAATTATAAAATTTGATGATCCGTGTAATACTCTACCGAAATCCAAATAAAGCACTCAGAATCACAGAATATTTGTTTGCAATTAATTTATTTTATTTCTCAGTACCACACTGCTTATCGTTTGTTTTACTTTTATAATAACTAAACGTTTACAACTATGTTGCCACCCGTTCTCAATTTCCCCGACATGGATCAGTGTTGCCACATCCCTCCTATCCTTTTTAGCTTTAATTGTATTCCTTGGTCTCCTGATCCCGGCAAGGCTGGTGGTGAATCATCCACATGACTTGGTGGCGAAGTAAAGGCTGGTGATAAATCGTCCACATGACTTGGTGGCGAAGTAAAGGCTGGTGATGAATCATCCATATGACTTGGTGGCAAGGTATTATTCGGTGTTGATGGCGATGCCTGTGAAGAGTCCCTAACTGGTGATGATGGTTTTTGCGGGACTGTGGATGACAGTATCTTTTTAACATGGCTGATGTTTCTCCTGAATGTTTTTCCATTACCCCTGACTTCTACGTCGTTTCCACTTCTGTTTACCACTTCGTATTAGGTAACATCAAAGTTGGTTGTGAGCTTATGCGGAAAAACTACATTCTTGAGCAGCACTTTGTCTCCAACAGCTATTTCCGATTCTTTTGCTTTCCGTCTTTTATCCACTCTTTCCTTTCCTTTTTGTTGGTTTATGCAATCCAAGTCTCTTGCAGATGAGTCGATCATATCCTCTGTAATGTCCTGAATGCTTGGGATCTTGTCCCGTATAACTCGGTTAAACATTAGTTCAGATGGAGGTGATTCTGTCGTGCCATGCGGTGTAACGTTATACATTAAAATGAACTTCTGTATCTCCTGTTTATAGTTGCCCTTGTTTACGTTGGCAATTTTTAACCTTTTTACCAGGGACCTGTTCATGTTCTCGACCTCTCCATTGGCCTGTGGGTACAAAAGTTTTTGAATTCTGCGCTAATGTATTGACGGCCATTATCTGTTCTCAACGATTTTGGCAATCCCAATCTACAAAATATCTCCTCCATGGCCTTTATGATTCTTTCAGAGGATATGTTCTTCAGAAACACTACCTCCTGATACCGCGAGTAGTAGTCTATCAGTACTAAGACGTGCTCGTTGTTGGGAAGTGGCCCTAATAAGTCTGTTGCCACGCATTTCCAGGGGCCATTCGGAAACGCGTGCCTCTGCATTGGCGCCGTATTTGATACTTGGGAGACTAGCAGACAGTCGCGACAGCTCTTGACAAAGTTTTCTGCTTCTTTATCTATACCCGGCCACCAGACTTTAGCTCTTAGTCTGCGTTTCATAGCTGACTCTCCTGGGTGTCCTTCATGAGCTAACTGAAGTATTTCACTCCGCAGCGACTTCGGTATTACGATGCGAGTACCCCGCAGGAGGATACATCCAATCGCCGAGAGCTCAAACCGGAATGGGTAGTAGGTACTTGATTTGTCAGAATCCCAAGAGTCGTTTCTGATGTGAGCAATATTGTTAGAGATTTCTTCATCTTCCGCACTTCTTTCAGCTATGACAGTGATCGTAAGCGATCTAGGGATCGAGCTTGCCACAATACGAAATATGTTCTCCTCGCAATTCCTGTCGAATGAGCCCGCGTCATCGATTTTGCAAAGCCTCGATAGCGAATCCGCTATATTTTCTCTTCCTGTACGATAGATTACCTTAAACTTAAATGATTGTAATCGTAATAACCATCGTTCTATTCTGGCCGGAGGCTTAGATGTTGGCTTAAAAATGGTCTCCAATGGCTTGTGGTCTGTCACTAATTCAAATTCCAAGCCCGCTAGGTAATAATAAAATTTTTCAACTGACCAAACCAGAGCCAAACTTTCTTTTTCCGTCTGCGAGTATCGCTTTTCAACGTCAGACAAGCTCTTGCTAGCGAAAGTTATAATCTTTGGATCACTGTTAGACTCAAACTGGATCAATACCGCGCCCAAGGCCACTGGACTGGCGTCTGCCACTACGCGAGTTCTTTTCTTGGGATCGAAGTATGATAAGTTTGGAATATGGGCTAGTTGCGTTTTGAGAGTTTGAAAAGCGTTTGCCTGATCCGAGCCCCAAACAAATTTTGCGTCCGCTTTTAACAGGATCCTCAATGGTTCAGTAACATCTGCCAAGTCAGGGATGAATTTACCTACGTACGTGATCAGGCCCAAGAAACTTCTGGTCTCTTCTCGAAATTCTGTGATGGTCTTAATTTTTTCTGGATCTGCAGTGAAGCCCTTGTCTGAGAGGATGTGTCCCAAAAACTTTAATTTTTGAGTTTTCCAAACGCATTTTTCTTCGTTGAGTACCAGATTATGTTCCTTAACTACATTAAGTACTTCTTTGACGGCTTTGTCGTGCTCTTCTTCCGTGTTCCCATATATAATGACATCGTCTATATAATTAAGGCAATTACTACATGTTGCCAAGAGTCCTTCTATTGTCCGTTGAAAAATTTCAGGCGCAGAATTTACGCCGAACATTAGCCTTTTATATCTAAATAGACCCTTGTGCGTTATAAAGGTGGTTATTTCGCGGCTGCCTTCGTGTAGTTCAAGCTGGTGATATGCGCTTTTAAGTTCTAGCCTTGAAAAATATTTTGCGCTTCTTAGTTTCGTCATAAAAGAGTCAAAAGTCGGTAACGGGTAGTTTTCTCGCAGGATAGCTTTGTTCGCTCGCCGCATATCAATGCATAACCTCATTTCACCATTTCCCTTAAATATTATCACCATCGGCGAAATCCATGGACTTGGACCGACTACCGGTTCGATTATGTCCAGACTGATTGCCTCCTCAAGCTTATTAGCCACTTTTTCCTCAAGGGCTATTGGTATGCGTCGAAGTGGTTGTTGTACAGGCTTCACAGAGGGAGCAATTGACAGTTTAACTTGTACGCTCTTCATTTTAGGGAATGGCTTAGCGCTTTCGATACGATTAACATCCAATCCAAGCCGCAGTACGTTGAGTCTCACCGATATGTCCTTGAATTGGATCATACTGACTGTTGGAGTTATACCAAATTTTAATTATAATAATAACACCGAATTATAATTAGCACACCTTGTTGGGACTTATAATTAGCACACCTCCGTTATTATTTGAGAGATGTACCGCCTCAGTCAAACTCCCAACCTGGATATGTCCTTGAATTGGATCATACTGAGTGTTGGAGTTATACCAAATTTTAATTATAATAATAACACCGAATTATAATTAGCACACCTTGTTGGGACTTATAATTAGCACACTTCCGTTATTATTTGAGAGATGTACCGCCTCAGTCAAACTCCCAACCTGGATATGTCCTTGAATGTTTCGCGCCCTAGTAATGACTGACTTCCATTTTCAATTACATAAAATGTAGCAATCATTTCAGACTCGTTGTTTACTGTAATTGGGGCGTCGAACACACAGATGACTTTCACGACCTGGTTCGAAGCATATGCCTTGAATTGGTTTGACGAGCTCGATCGTATATTCCATAGGACCGCATTATTGTTCTTCAGCATCGTCCAGTCTTTCTTACTCACGAGATTAATCCGCGAGCCGGAATCAATAACCATTAGCAATGGTTGTCATCCAATACGACACTCTATGATTTCGTCACCTTTGCAATTGTCATCGATTTTGAAACAGTCAAATTCGCGCAATGCGTCACCATCATCTGGGTCCATTCCTTCTCCATTTTGGATACAACGTACCTTCGTCGGCCTAGTGTAGCGCTGCTTTTCGTCACTCCCTCTGTCAAATTTCCTCTTGAAGCTTTTGGTTTTGCATTTTAGAGCAAAATGACCAATAAGCGAGCATTTGTTGCATTTTGCATTTCGGGCCGGGCAGTTCATGGAGGTGCCGGTATGGCCCTTTCGCCCACATCTAAAACACTCAGCGTCTGGGTTTTGAGAAAAACGTTTTTTCGACGAAATTTTGTTCACTATCTCCCCATCGGCCTTTGTCAGCAAACCTTGAGACTGCTTGTTAATCTGCTCGTAAATTTGACAAGCTTCCATGATTTCATTCAAGCTATGCTCTTTTTCCAATAGCCTCTTTTTCAGCTCAAGGGGGGCCCACGTGTCGATTAGCTTTTGTGGATCCAAAATGGCATTTTGCAACTTGTTGCCTCAAGCGCAATACAAATTTGTTAAAGGGCTCTCCCTCAGCTGGTGTTATGCTCCTGTACAAATGCCTCTCAAATGTGGAATTTCTCTTCGGCGAAAAATATTCGTCTAATTTTGAGACCAATATAGTGAACACATCGTTATTGCATTTCTCGTCGTATGTGACCAAAGCGCCAGGGATATTGAAGATGACATCTTGCAGTTGCGGGCCTCCCAAATGAAGAAGCTTGTTCTTCTTTTTAATTGGAGCGACTATTTCCTCCGATGCGAGGTACAACTTGAACGACCGAAACCATTTTTCCCACTCCGAACGCAGCAACGCATTATCTATTGCGTCGCACAAAAATGGTTTTATGTCGGACATTGTCTCTCTTCCGATAAGAAGTCTCCAACCTTGGGGTATGTGTCCACGCACAATTTAATATGCTGCAAGTACAATTTGGTGCGCTCCACCAATGCCACAATTTAATGTGCTTCAACAAAAATTAACACGCACAATTGAATGTTTAGTTTTCGCAATTTAATGCCCTCCGACAATGCCCCAATTGAATGTGCCGCCAATTTCACAATTTAATGTGTTGTCACCTGCACAATTTAATGTGTCGTCCCCTGCACAATTTAATGTGTCGCCACCTGCACAATTGAATGTGCTGCCGGTTTAGCAATTTAATGCACTTTTCAGTGGCACAATTCAATGCGCTAATATTTCTTACCACACAATTCTGTGTGTTCGCCAAATATACAATTTAATGTAAACGCCTGGAAGAAAAACAAAAAAAAAACGCACACACACAATTTAATGTGCCATTGCATTAACATGGAATTTGCTTTTATCTGTTTCATGGACGGACACTGGCACAATTTGGGCATTTGCTGCCGAGTATTTTTCGTCTATAGACAATATCCATAAATATTATTTACCACTCGTCGCCAATGTAATACTCTACCGAAATCCAAATAAAGCACTCAGAACCACAGAATATTTGTTTGCAATTAATTTATTTTATTTCTCAGTACCACACTGCTTATCGTTTGTTTTACTTTTATAATAACTAAACTTTTACAACTATGTTGCCACCCGTTCTCAATTTCCCCGACATGGATCAGTGTTGCCACAATCCGTATAAATAATTTCGTAAATTTTTTAATGCCCAGACTATGGCTAACATCTCCTTCTCATTTGTTGCATATCTCTTTTCTGTTTCACTTAAACTCCTACTAATGAATATAATTGGTTTTCTTTCTTGTGACAAGACTGCGCCTATGGCTGAGTTACTTGCATCTGTGGTTAATTCAAAACCTCTACTAAAATCTGGTTGTGTTAGTACAACATTTTCACAAAGTTTTTCTTTAATTTTTTTGAAAGCCTCTTTAGCATCACTACAAAATGTAATTTTCACATTTTTGCTATGATTTTGACCTATTTTTCCATTTGGTCCTTTTAAATATTCAGTCATTGATTTGGCTATAAAAGCATAATTTTTCACAAATTTTCTGTAATATCCAGCCAAACCGAGAAATGACCTTAGCTGTCTAAGCGTCTTTGGTTCTGGAAAGTTTTTTATAGTTTCTACTTTTTTAGGATCTGTTTTTATATAATTCTGCGTTACTAAAAAACCAAGGAATTCAATTTCTTTTTTGAAGAATTTTGACTTCTCTTTTGATATTCGCATATTAGCATTATTTAATGATTTTAGTACTTGATTAATATGATCAATATGTTCTTGTTCTGTTTCTGAATATATTATTACGTCATCCATATAGATATGACATATTTTCCCTATAGAATATCTCAAAATGTCATCTATTGCTCTCTGGAATATTGAAGGCGCATTTTTGAGACCGAATGGCATTCTATTGAATTCATACTTTCCATTATTAACGGAAAAAGCAGTTTTTTCTTTATCGTCCTCATTGATAAGGATTTGGTGAAAACCACTTTCTAAGTCAAGTGTAGTAAAATATTTTGATTTTCCAAGATTGGACAAAATTACACTGACGTCCGGGATCGGATAACGATCAAAAATTGTATTCTGATTCAATTTTCTATAGTCTATGACTAATCTTTGTTTTTTACTACCGTCCTCGTTAAAACCTTTTTTTGGTACCACCCATACGGGGGAATTGTAAGGTGAACGCGATTGTCTTATTATATAATTTTTTAAAAGTCGCTGTATTTCGTCATTTACAAACTCATTTGCTGACAATGGATAAGGATATCCTTTTGACCATATTGGTTCAGTAGTTTTTGTACGAATTGTTGCCTTTACTTTTGTATTGAATGGTAAGGAAGTTTCTTGGGTCGAAAAAGATATAGAATAACATCTAATAATTTTTAATAATTTATCTCTCATTTCTTCAGAAACAGTCTCATCTATGTTGAGATTATTTATTTCTTCAGATTCATTATAATTCAACTTTTCAATTTTATTGTTTTCATATTCTAATTGAGTTTCTTTCAAATTAAGATTACCATTTATGGTTTTTAATAGCTCTATACCTATTATTGCATCATAATGCTTTAATTCTGGTAATTCATAAAAAATAGTTTTTACCCCGAAAATATTAACCATGTAATATGTTTTAATTATCGTTCTCCCATGTATTGAACTTACACACTTATGTGGGGTTATATCAGAGGGATTATTAAATGTATCTTTTTTGCAATAATTCTTATTTGTCCCAGTATCAATTAAAATTTTGAGTCTCCCCTGTCACTCTATTAGTTTTTATTATAATTGGAAGACCCTCTTTTAATCTAAAAAATTATCTCCTTCTTGCATATTATTCATTCTGGGTTCCTTTACTACCGCGTTTCTTTGTTGTGAAATTTGTGTAGAACTGTCACGTTTAATGGGTTGTCCCCGATTATAGTTATTAAATTGATTATGTTGTCCAAAGTTTCTTGGTACCCAATTAGTATTATAATTCTTTCTCGCTTGGAAATTGTTATTCAAATTATGATTATTAGTATTTAATTTATTATAACCTGTATTCCTAAACATCGAAGATCCCCTATCTACCTCCATTGGCTGTGGTTTTGACTGATACAAATTTTGATTATATTTGTTATTACTAATATTATGTTTCGGAAATCTTAAATAATTTGAACTATTATTTTGATTTCTTGGATTTTGATGGTGCTCGAAGTTCAGAGCAAAGCTATACCTTTCATTATTGGATTGAAGCTCCTGTGCCTTTGCAAATGCATTTGGCAAATCTTTAGGGCCCAATGAGAAAATTGTGTTTGAAAGTGGGTAATTAAGACCCGTAATGAAAACTCTGAGTGCTGTTTCCCGAGCTTTAAAATTCATTGCTTTAGTGACTTCATTATTATCACCTGTTGTCATTATATTTTTATTTATGAGCAAAGTCAATTTCTCATTAACTTCATTGTAATATTCAATTAGGGACTTTCTTCCCTGCCTCAAGATTGACATCTACTGTTCTATTACATATACTGACCGTTTGTCCGCATACGCGAAATCTAATCTTGCCAAAATGGCATCAACATTTAGAACCGTACCATGTGAAGACAGTACTGCATTTGCGGGTCCGACAATTTTAATTCTCAAAATTGTGGTTGCCGTGTAGTATTTTGAACTACCTACATAACAATTATAGATCTTCATCACATTTATAGCTGCTTGTCTCCAAGAGACATAATTGTTGCAACATCCATGAAATTCCGGCAAACTTTTTACCGCATCAAGAGACTCATTACAATTTACCGAAGGATCTATCTTTATGTCCTCATATTCTACAATTGAGTCTATTACTTTAAGAGTTTGTATTTCTGTTGTCAGTCTATCTATCTGTGCTTTCAAACTTGCTGTCACCCTTGCAACTACTTCGTTTATCTGGTCTACTGTTAGAGTCATGTTTAAATTTTTTAATAACTTTTTTAAATCGTCCAGTTTAACTATTTTGTCTTGTTTAATTTCGGACAGTTTTTAGTTTTATGGTCCTTGCCACAATAATCGCAATATAATAATCTGGTATATCCTTTTTTGTTTTTTTGAAAAAAATTTAACATCTCAATGTAAAGCTCTTTTTAACACTTTTGTACTTATTTTTTCTTACTCTATAATACTCATTCATAAACTTAACTTTATTCAGCTTACGGTGTCCTTGCGGTGTCCTGAATTTAGTTTGTGGATAATTTTTTATATGTTTAGTTTTTTTATATTCTGGAGGGTCTGACTTATACCGAAGTACAGATTCGCAAAATTATTAATTCTGTTATAAAATATTTATTATTAATTAAGATGTTTTATTTGAAATTTAAATTATAATTTGTTATATCTTGGAGGGCCCTGAATTAGGAATCGTAAGATTAAATTCGTTTGATTTATAAAGTTTTCTTTAAGTGTTATTTATTCTTTTCTTTTTTTGATATCCCACGGTGATATGGGCTGTAAATTCCTTTTCCCCAAGTGGTGGGTACTTGTTGTTTTTTGTTTGTGGTCCCAGGATGGCACTCGTCAAATATCCGTATGTATTTATTTCTCCTGGCAGGATCGCCAATTAATATGTTTTGGTGAAGTTTTGGTTTTTAAAAATTAAACTTTTTTCACTTATAAGTTTACGTATGAACTTATTCACTGTGAGTTTACTTATGAACTCATTCACTGTGAGTTTACTTATGAACTGTTTTACAATTGTATCTTAAAGCTATACGAAACCTCGCTTACTCGTAAGTGTTTATAATATCTCGCTTATGTGTTTATATCTCACTTAAACTTAAATGTTTACAATAGCTGTGGCTGCTGGATGATGCGATTGGAATGTTTCACAGCATCCCAAATGCTGACAGGACAGTTTTCAGAGTGCGCATTTAGGGAAATCTTCCAGCCGGGTGTTAACTCAGCGCGTGCACTACACATTTCTCTGGTGCATTTGGTTCTTTACAATCGCAGGCATACGTATGGTATGCATTACTTTCATGATACACTACACCACTAATCCTCCAGGAAAAAAAAAATTTTTATTTTGGAAAAATTTTTTTTTTGTTTTTTGTATATACTTGGCTATGTTTTGGTTTTACAATGCTATATGGCTATATCTAGCTTTTCTTATTTATATTTTTCTTACTTACGAGGTGTGATCAAAAAATAACCGTTATTGTGTGATCAAAAATAAAGTATTTATTTATTCATCAACAACTATCTTGTCCCCTTCAAAGTAATTCCCCTCAGATATAATACACTTATGCCAGCGTTTTTTCCAATCCTCGAAACACTTCTGAAACGCTTTTTTTTGGTGTCGCCAACAGCTCCTGTTTCGATTTTTCTTTTATCTCCTCAATCGTAGCAAAACGCTCTCCTTTCATCGGTGTCTTCAGTTTTGGAAAGAGGAAAAAGTCAGCGGGGGCCAAGTCCGGTGAATACGGTGGTTGAGGCATGATAACGGTTTTGTTTTTTGCCAAAAACAGCTCCTGAGCGATGACCATGCGACGTTGTTTTTGCTCAAAATTTAGCAATTTTGGAACAATCTTCGTTTCATGCCTAAAACTTCCGTAAAAATTGCTTGGCATGAGCCGAACGATATGCCATCATCATCAGCAACCTCTCTGATAGTGATTCGACGATTATCCAAAATCATTTTCTTCACTGCGTCAATGTTTTCATCGGTTGTTGACGTGCTCGGGCGACTAGGACGAGCATCGTCATTGACATCTTCTCGGCCTTCCTTAAACCGGTTATACCACAATTTAACTTGTGTTCTGCTCATAGTAGACTTGCCAAAGGCCACAGTCAACATTTCAAATGTCCTTGCGCATTTAATTTCATTTTTTACACAAAACTGAATCTTTGATCCTTTTTTTCGAATAGTACAAAATGAAGAGCACACCAAAACACGACTAACCTTTTTATCTGTCAAAAACAAACTGACAATCCAAAATGGTTGGTATTGCCAACATATATAACAGACATGTGTACCAACATAAAAAAAAAAAAATGCGAACATCAAACATACGTAACTCACGAAAAGATGAAAATAACGGTTATCTTTTGATCACACCTCGTACATATACCCAGGACATGTGTGTGAATGAGAGAGGAGATGAAAATGTATTGCATATACGAAAACAAAAACGACCATTTTGATTGGATTTGATGTGCACGCACGGGCATACACATGGTTGGTTGCGCACTTCAACATTTTTGTTTTTATATTCAAATATGTATGAGTGTGACTGTGCTTCGCGTTTGTATAGCTCTTTATGCAAGAGCAAAATCGAAGACCAAACTAATAAAAAAGCAACAACAAAACAAAAGCGTGACTGAGTGAAGATTTTTGAAGAGATTGCAGTGAAGCAATTTCATTTAATCGAACAATATTGGATATTGAATATATGTCACAATGTCACATGCAAATCAGTTAGTTTGCCAACTCCCAACATAATTTCATGTGTGTCGATAGTAGATGATTTTGATCCATCTGAAGAAAAGTTCATATTTAATGAACAATATGCAGTGCTAATCAAGAACAGAATGATATAATTCATCGGGTCATTCGTGAAGTTCAATTTCATGATACTGGCTCAAATATATTTTGTTTATCAGCTCATTCAGTTTGTGGAAAAACTTTGTCCAAACTGCCCTCATTCATTGGTTAAATGCACTCAATCTTACATGTATAGCAACTGCCTTCAGTTGTATCACTGCTTTCAATCGGCGGTAAAAAGTTTCACAATGATTTTAAGTTTCCAATATCAATTTTAGGAACTTCAGTACCAAAAATTTCTGTAAATAGTCATTATGCCAGGAATATAATATCATCATCGTTAATTATTATCGATGAAATTTCTATGTGCCCTTTTTTCTATTGAAAGCCATAGATAAGTTTTTGCGAGATTTGTGTACAGACGATCACAATAAAAATAAACTATTTGCCAGAGAACAGTTTTGTTATGTGCAGATTTTCGCAAATATTGCCAGTTGTCCCACATGGTACTCGTTCCACTTTAATTGACAATTGTGATACTGTTTGTAACGAGTCTGATTCGTAGGGGAGCCAGACCAGTGGAAATCGAATTTGTTGAATTTTTGCAGGATTGGTAACGCCGAGGCAAAAAATACCGCTACACTTAATTGCAAATGAAATTAATGTAATTGATAATGTATTTAGCAATATTGCGAAAGTATTTTATCTGAACGCATTTTGAGTTCCATTGTTTGAGCACCATCCAATGAAGAGTGTGCTTTCCTAAACCGAGATGTTCTCAACAGAATGCCGGAGGTAGAAATAAGTTATTGTAGCTTTGACAAAATAATTTGCGATAATGACGCGGAAGTCAACAATTGTCCAGTGAAATTTTTAAATTCCTTGAATGCCACCACAGAAATTGACATTGAAAGTAAATTGCATTGTTCTCTTGATAAGAAATTTAAATGGAAAGGAAGCTTTAATTTATGGTACAAAGTCTTGCATAATAATGCTATCGATAGTGAAGTATTGACTGGAATAACACGAGGTAAACGTATTCCTATCCCACGCATTTGTTGGGGTCCGTATTTGTGGTCGTTAGTGGAGGACCTAGTAGTTCTTGACAAGTGAAACACCGTGTTGTTCAGTGTCAAAGACAAGAGTTAAGAGCTTTTATTCTTAAAATCATAATTCTTATATACTATTTATAATGTGCACTTACAGTCTAACTACTGACCTGACTGGTGTTCCAGTTACGTATCTGTTGATTGGTGTTAGTTGGTCAAGCCAACTGACCTACTCAATATAAAAGTGTCGATGGTGCATTCTAAATTCCAATGCCCGTTGTCAACTCGATTGCGGAACTGTGACACCCTAAAAGTTCATATAATAATTAATAAATAAATACTATTTATTTATAATATTTGAAACCTAAAAATATGTGCTTTCTTAATTAGTTTTACAAATGTTAACTATACCAAATGTGTAGTGTCTATTAGGAATTGGTACTGTGAGTCAACTACGCGTAGGTAGCTTGATTATGACTCACAACATCCCTCCCCTCTTTGTAGAAGAAGGTAGTGCAACTACCTTGTAATGAATATCTACAACATTCTTCTTGCACTGTAAACAATTTGGCGTATATATTTTTTTTTTTTATTCATTCATTGCTTCATTGCTTTTTTATTTTATTTTTTATTTTTGTATTCTTTTCTTTTTTATATTTTTTAGCTTTTGATTTCTTCTGTAGCTATTCCTTTTTTTAAATTTATTCTTTTATTTCTATCTGTTTATTTTTTTTGATTTCTCCTATTTTATATTTTGGTCCTTCATTGACTCTTTCCAACTGGCGTATATACAAACAAAATTACAAATTAATTACAACTTTAGCTTATGCTATGCTTTTATAAACCGGGTCCTCTGCAATTGTTGGTTCTGGCCCGTCCTTTGAGAATGAAGTCCCTCTATGAATTCTGCATACCCTTCCCTTCTTTCAGGACCGGTACGTACAAAGATGATGCAAGCTTATGCGAGTAGATGCGCTTCTGATGCAGTCAAAATAATTATTCGCTTAGTAAGTGACTGTGGATATTTTTTAATTAAGGAAAACGTTATGAAGGATCTGGCATAGACCAAGAGGAGCATACTAAATGCGATGAGTTTGTGACAACTATACAATCATATAGTGATGGGGACTTCAGATCCCATATGAGGCTGCAGCGTACAAATGTGTAATATTTAATATGTATGTATGAATGTAAAAGGTTTAAAATTATAACTAATTTTTGTTTGCCTTTGCATTTTATGAAATTTTTTAATCATATGTTCGAATAATAAAAAAATTAACCTATATTTGGCATTAAATAAATGTAAACATTATTTAAAAAATGGTTTTCTTAATTTATTGAAAATTTCTTGAATGAAAAAAATCTCACTATATCTTATAGCAAAATACAGGTACATTTTCAGTTACTTAAAATAAATAACATAAAATTTAAAAAATAAATATATAATTAGTCCTTTTTGATTATGTGGTTGTCGGCCAACATGTAATGTATGCTGATTCGCCACGTTCGACTAGGTTCCGAAAATTTCATCCATCTGATCGGCATATGGTGCATTACATGCGGTTGCACCATTGCGGTTCGAGTTGTCCTTTGCCGTCTTTTATGCGCTGAGAAGAGTGTGCATTTTCCCCTCCAAACAGGTAGTTGTTGTGGTTGAGCCCTGAAAAAATAGAATATTAGTTTTTAAAAATTCTTGTATTAAAAAATGTTGGTGGTTTTTTACTGCACCGAGTGTCCCAGATACATACAATTCAGTGGACGTAATATATAAAGGAGGCATATTGATAATTCTTATTTACTTCGAGGCAGTCAAATCGATTGTTAAATATTTAAAAAATTTGATAGAGCGGTCAATTAGATATTTACTACTGCTATGGCTAGCTATGACAAAATGACGTGTCCATAAAATAACGAAATTAAAAAAACTTACCGAATGCCCTGGAATACCAAATCCTGCAGGACATGGTTGTACGCATTCCTCTTGCCTTTAGGGTGTTCGCGTTCCTCCTTACGCGCCTGGTTGCATCTCAGCAGCCCCATTGTCTCCTCTCTACTCCACCGCTTCCATTTGCTATTGAATACAAAAAAACAACAATTTTAATTTATTTCAATCAAAATATTTATAAGTTAGTTTCACTTTCATTTTTAATTTAAATTAAAAGTTATTAAATTATTAACAAACCTATTTTCTTTGTTCTCCATTTTATATGACATTTTTTTATATAATTACAGCGGTTTATTGTTGGTTTTGGCATCACTTTTGTTTGAGGTGCTCAACTTTAAGCACATAAAAGCACCTTGTCTTAACTAAGCGGTCCATATGTATGGATAAGCGGGCGTTTTATTCAGACTCGCGTTGAAAGAAAAACAGCTATTATTAATTAAGAAATTAAAAATGAGCTTGGTGAAAAGGGTCACAAAGTTTTAAACATAACTAACATAACTCAACGGACAACAAAAAAACTGTTTAGCATAGAACTAGAAACAAATACTAAAGATAAAGATATTTATAGCATTAACAAATTAATGCATTGAGTTAACACCCGGCTGGAAGATTTGCCTAAATGCGCACTCTGAAAACTGTCCTGTCAGCATTTGGGATGTTGTGAAACATTCCAATCGCATCATCCAGCAGCCACAGCTATTGTAAACATTTAAGTGACATATAAACACATAAGCGAGGTATTATAAACACTTACGAGTAAACGAGGTTTCGTATAGCTTTAAGATACAATTGTCAAACAGTTCATAAGTAAACTCACAGTGAATGAGTTCATAAGTAAACTCACAGTGAATGAGTTCATAAGTAAACTCACAGTGAATAAGTTCATACGTAAACTTATAAGTGAAAAAAAAACTTCACCAAAACATATTAATTGGCGATCCTGCCAGGAGAAATAAATACATACGGATATTTGACGAGTGCCATCCTGGGACCACAAACAAAAAACAACAAGTACCCACCACTTGGGGAAAAGGAATTTACAGCCCATATAATCGTGGGATATCAAAAAAAAAAGAATAAATAACACTTAAAGAAAACTTTATAAATCAAACGAATTTAATCTTGCGATTCCTAATTCAGGACCCTCCAAGATATAACAAATTATAATTTAAATTTCAAATAAAACATCTTAATTAATAATAAATATTTTATAACAGAATTAATAATTTTGCGAATCTGTACTTCGGTATAAGTCAGACCCTCCAGAATATAAAAAAACTAAACATATAAAAAATTATCCACAAACTAAATTCAGGACACCGCAAGGACACCGTAAGCTGAATAAAGTTAAGTTTATATATATACATATAAATGAGTATTATAGAGTAAGAAAAAATAAGTACAAAAGTGTTAAAAAGAGCTTTACATTGAGATGTTAAATTTTTTTCAAAAAAACAAAAAAAGGATATACCAGATTATTATATTGCGATTATTGTGGCAAGGACCATAAAACTAAAAACTGTCCGAAATTAAACAAGACAAAATAGTTAAACTGGACGATTTAAAAAAGTTATTAAAAAATTTAAACATGACTCTAACAGTAGACCAGATAAACGAAATAGTTGCAAGGGCGACAGCAAGTTTGAAAGCACAGATAGATAGACTGACAACAGAAATACAAACTCTTAAAGTAATAGACTCAATTGTAGAATATGAGGATATAAAGATAGATCCTTCGGTAAATTGTAATGAGTCTCTTGATGCGGTAAAAAGTTTGCCGGAATTTTATGGATGTTCCAGCAATTATGTCTCTTGGAGACAAGCAGCTATAAATGTGATGAAGATCTATAATTGTTATGTAGGTAGTTCAAAATACTACACGGCAACCACAATTTTGAGAAATAAAATTGTCGGACCCGCAAATGCAGTACTGTCTTCACATGGTACGGTTCTCAATGTTGATGCCATTTTGGCAAGATTAGATTTCGCGTATGCGGACAAACGGTCAGTAGATGTAATAGAACAGGAGATGTCAATCTTGAGGCAGGGAAGAAAGTCCCTAATTGAATATTACAATGAAGACTTTACTCATAAATAAAAATATAATGACAACAGGTGATAATAATGAAGTCACTAAAGCAATGAATTTTAAAGCTCAGGAAACAGCACTCAGAGTTTTCATTACGGGTCTTAATTACCCACTTTCAAACACAATTTTCTCATTGGGCCCTAAAGATTTGCCAAATGCATTGGCAAAGGCACAGGAGCTTCAATCCAATAATGAAAGGTATAGCGTTGCTCTGAACTTCGAGCAACATCAAAATCCAAGAAATCAAAATAATAGTTCAAATAATTTAAGATTTCCGAAACATAATATTAGTAATAACAAATATAATATAATAAATTTGTATCAGCCAAAACCACAGCCAATGGAGGTAGATAGGGGATCTTCGATGTTTAGGAATACAAGTTATAATAAATTAAATACTAATAATCATAATTTGAATAACAATTTCCAAAGCGAGCAAGAATTATAATACCAATTGGGTACCAAGAAACTTTGGACAACATAATCAATTTAATAACTATAATCGGGGACAACCCATTAAACGTGAGAGTTCTACACAAATTTCACAAGAAAGAAACGCGGTAGTAAAGGAACCCAGAATGAATAATATGCAAGAAGGAGATAATTTTTTAGATTAAAAGAGGGTCTTCCATTTATAATAAAAACTAATAGAGTGACAGGGGAGACTCTCAAAATTTAAATTGATACTGGGACAAATAAGAATTATTGCAAAAAAGATACATTTAATAATCCCTTTGATATAATACCACATAAGTGCGTAAGTTCAATACATGGGAGAACGATAATTAAAACATATTACATGGTTAATATTTTCGGGGTAAAAACTATTTTTTATGAATTACCAGAATTAAAGCATTATGATGCAATAATAGGTATAGAGCTATTAAAAACCATAAATGGTAATCTTAATTTGAAAGAAACTCAATTAGAATATGAAAACAATAAAATTGAAAAGTTGAATTATAATGAATCTGAAGAAATAAATATTCTCAACATAGATGAGACTGTTTCTGAAGAAATGAGAGATAAATTATTAAAAATTATTAGATGTTATTCTATATCTTTTTCGACCCAAGAAACTTCCTTACCTTTCAATACAAAAGTAAAGGCAACAATTCGTACAAAAACTACTAAACCAATATGGTCAAAAGGATATCCTTATCCATTGTCAGCAAATGAGTTTGTAAATGACGAAATACAGCGACTTTTAAAAAATTATATAATAAGACAATCGCGTTCACCTTACAATTCCCCCGTATGGGTGGTACCAAAAAAAGGTTTTAACGAGGACGGTAGTAAAAAACAAAGATTAGTCATAGACTATAGAAAATTGAATCAGAATACAATTTTTGATCGTTATCCGATCCCGGACGTCAGTGTAATTTTGTCCAATCTTGGAAAATCAAAATATTTTACTACACTTGACTTAGAAAGTGGTTTTCACCAAATCCTTATCAATGAGGACGATAAAGAAAAAACTGCTTTTTCCGTTAATAATGGAAAGTATGAATTCAATAGAATGCCATTCGGTCTCAAAAATCCGCCTTCAATATTCCAGAGAGCAATAGATGACATTTTGAGAGATTCTATAGGGAAAATATGTCATATCTATATGGATGACGTAATAATATATTCAGAAACAGAACAAGAACATATTGATCATATTAATCAAGTACTAAAATCATTAAATAATGCTAATATGCGAATATCAAAAGAGAAGTCAAAATTCTTCAAAAAAGAAATTGAATTCCTTAGTTTTTTAGTAACACAGAATTATATAAAAACAGATCCTAAAAAAGTAGAAACTATAAAAAACTTTCCAGAACCAAAGACGCTTAGACAGCTAAGGTCATTTCTCGGTTTGGCTGGATATTACAGACAATTTGTGAAAAATTATGTTTTTATAGCCAAATCAATTACTGAATATTTAAAAGGACCAAATGGAAAAATAGGTCAAAATCATAGCAAAAATGTGAAAATTACATTTTGTAGTGATGCTAAAGAGGCTTTCAAAAAAATTAAAGAAAAACTTTGTGAAAATGTTGTACTAACACAACCAGATTTTAGTAGAGGTTTTGAATTAACCACAGATGCAAGTAACTCAGCCATAGGCGCAGCCTTGTCACAAGAAAGAAAACCAATTAGGAGATGTTAGCCATAGTCTGGGCATTAAAAAATTTACGAAATTATTTATACGGATCATCAAATTTAATAATTAATACAGACCACCAACCATTAACCTTTGCTATAAGTGATAAAAATCCAAATATAAAGCTAAAAAGATGGTAAGCTTTTATTGAGGAATATTCACCAGATATAAGGTATAAGCCAGGCAAAGAAAATGTTGTAGCGGACGCCCTGAGTAGACAATTTATTAATAATTTACGTGATGACGAACAGACAATACATTCTCAAGAAAGCAGTGATAATGACTCAATTAAAAGAGTAAATGCACCAGTTAACTGTTTCCGACAGCAGATAATACTAGAAGAACACCCAACAGAAACGAACTTGACATCAACACAAATATTTCAAAGTTTTTGGAGACACGAAATAAGATTCGATACACATTTAAAATTAATCCAAGAATTAAAAAAAATATTGAAACCAATTGTAATAACAGCAATTTATGCAACATCAGAAATAATTGGAAGAACATTGCCAGAAATAAAAAGACATTTTACACAACAATCTTTTGTACATACGACAAAAATGGTAATGGATATAACAAATCCGGACGATCAAGACGATTTAATACATAGATTTCACACCAGAGCTCATAAAAATGTTAAGGAAAATTATAAACAACTCTTAATAGACTATTTTTTCCCAACAGCACAAAAAAGATTCCAAGAGTTTGTGAAGAATTGTGACATATGCCAACAAACAAAATATGATAGGCATCCAATTAAAGTACCAATTGGCGAGACGCCAATTCCTCAAAGGGTGGGTGAAATGTTACATATAGACTTCTTCTTTATAGATCGTGAGATATTTCTAACAGCCATTGACAAATATTCAAAGTATCTAATCGTTAGACATGTTCAAGCAAAAATAGAGGCTAGACATATATTATTAGAAATAGTTCAAACATTTGGCACAGTAGAAAATATATATTCAGATAATGAGGCAACCTTTACAAGTGAAGTTATGAAGCAAATGTATAGAAATAATGGAATTCATTTAAAAACTACTGCGACTAATCATTCATTATCAAATGGTCAAATTGAAAGGTTACATTCGAAATTATTAAATGCATGAAACTGGAAAGAAACATTAGTGATATCAGAGAACTTGTCATATTATCTACAATGAGATATAACGAAACAATTCACTCCGTTACTAATAAAAAACCAAAAGATATATTTTTTAATCAAAACTTATACGAAAATATTAATAAAATCTTAAGAGAAAAACAGGTAAAGGACTTAGAGTACCATAATAAAAAGAGAAAAGAAAGAAATTTTGAGGTAGGTCAAAAGGTATTCATTAAAACAGATAGACGCGTAAATAAAGTGGCACCGAAATATAAAAAAGCCTATGTGCAAGAGAATTTAAAGAATAAAATAATCATTAATAGAAATAACACTATTCATAAAGATAATATCAAATCATAATTACAGATGCTATTTTTACTTTTAATCATTGGAGTCTCAACAGCAGACATAATAGACTATACTCGTGAACCCTATGTACTTATCGAAGATGGTTTAATTGCAACATATTCAAATTATGGAGAAATTTTCCACATTGCAAACTGCACACAGTATCAAGAAATGATTAATAATACAAGAAAAAATATGAATTTGATCAATGAACCTTCAGCTCAAAAACAAGCTACCGAAATGGATCTAAGTCATATTGAACATCTTCTCGAACAACTAACAGTACATCATAGAATGAGACGGGGAATAAATGAACTGGGCACTATTTGGAAGTGGATTGCGGGGACACCTGACCACGACGACCAAGTACGAGTAGAACAGAAAATTAGAGAACTTGTCGAAAACAATAACAGACAATTTACAATTAACACAACAATTTCCGAACAAATACAATACATGACAAACAGGTTAAATCAATTTAAAGAAACTTCTCCATACCAATACTTTTTAAAACAGAGAAATAGATTTTTACTTATAGAGCTTGATAATCTTATACAAACAATAAATTTAGGAAAACTAAGTATTTTAAATACTTTGGTACTTAATACAAAAGAAATTCGTGAAATAATAAAGACAGAGAAAAAACAACTATCCTTAGTTGATATACTTAATGTATCTAAATTTAAGATTATTCAAAATAATGATGTAATAGTTATTTACATAAAATATCCAATAATCGATCATATATGTACCAATTATATTGTTAAAGGAAAAAATAATGGAAATGGAAAAATCCAAATTGATCGCGAGAATGTTGCTAATTGTAATAACGAATATAAAGCAACAATTGATTGTAAAATAGAGTTAAACCATATTTATTGTAAGACATTGAACGAAACCTCCTATATAATAAATTTACTTAATAAAAACAAATCCAAATGTAATTTGCTTAAAGAAAATAATAAAAATATCGAAATAGTTAAAGACGGAACCATACTGCTAAGTGGTATCCACAAAATGAATAATGTTAAATTAAATGGAACATATTTAATATCTTTTAATGATTCAGTTGAAATTGATAACGTAACTTATGTTAACTATAAAGGTTATATACTAAATCAAATAAGAATAAATACACCAACACAAATCGAAATCTTGGACTACATCGAAAGTGAAAATAAAGAATTAAAATTTAAAAATATTGACCTATTGTCACCAATAAATGAAGATATCAATCAACACCCAATTTTATGGACCATTATAATAACTACAATAATAATTTCAACAATAATTGCGATCATCAAAATAAAAAGCTTTTATCAAAAATTCCAAGAAAAGCGCAAAAGAAAAGCAATCGAATCAGCAGTAAACAAAATTCAAAAACTTCAAGATCAATTCCTAGGATTGTAATCACCGGGACGTTGATCATTAACGAAGGGGGAAGTTAACACCCGGCTGGAAGATTTGCCTAAATGCGCACTCTGAAAACTGTCCTGTCAGCATTTGGGATGCTGTGAAACATTCCAATCGCATCATCCAGCAGCCACAGCTATTGTAAACATTTAAGTTTAAGTGAGATATAAACACATAAGCGAGATATTATAAACACTTACGAGTAAGCGAGGTTTCGTATAGCTTTAAGATACAATTGTAAAACAGTTCATAAGTAACCTCACAGTGAATGAGTTAAGTAAACTCACAGTGAATAAGTTCATACGTAAACTTATAAGTGAAATAAAGTTTAATTTTTAAAAACAAAAACTTCACCAAAACAAATTAATTCGCTACATGATCGCACACATACTCACTCCACATGCTCAAACCTTTCCTCTATCCCAAAGCAATGCACTTAAATTAGGTCATGTGCAATTCGAACCTCAAAGGTCTGCCGTAGGCAAGAATTGCACATTCATAATTTATAGCTTGCACTTGTGATTTTCATGACACATGGGATATTGGAAATATGGAAATGAAACACTAACTACAGTAAAATTAAATGGTAGGAATAGGTATATAAGAACGTAGTTATAAGAATAAAGATTAGTTCTAAACACAAATCATAACTGTTTGTACTCACAAGGAGCTGACTTTAGTCGCTCCAATAGAACTCAAAGGAGCTGACTCTAGTCGCTTCAATTGGAAAATTTGGCTGCCTTAAGGCGCCGATACAAAAGTGCGCAAGCTCTCGCGCAATCAAACAATCATATGAGCCCATCATCTGCGTAGGGAATATACTGATAGGCAAAACTAACTGTATTACTAACAGAACTTATTACAATTTAAACAAGATGAAATGAATGTTAAGCACATATATAATGATCATATTATCGGAGATATGTCATTTAATCAATTTATGAAGATTTGTAGTGAATGTTGGAGAGATAAGTATGGGTTTGTTGTTGTAAGTAAGGATGATTTAATAAATAAAGGACGATATCGAAAAGGATTTGATAATTTCTTTAAATTATGAGAGACCTGATGTAAAGCAGATCAATAGCAGTTCGATAGCAGATTGATAACAGATATAAAGCAGATTAATATCAGATTGAAAGCAGATACTAAATAGAGAACATTGGCCGGTAGAAATCGGAAAAAGGAAGCACCATGAATAAAAATAATAAACTACTAAAAGATATAGTAAAGACAAGAGCAGTATTAGAAGAAAAACTAAAAAATTTCAAAACAAATGCAATAATGTATGTAAAATGTTGGAAGATACATTTCAACCTATAACAAAACCTCTGAATGAAATAATTGGAAACTTGAAAAATAAAGAAAATATTTCAAGTACTGTCTATGATGAAAACTATGATAATGATGATGATGAAGATGATGATGATAATATTGTTAATGATGATAATGATGATAACAAAAACGATGATTATAACATGGCTTCTTTTATAAATGATAATGATTCATTAGCAAATAGTCATAAATCACAAAAAAATAATTTTGATCAAAACAAACTCAAAAGAATGAAACAAAATAATTTATATGAAAACAAACTAAAAAAATTAAAAGTTAATTATTTTAATCCAAATAAAAGAAAATTAAATGTGAATAGACAATTAAAAGAGAAAAGATACAACAAAATTACGGAACATAAACAAGTAAAAAGTGCAAATGATGCTGATAAAGAGAATGTAGTTCATAATACAGTAGTCCCTTTAATTACATGACAAGCAACATTTCCAATGAAAAAACTAGCACATTAACAGACGATAGATATGAAAACAATCTAAAAAAATACAAACAATTGAAAAGGAAATCTTATGAAAGAAATATAGAGAGTAAACAAGTAAAAAGAAAAAGTGATGATGAGAATGTACTCGTATTGCATAATACTATGCATCCCTTAAACACATCACAATCGACAACTGCAACACAAACAAAAGTAAAACGAAAGCGAAAAATTAAAACAAAATTAAAATGATATGATGACAAGAAACGGAAAAAATTAAATCATTTGTTTTCGAAACGAAAAAGTAAGGGACAATTAAATAATGATAGAAAACGATTTAAATTGTATGATAGCAGTATTACTAATTCAAATAAATTATTAAAAGATTTAGAATTACTCAAAGATGGTAAAAAGGTAGATACACTATATGGTGTTAATGTTGATGAAAAAGGAAGATGGCAGTATGGATATAAGAAAATAAAATTTAATACTGATAACTCTATTAATGTTGGTGGTAAAAGATGGAAAATGACACCGGGGTTATTTGAATTAGTATTTCACACCAAACCTCTAAATTACTCTAATAATGACTTAAACAATTATAAACAAATTTTAATTAATACAAATGCGCACAAACGACATTATGAAGCAAATGCACAAATTAAAGGTACAAAAACATTTAAATATCGGTGCATAATTAAAAAATTGTTTACTTCAAAAATAAACGCTTTAACGATAGGAAGCGGATTAAAATCATTAAGCCGAACTATATACGAGTATCTTGGGATGATCCTAATGAATTAGTCGACAGATTACGTTTGCTTCTATCATCAGAAAGCGTAGGACATAATAATCACCAAAACGAAATAATTTATATTATCGAAGAACTGAAAGAAGCTAATATAATTCTGTAAAATCTAAATTAAAAACAAGGCGGTAGTGTGCTCGTAAATCACAAAATGAGTTTCATAAATAAATTTGGAGAAAGTTCAGTTAATCAACGATTTAACGATTCAAAATTAAAAACAATTATAACTGAAACACTTGGTATTAGCATAGATAATCAACATTTAAATGTTAATAAGAAAAGAATTACTAATCTGAGTGAACCCAGTGATGTTAATGATGCAGTTACTAAAGCATATCTTGTTAAAAAGAATTGGCTTCTAAGAACAAAATTAGAAGAATTCAAAACCGAATATGATAGACAAATGAAAATTACTAGAAGTGATATAGAAAAATTGTATGCAATTATTGATAATGATGTTAAAGAGGATACGAATCTAATTGAAAAAGCAATTAATGACCGATTATTTAGTGCAAATAAAGAATTTGTAAATAAAATTGAAGAAAGACTTAGTCAGATTGAAAACTACTTATATAAATGTCTTGATAAAGGCAATGAAGATGTTAAGCGAATCAAACTTGAGCAACCAGTTATTAAATTTTGAAATAAAGGTTTTATTTTCTCAAAGTATATAAATTAAGACATACATACATTCACTAACAGATAATATGGAAACACCCTCGAACATAGACAATATGGAAATGAAAAAAAGAGAAATAGTCAACGAACTACACAAACAAGCACGAACAAATTTTAAAAGAAGACGAGTTATCATGAAAGGAATTGATGACTTATGGCAGCAGATTTAGTTGAAATGGGGAATTATGAAGCTAATAATAAGAAATTTCGCTATCTTTTAACAGTAATAGATACCTTTTCGAAAAAAGCCTGGGGTGTAGCATTGAAAAATAAAACTGCTCTAAACGTAACAAAGGCAATGAAAAGCATTTTTAATAACAATCATCGAATACCAAAAAATTTACAAACAGATAATGGAAAAGAATTTTTCAATAATCAATTTCACCATCTGATGCAAAGCAATCACATTAATCACTATTCAACATATAGTGTTCTAAAGGCATCCATAGTAGAACGATTTAATAGAGCATTAAAGAGAATGAGAAGAGCATTAAGTGGAAAGAGTTTAGTTATCGAGGAAAATTTCAATGGATTGATAAATATCAAGAACTTATTGATAAATATAATAATACATTTCATAGGACTATAAAAATGACACCTAATGAAGTGAATTCTTTAAATGAAAAATTTCTATTGGATACAGTCTATAACAATTTAAAAGTTTTTAATAAACCCAAATTTAAAATTGGTGAATATGTTCGAGTTAGTAAATATACGCATGTATTCGAAGAAGGCTACACACCAAACTGGACAACGGAAATCTTTAGAATTAAAGCTATACAAAATAGTACCCCAATACATATATTTTAGAAGACTATCAAGGTCATGAAATTAAAGGAGGGTTTTATAGATTCGAGTTAATGAAAACCGAATTTCCTCAAACATATTTAGTTGAAAGAGTTCTAAAGAGGAGAAGGAATATGGCTTATGTCAAGTGGTTAGGATTTTCAGCAGAACACAATTCTTGGATTGATCTTAACAATTCATCTGTATAAAACCATTTATCAATGCCTTCATCACTTTATTTACTTACTTGTCGTTAAGATGTCGATAACATTAACACTAACCGGAAATTCTTCATTACTTGTAGCAAATTATTTTCCACCGATTCAACTTAATTCAATTTATGTTTGCGGTTTAATAAGCTTAGACACATATCATTCAATTCCGAATGTTGATGTGGAAAACAATCTATTTCATATTGGTAATAATGAAATTAAAAACGAAAATAAAAAGCTCTATAGATCCAATTTATTTCGATAGAGATAATTCAATTGCTTCAATTTTGGGGTTTAGTAAGAGAGTATTGGAGCCGGGTATTCTACATTCTTCAGATAAAACAATAGATATAACAAAAATAAACACAATAGTTGTTGATTGTAATATTATGACTCGATCATATATAAATAGTGTATCAGCACATACTTTACATCAGTTTTCACTTGTCGTTAGTCCAGGTTACAAAATCACTGAAACGCCAGCTAATGTAATATATTTACCTGTAAATACCAATGAAATAAATCTTATTGTTTTGAAAGTTGTTGATCAAAACGGTAATTTAATAAATTTTCGCGGAGAAAAAATAACAATAAGATTTCATTTAAAACCTTTAAAATAATGATTATCTTCAATAAAAATCAGTTACACAATGATTTATCATTCATTTCACTAGCAGCAACAGAAGACAACGGTAAAGAAGAAGAAGAAAAAGATATATCATTTTGTAAAAATCACTATCAAGCGAAATCCAAATATAAACAACAAGAAAAAACTAATAATCTCACTGAAGCTAACTGGAAGTTTTTACAAAATTTAGGATTTCAATTAAAAGTTCAATAAAAAAAAATGAGTAACAGAAACAATTGTTTGATAATTCAATTATTAAAAAAGAATATCATAGCTATACATCATATTTACAATCATTTCAAAATAATGATGAAATTCCTATAGCAATTCAAAATCAAGATTTATATGTTTTACCAAGCGAAAGCTTTTTATACATTGAGGGATTTGTAACGAAAGCAGCAGATAATACAATCTCTAATACTGTAAAACTTTTTAATAATTGTATGGCATATCTATTTGATGAAATTCGATATGAAATTAATGGTATAGAAATTGATCGAACACGACATTTGGGTATTACTACAGAATTAAAAAACTTTGTATCTTTGAATAAAGATGAAAGTAGTGCACTAAGAAATGCAGGATGGGCGCCAATCTCTGAGAATCTTACACTTATTAGCGGTTATTTCAATTTTTGTGTACCATTAAAATTACTGCTTGGATTTGCCGAAGATTTTAATAAAATAATAATGAATTCTAAACATGAACTGATTTTGTTACGTTCTATGAATGACAGCAATGTCTTTACATCTAACACTGCAAATGAAAAACTTAAATTAACAATAACAAGTATTACATGGAAAATTCAACATGTTCAACTTGCTGATGAATATAAATTGGAAATGTTAAAAGTAATTAAGAGTCAACAACCATTAAATATTTCATTTAGGAGTTGGGATACATATTATAATCCATCATTACCTAACAATAGTACAAATATTTTATGGAATGTTAAACAAGCTGCTGAAAATGAATCGTTATCGTTTTGCTTTTTTATATGATATGTACTTGAAGTTTCAACAAAGTTATTATTCACGCGATTTACAGCCTCTATTAACACGAGAAGAATTTTCATCAAATGCCCCAATAATTGTCTTAGATGTAAGTCATCAAAATGAAACTACCAAAAATGGACAAATCGATATTCGGATTGAATTCAAAACATCAAAAAACATACCAAATAATACATCTGCATATTGTTTAATTATACATGATAAAATGTTCCAATATATTCCCCTTACAAACGAAGTAAGAAAAATATTGTAAAATAAAAAGAAAATAAAAAGAAAATTTGATTTATGTTCATTTTTTTTGGTTATACGAGGTGTGATCAAAAAATAAAGTATTTATTTATTCATCAACAACTATCTTGTCCCCTTCAAAGTAATTCCCCTCAGATATAATACACTTATGCCAGCGTTTTTTTCCAATCCTCGAAACACTTCTGAAACGCTCTTTTTGGTATCGCCAACAGCTCCTGTTTCGATTTTTCTTTTATCTCCTCAATCGTAGCAAAACGCTTTCCTTTCATCAGTGTCTTCAGTTTTGGAAAGAGGAAAAAGTCAGCGGGGGCCAAGTCCGGTGAATACGGTGGTTGAGGCATGATAACGGTTTTGTTTTTGGCCAAAAACAGCTCCTGAGCGATGTCCATGCGACGTTGTTTTTGCTCTAAATTTAGCAATTTTGGAACAATCTTCGCTGCCGCACGTTTCATGCCTAAAACATCCGTAAAAATTGCTTAGCATGAGCCGAACGATATGCCAACATCATCAGCAACCTCTCTGATAGTGATTCGACGATTATCCAAAATCATTTTCTTCACTGCGTCAATGTTTTCATCTGTTGTTGACGTGCTCGGGCGCCCAGGACGACCATCGCCACTGACATCTTCTCGGCCTTCCTTAAACCGGTTATACCACAATTGAACTTGTGTTCTGCTCATAGTAGACTCGCCAAAGGCCACAGTCAACATTTCAAATGTCCTTGCGCATTTAATTTCATTTTTTACACAAAACTGAATACAGTTACTTTGATCCATTTTTTCGAATAGTACAAAATCGAAGAGCACACCAAAACACGACAAACCTTTTTATCTGTCAAAAACAAACTGACAATCCAAAATAGTTGGTATTGCCAACATATATAACAGACATGTGTACCAACATAACAGAAAAAAAATGCGAACATCGAACATACGTAACTCACGAAAAGATGAAAATAACGGTTATTTTTTGATCACACCTCGTATAGACAATAATCGCTAGTATTTTCCTTCATTATATCTTTAAACACCGTCGCAGTCACATACAACAAATACACAGGAGAAAATGAAATTAACATTATTATTTTTATTTGTATTTTTAAAAGTGGTGATTGGAAATCCACTATCACTATCTATTAGTAATACTCCTCTGATAGAATCAAGTTCAAAAAGTGTAGCATTTAATCTTACACTTCCTAATAATGATATTCTAAAAATTAATATATCATTTAAACTGATGGAAAAAAGTAAACCACTAAATAATTTAGATTATGATTATCAATTAGATCAAACCGATAAAAATGAAACATTTTCAACAACAACAACAACAACTTCACCTATTTTTCAAATAACAACAGAAGGAAGTCCACCAAAACATTTGACAGTGGATGACGCTATAGAAGCGTTTCGAAAGCATTTAATTAAAAAAGAACAAATATAGGTGGTATACTGGAAGCAAAGGAATCCTTTTATCGTCATTTTAAACTTGAACATGATAATTTTGATATACCTATTCGTTGTACATACGATGTTATATATGAGAAAAAACAACTAAAAATAAGTTGTTTTGAATATCGTGAATGTGAAGTTGAACGAATTTTAAGTAATGGGGAAATTGAAAAGGTTCTCACTCCAGATTTGAGCCATAAATTACAACATATTAATATAATTCATGTAAAAAACTATACTCAAACATATAAAATGGATATCATATAGGGAAACAGTAATAGTTTTCATAATAATCTCAAAGGAAAAGCAAGATGGAAACCTCTATTTTAATAATATTTATATTTTTATTTGTTACTAGTGTTAAAAGTTATAATATTAATAGTATAGATCCTAAAAGTAAATACATAAATTTTAATATAAAACTTCCAAATAATTCAATAGATATTAGAATACATTTATCAATTGAATTGGAAAATGATACAACAAATAATATTAAGTTACCATCGGATAATTCTGAAGCCAAGTACCGCATAAACGATGCAATTGAAGCTTTTAGAAGGGATTTAATTGAAAAAGAAATTAATATTGGAGGTATTATTGAGAGTTCTAAAGTATTTTTCCGTCATTTCAATTTAAAATACGATGAAAATTGTGAAATAAGAATCAGGTGTTCCTATTATAGTAAAACTATCATTATAAAACTCTCAACATTTATTGTTTTGAGTATAATGGAGAGAATGATAGAGATATAATAAACTCGAATGAAAGAGAAAGAAATCATGAAACAAGCCTCTTGTTTGATCGAGCAACAAATAATATAAAAACCACAACAATCAATATCAAAGATTATTCGCAAACTTTACATATGAGGGTACAGTAAACACATAACAGCAAATATGAAAAAGGAAATAATAACCTTTTGAAATAATAAAAATTTGCTCATTATATTTCGGATGATCATAAACAAAAGCTCATCAATATTTAATCAGATTTGGAGTACATAGACAGTTTAAAAATATATGGTCAACATTATGGGAACTGTGAATGGATAAAAGAAGATGGAACAGAACACAATAGTGGACCCGAAACTTGCAAGTGTTATGATAGTCGATTTATGCGAAAAATTAGAGAAGAAGAAGCAAAAGAACTAATGCAAATTTATTATAATATTTTCAATGTAACTAAATGTAAAAATTGTAATTTCAAATGTGAGAAATAAAAAAAAATGTACTAGATGATGATGCATAATTATTTTTATTGTGGATTGGAGGTTATTGCATTTTTTTTCTTGTTTCTCAGATAAAAGAACAGAAAATTTTTATAAAGGAATGAGGGCTATTGCATTTATTTCTTTTTTCATTTACTGCAGCGTTAAGCTAGCACAACAGGCCGAATTTAGCTGCTTTCTTATCAATAAATAGCAAACTGTGTTGAACTTAAACTTGAAAGCAGCTGCATGGACTCAGCGCCCAAGCGATCACATCACACCGAATGCAGCTGCTTTCTTATCAATAAATAGCAAACTGTGTTGAACTTGAACTTGCTGACAGCCGTAAACACAGGGGCGGAAGGTGAGAGCAAATATTGTGTTGAACTTTTAGTTTAAAATAAACTTGTGGTGATCGAGCCAGAGCTTTCCACAAAAAAACTTTCAACAAAAAACTCTCCGCCAGATGGTGCCTCTAAAAAGCTTTCGATATCAGTAAATACCAAACTGTGTTGAACTTAAACTTTGTTGGCAACAGCAAACACAGGGGCGGAATGTGTAAGTAAATACTGTGTGGAACTTTTTAGTTTAAAAGAAACTTGTGTTAATCAATAGCAAAGAATGGGGCAGGGGGTGGGGGGGTATGAGGAAATTTCAATACATAAGAAGTTTCTTATAGCAAAGACACAAACCAAAACACAGCTTCCCACAAAATCTCACTCCGATCATAGCAAAGACACAAACCACAGCTTTACACAAAAAACTTTCAACAAAAAAACTCACCGCCAGATGGCGCCTCTAAAAGCTTTCGACTTAGAATAATAAAAATGATACGGTTTTTTGTAAATTTAAGAGGCCCTTACAAAAATACAAGCGTTTTTGCGCCAGAACATACACTGTTTAGCTACTCAGCTGGCTCTGTCTCGTAATTATATTAGTTCCACAGCGAATCGGTAGATCCATAAATGCTCATAATGGACTTGGTCCCAGAACGAATCGGTAGAACCATAAACGCCTGGCTCTGTCTCATAATTGTCTTAGTCCCAGAGCGAATTGGTAGAACCATAAACGCCTGGTTCTATCTCGTAATTATCTTAGTCCCAGAGCGAATTGGTGGAAGCATAAACGCCTGGCTCTGTCTCTTAATTATCGTAGAAAAAAGGGAGAAGACAGTTTCAAGTACTTTTGCTGTATGCTGGAGTCACCCCGTGGTGCGTCGATGCGTCTTCGTCGATGGCTGGAGAAGGAATAAGCGCTCTACTGTCCAGGTCACTCTGCTTATATATCGCAAGCCGGAACCGAGGCCGTGCGTCAAGTTGTTGTTGGTGCCATCTCCGTTGGTCGGCTTCGGATGCCACACTTGTTGTTTTTGTGGCCAGTTGACCTTGGGCCACCTGCAACTTTTACTGGTAACCACCTTGATGCAGTGGCTTCCTGTTGAACTGACGTGTTGTTGCCTGTAGTTGGTTTATTCTAAAATCATAACTAGTGGCCGTAGTGTTGTGGTTGTCGTATTGTTATTGTTGTTGTAATACTTATAAATATATAAATTCACTATAAATGTTCAACATTAACATTTTCCTGTCTGCATTGCGCTCTGTCCGTGCTGGTGGCGCGAGGTACAGCCACCCAGTAACACTTACTACAACGCAATTATTCCATATTACATATTTCACAATAGTCAATGCCCTAATTTCCTGTCTACTCATGCAGACAAAGTTATTAAGAATTCCTGTCTCACTATTAACTCCACATACCTGCCGCCTTTTCCTTTCCTCCTTAAACCTTTATCCGTAAGTTAAGAATACATTTTAGAAATATTGTTTATATAATATATATTGTATATAATTTTTAATAAAGTTTATAACGTTCTAAAGTTATGTTGTTTTAATTTTGGACAAGTTGGCTAAGAATTTAAATATTCTTAGTGTCCGTATATTTTTTTAATAAACAAGAATCTCCAAAACTGAAGTGGCGCAGTTGGTAGTTCGGTGAACGGTCTTTCAATAAAAAATAAAGTGCTTAAAATAAAATTGTCGTCAAATAATCACTGTATCGCACAGTATAGATTATATTCAACTTTGAATCGCTCAATGATAGTGACAATTTAAAAAGTGCAAAACATAAACTAGTCGTCGAATAATCACTGTATCGCACAGATTATAACGAACACTGAATATACGACTGGTAGTGGCAAATAAAAAATATTGAAGTGCACCGGCAGCTTTCGAGGTTTTATCACCGAGGAACAAAAAGAAACAGTTGAACAACAGTTCCAGAAACAACACTCAGCGGAATGAACTGAGGCTATATAATCATTGGCTGCATGTAAGTGTATAAATTCTATGTATAATAATAAAAAATAAGTAATAAATAATACAATAATAATAAAAAATAATATATCGTAAGCCTAACCCTAATAAGCGAAAGAGAAATCTAACTTTTTTTCCGTATGCACTATGAAGACTTTCTAGAAGTCTATCCTCTATACCGGAAAGTCCTCCACAAGACATTAGCTGAAACGAAAGTTTTATTGAAGATATTGCAACAAATCAGTCGGGTACAATGAATCAAGGAAGTCAACCTATTCCACCAGCACAACCCTTAATACCACCACAGACTCATAGCCAAATATTTGACATTCTATGAATACCCGACGCTATAAAAGACTTGCCGAAGTTCGATGGAAACCCACGAACTTTTCTGTGCTCGTACACTGTCTGCTTGTTGGTGTTATTTCTTATTAATTATTATATCTGTGGGATGTCGGGCATGATTGTGCATTGTATATTATTTTGGTATGTCTCTGTAGGATGATGCGTGTAGCCATATGCTCTTTCGTTGCAGGTGGAGTTGGCCTATGTTGATGATATGGTAGGTAGGCGTGGTCTTTGTCCAAATCGACCCATATAACAATCTGGTTCTGTCCAGACTATACTTATGCAAAGGTTCATTCAGATAGCTCTAACGGTGTAAACAAAAAGTTTCCACGGAGGGACAGACGAACGGACAAAACCAAAATTGTTCCGTGATTCTGACAAAAGCTGTATATTTAAATCCATACCTACCACCCCTCCTTCTTGTAGTTGAAACCCCTCTCAACCCTACACAAACTTAGCAGACCCTCTATACCATTTTAAACGTAAAGGGCATAAAGAGCATTAATAACTCTATTCGTTATTTTTAGAAATGGTTCACTGTATCCCTTTCCAAACATTGTAGCAATTTTTCTGTAGGATGCGTTTTCACCCAAATAAAAAAGAACTATGACAAGTTGTAATTCGACAGAAAATTGTTTCTATACATGTTTTAATTTGAAACTGTTATATTTTTTTAAGATGCAAATTATTTTATTGCCTGAACCTATCTTCATCCATTGAAGCAAGAATTCCACAGCGCTAAGCAGTGGATTTCGGAGTAATATTAAACGTGCCACGTCGCACAGTGGGTTAGAATAGCCTGTTTTCTTGGATTAATTAAAAAAAAAAAATTTAAGTATCGTTAAAATTTTTTGCACCCGGTTACAGTATATAAAATTCTACATCACTTGTCGTTAAAATAAATGTCAAAAGTGCTCTGGTGTTTTTGTAGTGAAACTTCAAAGTCAAACTTCATAGAAATTTTTGTGCAAAAAAGGCTGAAAAAAGTGAAAACGTTCCCGTTGAAAATTTTATTTATTTTAAAAAGTATTGTAAAAGTTAAAAATTTTTCAATGGAACCATCAAGTTCAGGTTATTTTGCAAATACTTCGTTAACATTTGTGTATCAAATTGTGTGTGGAAGTGATTTAGATTTAGTTATTTATATTGAAAATGCCAAAAAAATTAATATTTTTATATTTTAAATGGATATATAGTTATTATTCGTCCACATTCGTGTCATAATTTGTAGTTTATATTAAAGAGGACATAAATCTGTGTTATATTGCAAAATTTTACGCTGCCCTTTTGTGCCTTTTAGAAGCCATGCATTGTTTAATACAAGTGTTGCAGCAGTCAAATTAGCTAAAAGTCACATTGATCTCGCGACTGGTGCTGTTGTTGTGTGTTGTGTTTTGTTGTTTTTCATGTTACTTTTTTCTATTTATTTGTGCTCTTCTTTTCCGTATATTAATGTTGTTATTTTTGTTTCTTTTAATAATATTCTTTGTTACAATAATATTTTGTTTTTGTTTATTTTAATAATATTCTTTGTTTTGACAAATAGTGATTGTGTTGTGCAGTTTCAAGTAATCGGGTAAAAGGGATTTTTGAAAGGTTTTTTTTTGTATTAGCATTATTTTTTTTTTTATAGAAACAAGTTCGAACGTTGTTTTTTATACTCGTCGAAGCTTATTTGATATTATGATGAATTCAAGCGCTCAAACAATGAATGACAAGATGACATTTTTAGCTGAAGAAATCAAAAAACGCACCAACTGCTCTGAGGATAATATGTGTGATTTAAATAAAAGAATTGATGTTTTCTTTTATGAATTTAAATCTAGGTGGACTAGAGCGCATAGAATTGAAATGAGGTTTATTACTCAAAATAAAATCTGGTTGGAATCCTCTATTGGTTTTACTCTTGCCCCGACTGCAAAATGTGGTCGAAAAGAAATTAGTTTTACCGAGTCCAGTGGTTGGAGTAAATATAAAAAAACAAAGATTGTAAGAGACATCATGTCATTGCCAGAGTTACTTTACGCTTCACAGGTTAAATTACAAAGCGAAGGTTATGTCGAGGAATCAAAAGTGTTGCGAGCTATATATGAAAAGTGTTGCAAGGGAATAAATTTAAGAAAAAAATTTAAACAACCACTTCCCACCTTGAAAATATCGAATACAAAAGCTTTGGCTGTTTTTGTAGAAGCTAAACTAACACGAAATCAATACAATGTTGTTAGACAAGCTGCTCCTCAAATATTTCCCTCCTACAACAATATTCAAACTGAAAAACAAAAAACTTACCCAGAATCGACCAGCTTTAAAATAAGCGAGACCTCCGTTGAAGTAACTTTACAAAGTCTTCTTAATCACACAGCGGAGCGACTAATAGAACTTCAAGAAACTGTTATTGACTCATTAGGCATTACGAACTCGAATGTAGTATTATATTCAAAATGGGGCTTTGATGGAAGCTCTGGCCATAGCTCATACAAACAAGCCTTTCATGGATCGGATGCTAGTGATTCATCAGTTTTTTTAACCACAATTGTTCCACTTAGGGTTATGTTTGAGGAGAAGGTAATTTGGCAAAATCCACGACCGTCTTCAACTAGATTTTGCAGACCCTTGAAAATTGAATTTGCCAAAGAAACCGCATATGTGTCCATTAGTGAAAAAAAAAGAGTTGAAGAGGAAATACAGAATTTAACCTGTTCAACTGTCACGATTGGTGAGAAAGTTGTACATGTTTCCCACAAATTAATTTTGGCAATGGTAGATGGAAAAGTTTGCAATGCCTTAACAGAAACCACATCAACACAAAGGTGTTACTTATGTGGCGCTACAAGTAAGGATTTTAATAATATAGAAGCCATGATCCAAAGACCTGTACATGTAGACAATTTAAAATTTGGCCTTTCCATTCTTCATGGCTGGATTAGATTTTTTGAATGTCTTTTGCACGTGGCATATAAAATACCTTTACAAAAGTGGCAGGCTAGAACTGATTCTGAAAAAAGAACAGTAGCTGAAACAAAAAAAGAAATTCAGAATAAATTTAAAGAGAATATGGGATTAATAGTTGACCAACCCAAACCTGGTTTTGGAAACACGAATGATGGGAATACGGCAAGACGTTTTTTCCAAAACGCTGAAAAATCTGCCGAAATAACAAAAATAGATGTTAATTTAATAAAAAAAATGCACGTGTTGCTTATTGCTGTATCCAGTGGCCATGAAATTAATAATGAAAAATTTAAAATATATGCACACAATACAGGACAACTTTTTGTTGAAACGTATCCTTGGTACAATATGCCTCCCACTTTGCACAAGTTTTTTATTCACGGACCCGAAATTGTGTCAAATGCCCTTTTACCTATTGGGCAGTTATCAGAAGAAGCGCAAGAAGCTCGAAATAAAGATTTTAAAAAATATAGGGAGTTTCATTCCCGAAAGTGCAGTCGCGAAAAATCAAACCAAGACATTTTTAATATGTTTTTGATAACCTCTGACCCAATTATTTCAAGCATGCGAAAATTGCCTGCAAAGAAGGTTCAAAGCTTGCCAGAGGAGGCAATTGATTTAATTGTACCTGCAGCTCCGAACAAGAACTATTTCAGTGATGTTGAAGTTGCTGATGCTGCGGATGATGATAATGATGATAATGATGATGATGATAATGATGATGATGATAACGATAATGATGATGATGATGATGATAATGATAATGATGATGATGTGGATGATTAACTTTAAGATGTATAAAATGTAATGTTTAAGTTCTCATACTGTACTCCTTGCACTATATACCTACACTGATATTTGGCATTACTTAATAAAATTATACTCAAATATACTTAGAAAACATTTTTTTTTACTTATTTTAATGGTATTAACTGAAAAATAAAGAAAAATTATCCTAACATAGCTTCCCTGATTTGATCCAAGAAAACATGCTATTCTAACCCACTGTGCGTCGGTATGACAAAACTGCACTTATGTCTTAGCTTTCCTGCCCTTGAAAAGTTGTATGTAGTAATTTATAAAAAGAGTTCAAATTTCATTTAATTCTTCTTCCAAAATAATATTTCATTTGCTGCATTTTCCACTAAAAACTTTAAAATTATATATAACAATTTTCATATGACTACCAGCTGTTTTTTGCGGTCATATGTTTAAAATTGCAAAATGGTTGTCTACATTTATTTTTGAAGTGCACTCACAAATATAAATCTGCGAGACCAAATGCACAAGATTATGAATACCCTTAGTATATAAATTAGTAATCTGCTTTGGCAACAAATTATAAATAGTGCAAAGTGTGATTAGCATATATAAGACAGTTGTGTAATCTCAGAAGCCTTCATCGTCAATAAAAACGAAATTTATGAAAAGATAATTAAAAAACAACTCGTGCACGAATCAAAGAACGAGTAGAAAGGTTGGAATCAATGTCGCCTGAAATGTTATTTATACAAATATTTGTTTATTTTGTCCATATTTGGTCTCGTAGACTTTTATTTGCCACCTATTAAATAGGTTAAATCGGCGATGATCTGACAGGTGAAAAACAGACACATTTGCTCATAATTTATTCGAAGTATTTGTACCCCTTCTAAGCAAATATCCACAAAAAGATATCAGAATAGCTGGATTATTAGAAACCCCATTTCAGAGGGATCCACGGGTACATACTTTAAAAGAAACGAAATTAGAAGAACCTTCAACAAAACATTAAAAGCCAAAAGCGCCGGGATATGGCCCTATCACGAACAGAATGCTAAATAATTTTAACGTGTGCGGCTATAAATTTATTGTCCAGTTATTCAATGCGACTCTCCTATGTGACCACTTCCCAATCCAATGGAAATAACCTAAAATTATCCTTGACCCTGTATCCTTGGATAAGCTACTGAAGCGACTCCTCCCAACTATCGATTTAAAATAGCTTATTTCTTGTCATCAATTTGGATTCCGGAAAAATCACGCTACGATAGGTTAAATAAATCGTGTATATGCATTCGCACGCAACGCACTAAGAAAATAATGTTTTTCAGCCGCATTCCTAGATACCAAAAGGGCTTGCTGTACAAGTGTTGTGAGTCAACCTCACAATATATACTCAGTAGCGCTAAAGTTTCACTGTTAATAATAAGAAAATACGTTTATGTTATTAAGGCACACTTATAATATAAGAAAGATTGATAAATACTCTTAGGTGCGCATATTTAACAATTGAACTGCTATGAAATTTTACCTCTATGCATGGTCAGTACTATTGAAAAGTTAGCCAGTGAATTACCGTATTGGTAAACAATTGCAAGATTGTGCAAACGAAAGAGTAGAGCAACTGGAAAATAGGAGGTAACCCAATTCAGGATCAGTAAATAAATAATTCGAAAAGACAAAGCTCAGTGAAATGGACTTCGGCAGCTACAAAGAACGCCCTGCTAACGTCCAATGGGGAAGCATTAAATCAGATTTAGAAAGCTATAAGGCGTCCAGCTAACGTGCAATGCAAAAGCAGCATCCGGATAGATATAGACCGCAACGCAGCAAACATACCCTAACATTTTTGGCCCAGCCGTTAGGATCGGCTAACATGTGAGGATACAAAGAGCCTGAGATGGATTCAAAGCACTTCCAAGTGAGTCTGTACTAATTAAAAAGCAGTACTATTAACATTAGCGAACCGGAACCGCGGGTAAACTCTTATGAAAATATAGTCAAAGGAAATCCTCCCCTAAACAATTCAAATGAGCAAAACGAATCGTTAGAAAATTCATTGCAAACTTCCATGGCATCTATGACACAAACCATATGCTCTAAGCAAAATATGATGCAATAAATGATGCGAAACCAAAATATGATATTACAATCTCTATTGTCAAATCCATAAACACCATAAAAATCGCATATTGGAACGCTAAAGTGGAACACAGTTTCAGCTCAAACATTTTCTAAATTCAAACTCTATTGACATTATGCTAGTTTTGGAAACCCATCTCAATCAGAAAAATAGCTTAAATATAGATGGATACTAAACACCCTAGTGGTAAAGCTCGTGGTGGCACACCAATTTTAATTAAAAATAGAGTAAAACATTGCCCAATGTAAAATTTCAGCACTGTTTATATTCAAGCAACAAGTTTTAAAGTAACAAGAATATGTAAGTGAAATAATAATATAAGCAAATAATACAATATAGAGGAAGATCCATATAGGCAATTTTTTGGTACTCTCAGTAATAAATTTGTCGCCGCTGGAGATTTCAATGCCAAACATACGCATTGGGGCTCTTGCCTAGGAATTCCAAATAGGAGAAAGCTATTATCAACGAAAACTAAACTAAAGCTGGACTTTTTATCTTGTGGCAGCCCCACATATTGGCCTACAGATAAGGTAAGATACCAGACCTTATAGACTTCGGAGTCGCTAAAGGTTAAGACAACATTCACTCCCAAGTACAACAATCGCTAGATCTGTCCTCGGATCATACTCCTACAATAAATCACTTGGTTTGATTGGTTGAAATATAAAGTATTGTTTGGATTGGTTGAAATATAAAATATATCAGCTCGCATCTCAATCTGTCTGTATCCCTAAAAACAGACCAAGAAAAAAATGCAGCTGTGTATGCATTCACAGAATTGTTATCCCAAGCGGCTAAGGTAGCTACCCCGCCCAATTCACCTGTTCCTCGACAAGAATGCACTCCTTAAGATATACAATCAGTTTTATTAGAGAAACAATCAATCAGGCGCGAATGGCAAAAGTAGAAATCCCCAGCACTAAAAAGGCAATTACAATTTTGCACCAAAAAACTTCAGAGAGAGCTTCTGAAGGAAAATGAGCAAAGTGACTTCCAGCAATATATTGAAAATCTAACCACTAAAACAGCAACTAGTTATTCTATTTCGCGAGCAGCTAAAAACTTGCGATGACCAATAATTGCTGAGTCACCAATCCGTCTCCCAAATGGCGACTGTGCAAAAAGCAAGCAGTTTGGAATCATGAATAGTAAACCGTGCTATTCATGATTCCAAACTGCCTCACCCCAGCGATAACCAAAATATGTCAGGAATAGCAATAAAAAAAAAAATTGGTACACGCTATTAACGAATTAGATGTAAAAAAAGCTTCAGGGATAATGGGATAATATGCACTGGCTCATTCCCCTAAATATGAAAAATATCTCAAATAACGGTGATTCCCAAGCCTGGAAAAACCCGACAAAGGTCGAATCTTTTAGACCTATAAGCTTATTATTAATTTTTTCAAAGCTTTTAGAAAAGTTAATAACAAAGAGGATTAAAACTGCCATAAATGGAAAAATGTAATACCAGATCACCAGTTTGGCTTGCGCGAAAAGCACGGCACGGCTGAACAAGTTCCATCCAAAAAACTTACGAACGCAAAGAACACTTTTCTGTTGTGTTCCTCGACATTACCGAAGCATTCGAGAAAGTTTGGCATACAGGACTTTTACTAAAGCTAAAAAGCTACCTTTAAATTTATATATGATACTAGTAGGCTACCTCTCGTCTAGAAAATGTGTTATAAAGCACAAAAGTCTAATCTCAGCGGAAGACCCCATTCAAGCAGGAGTTCCTCAAGGCAGTGTGTTGGGTCCTCTGCTCTACACGCTATATGCTGCTAATATGCCAACCAATGAAAAAACCGTCATGATACTGTATTTTTTTGTTCCCACACGGACCCAAACATTGCATCCAAGCTGCTCCAAGAACACTTGAAGACTCTGCAGCACTGGATGGATTGTTGGAAAATCAAATTGAATGAAGATAAGTGAGTGCGTTTAACATTTACATTGTGAAAAAAACTTGCGCCCCAGTACAGATAAATTTGAAGCCTCTCTCTCAGTGCTCCGATACAAAATATTTCGGAATGCGCCTTGATCGCCAACTAACATGGTCAAACCACATTAACAACAAAATCATGCAGATAAAATTAAAAATGATTGAGCTTCTTAATAAGCAATTCAGACTAAACTGGATTACAAGATCTTACTTTATAAAGCCATAATAAAGCCTAGATGGACTTACATTATCCAACTCTGGAGTATAAAGTGTCCATCCTATGTTGGGAAACTACAACGGGCTCAATAAAAAAAATTAAGAATAAACTAAGAAAAAACTTTTAAAACTAATTTCGCTCGAAACAATGGCAACGAGTAAGTAAAATCTGTAAACTTTTTGTGTACATGAACTTTATTTGAACTTTGTTAAATTATTGTTAGTTCTAAATTAAATTAGAAGATCTAATAAAGGAAAATATGAAAAATAATATGTCTATACGAATCTACTTTAGTGATGTCCATGTCGCTCGTAGTTGGAAGCAAAATATCGTCTAATTCAGCCTCTAAACCGAATGCCACTACGTTTTGCGAAGGCATACGAGTATGTTCTAGATTTGATGATGACGCTGATGATTCTGGCTGCGTCTCCATCTCCACATTCTCTGTATTATCAGAATCCACTGGATTATCCATATTTTTTATATCTTAAATTAAAAAAAGGGTTTTTATTAGCACTGCACAGTTTATACACGAAACAATTATTTCTAAAACTTACATTTGCGGCAGATATTTTAAAATGCGTATTTAATTTGATGCTGTGATCGTTTACAATAAACTAACAAAAATGCGTCAAATGAACTGAAAACAATAGAAGAATAAAAAATAAGAAATAAAATAAATAGAATAAAATAGAATAAAATAAAAAAATAGAATAAAAATAAGAAATAGAACATTTTTATGATTTTGCGCTATGAACAACTGAAAATGGTAATTTATCAATATTTTCATGAAAAATTTTTACTTTCACAAGGCCAAAACTGCCTGAAGGAGCATTCCAATGCTTTTGCGATGTACTAGAGAGTTCTTAACTATTTTCTTGGCTACAATTTTTGTTTGAATATTGGATCGAAAATCTCAATGGTTTGGCTGTTATAGGCCAAAATATCCAAAAAAAACTTGACAAAAAGTGGTGAATTTTCTACATTTTCGACTTTTCGACCATGAAAACGAAGTTTTTTCTAAGTAATATGTTCAGAGAAATTGTAGCCCGAGACAATAGCTACAACTTTAATTTTGAAAATAAGTCAAAATTTCAAATACTTTACAAAATATGAGCCCAAGAAAATTTGCAAATTTTCCAAAAAAATAAAGTCTGAGAATAAACTGCAAGTCAAAATCTGGAAGCTCGATTTTCACCATAGACGTATTGTCTAGTGGACTGTTTTGCTCAGTGCAATCCCAAGAATCAGAAACACGAAGCGCCCATTAACATTTTTTTCCTTCCATACTAATCGCCCCACCCTAATGTCCATGCTTGGCTTTGCAATCATACTGCTCTGTGACAGCTTCCATACTGTTGGATAGGCATCACTGCGTAGAATTGTATATTACTACTATTTTTAGAAGTTCAATAATCGACTTCGATGTTTAAGGCTCTAGTTCCTGCCTTAGTTGGGATTTATCCCAGGCTTTTGAGTATAAAGAATATTTTTAAGCTTAAGTTCAATCGGATGACCCCTCCAGATAACTTTGCTAATTGCACCCCTAGTTCTTTGCATGTGAATACTTTTCCGCATCGTTTCTTGTCCTTTTATTAAGACGTTATTAGCCATTTTTCCATAGCAAGTAGTATTTATTTTAATTTAGTGCGAGGCTCTCCAAAAAATTTTAAATGCCTTTTCAATACATTCTTTTAGGATAAATCTTAGTTTTTTACTATATTTTGTCCTTTGTCCTTTGTATGTTGGAGTTTTTTTGCGGTGCGATATAATTTTTGTTTCAATGCTGTGAAAACCGGTATAAACTCTATAATTCGCAATATGTTCACCGACACAATTGCTACATTTGTTGACTTTGGCATTATGTTTACTCTTGCTACATTTAGATGATGCTTGTAGGTCGCCACAGATTACGCAAATGATTGGTAATGAAACTTTTTGTATGCCCATATTCTTCGCAGTTAAATCACTGCATGGGTCGCTTGTGATGCTCTTCAACTGTGATATTTCTATGCAAAAGGTACTGAAGATCATATATCAGATGTTTGTATATGTAGCAACTTTTTTTGTTCCCATCTAGTTGTTTAACCACATTTTCATATTTGGCCGTTATAAGTGTGGATTTTAGTTATAGATTTTGCCTTTTATTATAGAAAGCAAGTGAAAATTATTTTCACCAGCAATACGAGTTAGTTTTTTAACTAAAGAGCTATTGTTTATTTCTCTTAAATAAATTGGAGGTGGTATATATTTTCTTAATTGCTTTTACTACTTGAAACCTTGATGACTGTCACGAGAACATACATAATTTTCAATGTCACTAGAACATATATAATTGTCTAAAAAGTACTTTGAGAGTGAAAACATAGTTCTTTAAAGCATTCTTTTTATATGGTGCCTAAACCCTTTTATTTTTTTCCAAAGAAACTGAAAGAACAGTTTGTACTATCACGGACTGTATCCATTTTATAATATTAAACATCAAGAAAGTGAGATATTTTTGCAAAAAATTCGCGAGAAGTACGAAAGTGCGAATTCCACAGTGACAATGAACTTTTTAACAGACCAAATAGTACTTGTTATTCGCTTACTGGATACAGAATAAAAGCTGTGGATTGAAGATACTCTTGTCACTAGAAAGAGCAATAAATATGTGTCGCACAGCAGAAAGACAACAAAACAAAATGCAATCGTTGCAAAACAACTCACGGTGTGAAGAGTTGCTCAAAATGTCACTTTAAATTAGCGTGTCGATCGAAAATAAACAATAAAAAGTATACATTTATATAAAACAATATATGAGAGAAACAAATATATATAAAAAAAAAACATGAACACAATAGAGAGTTATACCGAAAGAAACAGCGATAATTCAGATTTCGGTATTGTTGGTAAGTGTCAGTAGCAATGTAAATACGATCGACAAAGAAGACTAGTGAACTATAAATGAGGTTTGTCACTGGATCCTTTTGTTACCACTGAAAGTTGCAGAAAATATCGGCGCTAACAGAAAGACAAGCGAAATAAAGTGTCGAAAAGCATGTGACGGTTGGTCAATAAATGTTGTTGGGCGAAACAGAGATAAAATATCGCGTTTTCAAGTCATTGAAGAAACTTACAGGCAAATTTTGTTGTCGACGATTGCGAAAGCTTACGTTTTGTGAAGAATGTGAACAAGCTAAAAAAAAGCAATAACAATTTGACGGACGGCAGAAAGAGCAACAAAACAAATTGCAATCGCTGCAAAACAGCTCACGAAGTGAAGAGTTGCCTAAAAGTTAACTTTAAATTAGCGTGTCGATCGAGCTAATCTTTTTTTTGAGATATCTTCCAAAGTGTCCAGAAATTTGTCGCCTGGGTAAGTGTGACTCCTTCTGGACAGCGCTGGACACGTGCATAACAGGTGTGCAATGGACTCTTCCTCCTCCTCGTCCATGCAACTCCTGCAGAAGTCGTTAGAGGCAATCCCCAGCCTACACCCGTGTGTGCCTAGAGTCCAGTGTCCCATTAGGACGCTAATTACGGAACTTATACTTCGTCTATTTATAGCCGCTAGGTCCATAAAGCGATTGAAATTTATCTCTTGCTAGGTTTGTCTAGCTATTTTATATCCTGAAAATTCAGCCTGGCGCCTGCCCGCTGTGCCTAAGGATATTGTATTTATTACCTTAGCTTACATGTGGCAATAGGAATACCGAAGTTCGAACTATCTGGTTCAATCGGAATGGTAGTACCCTCACGGGCAAGTTCATCCGCCTAACAGTTCCATGGAATATCTTTGTGATCGGGAACCCAGCACAGATGCAGACGGGTCTGCTTAGCTATCTCGTCTAAAAATCTTCGGCAGCTCTTGACGGCTTTTGAGGTGATAATGGCCGAATACAGGGAGCGCAAAACTGCTGAGATGTCGGACAGAATGCAAATATCATGTGCAGATACTTTCTTCTACCTTAGCCAAGACAGTGCTGCCTCAAAAGCCGCTACCTCTGCCTGAAAAACACTGAAGTGGTCGGGCATCCTAAAGGACATGTTAATGTCCAAATCCTCTGACAATACACCAACTCCCATCCTACTCTGTAACTTGGATCCATCTGTGTAGATGTGAACCCTTTCTACATGAGGAGAGATGCCATCTTTACCATTGAAGGCATAAATTGGTGTGATGTAATCGAAAGTCAGGAACACTTCACACGGCCCTGATGCCATCAGCTCTCGCGAAAAGAGGGAAAACCACCTTGGAATTCCTTCATAAGCTGGAGGTAGAGCCTTGAAAGGCTCACTTCTACCTTTTTCCAGCTCTCAGGAGAGATGCTTCTATCCGGGTCATTACGATCTATGACCGCCATGACCTTATGTCACTTCTGCACTTCGCTAAAAGACTTCGTGGTGACAGTACCACGATTTTTGAATTTTTGGGGTCCGTTGTGGGGTCTCCTCTAGGGACCGTTGACGTTTAGAAGCCTGCTGTATTGGAGCCTGAGACTCCTTCACGACTTTCGTCTCCCACCCGAGGGAAGTCGTCTTCTTCACTGTACTCTCCTTCTCTAGAATCCGCGACAAGCATTCTCTTTGTAGAACATTTTGCTTCTCAGAAACTCAGCAACACTACCGCAGCACGTGGCATTGATTGTGCCAGGCTCGTCGTCCTTAGCTGCAATAGCCGCCGCAGAGTGTAGGGGGGATTTTGGATTTTCATCCGAATTAGCGTTTAAAGACCGCTCATCAGTTTTTTTGGTTACAGATTTTTCCATCTGGTTCGTACGGCCTCTCGCTCGACAGGATTAATCTAAGGCAGCCAAAAATATTAAAGGGCAAGGGGTGGTCAATTTTGGCTGTGCCTCGTACCGCAGCAAGGCCGTCGTTACTACCTGAGTCTGACGGGAAGGGAAGCTCTGTCAAAATACAGTATAATTTACTTCCTGGCTCTAAAACAACATCCAATGGGCACGATCCCAAGAACACCCTGTATTAGGAGGGAGACAGTTCTTAGCTGGATTTCTCTGCAGTAGGCAGGCCGGCTATGCTAGCTCATTAAGAGCCGAATCTCCGCCATCCCAACCCATTGCGTCATTGCAATCATTTTAGCCTTCGTACCCCGACAAGGTGACTGCTCTTCACGAAGGTGAGCATGATAAACTGTTTGTGAAGTTTCTAGGCCATATCTTTATCGAGAATTGATAAAAAGCAAATAAAAACATGGTAAAGGCAATATGTTTCCTTGAAAAGCCTACTTGCGTGAAGGAGTTATATGTTTCCAGAAACCTTGATATTGCGCAAAATACCCAAATATCACTTCCAATTAGTGTTAACTGATATTTTCAAATTTTAGGGCGACGACTTTCTACTGATCGCTACTTAGGATTTATGGATTGCAAAGAGTGAAGATCAGGCAGAAAGCAAACCACAAACCGCAAACTACTAACCGCAAACTACAAACCGCAATCAGCAAACCACAAACCACAAACCGGAAATCAGAAACCGCAAACCGCAAACCACAAACCACAAACCACAAATTGGTGGTTTTTGTAGTTTTACAATTTTCGGGGCTGTTGTTGTGGGAAAGATGGACGCAGGTTGATAAGTCGTAGCTTTAGTCTCAAGTCTATCACAAATTTTGTGGTTTTCGTAGCATACTTTATGTATACATTGAAATAAAGCTTTAATTGTTTTGTGAATAACATGTTTTTTTGTTATGTGGTTTTCTCAAGCAAAATTTTCTGAGTTTGTGTTGAACTGAGCCTGGTAAAAATTTTTAACAGCGGCTGGATGTAGACTCAGGGGCTTAGGCTTGGTTGGCGTTGGGGTTTTGCTACTGCTACTGCTTGAATAAAAAGAAATCAAGCAATATTTGTTTTGTGAATTAAATGTAGTATTTTTGTTATGTAGTTTTTAGTTATTTTTATTTTTAAACGCGTAAAGCCGCATTTCGAATTGCTTCATATAATTACATTGTTTCTACTTTTACTGTCAAACGAGCGACCGAGCGTGAAAACTTCGATGTATGAAAACGCCGTGCGAGATCTTATCTCGTAATAAAGGAATGCTGGAAAGTAGAAGAGAAGGGAAGATGGATAAGCAGATGAGCGTGCTCCAGCGGAGATTACGCTTATGATTGAGCAAAAAAATTTTTCGTACATTGCGACAGCTAAAGCAGCGAAAGACGCACGAGTCGCCGAAAGACTAAATTGAAAAATTGTATGCTGATTGACTCGAGTTTGAGTAAAAAATTTTGGTCAGAAGCGTCAGTAACTGCAGCATACATAACAAACTATGTTCCCTGTAGAGCAGAATTTCGATGTCCTGAAGAAATTTGGACAAATAAAAAGCAAATTTTAAAGCATATTCGTGTATTCGGAGGTAAAGCCATGGGGCATGTCCCAAAAGAAAAACCCAAAAAATTGATCCAAAATCGGTCGAATGTGTAATGGTCGGATACTGCAACGAATCAAAAGTATATCGGTTATATAATTCGAAAACGCATTAAATTATAACAATCCGCGATGTTTTTTTTTATAGAAAAGGGCGTTAATTCAGAAGGCGAAAATAATTTGTTCTCTGCCATGTCAGACTCGAATAACGCTCTGAATTCAGAGGAGGAAGAGCTTCGAGAAATTTCGAACGATTTAAATTTAGAAAAACACGAATCAAATGAGAAGGTCGCAGTTTCAACAGACTTCGAAAGCACTGATTCTGATGAAGGCGAGAATGCAATTTTAAGACGATCTGAGAGACTTGAAGGTAAGCGAGTGGAGGACAATTTTTCTGCGTTTGAATATTTTTCGTAAGACCAAGAAACTATTTACGACACACTTTCTGGTCAAATGCGGACGATTGGAAAATAGCGATTAATGATGAAATGTATTCCCTCAGATCGAATAAACCATGGGTGTTGCCTGAAATACCTCAAGGAAAGAAAGCTATCAAATTTAAGTGGGTGTTCCAGACCAAAGTAAATTCCAATTACATATTAATTCGACGAAAAGCTAGACTAGTTATAAAATGTTATAGTCAAGTAAAGGGTGTAGACAGTGATGAGACTTTCGCACCCGTTGTCAGATACACGTCTATACGTCTATTGCCGGGTATTGCTGCCAAACAAGACTTGATACTTCATCAAATGGATGCCGTTATGGCGTTCTTGAACGCTGAATTGAAAGAGGGGATCTAACGGGTCCGCCAAATAACTTTTTTTTTTTTAATTCTATAAAAAAAAAACTACTGGATATTTTCTCAAATTTCTTTTTTTATTTGAAAGTACAATCCTTCCGGTTAATAATGGAAAATAATTTCATTCAGATGGCTGCCTCGGCTGGCCATGCAGTAGCCTACACGATCGGTCCAATTTTAAGCACATTATCGATTATGTGCAGCTGTACTTCACCAATGGCTTCACGAATATTGTCCTTTAAAGCGTCAATTGTCTCTGACTTGTCGGCGTAACACTTATCTTTGAGGGCACCCCACAAATAATAGTCCATCGGTGTCAAATCGCAGCTCCGAGGCGGCCAAACGACATCAGCTCTGCGGCTAATAATGCGATCTTCAAAAATAGGGCGCAAAACATCGAGCATTTGGCAAAATCGGCATCTTCTGTCGCAATATTTCCCAGCATTGTTCAAGCGTATATAAAACCATATTCGTTCAGCGGAAGGATAAAACTAATTATCTGTCAAATCAGACATGAGCTAAGTGTTACCATTCATGAAATAAGCACTAGTTGAAAAAAAACGTTAGATGGCGGACCCGTTATATGACACAACCAGATGGATTCGATGATGGGTCGGGACGCATGTGCAAGCTTGAAAAATGTATTTATGAGCTTAAGCAGTCTAACTATTATGGAAGGTAAAGTTTAATTACACATTATTGAGTGTAGGGCTGAGACGTAGTAAAAGCGACCAATGTGTTTACTATCGAACGAAAGGCAACGAGAAGCTGCTCCTATTCGCAAACAACATTAACTACTTACACAAGCTGAAGAAAGAATTGGGATCGCAATTTCCGATGAAGGGCATCTGCGAAGTTTCATCAGTCTTGGGTATGGGTGTTACCAGAGACAAAGGTAAAAATACAGCAAAAATGTTCCTGCTGAATCAACCGATTTGATTTGCACGACCGTAATCCGATTTCAACTAGAATCGACTCAAATCAACATTTGAATTCGGATATGTGTTCTACTAGCGCAGATGAAAAGCTCGAGATGGGAGAAATTCTATACATGCAAGCTGTAGGTTGTTTACTTTTTGCTTCACAGATAACCCGTCCAGACATTGGCTTTGCTGTTAATTTTCTGAACAGATTTTATCTGAACCCAGAAAACGCACATTGGTGTGCAATAAAACGAGTCATGAGGTATTTGAAGGAACCATAGATAAACGTCTTGTTTGCACAAAGAAGGCAAGCGATATCACTGGGTTCTGTGATGCTGATTGAGGCAGCGGCGTTTGCCAAAGGCGATCAACTACTGGCTATGTTTTCAAATTCCAAGGTAGTGCAATATCTTGGTGCACCCGCAGCGTATTTTTGCCCTTTCATCGGCTGAGACCGCATTCATGGCCATCACGTCGGCAATCCAAGAATCAGTATGGTTACAATGGTTTCAAGACGAATTGGAACAATCTGCTTTTAAGGCGCTGATATTACATACCGACAATAAAAGCGCAATTCAGGTTACGACAAACGATTCTTACTCGCCTCCCACGAAGCATGTCGATATCTAAGGCAAAATCATTCAACAACATTTGGAAAGCGGTTAAATTAATCTGCGGTACCTTCCAAATAACGTCATCCCTTCTGGTATCCTAACCAAAGGCGTCGCTAAAATGAAGCTTGAATATCTTTCTGCAGCTCTTGATATGTTTAAACCCTTTACCTTTAAAAATGGTAAATAGGGTATACTAATTTTATGCTTTTGAGAGGGGTAGCAATTTCAAGAAGGAGGCGTGGTAGGTATGGATATATATATATATATATATATATATATATATATATATATATATATATATATATATATATATATATATATATTTATATATATATATATATATATATATATATATATATATATATATATATATATATATATATATATACAGATATGATCAGATCACTTTCTAACAATTTTTATTTTGTCTGTCCGTTTGTCCGTCTCTCCGTCTGTGGCCACTTTTTTCTCCACCGTTAGAGCTATCTTAATGAAATTTTGACAAAAATACAGAACCAGATTGCTATATGGATCGATTTGGACAAAGACCACGCCTACCTCCCATATAGGGAACTTTTTCACCATTTTTGAAATGACGATTATTTCGGTCCAATTGATGGAATCGTCAGTTACGGAGACGTGGGTCCAACTAAACACTACGCAAAAAGTGGGCGGTATATATTAACTGCCACGCCCATATAAATAAATATTCATAACTTAAGATCTGGTAGAGATTTACGGACGAAATTTTAAGGGAAAGAACTTGTGGACATTATAAGAGTAAATCCAACATATAGGGTTGATAAGGGAAAAGAGACGCCCACTTTGATATAAGGAACTTTCGGGTCTAAAATTAAAATTAACCTACCTATGCTCATATTTATGCCATCGCAATAAAAATTGGCAGAAATATACATGGGGTCCATAATATGTTGGGTGCAGAATATGGAGATCATAATGCAACTGTCACGACCAAAATTAAACAAAAATTATTACTAGGTTCCTATACAATATTCACCAACGAAATTTCACAGGAAGATTGCGGGTGCTATCGTTAAACACCATAAAAAAACGGGCGTGTAATTTTTACAGCCACGCCCACTATTGACATATTATTATCACTTACGATCTATACATTATTTTTGGACGAAATTATATATTGGTACGTACGTATATGGACGCTACAAAGCCATATACAAGATTGGGGGCCAATCAGATGAAGGATGCGCCTCCCTCCCATATAATGATCTTTGAGGACCCCATCTAAAAATAATTACCCATCTATGCTTCTAGTAATGATATATGAATGCAAATTGGTAAATGTATACATTGTGTCTGTACTAGCATGCATTCCAAATATGGGTCCCACAATTATACAAAAATGATTACAAGGTTCCTAGAAGATTCTTTAACGAAATTTCACAAGAAGGTTACATCAAACACCACACAAAAAATTGCGGTTTATTTTTAGAGCCACGCCCACTATCAACATATTATTATAACTTACGACATATCGATATATTATTATAACATACATATATTGACTTACTCGCGAAAGCAAGATTGTTCGGATGTGTTTTTCAGTTGCTCCTCAATTATTTGGTGATTTAAGGTGAAATAATTTAATATTTCAAAATAGACGCACAATACTGGTGGTTGAATAAAAGTCAGTGAGTGAAATTGGCAAAAGGAGTTTGTGCGAAATATCAGTTTTTACACTTAAAATTTGAATGTGTGTTAGCTTCTAATAAAGAAGCGGAACTATAGCGGTTAGTGGATGAGCGTACTGCACTCTCCCACTCACCCGGTGCGCTCTCCTGTTTAGCGCATGCGCTCTCAAAGTGTGCCTGCACTTGCACCATCGCCTGATCTGCCTCAGTCGCTTTCCCAGTAGCGTCCGGTAATCGCGCAACTGAGTGAGTACAGTATGTTACCTTCTCTCCCCAATGCAAGGTCGGATGCTCTCGGCATGACTGTCGATAGCGGTTTGACGACGAATGTGGATCGCTCACCACCTTTGCTAGCAAAACAAAGACAGGCGAGCGGAGGTAGCATGGGCCCTCATGCGACTGCAACTCCACAGCGTACAATTGCGACTGCACTTAACAATGCAAGTGCAAGTACACAAAGATTGCACTCAAACCTGAAACAATGTCCAAAGGTGTCTCTGGCACGTTCTGCGCATGCGCCCTCTTGGAGCGCTCAATGTTCAATACCCAGCCCAACGGCGTCCACAACTAAAGAGTGCAAACGGGTTCCATCCACGTCTCTCTCTCACTCGTCCGATCGTGCTAGAACAAATTCGCCAACAGTGGCTGAGCGCACTTTCAATACTGAAAATACACTCACACCAACCATCAATGCAAACCACTCAACCAAAATTTGTTCAAGCAACCCAGCAGGGAAAAGTGGAACATCACAAACTGGTGTAGATAGGTATATCCTTATAAACAAACGCAAGCGAAGCCCAAAATCGAGTGGCATCAAAACTAAAATCGCAAAAATCTGTAAAACTAGCGAGAGCCTACTCTCTAGTAATAATCGCTTCGCACTACTTCAAAGTGCTGAGGCAGACGCACCCAAACCTAATATTGTATTTAAACAACCTCCCATTTACCTACGAGATCGTAACTCCATAAAATTTTCCATGTCACCCCTCTTGTTAAAGGAAATATCCAGGAAACAAAAATTCAAATACATAGTGAGAGCCATTATAGAGTGGTTATAAAAAATTTCGACACTGATAAAAAAAGCTACTACACTTTAAAAGTAGCAAATGCCTTACCATCGTCATAAAGGGACTTGAATCGGATATTCCCCCCGCTGAAGTCAAAGAAGCATTACATGAAGCAGGGTTCGCTGCCCGCTTTATTATAAATATTATTTATTTATTTATTTATTCTTTTTTATTGAATCTTCTAATAATATCTTAGAACTAACAATAAATCTTCATAGTATATTTAACATTTCACTTTTAAATTCAAATCAATCATTACCAACCTCCCAGTGCCAGTGCTTTGAGGAGTTATGGTATATGAAAAGAAGTAGCGCAATACTTAAATAATAGCGTAATGAATAAGCTTAAAATCTAGTTTGTTGCTAAGCGCAGCACGTCCATCCTTTTCAGGCGGGTGTGTCCTTGATGCTGTAGTAGGCGCCTCGCTAATGCATTGGGATCCTTGTCTAGCTTTGCTAAGTAAGATTCAGCAAGTCAGGAAACTTCTTTAGTTACATACGGGATATGTAAATCTCTGTGGATGTTAACGTTTTTGATGTACCAAGGAGCATTTGTAATCATTCGAAGGATTTTCGATTGGGCTTTTTGTAGCTTTTCGACATTTGAGGGTGAAGCAGTACCCCAGAGTTGGATACCGTAGGTCCATATGGGCTTGATAATGACTTTGTAGAGTAGAACTTTAAAGTCCAATTTGAGTTTGGACTGCCTGTTCAAAAGCCAGTTTAGCTCGTTTATTTTGAGTTTAATCTGAGTAATCTTTGCCCTTATATGCTTTGCCCAAGTAAGTCTGCGATCTAAATGCATTCCTAGATATTTAGTTTCTGTCACCTGAGGGATCGACTTGGTGTTAATTTGCACAGGGGGGGAAGTACTCCTGCATAGAGTGAATGTGACATGAACGCATTTCGACTCATTGACTTTGATTCTCCAGTGGTCAAACCATTCCTGAATCATGTTGACGTGTACTTGGAGAAGTTTTGACGCCTCTTTCGGATTTGTGTGAGTACACAATATGGCTGTGTCATCGGCAAAAGTATAGGTGATAGTCTTGCCGTTTGTTGGCATATCTGCAGTGAACAACGTATAGAGCAGAGGGCCTAATACGCTGCCTTGCGGTACACCAGTTTGTATAGGGTATTCATCTGAGATGAAGCTTTTTTGTTTCACCACAAAGCGTCTACTTGAGAGATAGCTTTCGAGCAATGTGTAGATGTTAAGAGGTAAGATACATTTCAGTTTGTGCGATTTTTCTCTAAACCCAAACTGGTGGTTTGGTATAACATTAGACTGTTTGACAACGTCTTTAATACGCTTTACTATCAAACTTTCAAAGAGTTTTGAAAAAATTGATAGCAGACTAATTGCTCTGCAGGAAGAGAATTGCTGGGAGCTCTTTTATCATTTGGTCCGTAATCAGGTCACGCCCTGGAGATTTTTTGGCATTGAGTTTTTTGATAGCGTTTTTCAGCACCTTTTAGGCAATCGAGATACCATTGACGCTTGGGATAGCATCAACTGCCGTTAGAGAACGGTCGGAACCAGCAAGATTAGTGGTGAGAACTTGCTCCAAATGATTTGCGAATGCTATTCCCTTTTCTGCATCACTTCTTGCCCAGTTGCCGTTGGGAAGGCATATTGGTGACTCCATTTAAATGGGTTTTTTCGAGTTTTTGGCAGCTCGCCATAGAGAATAGCTTGAGGCTTCTGTAGGACAGAGGGTCTCTACAAACTCGTGAAACTAGGAGGTTTCCTTTTCTTTTAGAAGGTGATGCAGTTTTTTAGTACATTCATTCAGTTTCTTCTTCAGAGAAGGTGATCTCTACAATTGCCATTCTCTCCTAAGAGATCTTTTTTCGGAGAGGAGCTTCAGAATGTCTTGGGGAGTACACTCTTGTCGGGTTTGAGCCTTAGAACGTGGTGTAGCAATTTTTACTGTTTCGGATAGCAATTGAGTGAAATTGAAAATAGCGGAGTTTATTTCCTGCTAAGATGTGAACTTATGAACATCTTATATTTAAGCCAGTCTGTATTCTTGTAGTCGAAACTACCACTCACGTTTTTCTGATAGGAGTTTTCAGAAAAGATAGTTATTATTGTGGGAGTGTGATCAGAGGACAGCTCCAGAGATGAATGCACAAGAGAGTGTACATTATTTATACCTCTAGTAATGGCGAAGTCAATAAGATCTGGAATCTTCTGTTTGTCGGATGGCCAGTATGTAGGCTTACCATTGGACAAGACATTAAGACCAAGAGCATTTATCGCAGAGAAGAATTTTCTGCCTTTGGGAGTTACTAAACGTGAGCCCCAATGAGTATGCTTTGCATTAAAGTATCCAGCAGCAATGAAGTTAGCATCGAGAGTACTAAAGAATTGTTTGTATTGCTGCTCATCTATATTAAACCTTTGTGGGCAATAGATGGATGATACTGTCAAGCATTTGACGTATTCTTCGAGCTGAATAGTCGTCGCTTATAGATAATCGGTACAGTATCCTTGCATTGGGAAATGCTTTATTCTATTCTTGATCAGAATGGCTGTACCACCACGTGCTTTGCCTCCGGGGTGTTTGGTGTCATAAACTTTGTATCCCGCTATCTGGAAACAGTTTTTCTGAGTAAGGTGAGTTTCAGATATTAGCATCAAATCTATTGAGTTATCGTTGAGAAATAGTTTGAGCTCATTTTTGTGCTGACTTATGCCATTTGCATTCCAATGACAGATTTTCAGTGCGTTCATGGTTTTGTTAATAGGGATTGCAAAAGCATGTTCTGATTACGTATCATGTCTTGCATCATACTTTGCATTGAGTACATAAGTTTGCGTCATATTTGCGATGAACTCTTGTAAAGTCTTTTCAAGAGTACTCTCATCATTTTTAGGGTTTACTGGTGGGGTACCTTTGAGAATATTTGCGTAAGAAATACTTGAAGGCTGTGCTTCACTGGCACAGATTTGACGCAAAACTGTTACAGGAGGAACAGTTTTAACTTGTTTTGGCTGAGGTGCAAATTTCGTTTTTTAAATGAGCGTATACAATGCAGCCTCTGTAGTTTGCAGTGTGATTTTCACCACAGTTGCTGCATTTTTTGACACTGGAGTCGTCTTTGGGCTTTGTGCAGTTTTGTGACATGTGGAGATCACCACAAACGACACATACAAAGGGAAGTGTACAGTATTTTCTAGTGTGCCCAAATTCTTGGCAGTTCAGGCATTGAACTGGTTGATTGAGTTATCGTTGAGAAATAGTTTGAGCTCATTTTTGTGCTGACTTATGCCATTTGCATTCCAATGACAGATTTTCAGTGCGTTCATGGTTTTGTTAATAGGGATTGCAAAAGCATGTTCTGATTACGTATCATGTCTTGCATCATACTTTGCATTGAGTACATAAGTTTGCGTCATATTTGCGATGAACTCTTGTAAAGTCTTTTCAAGAGTACTCTCATCATTTTTAGGGTTTACTGGTGGGGTACCTTTGAGAATATTTGCGTAAGAAATACTTGAAGGCTGTGCTTCACTGGCAGAGATTTGACGCAAAACTGTTACAGGAGGAACAGTTTTAACTTGTTTTGGCTGAGGTGCAAATTTCGTTTTTTAAATGAGCGTATACAGTGCAGCCTCTGTAGTTTGCAGTGTGATTTTCACCACAGTTGCTGCATTTTTTGACACTGGAGTCGTCTTTGGGCTTTGCGCAGTTTTGTGACATGTGGAGATCACCACAAACGACACATACAAAGGGAAGTGTACAGTATTTTCTAGTGTGCCCAAATTCTTGGCAGTTCAGGCATTGAACTGGTCCAATTCGCTTGTGGGGTTCTTCTACAGAGATATTTCTATGTAGAAGATAGCGGAGGTTGTAGATCGGGTGTGATTCGCCTTTTCTCAAGTTCGAGTCGACTGGCAGTAGCTCAACGCGAAAGAGCGGTAGTGGAATCTTATCTTTATTGCGTATGTTAAACAGAGAGTTTGCGGTAAAACCCTCTTGTGATAGGGCTTCTCTTATTTCGTTGACATCTACGTCAGCTTCGATTCATCTAAGGACAACAACAGTGCCTCTGCTACTTTTAAGCTGGTAGGTGTAATAATTTTTTTTCTCTGTGTCAAAGAGATTGATGACTTTGCGATAGCTTGATTCGATATATAATTGAATTTTGGTTTCATTTATTTTGCCTTTTATTATTGGGACAACATGAAAGTTTTTAGCACCAATTAGAGTAGTTAGAGTTTTTACGAGAGCATTAGAGTTGCGCTCCCTTAAATAAATTGGTGGGGGCTTTACCTCTTTTAGCACTTTCTGGGTAGAATTGTCTTCGGCATTTGCAATAGGTGCAAACCTGTTAGAAGCGAGTGGATTCTTTTCAGGAGCAGAATCATTAGATTTAATCTGCTTTGCCGATTTTTGAGACAATTTTTGAGGACTCAACTTGCGCTTAACCACAATATAGCGGTCCATACCAGTTGCCGAACCTTTTCCTTGGTTGGCTGTAGCATGCATGTTTTTTTCTTTGCCTGTAGCGCTATGTGTATTGTTGAGAGGTTCTAATGGTGAGGGAGTGTTGCTTTGCATACTCCACGGCAAAGTGTTTACCGACCCAGAGCCAACAATAAGCGTACTTACATTTTTGCAGCAGTCGTTACTTACTGTAACGTGCTCAAGCTGAAAGCCAGCGTTAGCAGAGCCAGAGAGGGAGAGCTGTTTATGGGAGCAATCAGATACTGAAGACCTGCGCTGCCTACCGCTGCTGTCGAATTGCGCTATAAGTGTATTCATTTCACTTGGCGAGAGATCGCAACCGTTTTTATTTATGTTCACGCTGTTGTTATTGTTTTGTTGTGTTTGCGCATCGGTTGTCTTCGTTGCCGTTGCGGCACTAGCTGAACTCGCGGGTAAATATAAAAAATCGCAGCAGAATCCCTCAGCCTTTGTTTCGCATAGAATTGGATCCTGAAACCCAAAAGCTTAAAAAAGGAGAATTGCATAGTATTTATAATCTCCGCTATCTTATCCATCGTATAATTTCAGTGGAGGAGCCTCTCAAACGAAACGGCTCAGTTCAATGAGCTAATTGCCAAGAATTTGGGCACACAAGGTCCTACTGCACTCTTCGTAGTGTATGTGTTGCCTGTAGTGATTTACACCCCACTTCAGAATGTACGAAGACTAAAACTGATAGAGATGCTAGAAAGTGCAGTAATTTTGGTGGTGACCATACTGCCAACTACAGGTTGCCCTGTATACCGGGAAATTAAGAACAATGACCCTTAGTTAAAGAATAAGCGCACTCAACCTAGTCCAAATATACCTCCCATTACACAACCACAGATGTCAATCCCATACCCCGACACAGGGACGACGTATGTAGGGGTACTTAAGTTAGGGAAGGATCAGCAGCCCGAGACTGGTTCAAATCTGCACAATTTTGAAGGAATGATAACTCACACAATGTATGACGCAGCTCATGACCTCCATACAAACAATGATTCAAGAAATGCTGAGAAACCAAAACCACCTCATGCAGCTTCTGCTATCTCCGAAATGAACGTACTTAAAATCTGTCAATGGAATGCAAATGATGTTAGCCAGCACAAGTTAGAAATCGACTAATTTTTACTCACTAATGAAATGGACATACTTCTTATATCCGAAAGCCATCTAACCGAAAAACACAATTTTTACATACCGGGATATAAAATATATGATATAAAGCATCTCGCTGGTAAAGCCCATTGTGGCACTGGAATCCTAATCAAACAAAGAATAAAACACTTCGCTATGGAAGAATACAACAAGGAGTACCTACAAGCAACATCAATTTGTCTGGACGGATGGGAGGAAATCTTAACAATATCCGCTGTGTAATGCCCACCTAGATTTAAAATAACAAGCAACCAGTTCTCAAATTTCTTCTCCAAACAACAACACCAAATAGAAAACAATTATATAATTTCATACTTTCTGACACCAAGATTAATATTATCTCTTCAGGACAACCATCGTACTAGCCGACAGACCCACGCAAGATCCCTGACCTTATTGATTTTGGAATTGCTAGAAAAGCAAAACGAGAGCAAGCCAAAGTAGAACACCTTAACGACCTCTCTTCAGATCACTCTTCTATTATAATACATCTGAAGAAAAATTTACGCCCTACATACGATTTCACACCCATTAAAACTAACTGACTGAAATACAGAAAATACATCAGTAGTCATCTCAGCCCAATCCCACGTCTCAAAACTAATGCGGACATTGAATCATTTCTGGAACAATTTACCTCGACCCTAAGATTAGCTGTGCTCCACTCTGCGAACAAGCGTGAGAACAACTGCAACAGCATCCGTCGCCCACAAACTTCAACGCAAATCCTTACTGTAAAAAGGAGGATACGTCGTGAAAGGCAAAAATCCAGGTTCTCTTGCGTAAAACGGAAGTTGTCTATTGCCAGTGAAAACTTGAGAAAAGCCTTGCGTCTAGAATCAGCTCATTGTCTGGAGCAATATATCCAAAACCTTTCTCCGACTGACGTCACCAATTACTCTCTGTGGAAAGCTGTCAGAGAAACGAAACCAAATACACGCGGAATTCCACCGATTCGTACAAAAAACGGAAACTGGGCAAGAAGCGATGATGAAAAGGCTGCTGTTTTCGCAGCACATTTAAGATATATTTTTACCCCCAACCCACCTCGCAATACTAATAACCTAATATTAATCCCCTCGCCAGATACAACATGCACGCCTATTAAACTAAAAACAAAAGAAGTAAGTAATGCAATTAGTAACCTTGCTCTTAACAAAGCCCCAGGACACGACCTCATTACTAGAAAAATGATCAAGGACTTGCCCCAAACGGACATCATCTTACTTACTTCACTTTTTAATGGCTTGTTGTGCTTAGAATCCTTTCCTAATGCCTGGAAAGTTTCAGTAATCTCAATGATCCCGGAACCAGGAAAAACCTCTCCCAATCGTCATCATATAGACCGATTAGCCTCCTGCCTATCTTATCAAAACTTCTAGAAAGGCTTTTTCTTGCAAAACTAATGCCGCATATAAACGAAAAACGCACTATTCCCACTCACCAATTTGGCTCCCGCGAACAATAGTACAATAGAGCAGGTTCATCGAATAGTGAACGAGAGCAATATTGTTCAGCCGTCTTTTTAGATGTGGCGCAGGCGTTTAAAAAGGTCTGGCACGAGGGGCTTATTTACAAAATCAAAAACACTGTTGCCCACAAAAGTACACCAAATATTGGAATCGTATCTGAGGGGCATAAAGTTCAATGTAAGGTAGAATAATGCTTACTCTAAATGCTATGACATTAAAGCTGGCGTTCCACAAGGAAGCGTGCTAGGTCCGGTGTTGTATATACCTCAGATCTGCCTACCAATAAATACATAACAACAGCAACTTTCGCCGATGATATGGCTATCCTTAGCATTCATCCAAATTCCAAAATCGCATCCCGTGACTTAGAAGATCATCTGGTCCTAGTAACAAATTGGTTGGCTGACTGGCGAATTAACGTTAACTAGTCGAAAAGTACGCATATTACCTTTACTATAAAAAAAGGTACATTTTCCGGCCATAAATCTAAATAACGTTCCTATTCCACAAGCAAAGGAGGTTAAGTACCTATGAATTCATCTTGACTCACGTTTGACCTGGAAGCGCCACATCGAAGTAAAAAAAAAAAAACAAATGACTTTGAAAGCAAATAGCCTACACTGGCTCATGCACGAAAATTCCAGGTTGAGAGTAGAATACAAAGCACTCCTGTACAAAGCCATTATAAAACCAAATTGGACTTACAGTAGCCAGTTGTGGGGTGGCGCAAGCAACTCTAATATAGAATTGATACAAAGAGCACAGTCCAAAATTCTAAGAACCATTACTGGCGCGCCTTCGTTCATAAAGAATACCAACATTCACAACGATCTGAACATTCCGCTCGTAAAAAAGGAAATTTTCGACGCCAACTTAACATATGCACAAAAAATCAAAGAGCATCCAAATTATCTAGCTAGAATACTAGCATGTAACAGGGTTCCAAGTCGCCTAAAACGTACGAAATCACAAGCACAAGTAACAGAGACACCTTAATCATGTACAAACACTAATATAACATTTATTACGGTAACTAACATATAACATTGTGATTACTAAAAAGTACTAAGCATTGGCAAGGTGTATTATTATTAATTATTTAGTTTGTAAGATATGCTATTCTTACTTATTGTTAGTCTAAGCTTAGAAGATATAATAAAAAATATAAATGTTGGAAAAAAAACATGTGCGGTACGCTGAGACATTAGGCAGTGTTGGTTTGAAATACATTGTAATATTTTGAGTACACTACATCTCTACCGTTTTGAACAATTTTTTTTTTTTAATACTTTATACTTATGGAAAGTATTTCTAAAGTTGTGATTGTGTACAATTTCTTCTTTGTTCTTAAAAATAATGGTATTATTTACTCCGTTACAATTTACAAATATAAAATTTATATGGACCGTCATAAGGACTGTCTGATTTATGTCTACAATTATTTCTTAAGAATTCTGTATCTCCTATTTCATATTCTATATTTTTTGTATTTTTGTCATATGTTTCTTTTCTTATTATCTTAGCATTAATTTATAATTTTCTAGCAGTTTCATATGCATATTTGAGTCTAGTTCTGGGCTCTGTAAGGTAGCTATCCAAACCATAATCTTTTTTTTTTGTCTCATGCTTCTGTTGGCATTCTTGATAGCTTGCCATATATCAGCTCGGCTAGTGTGTTTCCAGTGTCTGTATGCGGTGTATTGTTGTACATGAATGCACAGTATGGTAACCATGTGTCCCAATCGTTGTTGGTTGAAAAAGATAACATTAACTCTTTGATTATATTGCCCGTAACATTTCATGATCGTACGGTGTTCATAGAGTGCGTTTAATGCAAGGATGTTGCATATGTTTTTATAAGCTCATTATTGTATTCTGAACCTCTGTGTGCCCTGATCGTTGTGAAAATTCCATACCTCAGCACTATAATGTCTACTATGGCTCGTGCTAATTCTGTTTCTGTACATATACATACATCTACAAATATTCTATTTATATATATTTGTTTTGTTTACAGTGAGTTAAGAAAATCAATTTGGCCAAAACATGGAAATTTCAAACGAAGGTTTTCGTTATTATTTTATTATTATTATTTTTCATAACTTTCGACTTGGATTATCTCAACACGAATGTGTCGATGAACTCAGTTCTTTGTATGACGATAAAGCACCATCAAAAACCGCAGTATATCGCTGGTATAGTGACTTCAATTGTGGTAGTAGTTCGGTCGCCGACGAAGAAGGTCGTCCAAAATCGGTTGTTGTGCCACAAAACATCGATGCAGTGCGTGAACTGATAATGCAAGATCGTCATGTGACAAATCGTGAGATAGAGGACACCTTGGGCATGAGTTCCACTTTCATACATTCAATATTGCATGAACATTTGGCTGTAAAAAAGATATGTTCACGTTGGATCTCACATAATTAGACAATCGCTCAAAAAAAGTCTCGTGTCAATTGTCGTAAGGAAATGATTAAAAAGTTCGACCGTGGTGCTTCCAAATACTTGTAGAAATCGTGACAGGTGACAAATCATCGATATATGCGAATGATCCGCAAACACAACAACAATCGACCGTGTGGGTATTCCAAGACGAGCTAAATCCAACAAAAGTTGTTCGTGGAAGAAGCACAGTGAAGCAAATGGTCGCCTCTTTCTTCGGCCGAATGGGTCATATGGTCACTGTTCCGCTTGAGGAACGTAGCACGGTCAATTCTGAGTGGTACACGACCATTTGTTTGCCGGAAGTCTTCGGAGAAATTCGTAAAACCAACCGCCAAAGACGAATCATTCTCCATCATGACAATGCGAGCTCTCACACATCTCGTCAAACAGGTGAATTTTTGAGCAGTCAAAACATTGAATTGATGACTCATCATCCGTACAGTCCTGATGACACCTAATTGCTTGCCACCCAATTGCTTCTTCTTGTTCCCGAATATCACTGAGTGGTCAATGATTAACGAGTGCCGAAGAAGCAGTTGAAGCGTCCAAAAACCATGTTTTGGATGTGTCTCAAGAGGAATGGAAAAACTGCTATGACCAATGGTTTGAACGAATGCAAAAGTTTATTGATATTCAAGGGGAATATTTTTCACTATGGTTAGTGCGCATTTTACACGCAAATTAATCAAAAATAATTGTAATTTGCTCACCGTATGCCGCCTTTTTAACAAAATTATTGTAAATTTAAGATGCCTGGGAAAAGTCATTTAATATGACTCAGTTGGTGTACTATAACCACCGCATCCGAAAAAGTGTCCAAGAATTGTCCGAGATGTTTCCTTTGACCAGCTAACTATTATATATAATATTTTAGATCGCGTAAAAAAGGATGCTAGTCTGGTATTAAAACCATCGCACTTCTGTGCGCACAAAATATCAGATAGAGCAGAATGCATTTTGATAAAGAAAGTAGTCGAAAATCCGCAGATTTCTACGAGAACCCTTTCAAGTCAACTCAAAGAAGAATGTGATCTTGCGGCTACCTAAGGCAGCTCATGATAAAGTAGTTCGAAAAAACCCAAGGCTTTCCACACAGTACATTGAAAAGCGATTGTCTTTCGCTAGGATGTACTTTGTCAAACCGAATGACTATTGGTATGAAGCTATATTTTGCGATGAGACCAAAATCATGCTTTACTATAATGGTGGGCTTAATAGAGTGTGGCGACAACCTTTAAAATATTGGAAAATAGAAATATATTATATTCCAATATTTAAATTCCGCAAACTTTCTGTCATGGTATCGGGATGCATATATAGTAAAGGAGTAGGAGAACTAGATTTCATAGAGAATAAAGTGGATGCAAACTAAATAATTAATAACAATACACCTTGCCAAAGCTTAGTGCTTTTTATTAATCACAATGTTATATGTTAGTTACTGTAATAAATGTTATATTTCCTCAAAAAGATCAGATTTCCTCAAAAAGATCATAACTGGTGACGAATCGTGGGCTATGACATTGAAACCAAAGTCCAATCATCCCAATGGAAACGCCCAGATGAGCCAAGACCGTCAAGATCGGTCGAACGTAAAGGTTTTGCTGACAGTTTTCTTTGATTGCTATGGCGTGGTGCATCATGAATTCTTGCCACAAGGTCGTACGGTCAACAAGGAATACTACCTTGAAGTTATGCGCCGTTTGCGAGAAGCAATTCGTCAGAAACGCCCAGAATTGTGGAAAAACCAATCATGGATTTTGCACCATGATAACGCACCAGCTCACACATCGATGCTTGTGCGTAATTTTTTGGCCAAAAACAAAACCGTTATCATGCCTCAACCACCGTATTCACCGGACTTGGCCCCCGCTGACTTTTTCCTCTTTCCAAAACTGAAGACACCGATGAAAGGAAAGCGTTTTGCTACGATTGAGGAGATAAAAGAAAAATCGAAACGGGAGCTATTAGCGATACCAAAAAAAGCGTTTCAGAAGTGTTTCGAGGATTGGAAAAAACGCTGGCATAAGTGTATTATATCTGAGGGGAATTACTTTGATTTGGGACAAGATAGTTGTTGATGAATAAATAAATACTTTGTTTTTTGATCACACAATAACGGTTATTGTTTGATCACACCTCGTATAGTGTAATGCACAATATCCAGTATGCATATCACATTGTTTAATATTGGGGTAATTCTGATGTTATTAGGTTATTAATTCCAAAATTCTTCCAAATTATACATAATGAATTTTTTATTAAAGTTTTATTGTAACCTTTTTCTGCTCCTTTTACATAAATTCTAGTATTATTTAAGTTAATTATTAAAAAGATTGCATACTTTTAAATGTTCCGGATCCACTATTCAGCTTCAATTGATGAAAATTGGTCAGCTATTTTACTTGTTTTTGTATGTTGAAATATATAATTCCATTGTACATGGCAACTCTGATATCAATTACTTATTAATCTTCAGTATTCTAAATTACATATACAGTTGGTCAAGAAAGTGTTTCGACAAGGTCAAAAATTCGTCAATTAGATTTTCTTCGTACATAATATAATACTTCTTTATTGTTATGATTAATTTCACTGTGCTAGTCGCAAATTGTAACAAGTTGGGCACCCTACTGGTAAAGCTAATTCGCGTACGCTGAATTCAATTGTGATAGCGGTTTTTCAAAGTTAGCGCTCATATTCGCGATATTAGCGATTTAAAACGAATTTATGTCCGCCAGTGTATTCTATGTCATTTTGTTTGTGTGATCATCATAATTTTGTTTGCTAATGATCATAGGCCCTTAAATGTGTCGTATTTGTTTTCGACTTACCGCAGTCCCAGTTGTTGTTATTGGAAATAAACTGTTACACTTGTATACAGGCAGAATGTAGGCAAAGGCTTTGAGCAAATTCAGTTGAGTTGTTAAAATCAGTTTGCTGGAGATAAAGACTGCGGAAGTAGTCATTTGATATTTGTTGGTTCTCTTTATTTTAACTTGTATTTTTTTAGAAATAAACACTACATTAAATCAATAAACACTACATAAACATAGTTAAGTGTTATTAAAATGGAACAACATGTTGAGTTTGATAACTTTTGCTACGTTTGCGGAAAACGTACTACTAAAATTACTTAAATTTCCATATACAGAAACAAAATATACCCAATTACCGTTGCCGCACTCGGAAAATATTCCAATTCCCAGAAGACCAAGCATAAAAGAGGAATGTATGTCACTAACAATACAAACTCAAGGAGAGTCGTTAGTATCACAATACCAACCATCCCACGTCACTAACAACTGCAATCATTTAGAAATTACACAAACCGTTAAATTACATTATCGTTTGGACATTATGGTACGTCGCCTTAAACTATCTCAGCGGCAGTCAATTCTTTTAGCTAAGGAACTGAAACAAGCTAATATTCTAGCGCCTGATGTTCAGGTATATGGATCAATCGGTCGTCATCGTCAATTTACAAATTTTTTTAAATCAATTGATAACAACTCGTTGGCATTTTGCATTAACATTCGCGGTTTAATTTTAACAATGCATCATGAATATAAACCCGAAAATTGCCGATTGTTCATCGACTCATCAAAAAGCAGATAAAGGCAGTTCTTCTTCACATGACAAATACCAAAAATTCAGTTCCGATTGCACTAAGTACCAACACAAAAGAGACTTATGTATTTATCTTTGAAAAAAATCCTCGATGTAGTGAAATACAACGATTATAATTGGAAAATTTGTGCTGACTTAAAAGTGATAGCTCTTTTAAGAAGTATGCAAACGGGTTACACTAAAAATATGTGCTTCATGTGTTTATGGGATACCCGATATAGAGGTGATCAGTACGAAAAGCAGGACTGGCCTCAACGTGAAACAGATAAATTACGAGTTAATAACATTGTTGAAAATCCACTTGTATTAATTGATAAAGTATTGTTACCGCCGCTACATATCAAACTAGGGATTGTGAAAAACTTTATTAAGGTGCTTAATCCGACTGAAAAGGCGTTTAACGAGCTAAGTCGCATTTTTCCAAGATTAAGTAATATGAAAATTAACGAAGGTTTGTGTTAGATTATTCCATACTAATATGTTTGAAATTTTAATTTATTTTGCGTTTTTTAAAGGAATACTTAATGGACCGGACATCCGTCGCTTGATGAAGGACAAGTTATTTTAAGATGCATGGAACTCTGTAAAAAGGGTTATTGATAATGTTTTAGGTGTTAATCGAGCTGATGATTGGCGTATATATATATAAAAAATGATTTCCGCTTTTCACCGTATTAATGTAAAAATGTCTCCTAAAGTCCATTTTTTGCATTCTCATGTCAACAAGTTTGCTGAACAATCACCAGCTGAGTCTGATGAGCATGGGGAGAGATTCCATCAAGTGACGGCTAGACTTGAACACTGGTACAGTGGTAAAAAGTTGGATTCTCTGTTTGGTGATATTTGCTGGAACTTACAAGAAGAAATGCTTGAAAAAGATGAATAAATAATGAATAAAATAAAAAATAAAATAAAAAATATATTTTTTTGGTACTTTATTATTGAAATTTTAAATCGCTAATATCGCGAGTATGAGCGCTAACTTTGAAAAACTACTATCACAATTGAATTCAGCGTACGCGAATTAGCTTTACAAGTATGGTGCCCAGCTTGTTACGAAAAAAAAAGTGTCAAATTCGAGCACAGTGTTTTTAATTCACATCATTTAATTAATGTATTTACTAATGAATAGTAACAACAAAAAACAAATGTTAGAATTAAGAAACAAAAAAACATAACAAAAAGAAAAAGTAGTCAAAAAATTTGCTGTCAAGAAAGTGCTTTTACAAATCAGAAATTATTTATAAAAGGAAAAAAGAAAAGAAAATTGGCACTATAAATGGTTTTAATATTTTGTATAGCCCCCTATAACGACTTGTAGAATTCTCCGCATGGGATAAATCAACTTCTGCACATCGTATTAGCTTGGAATTTTATTTCATTCCTCTAGTATTACAGCTTTGAGCTCCGCTCCACCTTTTTATTGCCTCTCGACCCTTTTTTCTTAAAAGATCCACAAATTTTCATTGAGGTCCCACATCCGTACCATATGCGCCTTATATTTGGGTCATTATCTTGGTAAAATTTTAATTGTGGTTTGTTATCAATATTGAACCCACAATGATCTGCGCTATTCACCAAATAACTTTTGAAAATATCCAAATATTGTATTGCATCCACTTTATTCTCTATGAAATCTAGTTCTCCTACTCCTTTACTATATATGCATCCCGATACCATGACAGAAAGTTTGCGGAATTTAAATATTGGAATATAATATATTTCTATTTTCCAATATTTTAAAGGTTGTCGCCACACTCTATTAAGCCCACCATTATAGTAAAGCATGATTTTGGTCTCATTCGAAAATATAGCTTCATACCAATAGTCATTCGGTTTGACAAAGTACATCCTAGCGAAAGACAATCGCTTTTCAATGTACTGTGTGGAAAGCCTTGGGTTTTTTCGAACTACTTTATCATGAGCTGCCTTAGGTAGCCGCAAGATCACATTCTTCTTTGAGTTGACTTGAAAGGGTTCTCGTAGAAATCTGCGGATTTTCGACTACTTTCTTTATCAAAATGCATTCTGCTCTATCTGATATTTTGTGCGCACAGAAGTGCGATGGTTTTAATACCAGACTAGCATCCTTTTTTACGCGATCTAAAATATTATATATAATAGTTAGCTGGTCAAAGGAAACATCTCGGACAATTCTTGGACACTTTTTCGGATGCGGTGGTTATAGTACACCAACTGAGTCATATTAAATGACTTTATTTTCCCAGGCATCTTAAATTTACAATAATTTTGTTAAAAAGGCGGCATACGGTGAGCAAATTACAATTATTTTTGATTAATTTGCGTGTAAAATGCGCACTAACCATAGTGAAAAATATTCCCCTTGAATATCAATAAACTTTTGCATTCGTTCAAACCATTGGTCATAGCAGTTTTTCCATTCCTCTTGAGACACATCCAAAACATGGTTTTTGGACGCTTCAACTGCTTCTTCGGCACTCGTTAATCATTGACCACTCAGTGATATTCGGGAACAAGAAGAAGCATTTGAAGGTGGCAAGCAATTAGGTGCCATCAGGACTGCACGGATGATGAGTCATCAATTCAATGTTTTGACTGCTCAAAAATTCACCTGTTTGACGAGATGTGTGAGAGCTCGCATTGTCATGATGGAGAATGATTCGTCTTTGGCGGTTGGTTTTACGAATTTCTCCGAAGACTTCCGGCAAACAAATGGTCGTGTACCACTCAGAATTGACCGTGCTACGTTCCTCAAGCGGAACAGTGACCATATGACCCATTCGGCCGAAGAAAGAGGCGACCATTTGCTTCACTGTGCTTCTTCCACGAACAACTTTTGTTGGATTTAGCCCGTCTTGGAATACCCACACGGTCGATTGTTGTTGTGTTTCCGGATCATTCGCATATATCCATGATTTGTCACCTGTCACCATTTCTACAAGTATTTTGAAGCACCACGGTCGAAATTTTTAATCATTTCCTTACGACAATTGACACGAGACTTTTTTTTGAGCGATTGTCAAATTATGTGAGATCCAACGTGAACATATCTTTTTTACAGCCAAATGTTCATGCAATATTGAATGTATGAAAGTGGAACTCATGCCCAAGGTGTCCTCTATCTCACGATTTGTCACATGACGATCTTGCATTATCAGTTCACGCACTGCATCGATGTTTTGTGGCACAACAACCGATTTTGGACGACGTTCTTCGTCGGCGACCGAACTACTACCACAATTGAAGTCACTATACCAGCGATTTACTGTGGTTTTTGATAGTGCTTTATCGCCATACAAAGAACTGATTTCATCGACACATTCTTGTTGAGGTAATCCTAGTCGAAAGTTGTGAAAAATAATCCAACGAAAACCTTCTTTTGAAATTTCCATTTTTTGGCCAAATTGATATTCTTAACTCACTGTAAGCAAAACAAATAGCACTTGTATATCAACACGTTGTGAGTAAGTTTATGCTAAAAAATGTCAAACTTTATTATGGTTTTGTCAGATTTTAGCTATTGATATTAGTGTTGCCAGTTCCTTAAATATAAATAGTACCCCTCGTATACAAATATTTAGGTACTGTATTTACGTGTAAATTCTCTGATATATTGAACAAAGCTGTTAATTTCTTTGAAATAAATCTAAACTGAATAGTCATCAGCATTTCCCTGCGTTCTTATTACTGCTGCTAACAGGTTATGGGGCCAGGAGTTCATACGAATTGAACTACATACATACATATATCAGGTTGACATCGGTCTACGAAATCGAAAAGCTGAATGAAAATAGTTATGACGCTTGGAAAATACAAGTTAAAAGTGTATTGGTCCCCATGTAGTTGTGGTACTACGTCAATGGAACCATTAAACAGGACCCAGCTATCGAGCAAGGTGAGGTGGCTAAGCGATCGGGGTCGCTATGCAAAGACGATTTATTTAAAAAACTTATTTATTTAAAAAACTCCAAAACATCTGCAGATGCTTGGATAAGGCTTCAAAATATTCATCAGCCACAGGGACCAGCCAGAAAAGTTACAACTTTCATACAGTTTTTGCAAATAAAAATGAGTTATAGTGGTCAAATCAAACAGCATTAAAATAATTTTGACAGAAAAAATTTAAAGAAATTGGCATAGAAATGCAGGACGAATTACTTTCAACAATTTAGCTTTCTAGTTTGCCCAGTGAGTTCGATAATTTCGTGATATCCAACGAGTCGAGATATGAGTTGCCGAAAGATCATCTATTAAAAACGAAACTACTGGAAGAGGGGCATGGGCGCGAGGGAGCTTCGAGGGGAGAAAACGCTTTTCTCATGAAATCACAACATAATCGCAGGCAGTACGCTAAATTGTCGTCAAAAGAAATGCAACTACAAAGCTTCATCGTGTTTTGCTATTCTCAACGGAACGTGTATGCAGGCAATGAACAAAAATTCTTGATTGTTTCATAGCGGCTGCACTAGTCATCTTTGTTGTAGCGAAAGCATGTTTGTGACAATGCGAAAATATAAAGAGCAAAATGAATTAGCATCAGGTAAGTATATGCATAGGGTATAGGCGAAGTGTTAATTACAACCGCCGCTGTGAAATCACATCAAAAGAAGTGCTGTTTGTACCGAAACTAGAAATGACACAATATTTAATATGCTCAAAAATATATAACAAAAAAAGTGAAATATTATTGGTTGCAAAAGGATTGTCAATATGTATATATGCGACAGTTCCACAAGTAACGCAATGCTAGCATATTGTGGTAAAAAAAACTGATAGTGACGATTTTTTGACATAATATTTTATTTTATTTATTGATGATTATTCACTCAAATTTTTTATATATATTTTTGAAGAAAAATAGTGAATCCATTGGAGTGTTTAAAAAATTCAAAGCAATGGTCGAGCGACATACGCCAAATTAGATAAATGTGCTCCGAAGCGACAACGGTCGCGAATATTTGAGTGCCGCAGTCACTAACTATTTGGAATATTGCGGAATAAGTCTCGAGTTAACCACACCATACCATATTGGGCTCAGAGCTGCCTGAATCACTATGGGCAGAAGCAGCCAACACAGTAGTGTATTTACGGAATCGCTCACTAACGAAACCCCGAATGAAGTCTCGGCCGTTTATAAGCCGGCAGTGACACATTTGCGGACATTTGGTTGCGAAGCTATAATGCTGAACAAACGCCCTGGCAGTTAAAAATTCCAACCCAAAGGAATCGAGTGCAAAATGATTGGGTACTCAAATGAATCGAAAGGCTACAGGTTATATCAGAAAAAGTCTGGTAAAATTTATACAAGCCGTGATGTAAGATTAATTGAAAATCATGGTCAATCACACATAAATAACGAATACCTTATTATTAATTTGCCACATCACACACGTACACAGCAAGAGTCAGCTGATACCAATGACGTCGCTATTGAGAGCGAAATAGATGCCAACGACATTGTCCCTGTCGACGTCAATGATGCAATTCATACAAAACAAAATTACAATTCTCAAAAGCTGAGCGATGCATGTATAGAAGCTACCAGTGAAGCAGAAGATCATGAAGGTGCTGTATTTAGCGGTGAAGCAGAGAATAGTGGCGAAGCAGAGTGCGAAACAGAAGAGAACTTTGTAGAACCAAGCCCTAAAATTTTGTGAAATGGAAAGAAATGTTTATAAAGTACAAATAAGCCTGGGAAATCTGCTGACAAATCGCCGAAAAATATTTTAAATTGCATGGCAGTTGCAAACCATAATGTTTTTGATAATCTTGAAACTGTTGACCAACCACTAAATCGCAGCGATGCCACAGAATGGCAAAATAAAATGCAAATGGGTGTTTAATATAAAATGTAACAAAGATGTTAAAATAGCACGATATATGGCACGACTTGTCGCCAAGGGCTGCAGCTAACAGCTGGGCATATATTACACCAAAACTTTCTCTACGATAGTCCGATACACAAATATTCAATTATAGATTGCCATAGCTGCTGAGTATGAGCTTTTGGTACACCAGCTTGACGTCACATCTGTATATCGCAACGGGAGTATAGAAGAAGACATGCATATGTGTCAGCCCCAAAATTTCGTCGACAGCGGAAACAAACATAAAGTTTATAAGCTACAAAAAGCGCTCTACGGACTGAAGCAATCGGTCAGACTATGGAATGCAAAATTACACAAAGTATTACTGAGCATGGGTTTCACACGTTGTAGTAGCGATACCTGCGTATACATAAAACGAGGCGCGAAGCTGACAATAGTAGCAGTATACGTAGATGACATCTTAATATATGAAGGAAATGAATACCTACAAACAACAACTAAGCAGTGAATTTGAAATTGTCGATAAAGGCGCTATTGACTATTTCCTTGGATCTTTCGAATTTAGTCAATGTCAGCTCATACAAAATTTGCTCGATGAATTCCAAATGACAGAATATGGAAAGACATCAACGCCTCTTGATCCTGGTTTAAATTTACGAAAATGTGAAAATTTTCCAAATTGAGATGTGGTCGACAAAACTATGCATCAGTCATTGATTGCTTCTGTGACTTCCATCGCCATTACAAATCGACAGTACAACATGTCGCCGCACAAAGAACACATGACGGCAGCAAAGCCTTTGCTGAAATATCTTCACTCAACAATCAACTACAAACTTGTCTATCCCAAAAAAGGGCGCAGCCTTGTTGGGTATACAGATGCCGATTGAGGAGGAAACGAAGATGATCGTAGATCGTACACAGGCTACGTGTTCTTTCTCGTAGCTAGCAGTGCAATATCCTGGGAGTCGAAGAAGCAAATGACAGCTGCGCTCAGCAGCACCGAAGCTGAATATAAGGTGATGTGCTCAGCGTCTAAGGAAATAATTTATTTGAGAAATTTTATTGTAGAAAGAAGTTTTGAACAAATTGTTAAAAAAAACAGTATTGTTTGGCGATAATCTTAGCGCACAATAATTAGTTCAAAATTTTATTTTTCTTGCTAGAACAAAGCATATTGATATACGCTTTCATTTCATTCGAGAGATATATGAAAAGAATTTACTGGAAATTAAATATGTATCAACGGAAGAAATGACCGCGGATATACTTATTAAAAACTTGGCTAAATGTAAACATGTTAAACTTGTTAATTTTTTAGGAATGAAGGCATAATGCACAATTCAGGGTTAATGTTGAAATATAGAATTACATTGTACATGGCAACTCTGATATCAATTATGTATTAATCTTAAGTACTCTAAATTACATAAACATATATAAATGTATATATTACATATACATATACATGTATACTCGTACATGTAAAATATACCTTGTATGTGAAATTAAGTTTCTTTCTTTGGAATCAGTTGAGTAATTAGCTTTATCATTCGATTGAACGGTTTAATATCAATTCATGTTCACAATTAGTTTTGAACAGTGCGGACGTGTTTAAACTCGCTCCAGAAAAGTTAATTCTACAATACAAATTTATTAGTTAAGTTAACCTAACTATAAAGAAAAAGTGCAATAGTGCAGTGCTCGACTAGAACCAATTTACCGGTCACTTACTGGGACACATCCTATAAAATAAAATTTAAAATCAAATCACAAATTTATAATCAGTATGACATTTAAAACAAAAACAGCAACAAAAATAATCGCCTATTTCTCTTTCGTCTCAAAAGCAAACAACATCAACTCCAAATTGCTGGTTGAAATAACTGAGGGCTCTCCCGCTCTACTAGGTGTCAGCAATTCCCTATATTGGAGTGTCCAATTTCGACTCCCACTACAGAATCTCATCCACCTGTTGCTACTTCAGCAACCACAAATGCAACTCAAAGGTCTTGTATCACAACTATAACATCGGTAACTACGACGGGAACGATTTTTAGTTGCAACTCGCCAATAATGGCAATCAGAACAACATCAATTACACCAGCAACAACAAACACGCAAGTACAAAACACAAATATTAAAACCACTAATAGAAGTACCGAAAATAGAAACACAGAACGAAACTGCGAAAAGCAATCGCCAAACAAGTTAACGGAACTAAATAATAGACAAAAGACAGAAAAATAAAATGTTGAACCCAACACAATCATCACTCCAAAAATATTGGCTGAGCCAGCTTACCACTCCAACCACAACAAACAGATTCGAACTGTTAGCAATAAATGAGAATCAACAGTGGGGCAAATGCGAACATTAACATACAAAAACCAATTGCGCAACGTTTACAAAAACCCCCTCATGTTCAGAATCTTGAAAATATAAAAGGCTTATCTGAAGCACTAAACTCGATGCCAAATATATTTTACGAAGTGATAGAGTGGTATTGCAAAATATGCACCATTCAACTGATACATGAATTAGCCGAACTAGGCCAAATATCCATAACATCCAAGTACCTAATGGTGCCAAAATAAAACAACTAATTTGACAATTTTCAATTGAATTGAAAATAAAAGATAACAATAAAAGCATATACGACATTACCCACCTACACTTCAAATTAGCTTTGAGCCACCCTGACAAAGGAGAATAATTCCTCAGTGCACAAATTGTCAAAGTACGACCATACAAAAAATTACTGCCAGATAGACCCGGTGTGTGTCAAATGTACTGGCAAACACAAGACAAACATGTGCACAATTAAAAACGACGCTGATGGACTAAATATTAAATGTATACACTTCGCAAGAAAGAAACAAATGTACAAATCAATATTGAAACAAACCAAGACAATCACAATACAAAAATAAAGGGCCAGAAAGTCATTTCTGGTATATCATAAGCTCAAGCTGCACAAATGGAAACAATATCACAAGAGCCAAATCAATTAAAAAGCAACATCACATATGAAATAATATCAAACAATGACGATCTATCCGAATTAACAACAATGATGAAACAACTAATAAATCAAATGGCCAGTATGATGAACATAGTAACTATGCTTGTATCCGAAAAAGATGAACACAGTAAATAAAATAAATTTGGCAATATGGAATGCAAATGGACTGCCGCGCCATGAACTAGAACTGAAGACTTTCCTAATAAATTACTCAATAGATGTGATGTTAATCTCAGAAACACATGCTACAGACAAAACATATTCCCTAACTTTGACATCCATTACACAAATCATCGTGACAACAAAGCTCACACGAAACGGTGATCATTATCAAAAAAAAAATGAAATACATTGAACTTGACGCATATAAAAAAGAAAACCTTGAAGCAACCACAATAGTACTAAAAGACTCGAAAGGACAAATAGTAGTAGCTACTGTCCACCAAAATATAATAAAACAAAATAACAATATCTAGACAATATAAAAAAAAAACTGGGGAATCACTATTTAGCCGGAGGCGACTATAACCTAAACATTTTTTATAGGGATCAAAGTTGACAAACGCAAAAGGATGCGAATTACTTAAAGCTATACGATATAGTAAAGGTCGAGTCCTTAGCACAGGTGAACCAGCATCCTGGTCAGTAGATACTAAAAAACAACCAGATTTAATACATTTCTGCATCATAAAAAAATATTCATCATAAACAGCTGAGTATTAAATCATATCTAGAATTATCCTCAGACCATTTCCCAATCCTAATGACATTATGACCAATAGAGACAAGACTTTTCTTATGCCTTTATAACAATAAAACTGACTGGAATAATTTTCGTCTAGCACTGGAAAACCACTAAAAATAGATATACGATTAAAAACAAAAAATGAAATCGATACGACCACATAAGCAAATTCCTCTCTTTGGAAGGCTACAAAAAAGCTCACTGGTGCACAAACCTCCTATCAAAACATAAGCCGGTACATGGGCGAAAGCAAGTAAAGAAAAAGAAAATAAACAATCGAAATGGGCAATCAAAATACTCATCTTGACAATGTAATAAATATCCCGCAATCCAAAACAAAAAAGGGGACAATGGAAGGAATCAAAAACAAAATTAAACGAGTAAAGAAGTCTGAAGTTGAGTTAAACCGACTTCGAAATACCCTTTACCTTTCCTTGTGCGTGCGAGTTCAATGTGGATGTTTTCTTGATAAATAATCATTAGGAGATTATCTGATCGACCCCATGTATTGAATATGTTAAGTTATGAATATTTGTTAATAGTGGGCGTGGCAATTAATATATAAGGCGTGTCGAAGAAAAGTGGCCACAGCCGGAGAGACGGACGGACTGACGGACAAACGGACACACAAAATGAAAATTTCTTAGAAAGTGATTCTGATCATATCTGTATATATATGTCCATACAAACCACGCATCCTTCTTGAATTTGCAACCCTTCTCAAAAGCACAAAATTAGTATACCCTATTTAGCTTTTTAAAGGTAAAGGGTGCTACGTCCCCATGGTCATCATACCTGGTACAGATACCCTGGCTAGCTCACTCCTTTTTTTCTTTGAGGGTTTCCCAACCCGCTGTGCCAGATCGTGGGGCAAACATGAAGTTCTACTCTAAATATATTCTACATTCATCATTTATTTTTGATACAACTCACCTCTCCACCAGCTTTGTCTGTCCCGATCAGCCTTTCCTCATCCTCCCCCTCCTGTCTCCACCATAGCTTACCATAATTTATTTATTTTTTTATACAAATACACACATGCACGGACAATTACTACGGCCGCCACTAAGCTGCGTATAGGCTGCCTAATTCAGGCAACAAGGACTAACTCAAACCCCGCTTTCGCTCTACCTTTATCTACTCTTAGGAGCTCCCTCGACCAGTGTAGGCTATCCTTACCGAGCGCGCCACCGCCACGCTCTGTTGAGACCGTATTACACTCATGCTTTAAATTAATTTTTACATTCTACTCATACTTATATTTAGGAACTTATGCTTATCTTTGTCCCTCTGGGTAGGAGGAGTCTGGTCTTCAGTGGTCGATCCGTATCCATTTACTTCGCTTATAATCGGGAAAAATTTGAAAAATGTATGTCCCGATGTAATTCACCTTTCTATGCGATATTATTACACTTTTTATACAAAGTCGAAGCCACTTTTTTCCTTTCTTAATTCGACGACAATGACAGGAAATCGAAACTACTTTTTTTTACGCAGCATTAAACAACTTATAAGCGAACGGCAATTCTACATAAAATATGAGAAGGAATGTTCAGATATCCTACCAATGACAGCTGGAGTAACACAAGGCAGCGTATTAGGACCTCTACTATATTTAATATTCACACCAGATGTACCACTTCCAACGAAAAGCAATGCGATGATAGCAATATTCGCAGACGACACAGTTTTAATGGCATCACACAATGACGAAAAAAGACAACAAATACAATCCAACAACTATTGGAAAATGTAGTAGCATGGTGTTGACTTATTGAGAATAGAGATAAATAAAAACAAAACTGTACAAGGTGTATATACAAAGAGAAAATCGACAAAAAACAGCCTTGCGATAAAGGAAAATAAACCTCCTCTGCTGCAAAATATCTTGGAATAACCATAGACGAGAAATTGATTTGGAAGCAGCATATCATTAACAAGCGAAACGAAGCAAAAAATAAGTTCCGACAGTTAAGCTGGCTACTTGTACGAGCATCTAGGCTATCTCCCTACAACAAACTAGTAATATCCAAGACAATAATAGCGCCTATCTGGAAATATGGAAGCGAAATGGGGAATAGTTTGCAAATCAAACTTAAGTTTAATACAACGAATGCAGTCAACGGTACTAAGAACAATTATAAATGCTGAATGGTATGTCCCGAACTAGGTTATACACCGTGAGCTACACAATGAAATCATCAAGGAAACAATCACAAAATGCAGCACCAAACTATACACCTACTGAGAGGACATCAAAGCCTGGAACTGGGTAGTGCAGCAGACCCGGAGGTTCAAACTCCAAGAAGATTGAAGCGAACTACACCTGCAGAACTACCAGGAAGATTTAGAAATAAATACATAACAATAAGAAAATAAATAATTATTTATAAACATAAATAAAATGATGGATAAATGGGGAAATTTTAATAAACAAATAAAAAAAGGAGTTCTTTTGGTATTGGCAAAAAGAACATATTAAATCCAAACCTGCACAATATATTACTTAATATTAATATTATTGTTATAGATTGTAATATATAGAGAAATAAATAAAAATAAATAAAAAAATGTTCACAATTTTTAAGAATTCACTTTCATTGTTATTGAAAGATACAATAAATTTTATTGTACAATCGATTTGGACAGCATTAAGCTCATAGCGTATTTCATCAAAAAGGAAAGCGATTCTATTTTTTTGGAAATTTGACTATCTTGAAGAGTAATGTTTCCTTCAATGTACTTTCGCTAGGTAACACATATAGATCTTGATTTTGAATGGTTATTCAAATTTCATCATTATTTTCAAAGTGAATAAGATATGGTGCATAGTTATGGAATACCTTTTTTATAATAGTATCATCAGTCAGAGGATTTTCTAATACATTGAGTATAGAGTTCACGATTTTGTACTGTTAACGTCTTTCGGGACAACTTTCCTTCGTTAAGTGTTGGTAGTAGAGTGGAAAAGTTGTACGCTTTATTGTAGATAATCCTGATTTTCTGGTTTGAGATAAGGTCTTAATGTAATTGTTTCTCCACGACTATTTATTAGATAACCGTCTTGATCCACAATTTTAATGGATCTGATCTGTTTAACCTTTACTGGTAAATAAATTAAATATTTTTGAATCTCAATTATTTTATACCCTGGACAAATATCAAGTCCAAGTTGATAAATGAACCTATCACTAGTGTAATGTTTATTCGTAACTCTTAAAGTAAATACAAAATTAATTTCAAATAATGAGTGGCCCTGTGTCCCAGCGTATGCGGTAATGTATGGGAAAACTATTAAAACGTTTAGAGCGCGAGTTATATATATTATAATTATATATATTTTATAATTATATATATATTTATATAGGTTGTAATAATTTATTAAAAACTCAACACTCTTTATTTTATCTGACTGTTTATTTTCATCGTCAAACTTCAACTGCCACTTTATTCTTACTCTAACTTATGCTCCATCTGAGCTTTATAAATATGTATCTATTGTTGTATAAACATATATGTATGTATTTATTAAGATAAACTTATGCTCTCTCTGAGCATTATCGTGGCGGAATACATGTCAGCTAGAATATGCTGACTTTGTGCATTCCGTCACGTTTCTTGTGTTGATCATTCAACGGTAGCGTGATCGGCATCGTTGAATGAGGATTGTATGTAACTCCTCCCAGGTTGCTTTTAGGATCCTGAATCCTTTTATTTAAAATTTTTACATTTACATTTCTTTTTCTTAGCCAAAACAAAACCAGAGTTATTACAATTATACCAATTATTACAGCACTTATACTATAAGAAACATTTTTGTGGTACTTTAATTCCTGTATATGTTTTATGTTTTCAAAGTTATTTAATACAATTTTTTCAAAACTAATTTGGCTTTCGTATGTTTGATTTAACATTTTGACAGGGTAGGTATATTTTTCTACAAATTCAATTTTGTTGTTATAATATTTTTGGTTTCTTATCTGCAATTTACAATTTGAAAAATTAATAATATAGTTCTTATATAATGTAAAATTACGTTTGTCACAATTCTGTATCAGTTTTTCATTATGTGCATTTTTTATTAAAATTGTGTCATCATTTATGTCTTTAACTTTAGTTTGATTATTATGCTTAAAAATACAGTTATTTGAAAAAATACAGTTTTTTGTTATTTTTAACTTTTTTAACATCATGTTTTCGATATACTTATAATTTTTGAAATTTACAGTGACAATAATTTCATCTTTTTCCTCTATTTGCAAATTTTCTTTATTTGGTAGTGGTGTTATCAACTTTCGGTCAGCAGTAATATAATTGTTTGGTATCTGTATAGCAAATATAATTGACTCATTTTTGTATGATAAAACTCTTAATTTTGCAGGTTTAAGCTTGTAGAAATCTATATTGAAATATTCTATTTCTTCTTTGGTTAGCATTCCTGGATGTATTAAATTATGTTTTGCTGCAGCTATATTATCCTGTATTTCTTTAATTTTTTTTTCCTTCCAAATACCGTAGCTTATTCATTTGGTCATTAAACAATAATTGTTTCATTAATTCCTTATTTACTGATTGTGTTTTATTTAATGAGCTCAAAATTTCGATTCTATCGTTTTCAATGGTTGTTTTCATTAAATTCATCGTGTTATTGAAATATTCATTAATGAATATTTGTTTATTTAAATTTGTAATTGCATTGTGATTATTTTCCTCTATTATTTTCATATGATGAGGATGATGAGGATAGGCAAGATATTGGCCTATCCTCATCATCCATTACGCCGAACATCCATTTATACATGGAGCCCCCAACATTTATTAATCCTCTTTTTTTTCTTCTTTCCTCGCTAGGGGTAATAGATTTGATTTTAGCTTTAATTATTTTTATCTCATTTATTAGAAGTTCTTTATTATTTATTTCTGTTTTCATTATGTTTTCTTCAAATTGATTTATTACACTAGCTATTTCATGTGGTCGTATAACATGTAACACTGTATTTACCTCATTTACTATTTCAACCACCCCCATTTGTATTATAGTATAACCTGCTTCTTCAGTTATTGGGGTTACTTGTAGGCGTCCTCTTGCTGTTATTGCTGTTGCAATTAAAATTACGATCGTCAATAATCCCTGCAAATTACAATTATATAATCACTCCGTTTAAATGATCCTACACTTATAAAATAAATTTTAATGGATATATAAATTGTGTTTTTCAATAACCAGGATCACCAGCCATTGCCCTAGTACTAAATCTATCATCATTTTCATTATTATTCAAGATTTCAATGCTTGCGAATTTATATGGTCTTTTTATATTGGCAATATGGACATTTTTCAATGGATTACTTCTATAATACGGTTGGTCTTTGTGTCTGACTCTACGATAATTTTTTATAAAGCCGCTTGGTCTATATTCAGTATATTGTTCTCTAGTTCTATTTCTTTTCTCTATGATGTGATTTTTGGATTGATTTATTCTATCTTGTAAAATTGTGGAGCAAACGTTTTCTTTTGCGGACCTAGGAGAACATTTGATGGTAGAATGATAGCGATCATTATAGTTACCTATAACGATCTGTATCCTCATTTCCGTTGAGAGACTTGGATCATCAATTCCTGTTAGTTTTTCCAACAGGGTTGAGTGAAGCCTCTCAATGTCTGCATTTCCTGTATGGTTGTTGGGCTTTGTTAAATGTACCTCTATACCTTCTGTAGACAAAAATTCTATTAGTTGTTCTGCTCTAAATTCATTATCCATAATGATTTTTTTAGGTTTCCCAAATTTGGCAAAATGTTCTACTATTATTGTTTTCTTTGATCTCCAATTTCTATCAGTAATGTTATAAGCTGCTGCGAATTTGGTTAATTTATCAATAACTGTTACAAATGATAATTTTTTAAAATGAAAAATATCGATATGAATGATTTCGTTCTTTTCGGTTGCAGTTTCCGTTAAATGAAATTTGGGTCTAATTGGTCTCCTATCATATTTGATTTGTTGACACTTTTGACAGTTATTAATTATTAGCTGAATATGCTCCTTGAATTTTGGATAGTATATTATTTCTTTTAGTGTGTTATAGGTTTCGTTAATACCGCTATGCATTGATTCATTACTATGATATAATGAAATTTGTTTGTGCAACTCTTCCTCGTCTTCTATTTCGGAAGCCTTTTTTGTACATTTTACGAATTCAATTTGGTTTTCGTGTGAAAACATAGATATAAGTATCAGTTGTATTTTGTGATAATCTGACTCAGAGACCTCTGAAAAAATGCCTATTTTCCCCTTTTTTATATAACGTTTAAAAATATTTTTAATATAGTTTTCATCCTCCATTGGATTAATTCCAATAATCTTTCTGTTATGGAGTGTTTGCAACTCGGCTTCTGGGCTATATGTAATTATTATTTGTATCTTGTATTTATTAACTATCTCTTCCTTTATAAAAAAATGGTCTAACAACTCCTCTTCAGCGGAATGTATAGTGTCTGTCAGTTCGTAGTTTGATTCATGGTCATTATTTTCATTTATTTTGGGCGAATTCTCAATTCTACTCAAAAAGTCTGCCACAACGTTATCTTTACCATTTAAATATTCTATCTCATAACTATACTCCTGGAGTTTCAAAAGCCACCTTTGGTGACGTTGGGAGAATTCCTTCCCTTTATATTTATTATTTAAATATTTAATTAGGCAATGGTCAGTTATTATTTTAAACTTCTTTCCATAGATATAGGGTCTAAGATACGTGATAGCATATATTATAGCCAAAAATTCCTTGTCAGTAGTCGCATATTTTTGCTCATGGTTATTTAACGTTCTAGAGATATAACATACAGGTTGTCCCTGTTGAGAAAGGACAGCACCGATAGCGTAATCACTAGCATCTGTAGTGATAGTGAACTCCTTGTCATACTCTGGGAATTTTAAAATAGGGTGTGATATTATTAAGGCTTTCAAATTTTCAAAACTGCTTATATATTGTGGATCTTTAGGATTGATTTTAAATCCTTTCTTCAGATACTTTATCATAGGATAAGCTATTTTAGAATAATTTTTAATAAATTTTCTATAATAGCTTGTGGCTCCCAAGAATCCTTTAAGTTGCTTTTCCGTTTTAGGCACCACCAGATTTTGAATAACCATAACTTTCTCAGGGTTTGGCTTAATGCCTTCTTTAGTCAGTATATGCCCCAAAAATTGTGTTTCCTTCTTTAAGAAACTACACTTATCGGCTTGAATTTTAAGGTTATGTTTTTCTAATGTCGAAAAAATTTTTACAAGAGAACTTATATGCTCCTCCAATGAGGTTGAAAATACGAGAACGTCATCCAGATAGACAACACATATCTTATTGATATATTCTCTCAAAACTTCGTTCATCATTCTCTGGAAGGTGGCTGGGGCATTTTTCAGCCCGAAAGGCATACGGACATATTCATATAGTCCAGCCGGAGTTACAAAAGGTGTCTTTTCGATGTCTTCCTCTGCCATCAATATTTGGTGGTAACCCTTGGCTAAGTCAATTGTGCTAAAGTACTGTGCTTTGCCCAGTTTGTCAAGGATACCTTCAATATTTGGCATTGGGTATTTATCGTCTACCGTCAATTGATTTAATCTCCTATAATCAACCACTAATCTGTACTTTTGTATGCCCGAGTTATCAATTTTTTTCGGAACTATTAGAATCGGAGAGCTATATCTACTCTTGCTTTCTCTGATGATTCCCTGATTTTGTAAGTCAACAATTTGTTTTCGGACTTCTTCTTCGTGCTTTGGAGGCAACCTATAAATTCGTGAATTTATTTGTTGATTAGTTGTGGTTTTTACTTTGTGTACCACTGCTTTTGTATTTGTAAGAGCGTCCCCTTCTTTATAAATTAATTTATTGAATTTTTTCAAAAGCTTCTGCACTTGATTTTTTTCATTCGAATTTAAATGGTTTAATTTGATATTTTTTACCTCACTTCTATCCAACGAATAAACCTGTTCTTGCAAGGTCCTCGATTGGAAAGGAAGCTTTACCCCATTGTTTAGGATGATTTCTTTACTTGCGATATCAATTACTTTTACATTGTTGAATATAAAATCATTTCCTAAAAGAAGATCATATGGCTTGTTAAAATCCATTTTTAACCATCTCATTTTCGCATTTGAAGGAAAACAAAATTCCGAAGGACACGGCGTTTTTACTTTCTCATTTGGCTTCTCGATATTCCCGCCTATTGTACTTATAATAGTATTTTTACGTTCTACTATGGGCAATTTGTATTCTAAAAAACTTTTCTTTTTCATGATGCTGATAGTGGATCCAGGGTCCACTAAAGTACGCCATTTTTTGTCAAATATTGTTAGAGATATTATAATTTTGTTTTGATTTTCCGAGGCTAATTTATAAAAAAATCGTTATTATTTACTTCTTCAACCTCCTCGGATCTACTCATAGTATCTACTTCCATAGGCTCTGGTCGAAAAGAGCGTCTTGACTGTGTTCTGTTTTGATAGCTTTGCCTAGTATTAGCTGAATTGGCATTCCACTGACGATTTTGATTGTGTCCTGAGGGGCCTGCCTGAATTTGAGGTCTGTAATTATTTTGATTTGAAAAATTTTGAGGACGAAACTGCCCTGAAACATTTTGAAAACGATTTTGTGGAATATAATTGTTATAGCCTTGCCTAGGCAAATTAAGTTGATCTGAACTATTATTTCTTGGTTTCCATTTGTTTTTATATTTGGTTTCACTTGCTGTATCAATTTGCTGACTATAAGTTTTATTTTTGTTTTTCGGAGTCCAATAATTATTTTTTAAAATTAAGTTTGGATTTAAATTGCCTTCATCCAATCCTTCAAATTCGTGAATTTTATCTGTTATTTCCGACAATGATGTAACCCTCATAATCGTATATGCCAAAGTGCCTGATGCTAACTGTTTTATTCTTTGTAATAACAAAGCAGAAAAAATTTCCTTCATTGGTCCTTCATTTTCGCTTAGTGCACTGAATTCTGTAATATTATCAATTAACTCTTTTATTTTTCTACTAAGTTCCCTTATACTACCTACTCTTAGTGTCGTAATGTCTTTTGTAATTGTCATTTGGTCTTTTGTAGGCTTGTAGTGTTGTCTTAACTTTGTTTTACAGTCAGCCCATGTTAATGGTGGATTTGTTTGTAAATAGTTTTTAGCTGAACCAAGTATTTTCATATTATAAACCACTTGAAAAACTGCCACCTCTTGTCCTACATAATCTAATAAAATTCTATCTATAGCTCCCATGAACGCTGGTAACTTTTTCGAATCACCCTCAAAAGATTGCATATACTTTAAATCTTTTTCGACTCGCTGCCTAAATGTATTTCCTTGATGATTTGCATTCTGTTGCAGCAATTGTGTTATTGCCACTAAACAACGCTCTATTTGTTGGTTTGCCATTTTTGTATTTGCTATATTTTTTTTTTTTTATTTTATCTGTTAACACCACTAATCATTCACAACCAACATAAAATCTTTACACCTAACGGCAAAATTTAATTACAAAAATCAAATCTTATTATCAAGTACAATTAACAATTTATGTTATTATTAATTACATTAATTTTGAGTATGATTTAAAATGCATTCTTACTTTTATCCTCATTTTCAAACTGATGCTAAGTATGTTGATATGCTGATCCGATTTACACTTTTTCGTCTTATGTACTGTCGTATATTTCGCTGCTGCCTCCAGGTATACAGATCCGCTGGTAATGATTGTGATAATTTGCTGAGAACTTCACAATTCTTCTTCCGTAGGATGCTGTGCTGCTGCCTTCTTTGCGGTAATCACACTAATTCCGAGATAAATTAGTTCACTTTAATAAGTGATCTTTATTGATTTTTATTTATAAGTGTTGGTTTGAGTTGAATTTGAATATATTTATATATTTTATTCCCTATATATTTTATATAATAATAATAATAATAAGGAACTCGGTATCGTTCACCGACTGCGCCAGTTATATATATTATAATTATATATATTTTATAATTATATATATATTTATATAGGTTGTAATAATTTATTAAAAACTCAACACTCTTTATTTTATCTGACTGTTTATTGTCATCGTCAAACTTCAACTGCCACTTTATTCTTACTCTAACTTATGCTCCATCTGAGCTTTATAAATATGTATCTTTTGTTGTATAAACATATATGTATGTATTTATTAAGATAAACTTATGCTCTCTCTGAGCATTATCGTGGCGGAATACATGTCAGCTAGAATATGCTGACTTTGTGCATTCCGTCACGTTTCTTGTGTTGATCATTCAACGGTAGCGTGATCGGCATCGTTGAATGAGGATTGTATGTAACTCGCGTCTTCCTAGTGAGAAATAGAAACCATTCTTTGCAGGTGTATGCCAAGTTTATTTCTGAATTCTTTCGTACAAACATCCTACCTTTTACATTAAAATATATACTTACGTTATACCAACAAATTTAACAATTGTTGCATTTTTCCTTAAGTCTAGACAGTTAAACAAAAACAATTTCTAAAGTTCTAACTAGCAGGTACAGAATATTTAAGCACTAAAAATTTTACATATAATAAATGTGAAGGTTATATGTACCGGCTAAAAGTATGCTAAACTTGTAATACAAAATTTATAGTTACAGGCTAAAAGTATTTTAAGCTTATAGTATAGAAATTATCTTATAAGTACAGGCCAAAACATAATTGTTTTTATTTGCTACAATTAATATTTTTGTTTGATACTTAATTAATGTACTACACTAGATAACAAAATCAAAAATCGCAAATACAACGCCGTTGCAGACGGACTACTGAATAACTTACTAAATTACCTTCCCATTGAACTTCATTTACCTAGTTATCAGTTTTATGGACCTGGTACAATTGAAGAAAAGACTCGCTAGAGGATACATTGGTATTAATACTGTAATGCCTGCAGAGAACATAATATGTCCTACTCTCAAAATAAAGATTTACACAATACATATGCAGATAAGATATTAGTGGAAAAGGCGTGGGAAAGAGTTAAGTCTAAAGATGGTACTACTGGTGAACGCACAAATTCTTGGTTCGTAACAAACGCTATGAAGACAAAAACAAAGTTTGGTATGGGTAATGTTTCCAGCAAGTGCAACAACCTCAATAAAAATAACAAATTATTTAATAAAGCTATACAAAATGCTACAAGCTATCAAAAAGCTAAAGCACAACTGATGTTAAGCATGCTATAAAAATTTCGAAAACAGCAATACAAAACATAAAAAATACGGTTGAAATATCTCGACTTATACCCGTTCTGAAAATTGGAGGTTATCTTCCATTAATACCATTGTATTCAGCGCTTGATGCATTAGGTGGATTAGTTGGAGGAGCAGCAGTTATCATTAAATCAGTTAATGCAACCAAAATTATAAATGAAATATTAGTCAAATCAATACATCATAAAAAACACATGGAAACAAAGCTCTGGGTAAAGGTTTATTCATGAAACCGTACAAAAAGTCCTGGGCTTATATAAAACACACATAAAAAACTCTTAAAATTTCTACCCAAAAGAGCTGCCAACAGTAATGACATGTTAAATTATCAACATTACATTATATCAACACTTACCTCATTTTAGAGGTGTCTTCATAAGAGGCGACCTTCCACCGAAACCATGGAGAAATGACTGTGGTATTGATAACTTGGATAATTCGTCAGGTGACGGTACTCACATTAAAATAATCACATTAAAAGAAGAGAAACCTAAGCTAATACTTTGAGGGCATTCAAATTTGCGACCTCCTTTGAAAATTATAAAGTACCTCGGCGTGCAAAATATTAAATACAATTACAAGTGACAATAAAAATTTGACACATTTATATGCGGACAATTATGTTTGAAATTTCTATACGAAAGTAATAGATAAAATTTAATTTAATTTATTTATTTAATCATAAAATAAGTTTTAAAAACTTATGCTGTACATTTAACTTAGCCACAATTGTAACTTAAATTAAAAACTTAAAGCTAAAATTAAAATTAAAATTAATACTATTGACAATTATTTGGAAAATAACAAACAAATATAACAAAAAACAAGAAAAATATATAAAAAATAAAAAAGAGAGAGGGTAGTAGAACTTGGAAGGAAAAGAGAAGAAATAAAGCGTCAGGAGTTACTACGAAAATAAAGAAAAATAAGATGCTTGAAGTTGTTGTGATTCACAATATTTTTTAAATCATTAGGTAATGAGTTCCATAGTCTAGTGGTGCCAACGAAAAACATTCTAGCCGAGTTTCGGAACGTAAACCTCGGTATAATGAGATTATTGCAACGATTCGGCAGGCTGAAGCGCAACTTGTCATAACGGTATAGCGTAGCCTTAGAGTATATTAATTTATGCATAAATATACAATTTCTTGCCTTTAAATAGCTCTCAATATCGCAACCCAAAACCATTTTACTCCAAGATGAGATATAGTCAAATTTGCGCAAGCCATACACATAACGAGTAGCATTATTGAATGCCACTCGCAGCTTATGTGAAGACCGAGAGTCCAAACCACTATACACCACCTCAGAGTAGGTAATAATAGGCACAAGCAATTGCACAACCAACCTGCGCCTGGTTTCAACGGGAGTAAATCGAGCAGACATTCTCAAACAGCGCAGCGTCATATACATTCTGCAAACCACATGGTTGATATGATCCGAGCAAGTCAATGACGAGTTCAAATGAAACCCAAGCACAACAGTCTTGTTAACAAGTGTATGGCGGCAACCAGCAATAAACATCGGAGGGATCTCAGTAAAAAGTATATTGTCTTTGTAAATAGGCAGAACAAAAGATTTCGACGGATTTAGACACAGATCACTGCTACGAGCCCAACCACTAAGAATATCAAGGTCCTCATTAAGTCTACAAACCAGATCATCCATAAGGCCTACCCTGCGTGACAGATATAACTGAATGTCATCGGCATAAGCATGCATCACTCCATTACAGTCAAGTGAAAAAATGTCATTGATGAACATACTGAAAAGCAGTGGTCCAAGAAATGAACCCTGTGGGACCCCAGAAAAAACTGGCCTACAATCAGAGAAGATATCACCAATCTTCACTCGCTGAGATCTACCACTCAAATAGCTCGTCATAAGCAGCAAGGCATTGCTAGAAAAACCAAAATAAGTCTTTAACTTAAACATAATAGTCTATGGTTGACACTATCGAAAGCCTTGGAAAACTCCAATAAACAGAGTAGAGTTACTTGGTCATCATCAAATGAAATTCGAATATCATCAACAATTTTCAGCATAGCAGTCGAGCAGCTATGACCCTTACGAAACCAGACTGTAGTGGTGACAGCAGCTTAAACTCATTCAGATGTTGAGATATGACTCACAGCACCGACTCCTAATAGATGCCACACTATGTTGGATTAGCATGTGCTAAAACTGTTTTATGATAAGGCATACTTCTAGGGTCTAAGTATTTTAAGTTAATGTGATCTGTGTAACATTATCATGTAAGCTTTTAGGGTATTACAGTTCCGCAGTCGAGTCGACGAGGGCAGCGTAATGCACCGTCGCCACTTTTGAAGTAGGTCGGTTGGCTTGACCAACTGACACCAATTAGCAGGTGCGGAACTGGAACACCAGAAAGGTCAGTTCACAGACTGAGATAGATGTTTAAAAAATAGTATATAAGTATTAGGTTTGGTAAGAATAAATGTCTTGTTATTTGAATCTTAAAAGTAAGAAGTGTTTAAATTTAACGTTAGGGCTCTTAAGTTTTCAGCCACGCGCCCGAAAGAACCGCGACAGGACGTCCCCCGCCAAGCAAGGACTCGAGATCCCCAACATTTTGGCGCAGCCGGTAGGATCCAGCGTCGAGTGCCAGGAAAGAAGGGAAAATATTTTGCGGAAAATTACGCAGACTACATAAATAGTCTGGTCAACGAATGGGCAGATACATTTAGTTCTGAATTAGAGGAATTAGGACAACAAACTGTGAGTTAGGTTTCACCAGACGAGGAAGTAAGGAACATATTGAAATCAATGCAGTCAGAGGTAGAACTGTTTACTGGGAAAGTAGTTGACCAGTTCGAAGCGAGTACGAGCAGGAAAGAAGCTCAGGAATTGTGGAAGCAGGCGAATGCCGGAGGAGCTGTGTCACCATTAGAAGTAGCGGATCAAGCCTTTACGGCAATCCAAAGAAGAACAGAAGAAAAGTTATTCAGTTTTCATAAGAAAACAGAAGATTTGAGAGCACAAAAAGAGTATGTTGAGAAGAAGGCAAAGGAACTTTCTCAGAGATTGACGGAAACAGAGGAAGCAGCAACGCTGTTGGAAAAGGAGTGTGCGGAATTGAAAAGAGGACGTGTGACCAATAGGACCTCACTGAATAGGGAGAGATCAAAATCAGCATCAGCTGGATTTACGGAGACAGTATTGACATTGCCTCCGGAAGTACGTTGGCCGGAATATTTAACACCGGAAGGGATAAGCCGCATGGTAAAGCCAAAATTAGTACTTAATGAAGAAAGGCAAGCGGAATTTTTGTTTGGCGCATCTGAAATCGGTGTCGAGCCTTTTTCTCCGGGAAGCCCGATAAATAACGAAAATCAGGCCAAAGGAGCCGGAAGCAGTAACAGTGCAGCAAAGTTCCGATACTGTGGACAGTATTTCGTCTGTACGAACAAACGATCGAAGACTAATTAGTTTGAGTCCGTCACTGGCCAATTACCTCTCAGATCCGGGAGAAGAGAATTTGGAAACTCCCAAAGAGATTAATAAAGCTAAGGTTTTACCAGCATTTGAGAAAACACAAAGGAATAAAATGGGCATTGTAGAAGTTGCTCATGCGGTGGAGAAGTTGGTGCCCATGTTCTCAGGAGTCGAGTTGTATGATCTGAGAACTGAGATCCGGCGCTTCAAAGAAGGTTGTGAGCTTGCGCAACAGTGTTCCGGAAGCGGACGGGGAACACTTAATAAAGTGTATTAGGCAAATAACCACAGGCGATGCGTTTCATTTACTGGTGCATAGCTCAGTAAGCACCCTGGCAGAATTATATGTACTTTTGGATAGGACGTATTTAAAACAAAAGTCATACGACTGTCTCGTTCGGGAAATTCAGGAATCAACTCAGACACCGGGGGAGGAATTGAGAGCCTGGGGACGAAGGCTCCAGTCTCTCAAGGCTCAAGTAGAACGGACTATGATTTCTGTGTTCAAGGCAGGCCTGATAAATAGGGATTTAGCCAATTAAACTCTTACTCTCACGCCGAGGAGTATGATACAGTTAGTGGAAGCGGTCTCTTTAGCTGAATCAGCAATACAACAGCGAACGACAACAGGTGGAATCTGCTGGACTGATGCTCCTGCAGAGGTAGGAACAGTACAGCAGCAAAACAGATGTGGAGTCGGTAGATTGATGGGCCAATTTCCGCAACAAAGAGACCAGGAATTCCTGGTTGGGAGGTTCCAGCCAAAGAAACCCATTTGCTCATTCTGTGATAAGCCAGGGCACAGGGATGAATGCGTTACACGGAAAAACACGCCCTACTGTATGGAGTGCCAAACTTACGGTCATGAGGCAAGTAGACAGTGCCAAGTAGACACTCAATGGGGTCAAAGTAGAAGGCAGCCAGCTACGAGGCGCCCGGTTCCACCCTTGAGGGACAGCAGGGGTAACTTCAGTAGTCCCCGAGTTAAGTCAACGGAAGGAATTAACCAAGGAAGAAATCCTTTCAAAACTGGGAGTGGTCAGCAGCGACCAAGTTGGGATTCTAGAAGTGAACCAAGGATAGGCAATAACATACAGGGATTGAGATGCTTCTCATGTGGACGAATGGGACATCGGGCAGCGAAATGCAGGGATAGACAATCCCAAACAGGGAAACTTCCAGCGGCCCAGTCGAGGCCAATAGACTGGAAAGCCAAAAGAAAGGAAGTAATAATAAGGCCGAAAGTACGTGGGACTAGTAATATAGGAACTACAGTCCAGGAGAAGGAGGAGCAAGAGGCTCTCCAGTATCACGAAGAGTTAGGGAGTGGATACACGTCCATATTGGGAACAAAAGGAGGTTGCTTCGCTATTAGCAGGATAGGTGATGCCTTCATCGAGATACCCTGCGAGGGGGCAGCGAGTGGAAAGCTAGTGCTATTAGTAGATTCGGGGGCGGACACTAGCCTCGTAAAATCTAGTGTTTTACGAAAGGGGCTAGACATTAATCAAATGGACTTAAGAACGCTTAGCGGAGCGTTTGGAGGGTGCATTAGGACATTGGGGTCGCTCAGAATAGGGCACAGTGGAGTTAAGGGTATGAGTTTTAGAATGCACGCAGTGTAAGTCGATAGGAAAGGTATCCCGGCTGATGGGATAATTGGCCGCGATAATCTTTGGGGACGCACCATACTGGATGCGCTCGACAAGCAGTTATCATTCTATGATAACAATAAGCATAGAATCCTTACTTTTCCATTAATGTCATGGCAGGAAGGAACCGTGAGTAAGGTTAAGAATTGTATGCAGGTAGTGAATTCAAGGTCAACCAGAGTAGTTACTATGCATGTAAACACGAAACTTAGGACTCTTGTTTTGCACAAGCAGCAGCTAGCGGAGGGCGTATATATGGGAGAAACCATAACGCACGTTGACAAGGGTAAGGTGTACGCTTGCGTACTCAACGCATCAGAAAAGGACTACCTGATGGAAGAGGATTTTAGGCCTAAGTTCACTAGTTACGATAATTTTAAGGAACCGAATTATAGATCGGTAAATCAGATTATACAAGTTGATATAAGAAAAAGAATGGAGGGAGTGCTAGAATCACTGAAGTTAGACCCAAGCATAAATTCAGAAGAGAAGGCATCAATAGAAGCTATTTATGCGTCATTCCATGACATATTTTTGCTGGAAGGAGACCAGTTGACATATACACCAGAGGTAGAGCATGAAATACCTACTAGGGTGGATCAAGCACCAATTAACCAGAAACGGTACAGATTGCCGCAAGCTCACAAAGATGAGGTAAATAGGCAAGTGGAAGGAATGTTAAAGGATAACATAATTTCACCGAGAAATTCGCCTTGGAATTCACCAATAATTTTGGTGCCAAAAAAGGGAGGTGCTCACGGTCAGAAGAAATGGAGAATGGTCGTCGATTTTAGGAAATTGAACGACGCCACTATCAAGCAGGTGTTCCCGATACCAAGGATAGAAGAGATTCTGGATCAATTGGGGCATAGTAGATATTTTTCTACGCTTGATTTAGCGAGTGGCTACCACCAAGTTCTGGTGGATACCCAAGATAAGCAGAAAACCGTGTTCAGCACCGGTTTAGGGCATTATGAGTTTAATAGAATGCCGTTTGGATTAACAGGAGCACAGGCTACCTTCCAACGGCTAATGAACCATGTGCTAACAGGCTTACAAGGGTTAGATTGTTTTGTGTATCTGGATGATATTGTAATTTATGGGAAGAACTTGCAGCAGCATTCGCAACGCTTGTGCAAGGTGCTCCAGAAATTACGAGAACACAATTTGAAATTGAACACGGAGAAGTGTAAATTTTTGCGAAGAGAGGCGGTTTATTTAGGCCATCGTTGCCCGCAGAAGGTGGAATGCGTTAAAAATCTAGCGATTCCGGGAAATAGAAAGGAAGTGCAAGCATTCCTAGGACTAGTGAACCATTATAGAAAGTTCGTGGAAGGACTAGCCGGAATTGCGTTGCCAATTAATAAGTTGCTACGTAAAGAGGCAAAGTTCGAATGAACAGAGAGATGTCAGCAAGCATTCGAGAGGCTAAAAGAAATAATTAGCTCGCCACCGATTTTGGCATACCCCGACTTTGAGCAAACTTTTTTGTTGACCACTGATGCTAGCAATGAAGCATTAGGGGCAGTATTGTCACAAGGGGTAGTCGGTAATGACCGACCAATAGCATTCGCAAGCAGAGCGCTTAGCGACACGGAGAAGAGATACTCCACAATAGAAAAGGAATTTCTAGCCATAGTGTGGGCTACGAAGAATTTTAGAGCATATCTGCTAGGACGCCCATTTAAGATATATACTGATCACCAGCCGTTGAGAGGCATAGCCAATTTGAAAGACCAAACGTCTAGGCTAGCCAGGTTCAGACACAAATTGTCTGAGTATGATTTTGAAATCATATACAAACCTGGGAAAAAGAATCTGAATGCCGATGCACTCAGCAGAGTACCGCAGGCACAGAAAGTATCAGTAGTGCAAACGAGGTCCAAAGCACGGTCAGATAAGGAGAAGGCCGAGAGAATGCAAAAGGATAAAGTTGATGCTACAACAGATGTTAGCAAGACGGGTGAAGATGCCCACGAACAAGAGCCAGCAGTGTGGAATGGCTGGAGGATATAAAGGATATCCAGGCTGTGTTAAAGGGTTTCCATGTTGCGCCTCTAGGAGGACACCAGGGATTCTGGAAAACCCATGACAGAATTAGGCGAGTATACGGATGGAAGGGTATGCTCAAGGACATTAAGAAATATATAAAGAGTTGTCCAAAATGTCAGGCCAACAAAAGTTCAAGGCTGACAAAGATGCCAATGGTGTTAACTGACACACCAAAACAGCCATTTGATAAAGTTCATATGGATATTGTAGGTATTTTACCTGAGACAGTTTCGGGAAATAAATACATTTTGACGTTCCAAGATGATTTCTCAAAGTATATGGTGCGTGGCTATACCCGATGCTGAAGCAGGTACGATGGCCAAGGCGTTCTATGATGAAGTAATAGCACGATACAACATACCTAAGGTTTTGATAACCGACAATGGTTCTAATTTTGTATCGAAACTGTTCTCGGAAACATGTAAAATGCTGGGAATCAAGAAGTTGCACATAACACCATATCATCCACAGGCGAATGGCTCACTGGAACGTAGTCTGGCAGAGTACTTGCGCAGTTTTGCCAAGGAAGACGGCTCGAATTGGGATCAATGGTTAACCACTGCAATGAATGTACACAATAATACGGTACATGTATCAACGAAGCAAACTCCGTTCAGGACGCTCTACGGGTTTGATTTTAATATGCCAGCAAATCTGAAGCGCAAATGTGCGCCAGTGTACAATGCTGATGACCCGAATAAAGTACAAAAGTATCAGCTACAGCGAGCGCACGAGTTGGTCAGAGAAAACCAGGATTGTGCTAAACGAGTAGCCAGGGAGGCCTATAACAAGGTACTAAACCCAGTCGTTTTGAACGTGGGTGATCAGGTACTCATGAGGAATCAGGCTAGGAGAAACAAATTCTCACCTGTGTGGATAGGTCCGTATGTAGTAGCAGAGATCCGAAGCACAGTTACAACAGTCGTAACGATTAAGGGCAAGAATAAAAAGCTACATAATAATTTGTTGAAATTTTTCCACGTTAGACCACACACCTAAATTCATGTGTTAATAGTGTTTTACAAGTGTAAACACAAGAATAATAACATGAACAAGTACATGTGTGTATCCAATAACACACACAGCGCCGATTTTCAGAGTCAATGCCAGTAAAAGTGTGCCACTTAAACTCGGGCAAGTAATTGACGTAATGAAAATCTGCTTATTAAACACTATTGCCGAATGAAGGCAGTAGAGAAATTTTTTTTTCATAACGTACACGGGTGATATGATGCGTTGACATTTTTGGCATGCGCTATAATGACAAGCGCATGTGCCATGTACGTATGTATGTATGTCAATAAGTAAGTATGAGCGCGTGTAGCGTGTAAGTTTAATATGAGACATGGTGGTTTGCATGCATATGTTTAGCAGTAATATTTTAATTGTTTTATCAGTACGATATACATGAAGTCGGAGGGGTAGGGACATGAAGGTAAACGTAAGTATGTTTGGAAGAGCAATAGGGAAGTAAGTAAAGTAAATAAACACGGAAGCAGTGTAATTAAACAATTTTATATTTAGTATAAGTAATGATCATAGGAAAAGAGGAAACTCAAGGAAATTGAAAAAGACACACATTTCTAAATATCTTTTTTATTGATATGAATAATGTAATAAAGAAGATAAGTATGGAATACAATTGATTTCAATTAGTTTGAATACAACTTCCGGGTGTACGACCCTGGAAGTATCGAACGTTGGCAGCATCGGATGTTGGTCGCCTAGCATTTGGTACAATCGGTGCAGTAAGATGGTAAGCCGACCAAGGCAAGTTTTGACTCGTTTAACAATTACGTAGGACAATTATGAATGCGGTTGTTTTGAAGTAAGAGGTTAGAAAGGGTCTTGTTAGTATATTTAGTTAATATGGCAGGTTGGTCTAAGCTAAAATAAGTTAGGTAGGTAACAAGCTAAGAGGGCTAGTTGAGAATGGATAGTAGTAAAATCGAAATTAGGTTAGATAGACTAAAGTTTGCTTGTATTGCGTATATTAAGTTAAATGTTAGAGAAAATCTGGAGCTATAGGCTAGCTGACAGCGGTTAGAAAGCTAGCGTAAAATTGGCAGAGCTTCAGCGCAGTAGCAAGTAGGGTAGTGTTAATACCGAGGGCAAGAATAAAAAGCTACATAATAATTTGTTGAAATTATTCCACGTTAGACCACACACCTAAATTCATGTGTTAATAGTGTTTTACAAGTGTAAACACAAGAATAATAACATGAACAAGTACGTGTGTGTATCCAATAACACACACAGCGCCGATTTTCAGAGTCAATGCCAGTAAAAGTGTGCCACTTAAACTCGGGCAAGTAATTGACGTAATGGTGCCTGTATGTTTCGTATGCATTCATAGAGGGGTTTTCCACACTAGAGGTGTTATGAATATACACGAAACCAGGAGGTTTTTTTAAAGGGAAGAAATGAATTGGGTCATGCTATTGACAACGGAAATACATGGTCAAGGATATTTAGATATTCTCGATTATGGTAAGAAAAAAAAAAGAAGATAAAAGGTCGGTCGATGGTGGATGTTAGTGTAAAGTAATGATAACGATAATGTAGCAGTAGTATAACCATAATGACTATTTAAATATTTAGAGAAATAGAAATATTTATTAGATAAGTTATTATAGCGATTAGTACAGTATATGTGTAAGGCAGCTGTGTTCTTGGTAGCCTATTTGAGAGTTCCAGCGAAAGCAGCGAAACCGCGGAAGTGCGGGTGGAACCCTTGGCGGAAACGGACCTGATTTTGGAATCACTGGTTAATGTTTGGTTCTCGAAAGACGAGTGGGTGGTGATATCGGAGTTTCGCGATGCTGATCTGGAGCCAGTACTGAATAAACTAGAAGACTTGCAAAAGAAAACAATGGAGCTTTGCGAGTTAAGAGCAAATACGGCAGGATCTGACTGAAGTAAGAGAGGGTGTGAGATAACGGAAGCGGAATCGATAATAGCGGGACTCAGACGAAACGAGCAAGCTATGTCATTTTGGGGTAGCAAACAACGCGCAGCAAGTTGACTCTGATCTTGTGGGTTGTGGTTCAGTGCTTTAATCTAATTATTTGTCAATTAAGTGCGAGTTCCAAAATCTAACATTTTTGTAAATAGTCCGGGACTCCGCGATACGCACAATACTCCTGAGTATATCAGACGAAAATTACCTCCACAAACGTGTTATTGAACATGATTTCTGCTATGGCATTATTATTGGGCAGAACGCCGAGCTGGATAAATACATAGTAGTGCAATTTGGCCAAGAACGGGGAGGAGGATAATGACCTGCTATTTGCAACCAACGAGTAGGATAGTAACTCTCAAGGATCTGTAAATCAATTGGATATTGACACACAAGCCCTGACGAGTCAATGAGTCGGCGCATGCAGAATGACACCAGGCTCCCTTGTAGTTTTAGAGTAAAATTGCACGAGACAGGAAATTGCCAATGAACACACATTCAAAGAAAGCAAACGGCTTTTCAGCGAATTGAACAATTTACTTATACAGGGCAATCATTTCTGCAACTCCGTTGAAGACGTCGCTAATGCTGATTACGTATTTATGGTCTACTCTACGTTCACCCAGACAGCCACCTGCGAACCGTATACTCAGACTTTGAACGGCAGCACATTCTCGCCAATGGAGTGTCGTTTTGTCCGGAAACCGTTCCGAGTGGTACATTTTTGATCGCACTCCTCGTTGGAAAAGGGAGGGATCGCCGCGATCATAACGCTGGCAGTGATCGCTGCAGTAATCTCATATATATTCTGCCAGTTAAGGATACCCACAACGAGAACCACAACCAACGGCGCAGCACAACGACCATACCGACAACGGCAGCCGACAACCGGATCATCAGTTAGCAGAAGTATAACGTAAGATTTTAGATATAAATATCATAGCGGAATATAAAATTTTAAGTATAAGAATAAAATGTATTGTATGCCAGTGAGAAAAGAGTTGATGAAAGACCAAATATAAAAAGGGGAAACATATAAAAGAACAAAATAGAACAAAAGAGAAAAGAAAAACTATAAAAAAAGAAGTCATAGCAAAGGAAAAAAAGAAAAAACTAAAAAAAAAGAAATTGATTCAAAAACAAAAAAAAGAACATAAAGAAAAGAATATAAAAAAGGAAATAAAAAGAACCCAAAATATAAAATAACGCAGATTGAAAAAAAAGAAAGAAGAAAAAATTATACACATGTATTGATTTAAGAAAAAGCACTGACTGTTTGAAGTGCAGAAATGAATGTAAACTTTCATTAGAAGTTAGTTGCACTAACTTCTTTTAGAAAGATGGGAGGGATGTTGTGGGTTAGAACCAAACTACCTACGTGTAGTTGACTCACAGCACCGACTCCTAATAGATGCCACACTATGTTGGATTAGCATGTGCTAAAACTGTTTTATGATAAGGCATACTTCTAGGGTCTAAGTATTTTAAGTTAATGTGATCTGTGTAACATTATCATGTAAGCTTTTAGGGTATTACAGTTCCGCAGTCGAGTCGACGAGGGCAGCGTAATGCACCGTCGCCACTTTTGAAGTAGGTCGGTTGGCTTGACCAACTGACACCAATCAAAGTCAGTTCACAGACTGAGATAGATGTTTAAAAAATAGTATATAAGTATTATGTTTGGTAAGAATAAATGTCTTGCGTTTTGAATCTTAAGAGTAAGAAGTGTTTAAATTTAACGTTAGGGCTCTTAAGTTTTCAGCCACGCGCCCGAAAGAACCGCGACAGGACGTCCCCCGCCAAGCAAGGACTCGAGATCCCCAACAGATATCTGATCAGCCATAAGCGACTCACACACCTTAGAAAGGCATGAGAGCAAACTAATGGGCCGAAAATCACTATGCGCAACGGCAGATCCCTTTTCTGCAACCGGCACAACAGTCGCTAATTTCCATAGACTTGGGAAGCACGAAGTGGTAAAACAGTGATTTATAATGTGAGTTAATGGACTCAAGACAAACGGAATAATTAATTCTATAAACCTAATAAAGACTCCATCAGGACCTACAGCGTTAGATTTTATCCGCATAATCCCTCTGTGTACATCACACTCACCAACTGCATGAAACTCAAATGAACTTTGACAGACAAGTCCATCAACCACAGACAGCTCACACTCACTAGAATTCTCAGGGGGAAACCCATTCAGGAAATGATTATTTAATTCATTCGGTTCCACTAAACAATCAGTACTATCCTTGCCATGAACACCAAACCGTTTTAGATTTCTCCATAATTGCTTAGATGGAAGAGATGCATCAAGCTTAGAGGAGAAATAATTTTTCTTTGCTAGCCTCACAGCAACTACAGCCTCATTACGAGTCAGCCTGTAAGAATCCCAATTCTGATCGGTTGGAAATTTTCTCCATCTAACATGCAACCTGTTCCTTTTCTTAACATGCTGCTTCACTAGCGCGTCAAACCAAGGACACGCTTTATTTTTTACTTGAATAGTGCGAATCGGGACATATGTGTTGAAAACATCACAGATCCGACTCACAAAACCATTCAACTTCTGATCAATGCCGCTAGAAAACCAGCAGAAGTCAAGTCAATGGACTTATATTCACGATATGAGATAAAGGTAGTATTCATTTTTCGACCAATATTAACATTTAGTGTACAGAATATCAAGTCATGATCAGAAATAAAAGTGAGCTGATCAAAGATAAATAGCATTGATATGTTAGATATAATAAAGAGGTCAAGTAAGCTAGGACCATCATTATTTGCAAATCTAGTAGGCATGATGGAGTTCACAACAGAGAGGCCAGACGCACTAATAAGGTCACGAAGTTTATCCGAAACAGCATCAGCAGAGAGCAGATTTATATTAAAATCCGCACACACAATATAGTAGTCATAGTCAATTACACGCAACGACAAATCAGAGAAAAACGGCTCAACATTGTCACATTTATTAGGGTTATACACACATGAAACCATGACTTTAGAATAATTCTCAGATATTTCCAGATTTAAGAACTCAACTGCGGTGCCATCAGACCTATTTACGATTTTTACATTTAGAAAAGTTAAGAAGAGTTAAGACTTCTAGCATTAAAATGTACAATTTTTAAGCCACAACGCTGTTTGCACAATACATCAACCAATACCTTATGATTACCACTAGCACCACCACAGAACTCAAAGCCCGAAATAGTAATAAGCAGCAGCCACAACAACAGAAAGCAAATTAAATGTATAGAAAGAAGTGGAAGAATAGATATATCTATATGAAAAGTAAAGAGTTAAAAATATATAAAAGAATAAAGTAATAAAAAGAAGAAAACTTATAGCTAAGTTTGAAATAAACATAAGGAATGACGGAAAAGACAACATTATTGTAATTTAGTAGCTGCTGATGCACCAACGAGCGAATGCACGGCCTCTTTGCTCGTAACCAATTTCGCTTCAGAATCTCGGTTCACTCGAACATATACCATGCCTCGCATGGAGAATGCAGAAGTCAACAGCCGCTGCCGCCTAAGCCTCGATGCACACTGCATAATTACCCGATTGCTCTTAGTTAGGCTCTCATGTACAAATACGGGAGTTTGTCCGCCGACACCGATATCAGAGAGTAAGATGGATCTCTTCTTCTCCTTGCAGAACGCAGCAATAGCCCGAAAGAGATTACTCCTTTGTTGTGCCGTTTGCAGTCTCACCAAAACCGCCGCAGCCCCATTTTGAGATTGGCTACGGTTCGAGCGCAGACGGAATACTTCCTGAGCCCGCGGCGAGTCACATTTGACCAATTGACAGATTTTATTAAATGTATCACCCAATCTCTCACTGTCGGTCTCAGGTATTCCATTAATTAATATATCCGTTGAGACAGCATCACCTTCAAATTTTTCCACTTGGGATTGCAGAGAGTGCACATTTGACTTCAGTGTTTCAACCTCCGTGATGGATCGCTCAATTGCCGACACTCTAGACTCAACTCACCGGCCAACTCACTCATTTTCTGCATAACACGATCCTCAAGCAGCTTCACAGACCCGTTAATGTATATCTTTATTTTTTTCTTTTATATATCTTTATTTGTTTCTTTTATATTTTTTTTCTTTGAATTTTTGTTTTATATGTATAAAAAACAAACAACATGTAAAAGTCTTCAACTTTAATTAGTGTTTTTCTTTCGTTTAAAAACATCTGGGGAAAATACACTGGTGTCAACTGCTAAAGCCCGAACACAAATATTTATAATATTTCAAAATTGTAGATGGTGCTGTTTTGGAGAAATTTTAGAAATGAATATAACAGCTAAATGTGGAGGGCAATAATTATTACTATTAATCGTGGCCAACAATTAACTTCAAATCTTCCAATATTTGAAGTTAATTCTAATCAACTTGTTAGAAATGCAGTGTTAGGCGGTGGAGTTTCATTGATAGGAACAATCTTTGAAGCTTCTAGATGCTCAGTATACTTGAAAGAATATTTAACATCCTGTATTTTTCATGATGTAGACTTCGCTGTCAGAAACTATAGAGAAAATGATAAATGGTATTGTAATTGACAGTAATAAAGAAAACTAGATAATATCTCGTAGAGGAAGAAAAATTAAAATGTTAAGCGATTATCAAATTGTTTAAGACAATTTCACAACCAGTGATGCCATAGAAAGCAATTCTAATAGTGTAACTGATGAGCATGTTGTGAAATCTGTAGATGAAACGATTTTCACAACTATTGAGAATAAAGACTGAATAATAAAATCATATTTTCGGTATAGTCTGTATTTAGTTTACATTAAGCTCTTAAACTGAATAGATCGAAGGCAACATATATATATATATATATATAATTGAAGGCAACATATATAATATAACAAGATCAAAAAAGTGAAATATGTTAAAATTGGATTGTTATTATATTTAAGACTCGCATATATGTCGATGGTACGCCAAAACCTTTTAATTTAGCTGCTTTCGGTGAAAACTTGGAATTCTCACTTGCTCTACCTATTATAATACTATATTAATTGATTTATCAATTTAATTACTAAAGTTTAGTAGGAATTTAAGTAAAGAGAACACGCCACAAGATCAACCTATAACACCACAAATAACAGCAGCAGTAACAACAACAACAGCTCCATCATCACCATAATCTTTAGTGTAGGTTTAGCTATAGAAGGATTCAGGCAAAGGTTTATTTAAAAGAAAAAGGTATATCTGGATTAATTGAGAGTAACTACCCGTTTTACAGACACGACAGCAACTATTCAAAACGTACACTCAATATAAGTTGTTATGAATATCGCGAATGTGAAGCTGAACAGATTTTAAGTAATGGTGAATTAGAATTAGTTCGAATGGACGATACAACCACTAATTCGAATGTTGAGTTTATTAATATTAGCGATTATACAAATGGACTTGAAATGGATATTTCATAAATTTAAACAATAGTTTTTGTTCAATGTTACTACCCGCAACTTTTGTGCGAAATTTGGTTAATAATTTCTTAATAGGAACATAATTATAGATTTTGGTTAATTGTTGATGATACCCATATTTTGCATTCACACTATTGTGGACCCCTTGTACATGTTTATTTCGATAGTATCAATTCGAGCATAGGTAGGGTAATTTTAATTTTAGGCTTGAAAGTTCCTTATATGTGTATGTGTGTCCTTTCTCTGATCAACCTCAATTTTTGCAAATATATTAAAAATGTCCACATGTTGCATCTCGTAAAATTTCGTCCATAGCTCGCCAATAGATCTTAAGTTATGAAAATTTGTTATAGGTGGGCGTGTCAATTAATATATAACGGTGGAGAAAGAAGTGGCCACAGACAGACAGACGGACAGACGGAAGGACAAAATTGAAATTGTACAGAAAGTGATTCTGATCATATCTGTATATAGATGTTCATACCTACCCCGCCTCCGTCTTTAAATTTCAAACCCTCTCGAAAGCACAAAATTAGTATATCCTTTTTACCTTTTTTAAGGTAAAGGGTATAAAGAAATTTAACGCATTTTTCTGTTGAATACATGATCAATAACACTTCGCATGCCATAATCAAGATGGAGAGAAAGCTCGCCTAGTTTGGAATGAAAATTATGGTTAATCTAACAGATTCCATAGTGTTTTTAACGGAACGCTATAACAACATTAGCGATGAAACCATAGAAGAATTTTCAAATGGAACCTATTACCTACACAAAATCCTTGGTGAAAATCAAAACGATTACAAGCTGGAAGTATGAACAGATGTAAATCATGAAGATGAAAATCAGTCATCACCAATTTTTTATGAACAATTTGAATAAAATAAAAAATTAAATAAATATACAAAAATATAATCTACATTCTTTTTATTTAAAATTTGTTAACATTAGATTCCTATTTTTTTTTTTTTGTGTTTTTACAAATAGTATTTTTTTAGCTGTTTCTATTATGTGTTGATACTGTTCCATCATTTTTAGCTCTTTTTCAATTTCCTTCATATGTTATACATACAGCTGTCTGGTCCTTCTATGCAGTTTTTATTGCTCCATACGCATTTAGGAAAATGATAATTTATCATTTCCACTTCTTTAAATTTTTCTTCTATACAATAATAAAAAAAAATCCCAATATTATCTAAAAAGGATAAAGTCCTTCAAAAATTGCTTTATTTCATTCGTTAGTGCATTGGTTTCTTAGTTCTTCATTTTTGCTTTCAAGTAACCATTAATAGTATCTATATAGTTTCCAATTTATATTTGTATAAAAATAGTAAGCATCGAGCATTCAAGCTTTTGTGGTTATTGAAAATAAAATGTAATTTTTTTTATATTTAAAATAAAATTAATGTGTTTCATTTTACTGTTTATTTATTTCTTTTCAGGAAAATTTAAATTGATATATCATTAACATTATCATTAATTTTGTAATGACCCCAAGCATAAGTATTTATATCATCGGGTTTTATAAACCTATTATCACAATAAAGACTTAAAATAGTTTTATTTTATTGTTCTGTGTATATTTGATGAACGTGTGATCTAAATACCTACATATCTCAATAATAGATTTTTCTTGATTACAAACACTTTCTATAGTCACCTATACTTTAATTTTATAATAAATATTTTCTAGCACCTTTTGATTTTTTAATTTGTTTTGAATACTTTATTACATTTTAGAGCGAAGCCCGATGAACTCTTTCATAATTTTACCTTTCGTTATCTACTTTCATCGTACCTAAAACATTATTAGGTTGGCAAAAACCTTGACTGAACCCTCCGCGAGGGTGTCGACTGATAATATATATCACAGTATAATCCTGGTGTCAGGAGGTATCTAGCTGAGGATGTAAAGTCTGGTGTTTGTTACCCCTCAATAGTACAGCATCTGGTCTTTGCACTCTTGTAATGGACGGAGGTAAAGGCAAAGAACTAATAGAACAGACAGTTGATTTGAATGTATTTGTCCGCGTTCTGCTAGTGTGAGAATGTTTTAAAAATGATGTATGTAGTGGTAAAACTACAGTGAACCCCATTTAATTCTAACCGTCGTAATTCCTCAATTCACTTAATTTCAATTTTTTTGATAATTTCTTATTGGCAATGAACTCTCAAGATCCACAAGTCGAAATATTGCAATTGCGTTTAAGTAAAAAAATTAATTCGACAAATAAAAATTTTTTTTTGTCGTCTTTATTAAAGAAGGAAACACTACCTATGTTTAATTAAAAGCATAAAGCCGTTAACTTAATTCGTTTAGCTGCATTTTTGACCTATTTTGAATATTTTTTCTAAGATTATTGAAACTGTTATTATTTGTGCGAATACTGTAAAATGGTTTAATTCCTTTATGACCACAATTTCTAAATTTTCCTTTGTCTATGCCCCTAATTCTTCTAAGTTGAGTTTACCTATGCTCTTTCATTCGTTCGTGGCCATAGTTAAATATGCACTAAGAGGTGCACTCGGACCCCATTTTAATATAAATTAATTTGTATTAATGATTTTAGTTACTAGTAATATAATATTATCCCAAAAAACCAAACAATTATGATTCTACAACTTATGATTACCATGGTGCACAAAAGTCGAAATGGAAAGTAATTGGATCAGATTTTATATTAGGAATAATTATAATATATTAAATGTATCGCAGGCATTCGATAAAGTTTGGCATAAAGGGCTGCTCCATAAAGTGCAATTGATTCTACCTGCCGAATATTGTGAAATTATTGAATCATACCTTCAAAAAAGACTTCAAGCATGATGATGCCTATTCTGGGCTCCGTGAAGTTAAGGCAGGTGCTCCTCAAGGCAGCATCCTAGGGCCCCAACTCTATCTCTTATTCACAAGCGATTTACCGATCGAATAAAACCATATTACCGCAACATTCGCTGACGATACGGCACACATAGCTACTGGCTGCACAGAGGAAATCTCAGTAGAGAAACTCCAACGTGCCGTGAATTCAATATTTAATAAAATCGGTCCACTTCGACTTTACTAATAAAAAGATTAGATATAACCCGCTATATATAGACGGAATAGAAATACCATACTCAAATAATGCTAAGTATTTGGGTATGATACTAGACGTAAAGCTCCGATGGTGTGCACATGTGAAAAAGAAAAGAGAAGAACTCGAAATAAAGTATAAAAAATGTACTGCTGTATTGGCAGAACATCTCCACTTTCTACATATAATAAGCTTTTGTTATATAATCAAATCTTGAAACCCAAATGGAGTAATGGCATTCAACTTTGGGGATGCACCACACAAACCAATATTAAAAGAATACAAAGATTTCGAAATAAAGTTCTACGCACACTGGTACGTACGAATGTCAGACCTCCACAGAGATCTTGGCGTGAAGACGGTACGCAGCGAAATTACCAAAGTCGCAATCTTACTTTACGAACGACAACACCACATAAACGAAGAGGCATCGAAACTCTCCGAACCAAACACAACGGAACGACGTCTTAAGAGAACGAAGCCCAGAGACCTCCCAAACTAGTCACACCAATGCGGTGTGAATTATCCAGATGAATATAATAAATAAACTTAAATTGCTCCTTAGTTTTTAAATGTATAATTTGGTTACAATATTATAAACGCTATATATGAACGTATTATTATAACGTTTGATTAAAAAATAATCATAATAATAGTATATTAAATGAACTTGCTAACATTTCGGTTTTCAACGCCAAATAAAATATTATAATTTTTTTGGATTAATTTTCACAATTTTTTTTTAAATTTTCGCAGTTTGTTTCAGAATACAAATGAAGTGACCCTTAAAAGTTTAATTTAAACGTAGCCCTGATTTCTTCTGAATATTTCTCAGAACATTCGCCATTTTGTACAACATCCCAGGAGTAAAACCAACTAGTTAAAATAGTAGTAAAACTCATACATATGTAAAATTCATACATGTATAATAATTTTTGTGCATAAATAAGGAATGTGTTAATTCAGAATGTAATTCATGATGCCGCATTTCCACTTTTGTTTGCGGTCACTTTAAGGATATTTTAAAACACACGTAACTTGAAGATTTATCTCTAAAATGAGGTATTACAAAAAGTGGTTGAAATTATAAAAATAAATGTTTTTCTTCAAATTGTCTTTACTTCTCTTTTTATCAAATTGACAAAAAAGGAAAAATTTGTTATATACGGCAATGAAATGCCGCAGAAGTCAGCAACTGGTTAACTTATAGATAAGTTTTGAAGTATATTTAAATTTACTAGTATATTTTGAAGACTGCCTAAAATTTTCACTGCAGGGATATGAAATATGTGTACAACAAACACTATAGATTCACTTACACTATACGTGTGAGGAAAAAAAGTCGTTGAAACGGTAAATAAATAACGCGTGAATTGAATGTTATTTCTTATTCGTCTTCAGTAAAGGGCTGGACCAAGGTGTAGTTCGGAGCTATGGGCAGGCGGACATCTTTTCTCCGACACTCGTGGGTCCAAAATATAAATCTAAATAAAAATGGAAAAAACTAAAAGAATAACAGAGAAGCCTAAGGGGTCTGGTCCTCCAAATAATATACCGGGAGGGTCAAGACGACCCGTATATAGAGCAACGGGGTTACCGAGCTCAAAGCTAGCCTCTACAAGGACAGTGGCGAAGCCTGGTCCGAGTATTGCTACAACAAGTGCTGGTGGTCGAGAATAGGCTACGGCTATCTCCAATAAAGTGGTGCCCTCTGAAGCGGCAGAACAACTAGTAGACTGAGAAGTACAGGCCAAGGAGTGCATGATGACCGGAGCTCTTGATAGCAAATGGCGAAAAATGGAAATCACCGACCCAGCGAAAGCGGGTTATCATGAGAGGCGTACCGTCGCGCGAATATTGAAAAGAGGACAGGGAACCCTCAAGCGAGGATCTCACTAACGAAGTGAGAAGTTCCATCCATGTCCCGGCGCCGAAGAGACAGAGATCCAGGAAGCCAAGTCGTCAAAAAGAGTGAAGACGCAAAGTGTCACTCTGAGGAAGACATTCACAGAAGTATTAAAGAACCTCATAGTTGTAGGCGTACTAGATACGGGAAATCTGGAAGGGAAACTCTGCGTAAGCAATGGAAGTGGGTTCTATCCGCCCTAGCAGACGTGTTTCTAGAGGTTCTAGAAAAAAATCCCGATCCTCCACCGACATGCGAGGATACAGGCTGGCACCAGGTGACCGCCTGCGACGATGAGAGATCGGCAGAGCTTTAGAAGGCAGATAGAATTTTCCATCTCGTTCGAGGGCGAGAGCTTGAATACCGGCTACAACGGAGGACCCCGAGATAATAATGATAATCTTCAGAGCAAGCAACCCAGAACTCCCGGTAAATGAATGGAGATTCATCGAAGGTGGTAGCGGTAATACAGAAAGCGGTGGAGACGAAACGTACCACAATGCAGGTGCTGCTGCTGCTAAATAAAGAAACAGTAGAGTCGTTGGCGAAATGCGACGGATTAATACGGTATGCATTCGGTAAGGTGAAGGTGAAAGCTCATAAAGCTGGCACCGAAGCCGTTGATTGTCTCGTGTTAACAGCCGAATCGGAAATTAATGACGAGACTGATAGTGAGCTTGAGATAGTGAGTAACGTCAACAGCCAGAAGAATGAGGATGGGTACATATCTCGGAGATATCAAGTGCTCGGAGAAGGAGCTGCTTACCGACTCGCAGGACGACGCAGATGCGACGCTGGTAGCTAATGAAGCTCCTAAAAATATACCTCCACCACAGTAAAGCAACTTCGGCTGCGCTCCTGTATAGACTGGCAGAACATCAGCTAGACTTTGTCCTTATTCAGGAGCCGTGGGTGAGTGGAGAAAGAGTACGGGGACTGAGGACTCCAGGGTATAAAATTTACAAGGCCAATAGTGTATTGGAATCAGGACTTGTATACTGGCTAAAACATAACTTAACGATTTTATTATAATTACAATAATGAAGACCATGCAATGGTCAGCTGGAAAACAAACGGAAATATCTCCATGTACCTAGCCCATGATGACCCAGGGCCACTACCATCGAACATGCTAAGGAAATTAATAGCGAATAACGAGGCTTCCGGAGTGGGTCTTATACTGGGGGGGTGATGCAAATGCCCACCATACGGTATGGGGTAGCTCCGATGTCGACGAACGGAGTGAGTTTCTTTTCCATTATATTATGAGTAGAAAGTTTTTTGTTTGTAACAGGGGAAATGCACCCACGTATATCACGCGCAATCGTCAAGAAGTGCTACATATTTCGTTGGTATCGGATGTATTATTCTAAAAGTTCGTACAATGGAAGGTTCTATCGGAGCACTCATTCTCAGACTTTCGCTACCACAAATTCCTGACAATGCTGAGTCCCTAGATAATCTTGTCAGGCCTTTCACCAACTCTTGCATGAACGCACTAATTAGAGTGTTTCCTAAAATCTATAATAGGGGTAAGAGACAACCCCCTGGTGGTCCTCTGAACTTTACAAACTAAGAAGGGAGTCTAGAGAGATCAATTCAATAAAGCGAAGTCCTCTCGGATCGAAAGCGACTGGGATTGTTATAGCGACAAGCTAAAGAAATACAAAAATAAATTGAGAAACGCGAAAAGAACATCTTGGAGGTCCTTCTGTGGTGATATTGAGGGCACCACAGAGCCATCTCGACTACGTAAGATTGTCTCAATTGGTTACCTCCAGAAACCCGACAAGCGCTGGACCGAATCAAGTGAGGAGTCTCTAAATCTGTTATTAAATGCACACTTTCCTGATAACCCTATAACGGGTAGAATGGAAACTGAACATAATACTATGGCAAAGTCCTATATTCTAAACATCATTTCGGAGGCTAATATTACGTGGGCCGTAAAAACCTTAAACACTTTAAGTCGCCGGGACCAGACGGGATCTTCCCAGCTCAACTACAGTATTCAATAAGCCACATTATGGAATGTTTAATAACTATATTCAAAAGTGCGCTGAGTTTAAATCATATCCCATCGCTTTGGAGGAAAGTGAAAGTAGTTTTTATCCCAAAGGCGGGGGAAAGTACGCATGTTAGTTCAAAGGATTTCAGGCCAATCAGTCTTTCTTCTTTTTTATTAAAAACTCTAGAGAGGTTAATAGAAACATATATCAGGGAAATAATAACCCATTCTTAAATGGCGAATTCACAACACGCGAACTGTAAAGGTAAATCTACAGAAACAGCTTTGAATTCGCTAGTGACAATATTTGAGGAATCAAAGGAAGACAAAGAATACACATTGATAGTTTTCCTACACATTGATGGCGCTTTTAACAATATCCTACCCAAGGCAATTACCGGTGCATGGACAGAGTTGGGTGTCCCCGGGGTTGTTTTCATCGAACAAATGCTCATATGCAGGTTTGTGAACTCAACATTGGGCGCCTCGAGCTAAATCTATGGTCAGAATCATGTGGTTTGGCCATAAATGCCAACAAAACAGAACTGGTACTATTTAGTAAAACATAGAGTACCAGAAGTAAATCCCCCTAAAATAAATGAAATCACTTTGACTTTTAAAGATAAAGCTTGCTACCTGGGACTGATTTTCGACAGGAAGCTTAATTGGCCATTAAATGTAGAGGATAGAGTAAGAAAAGCATCAATCTCTATTCGTATCGAAAGACAGTAGAACTAAAATGGGTTATGGCCAGCAGTGGTTGGTTCTATAAAGCAGTGGTTAGACCGATTTTGTTGTATGGCATAGTGGTATGGAGGCCGGCACTTCATAAAAGCTATGCTGTGAAAAACTTAGAGCGTATTCAGAGAGCAGCTAGCTTATGTATAAGCGGAGCTCTTAAAAGTACTCCCACTGCTCAATATCCAGAAAACCCACCAACGTGTATTCTTTATAGTTCATTGACCTCTCAGTGATACCAACCACTTCATGAAGTACGCTATCCACTGATCTACCCTTACAGTATACGTGTTGCGCGCTATCCATTGTGCGAATATTGCTGGCCCTTCTAATATACAAATCGATAAGACTCTCAAGTGTTTTAAGAGTAAACGATGAGAGACTTATTGGTCTGTATCGTAGTCAGTATAGTGATTTATTTTGTATGCTTTTGGAATGAAAACCACCCTGACTTCTCTCCAACTTTTTGGCACATACCTATGCTTGGGACACCTTGTGAAGATGCTAACTAGATGAGGAATCAGATGTTAACTAGATGAGGAACCTCAGCAGATGGTTGCAGCGTAGCCGGTGTAACTCCATCAGGACCCGCTGACTTATACGGGTCGAAGGAACCTATCGCCCACGTAATTTTATCCTCCTTCGCGATGTCCATCACGACGGTCTTTGAAACGCGGGCAAGCAGAGCGTATCGACGGTGTACGAGTCCGTGCAACATGGAAAGTGCGTTCCCATCAAAATCTCTCGGAACTCCTGGCAGGAGTCAGTCCATGAGACATCCTAGTTATTCACACTGCCTAGAACCGTCGTAGTTCCGAACAGTATTTTCCTAAGCCTTTATGTCTCGTTGACCTACCCCAGACTTTCGAAGAACTGCTGCCGGGATCCCCCCTTCCCAACCTTAAATTTACTTTTGTATTCATTAAAGCTGACTCTATAGTTTTTCCAATCCTCTTCCATTCGACTATTTTTGGCCTAGTTGAAGAGTCCACTTGATTATTTCCAAAAAAAGTCCTTACGCTGCATTCCACCAAACCGGTTTTGACTTAGGTCGCGGCCTAGTCAATGGACAAGATAATTAAAATGATTTTTTCAGTATTCCCGTAAGACGACCGACCGCCTTGTCAATGTTAGAATTCACTTCGCCGACTTGGACTTTCATCAAAGTAAGCTTTTGGGTCGTCAGTTTTGGGTTCCTAAAAGGCCGTGGGCTCTCTACCTCTGAGTAGACTGAGAAGCGTGTCCGGAGCAGTCGTCAGATACCCTCCAATTGTCGACTCTTATGGTATTAAGTCCAGTGGCCAGAGTGATGCCAATAACTTCCTCCCTAACCTTATTTCGAAACGTTGGCTGATTTCCCTTGTTACATAATGTTACGCTAGTGGGGAGAATGTAATAGAAAATGGACTCACCTCTACCATTGGTGTCAGTGCTGCCCCACGGCTCATGGTGTCCATTTGGTTCGCACCGGCCAATATTCCCAGTCCGCGTGACTCACCGCAAGCGATAAGTTGCCGGAAGATCTGTGGTACCGCCCCTTCTTCATTGTTCGGAAATTATGCGGACGTTAGCTAAAAAGTAGGCTTGTGCCTGTGTTCGCATACCACCGTTGTAAGGTCTCCACTGCTGTAGGGAATTAAATAGAAACATATTAATATCCTTCTTGGTAACTATACACGTTCTGATCTTACCTTGTATCTGTAGAATGTAGAGACGAAAACCATCAATCCCGAATGTATTTACCTTACCTCTGACGAGCCAACGCTCTTGGAGAAGGGCTACGTCCACATCGTCCTCTGCGATAAACTTAACCAAATCAATCGAGGCTGAGATGAAGTGATGCACATTAATTTGCACCACCTCCAGCTTCTTCTCTGTTGGCCCGGCACGCGAACCTTTAGAGAGCCAAACCCGAATTTAACGCAGTTATCGCTCCTGGATGGATTCGAAGGAGGCCGATGGCTTCGGCTTTTTTGAAACCCTCTGTACTTGTTCATCAGACCGTACTATTTTTGGAGTTTTGACCGATGCAAAGCTAAGTGGCTCCTTCAAATAACAACGTTTTGACTGTGGCGGACCTTTACGCGATCACCTGTAGGCTTCTCCGGCTTTTATATATATATATATATATATATATATATATATATATATATATATATATATATATATATATATATATATATATATATATATATATATATATATATATATATATATATATATATATATATATATATATATATATAAAAGCCGGAGAAGCCTACAGGTGATCGCGTAAAGGTCCGCCACAGTCAAAACGTTGTTATTTGAAGGAGCCACTTAGCTTTGCATCGGTCAAAACTCCAAAAATAGTACGGTCTGATGAACAAGTACAGAGGGTTTCAAAAAAGCCGAAGCCATCGGCCTCCTTCGAATCCATCCAGGAGCGATAACTGCGTTAAATTCGGGTTTGGCTCTCTAAAGGTTCGCGTGCCGGGCCAACAGAGAAGAAGCTGGAGGTGGTGCAAATTAATGTGCATCACTTCATCTCAGCCTCGATTGATTTGGTTAAGTTTATCGCAGAGGACGATGTGGACGTAGCCCTTCTCCAAGAGCGTTGGCTCGTCAGAGGTAAGGTAAATACATTCGGGATTGATGGTTTTCGTCTCTACATTCTACAGATACAAGGTAAGATCAGAACGTGTATAGTTACCAAGAAGGATATTAATATGTTTCTATTTAATTCCCTACAGCAGTGGAGACCTTACAACGGTGGTATGCGAACACAGGCACAAGCCTACTTTTTAGCTAACGTCCGCATAATTTCCGAACAATGAAGAAGGGGCGGTACCACAGATCTTCCGGCAACTTATCGCTTGCGGTGAGTCACGCGGACTGGGAATATTGGCCGGTGCGAACCAAATGGACACCATGAGCCGTGGGGCAGCACTGACACCAATGGTAGAGGTGAGTCCATTTTCTATTACATTCTCCCCACTAGCGTAACATTATGTAACAAGGGAAATCAGCCAACGTTTCGAAATAAGGTTAGGGAGGAAGTTATTGGCATCACTCTGGCCACTGGACTTAATACCATAAGAGTCGACAATTGGAGGGTATCTGACGACTGCTCCGGACACGCTTCTCAGTCTACTCAGAGGTAGAGAGCCCACGGCCTTTTAGGAACCCAAAACTGACGACCCAAAAGCTTACTTTGATGAAAGTCCAAGTCGGCGAAGTGAATTCTAACATTGACAAGGCGGTCGGTCGTCTTACGGGAATACTGAAAAAATCATTTTAATTATCTTGTCCATTGACTAGGCCGCGACCTAAGTCAAAACCGGTTTGGTGGAATGCAGCGTAAGGACTTTTTTTGGAAATAATCAAGTGGACTCTTCAACTAGGCCAAAAATAGTCGAATGGAAGAGGATTGGAAAAACTATAGAGTCAGCTTTAATGAATACAAAAGTAAATTTAAGGTTGGGAAGGGGGGATCCCGGCAGCAGTTCTTCGAAAGTCTGGGGTAGGTCAACGAGACATAAAGGCTTAGGAAAATACTGTTCGGAACTACGACGGTTCTAGGCAGTGTGAATAACTAGGATGTCTCATGGACTGACTCCTGCCAGGAGTTCCGAGAGATTTTGATGGGAACGCACTTTCCATGTTGCACGGACTCGTACACCGTCGATACGCTCTGCTTGCCCGCGTTTCAAAGACCGTCGTGATGGACATCGCGAAGGAGGATAAAATTACGTGGGCGATAGGTTCCTTCGACCCGTATAAGTCAGCGGGTCCTGATGGAGTTACACCGGCTACGCTGCAACCATCTGCTGAGGTTCCTCATCTAGTTAACATCTGATTCCTCATCTAGTTAGCATCTTCACAAGGTGTCCCAAGCATAGGTATGTGCCAAAAAGTTGGAGAGAAGTCAGGGTGGTTTTCATTCCAAAAGCATACAAAATAAATCACTATACTGACTACGATACAGACCAATAAGTCTCTCATCGTTTACTCTTAAAACACTTGAGAGTCTTATCGATTTGTATATTAGAAGGGCCAGCAATATTCGCACAATGGATAGCGCGCAACACGTATACTGTAAGGGTAGATCAGTGGATAGCGTACTTCATGAAGTGGTTGGTATCACTGAGAGGTCAATGAACTATAAAGAATACACGTTGGTGGGTTTTCTGGATATTGAGCAGTGGGAGTACTTTTAAGAGCTCCGCTTATACATAAGCTAGCTGCTCTCTGAATACGCTCTAAGTTTTTCACAGCATAGCTTTTATGAAGTGCCGGCCTCCATACCACTATGCCATACAACAAAATCGGTCTAACCACTGCTTTATAGAACCAACCACTGCTGGCCATAACCCATTTTAGTTCTACTGTCTTTCGATACGAATAGAGATTGATGCTTTTCTTACTCTATCCTCTACATTTAATGGCCAATTAAGCTTCCTGTCGAAAATCAGTCCCAGGTAGCAAGCTTTATCTTTAAAAGTCAAAGTGATTTCATTTATTTTAGGGGGATTTACTTCTGGTACTCTATGTTTTACTAAATAGTACCAGTTCTGTTTTGTTGGCATTTATGGCCAAACCACATGATTCTGACCATAGATTTAGCTCGAGGCGCCCAATGTTGAGTTCACAAACCTGCATATAAGCATTTGTTCGATGAAAACAACCAGCGCTCCGGGGACTCCCAACTCCGTCAGTGCACCGGTTATTGCCTTGGGTAGGATATTATTAAAAGCGCCCTGAATGTCTAGGAAAGCTACCAATGTGTATTCTTTGTCTTCCTTTGATTCCTCAAATATTGTCACTAGCGAATTCAAAGCTGTTTCTGTAGATTTACCTTTACAGTTCGCGTGTTGTGAATTCGCCATTTAAGAATGGGTTATTATTTCCCTGATATATGTTTCTATTAACCTCTCTAGAGTTTTTAATAAAAAAGAAGAAAGACTGATTGGCCTGAAATCCTTTGAACTAACATGCGTACTTTCCCCCGCCTTTGGGATAAAAACTACTTTCACTTTCCTCCAAAGCGATGGGATATGATTTAAACTCAGCGCACTTTTGAATATAGTTATTAAACATTCCATAATGTGGCTTATTGAATACTGTAGTTGAGCTGGGAAGATCCCGTCTGGTCCCGGCGACTTAAAGTGTTTAAGGTTTTTACGGCCCACGTAATATTAGCCTCCGAAATGATGTTTAGAATATAGGACTTTGCCATAGTATTATGTTCAGTTTCCATTCTACCCGTTATAGGGTTATCAGGAAAGTGTGCATTTAATAACAGATTTAGAGACTCCTCACTTGATTCGGTCCAGCGCTTGTCGGGTTTCTGGAGGTAACCAATTGAGACAATCTTACGTAGTCGAGATGGCTCTGTGGTGCCCTCAATATCACCACAGAAGGACCTCCAAGATGTTCTTTTCGCGTTTCTCAATTTATTTTTGTATTTCTTTAGCTTGTCGCTATAACAATCCCAGTCGCTTTCGATCCGAGAGGACTTCGCTTTATTGAATTGATCTCTCTAGACTCCCTTCTTAGTTTGTAAAGTTCAGAGGACCACCAGGGGGTTGTCTCTTACCCCTATTATAGATTTTAGGAAACACTCTAATTAGTGCGTTCATGCAAGAGTTGGTGAAAGGCCTGACAAGATTATCTAGGGACTCAGCATTGTCAGGAATTTGTGGTAGCGAAAGTCTGAGAATGAGTGCTCCGATAGAACCTTCCATTGTACGAACTTTTAGAATAATACATCCGATACCAACGAAATATGTAGCACTTCTTGACGATTGCGCGTGATATACGTGGGTGCATTTCCCCTGTTACAAACAAAAAACTTTCTACTCATAATATAATGGAAAAGAAACTCACTCCGTTCGTCGACATCGGAGCTACCCCATACCGTATGGTGGGCATTTGCATCACCCCCCCAGTATAAGACCCACTCCGGAAGCCTCGTTATTCGCTATTAATTTCCTTAGCATGTTCGATGGTAGTGGCCCTGGGTCATCATGGGCTAGGTACATGGAGATATTTCCGTTTGTTTTCCAGCTGACCATTGCATGGTCTTCATTATTGTAATTATAATAAAATCGTTAAGTTATGTTTTAGCCAGTATACAAGTCCTGATTCCAATACACTATTGGCCTTGTAAATTTTATACCCTGGAGTCCTCAGTCCCCGTACTCTTTCTCCACTCACCCACGGCTCCTGAATAAGGACAAAGTCTAGCTGATGTTCTGCCAGTCTATACAGGAGCGCAGCCGAAGTTGCTTTACTGTGGTGGAGGTATATTTTTAGGAGCTTCATTAGCTACCAGCGTCGCATCTGCGTCGTCCTGCGAGTCGGTAAGCAGCTCCTTCTCCGAGCACTTGATATCTCCGAGATATGTACCCATCCTCATTCTTCTGGCTGTTGACGTTACTCACTATCTCAAGCTCACTATCAGTCTCGTCATTAATTTCCGATTCGGCTGTTAACACGAGACAATCAACGGCTTCGGTGCCAGCTTTATGAGCTTTCACCTTCACCTTACCGAATGCATACCGTATTAATCCGTCGCATTTCGCCAACGACTCTACTGTTTCTTTATTTAGCAGCAGCAGCACCTGCATTGTGGTACGTTTCGTCTCCACCGCTTTCTGTATTACCGCTACCACCTTCGATGAATCTCCATTCATTTACCGGGAGTTCTGGGTTGCTTGCTCTGAAGATTATCATTATTATCTCGGGGTCCTCCGTTGTAGCCGGTATTCAAGCTCTCGCCCTCGAACGAGATGGAAAATTCTATCTGCCTTCTAAAGCTCTGCCGATCTCTCATCGTCGCAGGCGGTCACCTGGTGCCAGCCTGTATCCTCGCATGTCGGTGGAGGATCGGGATTTTTTTCTAGAACCTCTAGAAACACGTCTGCTAGGGCGGATAGAACCCACTTCCATTGCTTACGCAGAGTTTCCCTTCCAGATTTCCCGTATCTAGTACGCCTACAACTATGAGGTTCTTTAATACTTCTGTGAATGTCTTCCTCAGAGTGACACTTTGCGTCTTCACTCTTTTTGACGACTTGGCTTCCTGGATCTCTGTCTCTTCGGCGCCGGGACATGGATGGAACTTCTCACTTCGTTAGTGAGATCCTCGCTTGAGGGTTCCCTGTCCTCTTTTCAATATTCGCGCGACGGTACGCCTCTCATGATAACCCGCTTTCGCTGGGTCGGTGATTTCCATTTTTCGCCATTTGCTATCAAGAGCTCCGGTCATCATGCACTCCTTGGCCTGTACTTCTCAGTCTACTAGTTGTTCTGCCGCTTCAGAGGGCACCACTTTATTGGAGATAGCCGTAGCCTATTCTCGACCACCAGCACTTGTTGTAGCAATACTCGGACCAGGCTTCGCCACTGTCCTTGTAGAGGCTAGCTTTGAGCTCGGTAACCCCGTTGCTCTATATACGGGTCGTCTTGACCCTCCCGGTATATTATTTGGAGGACCAGACCCCTTAGGCTTCTCTGTTATTCTTTTAGTTTTTTCCATTTTTATTTAGATTTATATTTTGGACCCACGAGTGTCGGAGAAAAGATGTCCGCCTGCCCATACCTCCGAACTACACCTTGGTCCAGCCCTTTACTGAAGACGAATAAGAAATAACATTCAATTCACGCGTTATTTATTTACCGTTTCAACGACTTTTTTTCCTCACACGTATAGTGTAAGTGAATCTATAGTGTTTGTTGTACACATATTTCATATCCCTGCAGTGAAAATTTTAGGCAGTCTTCAAAATATACTAGTAAATTTAAATATACTTCAAAACTTATCTATAAGTTAACCAGTTGCTGACTTCTGCGGCATTTCATTGCCGTATATAACAAATTTTTCCTTTTTTGTCAATTTGATAAAAAGAGAAGTAAAGACAATTTGAAGAAAAACATTTCTTTTTATAATTTCAACCACTTTTTGTAATACCTCATTTTAGAGATAAATCTTCAAGTTACGTGTGTTTTAAAATATCCTTAAAGTGACCGCAAACAAAAGTGGAAATGCGGCATCATGAATTACATTCTGAATTAACACATTCCTTATTTATGCACAAAAATTATTATACATGTATGAATTTTACATATGTATGAGTTTTACTACTATTTTAACTAGTTGGTTTTACTCCTGGGATGTTGTACAAAATGGCGAATGTTCTGAGAAATATTCAGAAGAAATCAGGGCTACGTTTAAATTAAACTTTTAGGGGTCACTTCATTTGTATTCTGAAACAAACTGCGAAAATTTAAAAAAAAATTGTGAAAATTAATCCAAAAAAATTATAATATTTTATTTGGCGTTGAAAACCGAAATGTTAGCAAGTTCATTTAATATACTATTATTATGATTATTTTTTAATCAAACGTTATAATAATACGTTCATATATAGCGTTTATAATATTGTAACCAAATTATACATTTAAAAACTAAGGAGCAATTTAAGTTTATTTATTATATTCATCTGGATAATTCACACCGCATTGGTGTGACTAGTTTGGGAGGTCTCTGGGCTTCGTTCTCTTAAGACGTCGTTCCGTTGTGTTTGGTTCGGAGAGTTTCGATGCCTCTTCGTTTATGTGGTGTTGTCTTTCGTAAAGTAAGATTGCGACTTTGGTAATTTCGCTGCGTACCGTCTTCACGCCAAGATCTCTGTGGAGGTCTGACATTCGTACGTACCAGTGTGCGTAGAACTTTATTTCGAAATCTTTGTATTCTTTTAATATTGGTTTGTGTGGTGCATCCCCAAAGTTGAATGCCATTACTCCATTTGGGTTTCAAGATTTGATTATATAACAAAAGCTTATTATATGTAGAAAGTGGAGATGTTCTGCCAATACAGCAGTACATTTTTTATACTTTATTTCGAGTTCTTCTCTTTTCTTTTTCACATGTGCACACCATCGGAGCTTTACGTCTAGTATCATACCCAAATACTTAGCATTATTTGAGTATGGTATTTCTATTCCGTCTATATATAGCGGGTTATATCTAATCTTTTTATTAGTAAAGTCGAAGTGGACCGATTTTATTAAATATTGAATTCACGGCACGTTGGAGTTTCTCTACTGAGATTTCCTCTGTGCAGCCAGTAGCTATGTGTGCCGTATCGTCAGCGAATGTTGCGGTAATATGGTTTTATTCGATCGGTCAATCGCTTGTGAATAAGAGATAGAGTTGGGGCCCTAGGATGCTGCCTTGAGGAGCACCTGCCTTAACTTCGCGGAGCCCAGAATAGGCATCATCATGCTTGAAGTCTTTTTTGAAGGAATGATTCAATAATTTCACAATATTCGGCAGGTAGAATCAATTGCACTTTATGGAGCAGCCCTTTATGCCAAACTTTATCGAATGCCTGCGATACATTTAATATATTATAATTATTCCTAATATAAAATCTGATCCAATTACTTTCCATTTCGACTTTTGTGCACCATGGTAATCATAAGTTGTAGAATCATAATTGTTTGGTTTTTTGGGATAATATTATATTACTAGTAACTAAAATCATTAATACAAATTAATTTATATTAAAATGGGGTCCGAGTGCACCTCTTAGTGCATATTTAACTATGGCCACGAACGAATGAAAGAGCATAGGTAAACTCAACTTAGAAGAATTAGGGGCATAGACAAAGGAAAATTTAGAAATTGTGGTCATAAAGGAATTAAACCATTTTACAGTATTCGCACAAATAACAACAGTTTCAATAATCTTAGAAAAAATATTCAAAATAGGTCAAAAATGCAGCTAAACGAATTAAGTTAACGGCTTTATGCTTTTCATTAAACATAGGTAGTGTTTCTTTCTTTAATAAAGACGACAAAAAAAAATTTTTATTTGTCGAATTAATTTTTTTACTTAAACGCAATTGCAATATTTCGACTTGTGGATCTTGAGAGTTCATTGCCAATAAGAAATTATCAAAAAAATTGAAATTAAGTGAATGGAGGAATTACGACGGTTAGAATTAAATGGGGTTCAGTGTAGTTTTACCACTACATACATCATTTTTAAAACATTCTCACACTAGCAGAACGCGGACAAATACATTCAAATCAACTGTCTGTTCTATTAGTTCTTTGCCTTTACCTCCGTCCATTACAAGAGTGCAAAGACCAGATGCTGTACTATTGAGGGGTAACAAACACCAGACTTTACATCCTCAGCTAGATACCTCCTGACACCAGGATTACACTGTGATATATATTATCAGTCGACACCCTCGCGGAGGGTTCAGTCAAGGTTTTTGCCAACCTAATAATGTTTTAGGTACGATGAAAGCAGATAACGAAAGGTAAAATTATGAAAGAGTTCATCGGGCTTCGCTCTAAAATGTAATAAAGTATTCAAAACAAATAAAAAAATCAAAAGGTGCTAGAAAATATTTATTATAAAATTAAAGTATAGGTGACTATAGAAAGTGTTTGTAATCAAGAAAAATCTATTATTGAGATATGTAGGTATTTAGATCACACGTTCATCAAATATACACAGAACAATAAAATAAAACTATTTTAAGTCTTTATTGTGATAATAGGTTTATAAAACCCGATGATATAAATACTTATGCTTGGGGTCATTACAAAATTAATGATAATGTTAATGATATATCAATTTAAATTTTCCTGAAAAGAAATAAATAAACAGTAAAATGAAACACATTAATTTTATTTTAAATATAAAAAAATTACATTCTATTTTCAATAACCACAAAAGCTTGAATGCTCGATGCTTACTATTTTTATACAAATATAAATTGGAAACTATATAGATACTATTAATGGTTACTTGAAAGCAAAAATGAAGAACTAAGAAACCAATGCACTAACGAATGAAATAAAGCAATTTTTGAAGGACTTCGACTTTATCCTTTTTAGATAATATTGGGATTTTTTTTATTATTGTATAGAAGAAAAATTTAAAGAAGTGGAAATGATAAATTATCATTTTCCTAAATGCGTATGGAGCAATAAAAACTGCATAGAAGGACCAGACAGCTGTATGTATAACATATGAAGGAAATTGAAAAAGAGCTAAAAATGATGGAACAGTATCAACACATAATAGAAACAGCTAAAAAAATACTATTTGTAAAAACACAAAAAAAAAAAAATAGGAATCTAATGTTAACAAATTTTAAATAAAAAGAATGTAGATTATATTTTTGTATATTTATTTAATTTTTTATTTTATTCAAATTGTTCATAAAAAATTGGTGATGACTGATTTTCATCTTCATGATTTACATCTGTTCATACTTCCAGCTTGTAATCGTTTTGATTTTCACCAAGGATTTTGTGTAGGTAATAGGTTCCATTTGAAAATTCTTCTATGGTTTCATCGCTAATGTTGTTATAGCGTTCCGTTAAAAACACTATGGAATCTGTTAGATTAACCATAATTTTCATTCCAAACTAGGCGAGCTTTCTCTCCATCTTGATTATGGCATGCGAAGTGTTATTGATCATGTATTCAACAGAAAAATGCGTTAAATTTCTTTATACCCTTTACCTTAAAAAAGGTAAAAAGGATATACTAATTTTGTGCTTTCGAGAGAGTTTGAAATTTAAAGACGGAGGCGGGGTAGGTATGAACATCTATATACAGATATGATCAGAATCACTTTCTGTACAATTTCAATTTTGTCCTTCCGTCTGTCCGTCTGTCTGTCTGTGGCCACTTCTTTCTCCACCGTTATATATTAATTGACACGCCCACCTATAACAAATTTTCATAACTTAAGATCTATTGGCGAGCTATGGACGAAATTTTACGAGATGCAACATGTGGACATTTTTAATATATTTGCAAAAATTGAGGTTGATCAGAGAAAGGACACACATACACATATAAGGAACTTTCAAGCCTAAAATTAAAATTACCCTACCTATGCTCGAATTGATACTATCGAAATAAACATGTACAAGGGGTCCACAATAGTGTGAATGCAAAATATGGGTATCATCAACAATTAACCAAAATCTATAATTATGTTCCTATTAAGAAATTATTAACCAAATTTCGCACAAAAGTTGCGGGTAGTAACATTGAACAAAAACTATTGTTTAAATTTATGAAATATCCATTTCAAGTCCATTTGTATAATCGCTAATATTAATAAACTCAACATTCGAATTAGTGGTTGTATTGTCCATTCGAACTAATTCTAATTCACCATTACTTAAAATCTGTTCAGCTTCACATTCGCGATATTCATAACAACTTATATTGAGTGTACGTTTTGAATAGTTGCTGGTGTCTGTAAAACGGGTAGTTACTCTCAATTAATCCAGATATACCTTTTTCTTTTAAATAAACCTTTGCCTGAATCCTTCTATAGCTAAACCTACACTAAAGATTATGGTGATGATGGAGCTGTTGTTGTTGTTACTGCTGCTGTTATTTCTGGTGTTATAGGTTGATCTAGTGGCGTGTTCTCTTTACTTAAATTCCTACTAAACTTTAGTAATTAAATTGATAAATCAATTAATATAGTATTATAATAGGTAGAGCAAGTGAGAATTCCAAGTTTTCACCGAAAGCAGCTAAATTAAAAGGTTTTGGCGTACCATCGACATATATGCGAGTCTTAAATATAATAACAATCCAATTTTAACATATTTCACTTTTTTGATCTTGTTATATTATATATGTTGCCTTCAATTATATATATATATATATATGTTGCCTTCGATCTATTCAGTTTAAGAGCTTAATGAAAACTAAATACAGACTATACCGAAAATATGATTTTATTATTCAGTCTTTATTCTCAATAGTTGTGAAAATCGTTTCATCTACAGATTTCACAACATGCTCATCAGTTACACTATTAGAATTGCTTTCTATGGCATCACTGGTTGTGAAATTGTCTTAAACAATTTGATAATCGCTTAACATTTTAATTTTTCTTCCTCTACGAGATATTATCTAGTTTTCTTTATTACTGTCAATTACAATACCATTTATCATTTTCTCTATAGTTTCTGACAGCGAAGTCTACATCATGAAAAATACAGGATGTTAAATATTCTTTCAAGTATACTGAGCATCTAGAAGCTTCAAAGATTGTTCCTATCAATGAAACTCCACCGCCTAACACTGCATTTCTAACAAGTTGATTAGAATTAACTTCAAATATTGGAAGATTTGAAGTTAATTGTTGGCCACGATTAATAGTAATAATTATTGCCCTCCACATTTAGCTGTTATATTCATTTCTAAAATTTCTCCAAAACAGCACCATCTACAATTTTGAAATATTATAAATATTTGTGTTCGGGCTTTAGCAGTTGACACCAGTGTATTTTCCCCAGATGTTTTTAAACGAAAGAAAAACACTAATTAAAGTTGAAGACTTTTACATGTTGTTTGTTTTTTATACATATAAAACAAAAATTCAAAGAAAAAAAATATAAAAGAAACAAATAAAGATATATAAAAGAAAAAAATAAAGATATACATTAACGGGTCTGTGAAGCTGCTTGAGGATCGTGTTATGCAGAAAATGAGTGAGTTGGCCGGTGAGTTGTCTAATATCAAGAGAGATTTTAGGCAAATTGAGTCTAGAGTGTCGGCAATTGAGCGATCCATCACGGAGGTTGAAACACTGAAGTCAAATGTGCACTCTCTGCAATCCCAAGTGGAAAAATTTGAAGGTGATGCTGTCTCAACGGATATATTAATTAATGGAATACCTGAGACCGACAGTGAGAGATTGGGTGATACATTTAATAAAATCTGTCAATCGGTCAAATATGACTCGCCGCGGGCTCAGGAAGTATTCCGTCTGCGCTCGAACCGTAGCCAATCTCAAAATGGGGCTGCGGCGGTTTTGGTGAGACTGCAAACGGCACAACAAAGGAGTAATCTCTTTCGGGCTATTGCTGCGTTCTGCAAGGAGAAGAAGAGATCCATCTTACTCTCTGATATCGGTGTCGGCGGACAAACTCCCGTATTTGTACATGAGAGCCTAACTAAGAGCAATCGGGTAATTATGCAGTGTGCATCGAGGCTTAGGCGGCAGCGGCTGTTGACTTCTGCATTCTCCATGCGAGGCATGGTATATGTTCGAGTGAACCGAGATTCTGAAGCGAAATTGGTTACGAGCAAAGAGGCCGTGGATTCCCTCGTTGGTGCATCAGCAGCTACTAAATTACAATAATGTTGTCTTTTCCGTCATTCCTTATGTTTATTTCAAACTTAGCTATAAGTTTTCTTCTTTTTATTACTTTATTCTTTTATATATTTTTAACTCTTTACTTTTCATATAGATATATCTATTCTTCCACTTCTTTCTATACATTTAATTTGCTTTCTGTTGTTGTGGCTGCTGCTTATTACTATTTCGGGCTTTGAGTTCTGTGGTGGTGCTAGTGGTAATCATAAGGTATTGGTTGATGTATTGTGCAAACAGCGTTGTGGCTTAAAAATTGTACATTTTAATGCTAGAAGTCTTAACTCTTCCAAACTTGATTATGTGAGGTACATTTTTGCTGATTCCTCTGTTGATGTGATTTGTGTGTCTAAAACTTGGCTTGGGAGCGGAGCTAGTGACCTATATTTCAATATACCCACTTACAAGCTTTTTGGGAAGTATAGAGTCGGCCGAAAAGGAGGTGGTGTTGCTATTTTTGTTAAAACTTTTCTAAATGTAAAAATCGTAAATAGGTCTGATGGCACCGCAGTTGAGTCCTTAAATCTGGAAATATCTGAGAATTATTCTAAAGTCATGGTTTCATGTGTGTATAACCCTAATAAATGTGACAGTGTTGAGCCGTTTTTCTCTAATTTGTCGTTGCGTGTAATTGACTATGACTACTATATTGTGTGTGGGGATTTTAATATAAATCTGCTCTCTGCTGATGCTGTTTCGGATAAACTTCGTGACCTTATTAGTGCGTCTGGCCTCTCTGTTGTGAACTCCATCATGCCTACTAGATTTTCAAATAATGATGGTCCTAGCTTACTTGACCTCTTTATTATATCTGACATATCAATGCTATTTATCTTTGATCAGCTCACTTTTATTTCTGATCATGACTTGATATTCTGTACACTAAATGTTAATATTGGTCGAAAAATGAATACTACCTTTATCTCATATCGTGAATATAAGTCCATTGACTTGACTTCTTTGTTTAGGGAGCTTTCCCAACCAAGATGGGGCGGCTGCTGGTTTTCTAGCGGCATTGATCAGAAGTTGAATGGTTTTGTGAGTCGGATCTGTGATGTTTTCAACACATATGTCCCGATTCGCACTATTCAAGTAAAAAATAAAGCGTGTCCTTGGTTGGACGCGCTAGTGAAGCAGCATCTTAAGAAAAGGAACAGGTTGCATGTTAGATGGAGAAAATTTCCAACCGATCAGAACTGGGATTCTTACAGGCTGACTCGTAATGAGGCTGTAGTTGCTGTGAGGCTAGCAAAGAAAAATTATTTCTCCTCTAAGCTTGATGCATCTCTTCCATCTAAGCAATTATGGAGAAATCTAAAACGGTTTGGTGTTCATGGCAAGGATAGTACTGATTGTTTAGTGGAACCGAATGAATTAAATAATCATTTCCTGAATGGGTTTCCCCCTGAGAATTCTAGTGAGTGTGAGCTGTCTGTGGTTGATGGACTTGTCTGTCAAAGTTCATTTGAGTTTCATGCAGTTGGTGAGTGTGATGTACACAGAGGGATTATGCGGATAAAATCTAACGCTGTAGGTCCTGATGGAGTCTTTATTAGGTTTATAGAATTAATTATTCCGTTTGTCTTGAGTCCATTAACTCACATTATAAATCACTGTTTTACCACTTCGTGCTTCCCAAGTCTATGGAAATTAGCGACTGTTGTGCCGGTTGCAGAAAAGGGATCTGCCGTTGCGCATAGTGATTTTCGACCCATTAGTTTGCTCTCATGCCTTTCTAAGGTGTGTGAGTCGCTTATGGCTGATCAGATATCTGTTGGGGTTCTCGAGTCCTTGCTTGGCGGGGGACGTCCTGTCGCGGTTCTTTCGGGAGCGTGGCTGAAAACTTAAGAGCCCTAACGTTAAATTTAAACACTTCTTACTTTTAAGATTCAAATCACAAGACATTTATTCTTACCAAACCTAATACTTATATACTATTTTTTAAACATCTATCTCAGTCTGTGAACTGACCTTTCTGGTGTTCCAGTTCCGCACCTGCTAATTGGTGTCAGTTGGTCAAGCCAACCGACCTACTTCAAAAGTGGCGACGGTGCATTACGCTGCCCTCGTCGACTCGACTGCGGAACTGTAATACCCTAAAAGCTTACATGATAATGTTACACAGATCACATTAATTTAAAATACTTAGACCCTAGAAATATGCCTTATCATAAAATAGTTTTAGCACATGCTAATCCAACATAGTGTGGCATCTATTAGGAGTCGGTGCTGTGAGTCAACAACACGTAGGTATTTTGGTTCTAACCCACAACATCCCTCCCCTCTTTCTAAAAGAAGTTAGTGCAACTAACTTCAAATGAAAGTTTACATTCATTTCTGCACTTCAAACAGTCAGTGCATTTTCTTAAATCAATACATGTGTATAATTTTTTCTTCTTTCTTTTTTTTTCAATCCGCGTTATTTTATATTTTGGGTTCTTTTTATTTCCTTTTTTTATATTCTTTTCTTTATGTTCTTTTTTTTTGTTTTTGAATCAATTTCTTTTTTCTTTTTTTTTAGTTTTTTCTTTTTTCCTTTGCTATGACTTCTTTTTTTATAGTTTTTCTTTTCTCTTTTGTTCTATTTTGTTCGTTAATATTTTTCCCCTTTTTATATTTGGTCTTTCATCAACTCTTTTCTCACTGGCATACAATACATTTTATTCTTATACTTAAAATCTTATATTCCGCTATGATATTTATATCTAAAATCTCACGTTATACTTCTGCTAACTGATGATCCGGTTGTCGGCTGCCGTTGTCGGTATGGTCGTTGTGCTGCGCCGTTGGTTGTGGTTCTCGTTGTGGGTATCCTTAAGTGGCAGAATATATATGAGATTACTGCAACGATGACTGCCAGCGTTATGATCGCGGCGATCCCTCCGTTTTTCAACGAGGAGTGCGATCAAAAATGTACCACTAGGAACGGTTTCCGGACAAAACGACACTCCATTGGCGAGAATGTGCCGCCGTTCAAAGTCTGAGTATACGGTTCGCAGGTGGCTGTCTGGGTGAACGTAGAGTAGACCAAAAATACGTAATCAGCATTAGCGACGTCTTCAACGGAGTTGCAGAAATGATTGCCCTATATAAGTAAATTGTTCAATTCGCTGAAAAGCCGTTTGCCTTCTTTGAATGTGTGTTCATTGGCAATTTCCTGTCTCGTGCAATTTTACTCTAAAACTACAAGGGAGCCTGGTGTCATTCTGCATGCGCCGACTCATTGACTCGTCAGGGCTTGTGTGTTAATATCCAATTGATTTACAGATCCTTGAGAGTTACTATCCAACTCGTTGGTTGCAAATAGCAGGTCATTATCCTCCTCCCCGTTCTTAGCCAAATGCACTAATATATATTTATCCAGCTCGGCGTTCTGCCCAATAATAATGCCATAGCAGAAATCATGTTCAATAACACGTTTGTGGAGGTAATTTTCGTCTGATATACTCAGGAGTATTGTGCGTATCGCGGAGTCCCGGACTATTTACAAAAATGTTAGATTTTTGAACTCGCACTTAATTGACAAATAATTAGATTAAAGCACTGAACCACAACCCACAAGATCAGAGTCAACTTGCTGCGCGTTGTTTGCTACCCCAAAATGACATAGCTTGCTCGTTTCGTCTGAGTCCCGCTATTATCGATTCCGCTTCCGTTATCTCACACCCTCTCTTACTTCCGTCAGATCCTGCCGTATTTGCTCTTAACTCGCAAAGCTCCATTGTTTTCTTTTGCAAGTCTTCTAGTTTCTTCAGTACTGGCTCCAGATCAGCATTGCGAAACTCCGATATCACCACCCACTCGTCTTTCGAGAACCAAACATTATCCAGTGATTCCAAAATCAGGTCCGTTTCCGCCAAGGGTTCCACCCGCACTTCCGCGGTTTCGCTGCTTTCGCTGGAACTCTCAAATAGGCTACCAAGAACACAGCTGCCTTACACATATACTGTACTAATCGCTATAATAACTTATCTAATAAATATTTCTATTTCTCTCAATATTTAAATAATCATTATGGTTATACTACTGCTACATTATCGTTATCATTACTTTACACTAACATCCACCATCGACCGACCTCTTATCTTCTTTTTTTTTTCTTACCATAATCGAGAATATCTAAATATCCTTGACCATGTATTTCCGTTGTCAATAGCATGACCCAATTCATTTCTTCTCTTAAAAAAAACTTCCTGGTTTCGTGTATATTCATAACACCTCTAGTGTGGAAAACCCCTCTATGAATGCATACGAAACATACAGGCACCATTACGTCAATTACTTGCCCGAGTTTAAGTGGCACACTTTTACTGGCATTGACTCTGAAAATCGGCGCTGTGTGTGTTATTGGATACACACACGTACTTGTTCATGTTATTATTCTTGTGTTTACACTTGTAAAACACTATTAACACATGAATTTAGGTGTGTGGTCTAACGTGGAATAATTTCAACAAATTATTATGTAGCTTTTTATTCTGGCCCTCGGTATTAACACTACCCTACTTGCTACTGCGCTGAAGCTCTGCCAATTTTACGCTAGCTTTCTAACCGCTGCCAGCTAGCCTATAGCTCCAGATTTTCTCTAACATTTAACTTAATATACGCAATACAAGCAAACTTTAGTCTATCTAACCTAATTTCGATTTTACTACTATCCATTCTCAACTAGCCCTCTTAGCTTGTTACCTACCTAACTTTTTTTAACTTAGACCAACCTGCCATATTAACTAAATATACTAACAAGACCCTTTCTAACCTCTTACTTCAAAACAACCGCATTCATAATTGTCCTACGTAATTGTTAAACGATTCAAAACTTGCCTTGGTCGGCTTACCATCTTACTGCACCGATTGTACCAAATGCTAGGCGACCAACATCCGATGCTGCCAACGTTCGATACTTCCAGGGTCGTACACCCGGAAGTTGTATTCAAACTAATTGAAATCAATTGTATTCCATATCTTTATTACATTATTCATATCAATAAAAAAGATATTTAGAAATGTGTGTCTTTTTCAATTTCCTTGAGTTTCCTCTTTTCCTATTATCATTACTTATACTAAATATAAAATTGTTTAATTACACTGCTTCCGTGTTTATTTACTTTACTTACTTCCCTATTGCTCTTCCAAACATACTTACGTTTACCTTCATGTCCCTACCCCTCCGACTTCATGTATATCGTACTGATAAAACAATTAAAATATTACAGCTAAATATATGCATGCAAACCACCATGTCTCATATTAAACTTACACGCTACACGCGCTCATACTTACTTATTGACATACATACATACGTACATGGCACATGCGCTTGTCATTATAGCGCATGCCAAAAATGTCAACGCATCATATCACCCGTGTACGTTATGAAAAAAAAATTTCTCTACTGCCTTCATTCGGCAATAGTGTTTAATAAGCAGATTTTCATTACGTCAATTCTTGCCCGAGTTTAAGTGGCACACTTTTACTGGCATTGACTCTGAAAATCGGCGCTGTGTGTGTTATTGGATACACACATGTACTTGTTCATGTTATTATTCTTGTGTTTACACTTGTAAAACACTATTAACACATGAATTTAGGTGTGTGGTCTAACGTGGAAAAATTTCAACAAATTATTATGTAGCTTTTTATTCTTGCCCTTAATCGTTACGACTGTTGTAACTGTGCTTCGGATCTCTGCTACTACATACGGACCTATCCACACAGGTGAGAATTTGTTTCTCCTAGCCTGATTCCTCATGAGTACCTGATCACCCACGTTCAAAACGACTGGGTTTAGTACCTTGTTATAGGCCTCCCTGGCTACAATCCTGGTTTTCTCTGACTAACTCGTGCGCTCGCTGTAGCTGATACTTTTGTACTTTATTCGGGTCATCAGCATTGTACACTGGCGCACATTTGCGCTTCAGATTTGCTGGCATATTAAAATCAAACCCGTAGAGCGTCCTGAACGGAGTTTGCTTCGTTGATACATGTACCGTATTATTGTGTACATGCACTGCAGTGGTTAACCATTGATCCCAATTCGACCCGTCTTCCTGGGCAAAACTGCGCAAGTACTCGGCCAGAGGTCGATGACTACGTTCCAGTGAGCCATTCGCCTGTGGATGATATGGTGGTATGTGCAACTTCTTGATTCCCAGCATTTTACATGTTTCCGTGAACAGTTTCGATACAAAATTAGAACCATTGTCGGTTATCAAAACCTTAGGTATGTTGTATCGTGCTATTACTTCATCATAGAACGCCTTGGCCACCGTACTTGCTTCAGCATCGGGTATAGCCACGCACGCCATATACTTTGAGAAATCATCTTGGAACGTCAAAATGTATTTATTTCCCGAAACTGTCTCAGGTAAAATACCTACAATATCCATATGAACTTTATCAAATGGCTGTTTTGGTGTGTCAGTTAACACCATTGGCATCTTTGTCAGCCTTGAACTTTTGTTGGCCTGACATTTTGGACAACTCTTTATATATTTCTTAATGTCCTTGAGCATACCCTTCCATCCGTATACTCGCCTAATTCTGTCATGGGTTTTCCAGAATCCCTGGTGTCCTCCTAGAGGCGAAACATGGAAACCCTTTAACACAGCCTGGATATCCTTTATATCCTCCAGCCATTCCACACTGCTGGCTCTTTGTTCGTGGGCATCTTCACCCGTCTTGCTAACATCTGTTGTAGCATCAACTTTATCCTTTTGCATTCTCTCGGCCTTCTCCTTATCTGACCGTGCTTTGGACCTCGTTTGCACTACTGATACTTTCTGTGCCTGCGGTACTCTGCTGAGTGCATCGGCATTCAGATTCTTTTTCCCAGGTTTGTATATGATTTCAAAATCATACTCAAACAATTTGTGTCTGAACCTGGCTAGCCTAGACGTTTGGTCTTTCAAATTGGCTATGCCTCTCAACGGCTGGTGATCAGTATATATCTTAAATGGGCGTCCTAGCAGATATGCTCTAATATTCTTCGTAGCCCACACTATGGCTAGAAATTCCTTTTCTATTGTGGAGTATCTCTTCTCCGTGTCGCTAAGCGCTCTGCTTGCAAATGCTATTGGTCGGTCATTACCGACTACCCCTTGTGACAATACTGCCCCTAATGCTTCATTGCTAGCATCAGTGGTCAACAAAAAAGTTTGCTCAAAGTCGGGGTATGCCAAAATCGGTGGCGAGCTAATTATTTCTTTTAGCCTCTCGAATGCTTGCTGACATCTCTCTGTCCATTCGAACTTTGCCTCTTTACGTAGCAACTTATTAATTGGCAGCGCAATTCCGGCTAGTCCTTCCACGAACTTTCTATAATGGTTCACTAGTCCTAGGAATGCTTGCACTTCCTTTCTATTTCTCGGAATCGCTACATTTTTAACGCATTCCACCTTCTGCGGGTCAGGCAGTGCTCCTGCCTCTGAGCAACGATGGCCTAAATAAACCACCTCTCTTCGCAAAAATTTACACTTCTCCGTGTTCAATTTCAAATTGTGTTCTCGTAATTTCTGGAGCAGCTTGCACAAGCGTTGCGAATGCTGCTGCAAGTTCTTCCCATAAATTACAATATCATAGCCTGTTAGCACATGGTTCTTTAGCCGGTGGAAGGTAGCCGGTGCTCCTGTTAATCCAAATGGCATTCTATTAAACTCATATTGCCCTAAACCGGTGCTGAACGCGGTTTTCTGCTTATCTTGGGTATCCACCAGAACTTGGTGGTAGCCACTCGCTAAATCAAGCGTAGAAAAATATCTACTATGCCCCAATTGATCCAGAATCTCTTCTATCCTAGGTATCGGGAACACCTCCTTGATAGTGGCGTCGTTCAATTTCCTAAAATCGACGACCATTCTCCACTTCTTCTGATCCTGAGTACTTCCCTTCTTTGGTACCAAAATTATTGGTGAGTTCCAAGGCGAGTTTCTCGGTGAAATTATGTTATCCTTTAACATTCCTTCTACTTGCCTGTTTACCTCATCTTTGTGAGCTTGCGGCAATCTGTACCGTTTCTGGTTAATTGGTGCTTGATCCACCCTAGTAGGTATTTCATGCTCTACCTCTGGTGTATATGTCAACTGGTCTCCTTCCAGCTAAAATATGTCATGGAATGACGCACAATGGCTTCTATTGATGCCTTCTCTTCTGAATTTATGCTTGGGTCTAACTTCAGTGATTCTAGCATTCCCTCCATTCTTTTTCTTATATCAACTTGTTTAATCTGATTTACCGATCTATAATTCGGTTCCTTAACATTATCGTAACTAGTGAACTTAGGCCTAAAATCCTCTTCCATCAGGTAGTCCTTTTCTGAGGCGTTGAGTACGCAAGCGTACACCTTACACTTGTCAACGTGCGTTATGGTTTCTCCCATATATACGCCCACCGCTAGCTGCTGCTTGTGCAAAACAAGAGTCCTAAGTTTCGTGTTTACATGCATAGTAACTACTCTGGTTGACTTTGAATTCCCTACCTCCATACAATTCTTAACCTTACTTACGGTTCCTTCCTGCCATGACATTAATGGAAAAGTAAGCATTCTATGCTTATTGTTATCATAGAATGATAACTGCTTGTCGAGCGCATTCAGTATGGTGCGTCCCCAAAGATTATCGCGGCCAATTATCCCATCAGCCGGGATACCTTTCCTATCGACTTCCACTGCGTGCATTCTAAAACTCATACCCTTAACTCCACTGACCCCTATTCTGAGCGACCCCAATGTCCTAATGCACCCTCCAAACGCTCCGTTAAGCGTTCTTAAGTCCATTTGATTAATGTCTAGCCCCTTTCATAAAACACCAGATTTTACGAGGCTAGTGTCCGCCCCCGAATCTACTAATAGCACTAGCTTTCCACTCGCTGCCCCCTCGCAGGGTATCTCGATGAAGGCATCACCTATCCTGCTAATAGCGAAGCAACCTCCTTTTGTTCCCAATATGGACGTGTATCCACTCCCTAACTCTTCGTGATACTGGAGAGCCTCATGCTCCTCCTTCTCCTGGACTGTAGTTCCTATATTACTAGTCCCACGTACTTCCGGCCTTATTATTACTTCCTTCCTTTTGGCTTTCCAGTCTATTGGCCTCGACTGGGCCGCTGGAAGTTTCCCTGGTTGAGATTGTCTATCCCTGCATTCCGCTGCCCGATGTCCCATTCGTCCACATGAGAAGCATCTCAATCCCTGTATGTTATTGCCTATCCTTGGTTCACTTCTAGAATCCCAACTTGGTCGCTGCTGACCACTCCCAGTTTTGAAAGGATTTCTTCCTTGGTTAATTCCTTCCGTTGACTTAACTCGGGGACTACTGAAGTTACCCCTGCTGTCCCTTAAGGGTGGAACCGGGCGCCTCGTAGCTGGCTGCCTTCTACTTTGACCCCATTTAGTGTCTACTTGGCACTGTATACTTGCCTCATGACCGTAAGTTTGGCACTCCATACAGTAGGGCGTGTTTTTTCGTGTAACGCATTCATCCCTTGTGTGCCCTGGCTTATCACAGAATGAGCAAATGGGTTTCCTTGGCTGGAACCTCCCAACCAGGAATTCCTGGTCTCTTTGTTGCGGAAATTGGCCCATCAATCTACCGACTCCACATCTGTTTTGCTGCTGTACTGTTCGTACCTCTGCAGAAGCATCAGTCCAGCAGATTCCACCTGTTGTCGTTTGCTATTGTATTGCTGCTTCAGCTTAAGAGACCGCTTCCACTAACTCTGCCATACTCCTCGGCGTGAGAGTAAGAGTATAATTAGCTAAATCCCTATTTATCAGGCCTGCCTTGAACACAGAAATCATAGTCTGTTCTACTTGAGCCTTGTATGCTGCAAAATTTTCTGGAAACTGCCTGTTGGCTTCCGTCTCAGCAGCGCTCCCCAGAGACTGGAGCCTTCGTCCCCAGGCTCTCAATTCCTCCCCCGGTGTCTGAGTTGGTTCCTGAATTTCCCGAACGAGACAGTCGTATGACTTTTGTTTTAAATACGTCCTCTCCAAAAGTACATATAATTCTGCCAGGGTGCTTACTGAGCTATGCACCAGTAAATGAAACGCATCGCCTGTGGTTCTTTGCCTAATACACTTTATTAAGTGTTCCCCGTCCGCTTCCGGAACACTCTGTTGCGCAAGCTCACAACCTTCTTTGAAGCGCCAGATCTCAGTTCTCAGATCATACAACTCAACTCCTGAGAGCATGGGCACCAACTTCTCCACCGCATGAGCAACTTCTAGAATGCCCATTTTATTCCTTTGTGTTTTCTCAATTGCTGGTAAAACCTTAGCTTTATTAATCTCTTTGGGAGTTTCCAAATTCTCTTCTCCCGGATCTGAGAGGTAATTGGCCAGTGACGGACTCAAACTAATTAGTCTTCGATCGTTTGTTCGTACAGACGAAATACTGTCCACAGTATCGGAACTTTGCTGCACTGTTACTGCTTCCGGCTCCTTTGGCGGATATCCCTGATTTTCGTTAGCTTCCCAGAGAAAAAGGCTCGACACCGATTTCAGATGCGCCAAACAAAAATTCCGCTTGCCTTTCTTCATTAAGTACTAATTTTGGCTTTACCATGCGGCTTATCCCTTCCGTTGTTAAATATTCCGGCCAACGTACTTCCGGAGGCAATGTCAATACTGTCTGCGTAAATCCAGCTGATGTTGATTTTGATCTCTCCCTATTCAGTGAGGTCCTATTGGTCGCCCGTCCTCTTTTCAATTCCGCACACTCCTTTTCCAACAGCGTTGCTGCTTCCTCTGTTTCCGTCAATCTCTGAGAAAGTTCCTTTACCTTCTTCTCAACATACTCTTTTTGTGCTCTCAAATCTTCTGTTTTCTTATGAAAACTGAATAACTTTTCTTCTGTTCTTCTTTGGATTGCCGTAAAGGCTTGATCCGCTACTTCTAATGGTGACACAGCTCCTCCGGCATTCGCCTGCTTCCACAATTCCTGAGCTTCTTCCCTGCTCGTACTCGCTTCGAACTGGTCAACTACTTTCCCAGTAAACAGTTCTACCTCTGACTGCATTGATTTCAATATGTTCCTTACTTCCTCGTCTGGTGAAACCTAACTCACAGTTTGTTGTCCTAATTCCTCTAATTCAGAACTAAATGTATCTGCCCATTCGTTGACCAGACTATTTATGTAGTCTGCGTAATTTTCCGCAAAATATTTTCCCTTCTTTCCTGGCACTCGACGCTGGATCCTACCGGCTGCGCCAAAATGTTGGGGATCTCGAGTCCTTGCTTGGCGGGGGACGTCCTGTCGCGGTTCTTTCGGGCGCGTGGCTGAAAACTTAAGAGCCCTAACGTTAAATTTAAACACTTCTTACTTTTAAGATTCAAATAACAAGACATTTATTCTTACCAAACCTAATACTTATATACTATTTTTTAAACATCTATCTCAGTCTGTGAACTGACCTTTCTGGTGTTCCAGTTCCGCACCTGCTAATTGGTGTCAGTTGGTCAAGCCAACCGACCTACTTCAAAAGTGGCGACGGTGCATTACGCTGCCCTCGTCGACTCGACTGCGGAACTGTAATACCCTAAAAGCTTACATGATAATGTTACACAGATCACATTAACTTAAAATACTTAGACCCTAGAAGTATGCCTTATCATAAAACAGTTTTAGCACATGCTAATCCAACATAGTGTGGCATCTATTAGGAGTCGGTGCTGTGAGTCATATCTCAACATCTGAATGAGTTTAAGCTGCTGTCACCACTACAGTCTGGTTTCGTAAGGGTCATAGCTGCTCGACTGCTATGCTGAAAATTGTTGATGATATTCGAATTTCATTTGATGATGACCAAGTAACTCTACTCTGTTTATTGGAGTTTTCCAAGGCTTTCGATAGTGTCAACCATAGACTATTATGTTTAAGTTAAAGACTTATTTTGGTTTTTCTAGCAATGCCTTGCTGCTTATGACGAGCTATTTGAGTGGTAGATCTCAGCGAGTGAAGATTGGTGATATCTTCTCTGATTGTAGGCCAGTTTTTTCTGGGGTCCCACAGGGTTCATTTCTTGGACCACTGCTTTTCAGTATGTTCATCAATGACATTTTTTCACTTGACTGTAATGGAGTGATGCATGCTTATGCCGATGACATTCAGTTATATCTGTCACGCAGGGTAGGCCTTATGGATGATCTGGTTTGTAGACTTAATGAGGACCTTGATATTCTTAGTGGTTGGGCTCGTAGCAGTGATATGTGTCTAAATCCGTTGAAATCTTTTGTTCTGCCTATTTACAAAGACAATATACTTTTTACTGAGATCCCTCCGATGTTTATTGCTGGTTGCCGCCATACACTTGTTAACAAGACTGTTGTGCTTGGGTTTCATTTGAACTCGTCATTGACTTGCTCGGATCATATCAACCATGTAGTTTGCAGAATGTATATGACGCTGCGCTGTTTGAGGATGTCTGCTCGATTTACTCCCGTTGAAACCAGGCGCAGGTTGGTTGTGCAATTGCTTGTGCCTATTATTACCTACTCTGAGGTGGTGTATAGTGGTTTGGACTCTCGGTCTTCACATAAGCTGCGAGTGGCATTCAATAATGCTACTCGTTATGTGTATGGCTTGCGCAAATTTGACTATATCTCATCTTGGAGTAAAATGGTTTTGGGTTGCGATATTGAGAGCTATTTAAAGGCAAGAAATTGTATATTTATGCATAAATTAATATACTCTAAGGCTCCGCTATACCGTTATGACAAGTTGCGCTTCAGCCTGCCGAATCGTTGCAATAATCTCATTATACCGAGGTTTACGTTCCGAAACTCGGCTAGAATGTTTTTCGTTGGCACCACTAGACTATGGAACTCATTACCTAATGATTTAAAAAATATTGTGAATCACAACAACTTCAAGCATCTTATTTTTCTTTATTTTCGTAGTAACTCCTGACGCTTTATTTCTTCTCTTTTCCTTCCAAGTTCTACTACCCTCTCTCTTTTTTATTTTTTATATATTTTTCTTGTTTTTTGTTATATTTGTTTGTTATTTTCCAAATAATTGTCAATAGTATTAATTTTAATTTTAATTTTAGCTTTAAGTTTTTAATTTAAGTTACAATTGTGGCTAAGTTAAATGTACAGCATAAGTTTTTAAAACTTATTTTATGATTAAATAAATAAATTAAATTTAATTTTATCTATTATTTTCGTATAGAAATTTCAAACATAATTGTCCGCATATAAATGTGTCAAATTTTTATTGTCACTTGTAATCGTATTTAATATTTTGCACGCCGAGGTACTTTATAATTTTCAAAGGAGGTCGCAAATTTGAATGCCCTCAAAGTATTAGCTTAGGTTTCTCTTCTTTTAATGTGATTATTTTAATGTGAGTACCGTCACCTGACGAATTATCCAAGTTATCAATACCACAGTCATTTCTCCATGGTTTCGGTGGAAGGTCGCCTCTTATGAAGACACCTCTAAAATGAGGTAAGTGTTGATATAATGTAATGTTGATAATTTAACATGTCATTACTGTTGGCAGCTCTTTTGGGTAGAAATTTTAAGAGTTTTTTATGTGTGTTTTATATAAGCCCAGGACTTTTTGTACGGTTTCATGAATAAACCTTTACCCAGAGCTTTGTTTCCATGTGTTTTTTATGATGTATTGATTTGACTAATATTTCCTTTACGATTTTGGTTGCATTAACTGATTTAATGATAACTGCTGCTCCTCCAACTAATCCACCTAATGCATCAAGCGCTGAATACAAAGGTATTAATGGAAGATAACCTCCAATTTTCAGAACGGGTATAAGTCGAGATATTTCAACCGTATTTTTTATGTTTTGTATTGCTGTTTTCGAAATTTTTATAGCATGCTTAACATCAGTTGTGCTTTAGCTTTTTGATAGCTTGTAGCATTTTGTATAGCTTTATTAAATAATTTGTTATTTTTATTGAGGTTGTTGCACTTGCTGGAAACATTACCCATACCAAACTTTGTTTTTGTCTTCATAGCGTTTGTTACGAACCAAGAATTTGTGCGTTCACCAGTAGTACCATCTTTAGACTTAACTCTTTCCCACGCCTTTTCCACTAATATCTTATCTGCATATGTATTGTGTAAATCTTTATTTTGAGAGTAGGACATATTATGTTCTCTGCAGGCATTACAGTATTAATACCAATGTATCCTCTAGCGAGTCTTTTCTTCAATTGTACCAGGTCCATAAAACTGATAACTAGGTAAATGAAGTTCAATGGGAAGGTAATTTAGTAAGTTATTCAGTAGTCCGTCTGCAACGGCGTTGTATTTACGATTTTTGATTTTGTTATCTAGTGTATTACATTAATTAAGTATAAGATAATTTCTATACTATAAGCTTAAAATACTTTTAGCCTGTAACTATAAATTTTGTATTACAAGTTTAGCATACTTTTAGCCGGTACATATAACCTTCACATTTATTATATGTAAAATTTTTAGTGCTTAAATATTCTGTACCTGCTAGTTAGAACTTAAGAAATTGTTTTTGTTTAACTGTCTAGACTTAAGGAAAAATGCAACAATTGTTAATTTTGTTGGTATAACGTAAGTATATATTTTAATGTAAAAGGTAGGATGTTTGTACGAAAGAATTCAGAAATAAACTTGGCATACACCTGCAAAGAATGGTTTCTATTTCTCACTAGCAAGACGCGCTCTAAACGTTTTAATAGTTTTCCCATACATTACCGCATACGCTGGGACACAGGGCCACTCATTATTTGAAATTAATTTTGTATTTACTTTAAGAGTTACGAATAAACATTACACTAGTGATAGGTTCATTTATCAACTTGGACTTGATATTTGTCCAGGGTATAAAATAATTGAGATTCAAAAATATTTAATTTATTTACCAGTAAAGGTTAAACAGATCAGATCCATTAAAATTGTGGATCAAGACGGTTATCTAATAAATAGTCGTGGAGAAACAATTACATTAAGACCTTATCTCAAACCAGAAAATCAGGATTATCTGCAATAAAGCATACAACTTTTCCACTCTACTACCAACACTTCGCGAAGAAAAGTTGTGCCGAAAGACGTTAACAGTACAAAATCGTGAACTCTATACTCAATGTATTAGAAAATCCTCTGACTGATGATACTATTATAAAAAAGGTATTCCATAACTATGCACCATATCTTATTCACTTTGAAAATAATGATGAAATTCGAATAACCATTCAAAATCAAGATCTATATGTGTTACCTAGCGAAAGTACATTGAAGGAAACATTACTCTTCAAGATAGTCAAATTTCCAAAAAAATAGAATCGCTTTCCTTTTTGATGAAATACGCTATGAGCTTAATGCTGTCCAAATCGATTGTACAATAAAATTTATTGTATCTTGCAATAACAATGAAAGTGAATTCTTAAAAATTGTGAACATTTTTTTATTTATTTTTATTTATTTCTCTATATATTACAATCTATAACAATAATATTAATATTAAGTAATATATTGTGCAGGTTTGGATTTAATATGTTCTTTTTGCCAATACCAAAAGAACTCCTTTTTTTATTTGTTTATTAAAATTTTCCTATTTATCCATCATTTTATTTATGTTTATAAATAAGTATTTATTTTCTTATTGTTATGTATTTATTTCTAAATCTTCCTGGTAGTTCTGCAGGTGTAGTTCGCTTCAATCTTCTTGGAGTTTGAACCTACGGGTCTGCTGCACTACCCAGTTCCAGGCTTTGATGTCCTCTCATAGGTGTATAGTTTGGTGCTGCATTTTGTGATTGTTTCCTTGATGATTTCATTGTGTAGCTCACGCTGTATAACCTAGTTCGGGACATACCATTCAGCATTTATAATTGTTCTTAGTACCGTTGACTGCATTCGTTGTATTAAACTTAAGTTTGATTTGCAAACTATTCCCCATTTCGCTTCCATATTTCCAGATAGGCGCTATTACTGTCTTGGATATTACTAGTTTGTTGTAGGGAGATAGCCTAGATGCTCGTACAAGTAGCCAGCTTAACTGTCGGAAATTATTTTTTGCTTCGTTTCGCTTGTTAATGATAAGCTGCTTCCAAATCAATTTCTCGTCTATGGTTATTCCAAGATATTTTGCAGCAGAGGAGGTTTATTTTCCTTTATCGCAAGGCTGTTTTTTTGTCGATTTTCTGTTTGTATATACAACTTGTACAGTTTTGTCTTTATTTATCTCTATTTTCAATAAGTCAACACCATGCTACTACTTTTTCCAATAGTTGTTGGATTGTATTTGTTGTCTTTTTTCGTCATTGTGTGATGCCATTAAAACTGTGTCGTCTGGTGTGAATATTAAATATAGTAGAGGTCCTAATACGCTGCCTTGTGTTACTCCAGCTGTCATTGGTAGGATGTCTGAACATTCCTTCTCATATTTTATGTAGAATTGCCGTTCGCTTATAAGTTGTTTAATGCTGCATAAAAAAAAGTAGTTTCGATTTCCTTTCATTGTCGTCGAATTAAGAAAGGAAAAAAGTCGAAACTTTGTATAAAAAGTGTAATAATATCACATAGAAAGGTGAATTACATCGGGACATACATTTTTCAAATTTTTCCCGATTATAAGGGAAGTAAATGGATACGGATCGACCGCTGAAGACCAGACTCCTCCTACCCAGAGCGACAAAGATAAGCATAAGTTCCTAAATATAAGTATGAGTAGAATGTAAAAATTAATTTAAAGCATGAGTGTAATACGGTCTCAACAGAGCGTGGCGGTGGCGCGCTCGGTAAGGATAGCATACACTGGTCGAGGGAGCTCCTAAGAGTAGATAAAGGTAGAGCGAAAGCGGGGTTTGAGTTAGTCCTTGTTGCCTGAATTAGGCAGCCTATACGCAGCTTAGTGGCGGCCGTAGTAATTGTCCGTGCATGTGTGTATTTGTATAAAAAAATAAATAAATTATGGTAAGCTATGGTGGAGACAGGAGGGGGAGGATGAGGAAAGGCTGATCGGGACAGACAAAGCTGGTGGAGAGGTGAGTTGTATCAAAAATAAATGATGAATGTAGAATATATTTAGAGTAGAACTTCATGTTTGCCCCACGATCTGGCACAGCGGGTTGGGAAACCCTCAAAGAAAAAAAGGAGTGAGCTAGCCAGGGTATCTGTGCCAGGTATGATGACCATGGGGACGTAGCACCCTTTACCTTTAAAAAGCTAAATAGGGTATACTAATTTTGTGCTTTTGAGAAGGGTTGCAAATTCAAGAAGGATGCGTGGTTTGTATGGACATATATATACAGATATGAATAGAATCACTTTCTAAGAAATTTTCATTTTGTGTGTCCGTTTGTCCGTCAGTCCGCCCGTCTCTCCGTCTGTGGTCACTTTTCTTCGACACGCCTTATATATTAATTGCCACGCCCACTATTAACAAATATTCATAACTTAACATATTCAATACATGGGGTCGATCAGATAATCTCCTAATGATTATTTATCAAGAAAACATCCACATTGAACTCGCACGTACAAGGAAAGGTAAAGGGTATTTCGAAGTCGGTTTAACTCAACTTCAGACTTCTTTACTCGTTTAATTTTGTTTTTGATTCCTTCCATTGTCCCCTTTTTTGTTTTGGATTGCGGGATATTTATTACATTGTCAAGATGAGTATTTTGATTGCCCATTTCGATTGTTTATTTTCTTTTTCTTTACTTGCTTTCGCCCATGTACCGGCTTATGTTTTGATAGGAGGTTTGTGCACCAGTGAGCTTTTTTGTAGCCTTCCAAAGAGAGGAATTTGCTTATGTGGTCGTATCGATTTCATTTTTTGTTTTTAATCGTATATCTATTTTTAGTGGTTTTCCAGTGCTAGACGAAAATTATTCCAGTCAGTTTTATTGTTATAAAGGCATAAGAAAAGTCTTGTCTCTATTGGTCATAATGTCATTAGGATTGGGAAATGGTCTGAGGATAATTCTAGATATGATTTAATACTCAGCTGTTTATGATGAATATTTTTTTATGATGCAGAAATGTATTAAATCTGGTTGTTTTTTAGTATCTACTGACCAGGATGCTGGTTCACCTGTGCTAAGGACTCGACCTTTACTATATCGTATAGCTTTAAGTAATTCGCATCCTTTTGCGTTTGTCAACTTTGATCCCTATAAAAAATGTTTAGGTTATAGTCGCCTCCGGCTAAATAGTGATTCCCCAGTTTTTTTTTTATATTGTCTAGATATTGTTATTTTGTTTTATTATATTTTGGTGGACAGTAGCTACTACTATTTGTCCTTTCGAGTCTTTTAGTACTATTGTGGTTGCTTCAAGGTTTTCTTTTTTATATGCGTCAAGTTCAATGTATTTCATTTTTTTTTTGATAATGATCACCGTTTCGTGTGAGCTTTGTTGTCACGATGATTTGTGTAATGGATGTCAAAGTTAGGGAATATGTTTTGTCTGTAGCATGTGTTTCTGAGATTTACATCACATCTATTGAGTAATTTATTAGGAAAGTCTTCAGTTCTAGTTCATGGCGCGACAGTCCATTTGCATTCCATATTGCCAAATTTATTTTATTTACTGTGTTCATCTATTTGGGATACAAGCATAGTTACTATGTTCATCATACTTGCCATTTGATTTATTAGTTGTTTCATCATTGTTGTTAATTCGGTTAGATCGTCATTGTTTGATATTATTTCATATGTGATGTTGCTTTTTAATTGATTTGGCTCTTGTGATATTGTTTCCATTTGTGCAGCTTGAGCTTATGATATACCAGAAATGACTTTCTGGCCATTTATTTTTGTATTGTGATTGTTTTGGTTTGTTTCAATATTGATTTGTACATTTGTTTCTTTCTTGCGAAGTGTATACATTTAATATTTAGTCCATCAGCGTCGTTTTTAATTGTGCACATGTTTGTCTTGTGTTTGCCAGTACATTTGACACACACCGGGTCTATCTGGCAGTAATTTTTTGTATGGTCGTACTTTGACAATTTGTGCACTGAGGAATTATTCTCCTTTGTCAGGGTGGCTCAAAGCTAATTTGAAGTGTAGGTGGGTAATGTCGTATATGCTTTTATTGTTATCTTTTATTTTCAATTCAATTGAAAATTGTCAAATTAGTTGTTTTATTTTGGCACCATTAGGTACTTGGATGTTATGGATATTTGGCCTAGTTCGGCTAATTCATGTATCAGTTGAATGGTGCATATTTTGCAATACCACTCTATCACTTCGTAAAATATATTTGGCATCGAGTTTAGTGCTTCAGATAAGCCTTTTATATTTTCAAGATTCTGAACATGAGGGGGTTTTTGTAAACGTTGCGCAATTGGTTTTTGTATGTTAATGTTCGCATTTGCCCCACTGTTGATTCTCATTTATTGCTAACAGTTCGAATCTGTTTGTTGTGGTTGGAGTGGTAAGCTGGCTCAGCCAATATTTTTGGAGTGATGATTGTGTTGGGTTCAACATTTTATTTTTCTGTCTTTTGTCTATTATTTAGTTCCGTTAACTTGTTTGGCGATTGCTTTTCGCAGTTTCGTTCTGTGTTTCTATTTTCGGTACTTCTATTAGTGGTTTTAATATTTGTGTTTTGTACTTGCGTGTTTGTTGTTGCTGGTGTAATTGATGTTGTTCTGATTGCCATTATTGGCGAGTTGCAACTAAAAATCGTTCCCGTCGTAGTTACCGATGTTATAGTTGTGATACAAGACCTTTGAGTTGCATTTGTGGTTGCTGAAGTAGCAACAGGTGGATGAGATTCTGTAGTGGGAGTCGAAATTGGACACTCCAATATAGGGAATTGCTGACACCTAGTAGAGCGGGAGAACCCTCCGTCATTTCAACCAGCAATTTGGAGTTGATGTTGTTTGCTTTTGAGACGAAAGAGAAATAGGCGATTCTTTTTGTTGCTGTTTTTGTTTTAAATGTCATACTCATTATAAATTTGTGATTTGTTTTTTAAATTTTATTTTATAGGATGTGTCCCAGTAAGTGACCGGTAAATTGGTTCTAGTCGAGCACTGCACTATTGCACTTTTTCTTTATAGTTAGGTTAACTTAACTAATAAATTTGTATTGTAGAATTAACTTTTCTGGAGCGAGTTTAAACACGTCCGCACTGTTCAAAACTAATTGTGAACATGAATTGATATTAAACCGTTCAATCCAATGATAAAGCTAATTACTCAACTGATTCCAAAGAAAGAAACTTAATTTTACATACAAGGTATATTTTACATGTACGAGTATACATGTATATGTATATGTAATATATACATTTATATATGTTTATGTAATTTAGAGTACTTAAGATTAATACATAATTGATATCAGAGTTGCCATGTACAATGTAATTCTATATTTCAACATTAACCCTGAATTGTGCATTATGCCTTCATTCCTAAAAAATTAACAAGTTTAACATGTTTACATTTAGCCAAGTTTTTAATAAGTATATCCGCGGTCATTTCTTCCGTTGATACATATTTAATTTCCAGTAAATTCTTTTCATATATCTCTCGAATGAAATGAAAGCGTATATCAATATGCTTTGTTCTAGCAAGAAAAATAAAATTTTGAACTAATTATTGTGCGCTAAGATTATCGCCAAACAATACTGTTTTTTTTAACAATTTGTTCAAAACTTCTTTCTACAATAAAATTTCTCAAATAAATTATTTCCTTAGACGCTGAGCACATCACCTTATATTCAGCTTCGGTGCTGCTGAGCGCAGCTGTCATTTGCTTCTTCGACTCCCAGGATATTGCACTGCTAGCTACGAGAAAGAACACGTAGCCTGTGTACGATCTACGATCATCTTCGTTTCCTCCTCAATCGGCATCTGTATACCCAACAAGGCTGCGCCCTTTTTTGGGATAGACAAGTTTGTAGTTGATTGTTGAGTGAAGATATTTCAGCAAAGGCTTTGCTGCCGTCATGTGTTCTTTGTGCGGCGACATGTTGTACTGTCGATTTGTAATGGCGATGGAAGTCACAGAAGCAATCAATGACTGATGCATAGTTTTGTCGACCACATCTCAATTTGGAAAATTTTCACATTTTCGTAAATTTAAACCAGGATCAAGAGGCGTTGATGTCTTTCCATATTCTGTCATTTGGAATTCATCGAGCAAATTTTGTATGAGCTGACATTGACTAAATTCGAAAGATCCAAGGAAATAGTCAATAGCGCCTTTATCGACAATTTCAAATTCACTGCTTAGTTGTTGTTTGTAGGTATTCATTTCCTTCATATATTAAGATGTCATCTACGTATACTGCTACTATTGTCAGCTTCGCGCCTCGTTTTATGTATACGCAGGTATCGCTACTACAACGTGTGAAACCCATGCTCAGTAATACTTTGTGTAATTTTGCATTCCATAGTCTGACCGATTGCTTCAGTCCGTAGAGCGCTTTTTGTAGCTTATAAACTTTATGTTTGTTTCCGCTGTCGACGAAATTTTGGGGCTGACACATATGCATGTCTTCTTCTATACTCCCGTTGCGATATACAGATGTGACGTCAAGCTGGTGTACCAAAAGCTCATACTCAGCAGCTATGGCAATCTATAATTGAATATTTGAGTATCGGACTATCGTAGAGAAAGTTTTGGTGTAATATATGCCCAGCCGTTAGCTGCAGCCCTTGGCGACAAGTCGTGCCATATATCGCGCTATTTTAACATCTTTGTTACATTTTATATTAAACACCCATTTGCATTTTATTTTGCCATTCTGTGGCATCGCTGCGATTTAGTGGTTGGTCAACAGTTTCAAGATTATCAAAAACATTATGGTTTGCAACTGCCATGCAATTTAAAATATTTTTCGGCGATTTGTCAGCAGATTTCCCAGGCTTATTTGTACTTTATAAACATTTCTTTCCATTTCACAAAATTTTAGGGCTTGGTTCTACAAAGTTCTCTTCTGTTTCGCACTCTGCTTCGCCACTATTCTCTGCTTCACCGCTAAATACAGCACCTTCATGATCTTCTGCTTCACTGGTAGCTTCTATACATGCATCGCTCAGCTTTTGAGAATTGTAATTTTGTTTTGTATGAATTGCATCATTGACGTCGACAGGGACAATGTCGTTGGCATCTATTTCGCTCTCAATAGCGACGTCATTGGTATCAGCTGACTCTTGCTGTGTACGTGTGTGATGTGGCAAATTAATAATAAGGTATTCGTTATTTATGTGTGATTGACCATGATTTTCAATTAATCTTACATCACGGCTTGTATAAATTTTACCAGACTTTTTCTGATATAACCTGTGGCCTTTCGATTCATTTGAGTACCCATTCATTTTGCACTCGATTCCTTTGGGTTGGAATTTTTAACTGCCAGGGCGTTTGTTCAGCATTATAGCTTCGCAACCAAATGTCCGCAAATGTGTCACTGCCGGCTTATAAACGGCCGAGACTTCATTCGGGGTTTCGTTAGTGAGCGATTCCGTAAATACACTACTGTGTTGGCTGCTTCTGCCCATAGTGATTCAGGCAGCTCTGAGCCCAATATGGTATGGTGTGGTTAACTCGAGACTTATTCCGCAATATTCCAAATAGTTAGTGACTGCGGCACTCAAATATTCGCGACCGTTGTCGCTTCGGAGCACATTTATCTAATTTGGCGTATGTCGCTCGACTATTGCTTTGAATTTTTTAAACACTCCAATGGATTCACTATTTTTCTTCAAAAATATATATAAAAAATTTGCGTGAATAATCATCAATAAATAGAATAAAATATTTTTTGCCCCCAATTGTCTTTTTGCGCATAGGACCGCTTATATCTATGTGAATAGTTTGCAAAACTCGGTCACTACGCGTTTCGGAGGTGTGAAATGGAATTGAGGAAATTTTTCCTTTCATACAAATCTCACATTTTATATTGCGCATCAAATTACCACCACCTAATTACATACCCCTTACCACCTCGTTCTTCGCCATGTACTCTTGACTCTGCGCGTTTAGATGTCCGAACCTCTCATGCTATGTAAAAAAATCGTCACTATCAGTTTTTTTTACCACAATATGCTAGCATTGCGTTACTTGTGGAACTGTCGCATATATACATATTGACAATCCTTTTGCAACCAATAATATTTCACTTTTTTTGTTATATATTTTTGAGCATATTAAATATTGTGTCATTTCTAGTTTCGGTACAAACAGCACTTCTTTTGATGTGATTTCACAGCGGCGGTTGTAATTATCACTTCGCCTATACCCTATGCATATACTTACCTGATGCTAATTCATTTTGCTCTTTATATTTTCGCATTGTCACAAACATGTTTTCGCTACAACAAAGATGACTAGTGCAGCCGCTATGAAACAATCAAGAATTTTTGTTCATTGCCTGCATACACGTTCCGTTGAGAATAGCAAAACACGATGAAGCTTTGTAGTTGCATTTCTTTTGACGACAATTTAGCGTACTGCCTGCGATTATTACAAATGTATATGAATATTTATTTCGAAGACCGTTATGTTGTGATTTCATGAGAAAAGCGTTTTCTCCCCTCGAAGCTCCCTCGCGCCCATGCCCCTCTTCCAGTAGTTTCGTTTTTAATAGATGATCTTTCGGCAACTCATATCTCGACTCGTTGGATATCACGAAATTATCGAACTCACTGGGCAAACTGGAAAGCTAAATTGTTGAAAGTAGTTCGTCCTGCATTTCTATGCCAATTTCTTTAAATTTTTTCTGTCAAAATTATTTTAATGCTGTTTGATTTGACCACTATAACTCATTTTTAGTTGCAAAAACTGTATGAAAGTTGTAACTTTTCTGGCTGGTCCCTGTGGCTGATGAATATTTTGAAGCCTTATCCAAGCATCTGCAGATGCTTTGGAGTTTTTTAAATAAATAAGTTTTTTAAATAAATCGTCTTTGCATAGCGACTCCGATCGCTTAGCCACCTCACCTTGCTCGATAGCTGGGTCCTGTTTAATGGTTCCATTGACGTAGTACCACAACTACATGGGGACCAATAGACTTTTAACTTGTATTTTCCAAGCGTCATAACTATTTTCATCCAGCTTATAGATTTCGTAGACCGATGTCAACCTGATATATGTATGTATGTAATTCAATTCGTGTGAACTCCTGGCCCCATAACCTGTTAGCAGCAGTAATAAGAACGCAGGGAAATGCTGATGACTATTCAGTTTAGATTTATTTCAAAGAAATTAACAGCTTTGTTCAATATATCAGAGAATTTACACGTAAATACAGTACCTAAATATTTGTATACGAGGGGTACTATTTATATTTAAGGAACTGGCAACACTAATATCAATAGCTAAAATCTGACAAAACCATAATAAAGTTTGACATTTTTTAGCATAAACGTACTCACAACGTGTTGATATACAAGTGCTATTTGTTTTGTTTACAGTGAGTTAAGAATATCAATTTCGCCAAAAAATGGAAATTTCAAAAGAAGTTTTTCGTTGGATTATTTTTCACAACTTTCGACTAGGATTACCTCAACAAGAATGTGTCGATGAAATCAATTCTTTGTATGGCGATAAAGCACTATCAAAAACCACAGTATATCGCTGGTATAGTGACTTCAATTGTGGTAGTAGTTCGGTCGCCGACGAAGAAGGTCGTCCAAAATCGGTTGTTGTGCCACAAAACATCGATGCAGTGCGTGAACTGATAATGCAAGATCGTCATGTGACAAATCGTGAGATAGAGGACACCTTGGGCATTAGTTCCACTTTCATACATTCAATATTGCATGAACATTTGGCTGTAAAAAAGATATGTTCACGTTGAATCTCACATAATTTGACAATCGCTCAAAAAAAAGGTGTAGAAATCGTGACAGGTGACGAATCATGGATACATGCGTATGAGCCGGAAACACAACGACAATCGACCGTGTGGGTATTCCAAGAAGAGCTAAATCCAACAAAAGCTGTTCGTGGAAGAAGCACAGTGAAGCAAATGGTCGCCTCTTTCTTCGGCCGAATGGGTCATATGGTCACTGTTCCGCTTGAGGAACGTAGCACGGTCAATTCTGAGTGGTACGCGACCATTTGTTTGCCGGAAGTCTTCGGAGAAATTCGTAAAACCAACCGCCAAAGACGAATCATTCTCCATCATGACAATACGAGCTCTCACACATCTCGTCAAACAGGTGAATTTTTGAGCAGTCAAAACATTGAATTGATGACTCATCATCCGTGCAGTCCTGATGGCACCTAATTGCTTGCCACCCAATTGCTTCTTCTTGTTCCCGAATATCAAAGGCAAACTGCGTGGTCAACGATTTACGAGTGCCGAAGAAGCAGTTGAAGCGTCCAAAAACCATGTTTTGGATGTGTCTCAAGAGGAATGGAAAAACTGCTATGACCAATGGTTTGAACGAATGCAAAAGTTTATTGATAATCTAGGGGAATATTTTTCACTATGGTTAGTACGCATTTTACACGCAAATTAATCAAAAACAGTTGTTCTTTGCTCACCGTATGCAGCCTTTTTAACAAAATGATTGTAAATTTAATATGCCTGGGAAAAAGGAAAAGCTGGGCACCATACTTGTATAGCTAATTCGCGTACGCTGAATTCAATTGTGATAGTAGTTTTTCAAAGTTAGCGCTCATACTCGCGATATTAGCGATTTAAAATTTCAATAATAAAGTACCAAAAAAATATATTTTTTATTTTATTTTTTATTTTATTCATTATTTATTCATCTTTTTCAAGCATTTCTTCTTGTAAGTTCCAGCAAATATCACCTAACAGAGAATCCAACTTTTTACCACTGTACCAGTGTTCAAGTCTAGCCGTCACTTGATGGTATCTCTCCCCATGCTCATCAGACTCAGCTGGTGATTGTTCAGCAAACTTGTTGACATGAGAATGCAAAAAATGGACTTTAGGAGACATTTTTACATTAATACGGTGAAAAGCGGAAATCATTTTTTATATATATATACGCCAATCATCAGCTCGATTAACACCTAAAACATTATCAATAACCCTTTTTACAGAGTTCCATGCATCTTCAAATAACTTGTCCTTCATCAAGCGACGGATGTCCGGTCCATTAAGTAATCCTTTAAAAAACGCAAAATAAATTATTATTAACATATTAGTATGGAATAATCTAACACAAACCTTCGTTAATTTTCATATTACTTAATCTTGGAAAAATGCGACTTAGCTCGTTAAACGCCTTTTCAGTCGGATTAAGCACCTTAATAAAGTTTTTCACAATCCCTAGTTTGATATGTAGCGGGGGTAACAATACTTTATCAATTAATACAAGTGGATTTTCAACAATGTTATTAACTCGTAATTTATCTGTTTCACGTTGAGGCCAGTCCTGCTTTTCGTACTGATCACCTCTATATCGGGTATCCCATAAACACATGAAGCACATATTTTTAGTGTAACCCGTTTGCATACTTCTTAAAAGAGCTATCACTTTTAAGTCAGCACAAATTTTCCAATTATAATCGTTGTATTTCACTACATCGAGGATTTTTTTCAAAGATAAATACATAAGTCTCTTTTGTGTTGGTACTTAGTGCAATCGGAACTGAATTTTTGGTATTTGTCATGTGAAGAAGAACTGCCTTTATCTGCTTATTGATGAGTCGATGAACAATCGGCAATCTTCGGGTTTATATTCATGATGCATTGTTAAAATTAAACCGCGAATGTTAATGAAAAATGCCAACGAGTTGTTATCAATTGATTTAAAAAAAATTTGTAAATTGACGATGACGACCGATTGATCCATATACCTGAACATCAGGCGCTAGAATATTAGTTTGTTTCAGTTCCTTAGCTAAAAGAATTGACTGCCGCTGAGATAGTTTAAGGCGACGTACCATAATGTCCAAACGGTAATGTAATTTAACGGTTTGTGTAATTTCTAAATGATTGCAGTTGTTAGTGACGTGGGATGGTTGGTATTGTGATACTAACGACTCTCCTTGAGTTTGTATTGTTAGTGACATACATTCCTCTTTTATGCTTGGTCTTCTGGGAATTGGAATATTTTCCGAGTGCGGCAACGGTAATTGGGTATATTTTGTTTCTGTATATGGAAATTTAAGTAATTTTAGTAGTACGTTTTCCGCAAACGTAGCAAAAGTTATCAAAATCAACATGTTGTTCCATTTTAATAACACTTAACTATGTTTAAGTAGTGTTTATTAATTTAATGTAGTGTTTATTTCTAAAAAAATACAAGTTAAAATAAAGAGAACCAACAAATATCAAATGACTACTTACCGCAGTCTTTATCTCCAGCAAACTGATTTTAACAACTCAACTGAATTTGCTCAAAGCCTTTGCCTACATTCTGCCTGTATACAAGTGTAACAGTTTATTTCCAATAACAACAACTGGGACTGCGGTAAGTCGAAAACAAATGCGACACATTTAAGGGCCTATGATCATTAGCAAACAAAATTATGATGATCACACAAACAAAATGACATAGAATACACTGGCGGACATAAATTCGTTTTAAATCGCTAATATCGCGAATATGAGCGCTAACTTTGAAAAACCGCTATCACAATTGAATTCAGCGTACGCGAATTAGCTTTACCAGTAGGGTGCCCAACTTGTTACAATTTGCGACTAGCACAGTGAAATTAATCATAACAATAAAGAAGTATTATATTATGTACGAAGAAAATCTAATTGACGAATTTTTGACCTTGTCGAAACACTTTCTTGACCAACTGTATATGTAATTTAGAATACTGAAGATTAATAAGTAATTGATATCAGAGTTGCCATGCACAATGGAATTATATATTTCAACATACAAAAACAAGTAAAATAGCTGACCAATTTTCATCAATTGAAGCTGAATAGTGGATCCGGAACACTTAAAAGTATGCAATCTTTTTAATAATTAACTTAAATAATACTAGAATTTATGTAAAAGGAGCAGAAAAAGGTTACAATAAAACTTTAATAAAAAATTCATTATTTATAATTTGGAAGAATTTTAGAATTAATAACCTAATAACATCAGAATTACCCCAATATTAAACAATGTGATGTGCATACTGGAAATTGTGCATTACACTATATATTAGTTATAAGACAAGCTTATGAAATCATATTTATATCTAATAATTGAAATGTGATTTAAAATAGGATATAAAAACAACAATAGCAGTAACGCATTTTTTTAAAAGGCATTTCGTTTTTTTTTTATTAATTAATAGTAAGGAACAAGCATACAAGCTTTTGGGATTTTCTTTGTTTTTATTCTTAATAAGTATACATATGCATAAAACGAAGGATAACAATAAATATCTAATATACATATTTGCGGTGTTTCACGAATTTTTTGGAATAAAGAAGAAGAAACTGATGATGAAAGTTTTGTTTTATGATACGCGCAGCTAAGTGAGAAAATACAACGTGCTTGTATTATGAGAAAAGCGGAAGTAAGACTTCTTTATATAGTGGAGTTTGACATTAGAAAACAGAGTTGTGTTTATTAGTAAGAAACGAAATTCCTTTCACAATTTAATTTAATAATTAATGCTAAAGATTAACTTAGCAATTTAGATTAGACGAGTAAAGAAGTGTGAAGTCGGATTAGATCGGATTAGACCGGCTTCGAAATACCCTTTACCTTTCCTTGTGCGTGCGATTTCAAGAATGAGGATCTTTTCTTCATAAATCATCATTAAGAAAATATCAACGGTAATTTTCGATCGAGTACCTTGAATTAATTATATTAGTGGGAGGCGTGGAATTTATCTAATCGACCCCATTTCTTGAATAATGTAGAGTCAATATATTTTTTTTTCCTTCATATATTTATTTATTGTATGTTCTAAGCTTAGACTAACAATAAATAAGCATATCTTATAAAATAAATAATTAATAACAATACACCTTGCCAACGCTTAGTGCTTTTTATTAATCACAATGTTATATGCTAGTTACTGTAATAAATGTTATATTAGTGTATATATATACGAGTATATAGGGTTCAAAGTCGTCTAAAACGTATGAAATCACCAGCACAACTAACATCGACACCTTAATCATGTACAAACACTAATATAACATTTATTACAGTAACTAACATATAACATTGTGATTAATAAAAAGATTACAGAATAGATCGTTGAGTGATTCGGACGCGTATCGGGTTGCTCCGTGAAGTTTTCTAAAAAGTGTAAAAATTACTATTTAATAAAACGTTAAAACTTGTGCGTACCTGTAGTGATTTCCGCCCCGTTGACTGCTGGTCCAGGGGTCGGTATTCCTGGTGGTAACCAATCACGGTCTTCCTCAGGAGCTAAAAGTGAAATTTTATTAACGGTTAAAGGTTTTTATTTATATACATATTACCTTAATTAACTCAAAAGAGAGACCTGCAAATAAATAAAATAAAAATAAAAAAATAACAGCATATGCTTCACAGCAGCTGTCTCATTGATATAAACAGTTCAATCTATTACTTTGTAAATCTCAGTATAGTTGGTTTGTGTATGCACTAAGTCTTTTTTGCTTAAGCCCCCCTTACACTTAGTAGTATGAGTGTTATCCGCTCCCCCAAAGGGGGTTCCAAAAATGTTAACCCACAAGCGGAAACCATCGCCAAAAATACTGATTGTGATCAGTGCAGTACCGTAGAACCAGGAAAAAATAGAAGCGAAGGTTATCGAGGTGAAAACATCACTGGTATGGTGGCTTCAACGAGCCTTAAACTCCCACAATTGGGAGTGGAGGCATCTGGAATATGGCAGAAAGCAAACTCGAAGAGGAATAGATCTAGCCCAGGCGCAACATCGCGTCCCACTCCAAAACAATCCAAATTGGATAACTACTGGCTCGGAACACCTTCTTTAAACAGGTCGAATAGATTCGCTGCACTAGACCAAGAAGAGGCACGTCAAGATGCAACAACTGACGTCCGGAGAGAACCAAAACCTCCACCTATTTTTGTTTCAGGCGTGAGTAATATAATTCCCCTAAAAGAATTACTTGAAGTAATTGCTAAGAAAGAATATTAACTCAGAGTTATAAATGGAGACGTTGTCAAAATACAACCAAAGTCGTCTGAAAAATACTCAGCCATTACAAAGGCTCTAACCGAAAAGAACACTGAGTTTCATACTTTTAAATTGAAGCAGGAAAGAGACTTTAACGTAGTACTAAGGGGTATGCACTGTTCAACCCCAATCGACGAAATAAGAGAAGCAATTGAGGAGTTGGGTTATACAGTTGTTAATGTTTGTAATATTAGGCAAAGAACTACAAAAAAACCGCTTCCTATGTTTTACATCAGTCTGAAGCAATGCAGCAATAACAAAGGCATATACGAATGTAATACACTTTTAAACACACGAATTAAAATTGAGCCACCTAGGAAGAAACGTGAGATTCCTCAATGTGTCCGATGCCAACGTTACGGACACACCAAGCGATACTGCAACCGTAGCCCACGATGCGTTAAATGTACAAGAAACCACCTTACTTCCGAATGTTCCCGCAAACTCGTCGCAGAAGACGTTCGATGTGTGCTCTGCGAAGGCAATCATCCCGCTAATTATAAAGGTTGCACTGTCTATAAGGAGCTGCAACAAAAGTCGTTCCCAGCACTCAGAAACAGAGAAGCGAGGAACATTAACCAGGAAGCGCCTCAAAGATCCGCTCCACGAACAACAACGTCGTATGCAAATGTAGTACGAAACAATACTCCGGTAGAAACCAATACGAACCTAACCACTCCGCTCAACAATCCAAATACTCAACTGAATGAGGATATGACCGAGCTAAAAACCATGCTTAAAGCATTGATGGGTCAAGTGAGTACACTACTTAATCTACTAACCACAGTCGTAGCAAATATGTCGAAATGAATAAATTATTAAAAATCGCAGTCTGGAATGCCAATGGGCTCAGTCGTCATATCCATGAAATATCAGCTTTCTTAGCAGACAAAAATATTGACATTATGTTGATATCTGAAACCCATTTCACTGAAAAAAGTTCCGCAAAAATTTCGCAATATAACGTATACTCCACAATCCACCCAGCTGGCACTGCGCGTGGGGGAACTGCTGTAATTATTCGCAACAGTATTGCACACGTGGAGCACGAATGTTATAAAAAGAAATACCTGCAATCAACGGTTATAACAATTGATTATTATAAAGGCCCCATAACAATTGCAGCGGTATTTTGCCCACCCAACCATCCAGTTAACTGCGAACAGTTCCAAGAATTTTATAACTCCCTAGGATCAAGATTCATCGCTGGGGGTGATTATAATGCTAAGCATCCACAATGGGGGTCTAGAATAACAACTCCTAGAGGCCGTAACCTATATAAAGCTATGCAACAAAACAGCCTGTCCCACCTATCAACGGGTGAGCCAACTTACTGGCCAACGGACAGGAACAAGCTTCCAGACGTTATCGACTTTTTTGTAATCAAAGGTGTACCAAAAACAAACACTTCCATGGAATCGTGCCTGGACCTGTCATCAGATCACTTACCGATAGTTCTAACAATTAGCTGTGAGGTTCAGATCAGAGCAAGAACAATCTGTCTGCACAACAAAAGCACAAATTGGAAGCTGTTTAGACAAAGCATTATCGACACTCTAGTCACCAATATTCCTTTAAAAAACAAAACAAATATAGACGATGCAGTAAAACTTTTGAACTCAGCCATTCAGCATGCTGCATGGACTTCCACATTGGAGCCCAGCTGTATAAGTAATTATCGTGATGTAAGCCAGGTTGTAAAGGAGCAACTAAAAGAAAAGCGCAGACTGCGTCGAATTTGGCAAATGACCAGAAGCCCCTATGACAAAAACCGGTTCAATTGCGCTACAAAGCAACTCAAAAACGCCCTATGGTCAACAAAAAATTTAGAAATACAAAGCTATCTCAGCAGCTTGTCACCTTCACAGGCTTCAGGTTATTCTCTATGGAAAGCCACAAAAAAACTAAATCAACCAACATCACATGTGCCACCTATTAAAACGAAAGATGGCGGATGGGCCAGATCTGACAAGGAAAAAGCACAGTCATTTGCTCTTCATTTATTAGAAGTATTTGCGCCGTTTCCAAGCAAATATCCACAAGAAGACATACAAATAGCTGAATTACTTGATGCCCCATACCAAATGGATATTCCGATCCAGCATTTTAAACTAAAAGAAATTAGAGGAATTATTAAGAATACGCTAAAAGACAAAAAATCGCCGGGATATGACCTTATTACGAGCAGAATCCTAAAGGAGCTACCAGATTGCGGCTATAAATTCATTGCCCAATTATTCAATGCGATTATCCGATGTGACCACTTCCTAAGCCAATGGAAAGTGGCTCAAATTATCCTTGTTCCCAAACCTGGGAAACCGGCAGAAGTGGTCACCTCATATAGACCAATTAGCTTGCTTCCGATACTTTCTAAAGTGTTTGAGAAATTTCTTTTGAAGCGACTCCTCCCAATCATCGAGTCAAAACAACTTATACCTTCCCATCAATTTGGATTCCGAAAGCATCATGCTACGATAGAACAAATAAATCGAGTATATGCATTTTCACAGAATGCACTAGAAAATAGAGAATACTGTTCAGCTGCATTCCTGGATATCACCCAAGCATTCGACAAGGTGTGGCACCAAGGGTTACTGTACAAATTGAAAATGCATTTACCCTATCACTACTTTGCCATATTAAAGTCCTACTTAGAAAGCAGATTCTTCATGGTCAAAGTTAACAGCGACGTAACTTCCCTCTATCCAATCAAAGCTGGTGTTCCACAAGGGAGCGTTTTGGGACCTGTGCTCTACACACTATTCACGGCTGACCTGCCGCTGACTGTTACCACATATACCGCAACTTTTGCAGATGATACTGTTGTAATGGCCTGCAACAAAAACCTCGTGTTAGCCTCGAAGCATTTGCAGGAGAACCTGAACCAAATTGACTTATGGCTAGACAAGTGGCGAATAAAAGCAAATGCAATAAAATCAGTGCAAACGACTTTTACCCTACGTGCAGGTTCTTGCCCTCCAGTGACACTAAGTAACTCCCAATTGCCACAAGCAGACCATGCAAAATACCTTGGGGTGCACCTGGATCGGCGGCTTACGTGGCGCTGTCACATCTTCTCCAAACGGAAACAACTTGGAATAACGCTTAGGTCTTTGTTCTGGCTACTTGGACGAAGGTCAGCCCTAACACTTGGAAATAAAGTCCTGATATATAAGGTAATACTGAAGCCCATATGGACTTATGGTATTCAAATTTGGGGATCAGCATCCAAGTCAAACCTGGACATCCTACAACGATTCCAATCAAAAGTCATACGACTGTGTGCTAATGCACCTTGGTATGTCAGCAACGACATCATTCATCGGGAACTAAACATCCCAAAAGTAAATGATGAAACCATGAAATATAGCCACTCATATCGCAAACGTCTTAGAATCCATCCTAACAACCTAGCGGTAGAATTGATAACCAGCGATACCAGCGCGCGAAGACTAAAAAAATATGTACCATCGGACTTACCATTCAGATTTACCACCTAAGATCAAATTAGAAATAAAAAAAAAAAATAAAAAAAAATTTAAAACTAATAATAATAAGGAATGAATGAAATTAATATATATAGAATCTAACTTTGTTAAATTAATGTACCTAATGTATTGAATGTTACTGAAAATTCATACACATGTTTATAACCAAATATAATATAAGTAGTACTGAATGTCCAGCTGGACAGATTGTAGTTAAATAAATGGAGATAAAAAAAAAAAATAAATAAAAAAATAAAAAGCACTAAGCTTTGGCAAGGTGTATTGTTATTAATTATTTAGTTTGCATCCACTTTATTCTCTATGAAATCTAGTTCTCCTACTCCTTTTACTATAAATGCATCCCGATACCATGACAGAAAGTTTGCGGAATTTAAATATTGGAATATAATATATTTCTATTTTCCAATACTTTTAAAGGTCGCCACACTCTATTAAGCACACCATTATAGTAAAGCATGATTTTGGTCTCATCGCAAAATAAAGCTTCATACCAATAGGCATTCGGTTTGACAAAGTACATCCTAGCGAAAGACAATCGCTTTTCAATATACTGTGTGGAAAGCCTTGGCTTTTTTGGAACAGCTCTTCACATATACTGGTACTTTATCAGGAGCCGCTTTAGGTAGCCGCAAGATCACATTCTTCTTTGAGTTGACTTGAAAGGGTTCTCGTAGAAATCTGCGGATTTTCGACTACTTTCTTTATCAAAATGCATTCTGCTCTATCTGATATTTTGTGCGCACAGAAGTGCGATGGTTTTAATACCAGACTAGCATCCTTTTTTACGCGATCTAAAATATTATATATAATAGTTAGCTGGTCAAAGGAAACATCTCGGACAATTCTTGGACACTTTTTCGGATGCGGTGGTTATAGTACACCAACTGAGTCATATTAAATGACTTTATTTTCCCAGGCATCTTAAATTTACAATAATTTTGTTAAAAAGGCGGCATACGGTGAGCAAAGAACAACTGTTTTTGATTAATTTGCGTGTAAAATGCGTACTAACCATAGTGAAAAATATTCCCTTGATTATCAATACACTTTGGCATTCGTTCAAACCATTGGTCATAGCAGTTTTTCCATTCCTCTTGAGACACCTCGAAAACATGGATTTTGGACGCTTCAACTGCTTCTTCGTTGCTCGTAAATCGTTGACCACGCAGTTTACCTTTGATATTCGGGAACAAAAAGAAGCAATTGGGTGGCAAGCAATTAGGTGTCATCAGGACTGCACGGATGATGAGTCATCAATTCAATGTTTTGACTGCTCAAAAATTTACCTGTTTGACGAGATGTGTGAGAGCTCGCATTGTCATGATGGAGAATGATTCGTCTTTGGCGGTTGGTTTTACGAATTTCTCCGAAGACTTCCGGCAAACAAATGGTCGTGTACCACTCAGAATTGACCGTGCTACGTTCCTCAAGCGGAACAGTGACCACATGATCCATTCGGCCGAAGAAACAGGCGACCATTTGCTTCACTGTGCTTCTTCCACGAACAACTTTTGTTGGATTTAGCTCGTCTTGGAATACCCACACGGTCGATTGTTGTTGTGTTTCCGGATCATTCGCATATATCCATGATTTGTCACCTGTCACGATTTCTACACGTATTTTGAAGCACCACGGTCGAACTTTTTAATCATTTCCTTACGACAATTGACACGAGACTTTTTTTTGAGCGATTGTCAAATTATGTGAGATCCAACGTGAACATATCTTTTTTACAGCCAAATGTTCATGCAATATTGAATGTATGAAAGTGGAACTAATGCCCAAGGTGTCCTCTATCTCACGATTTGTCACATGACGATCTTGCATTATCAGTTCACGCACTGCATCGATGTTTTGTGGCACAACAACCGATTTTGGACGACCTTCTTCGTCGGCGACCGAACTACTACCACAATTGAAGTCACTATACCAGCGATATACTGCGGTTTTTGATGGTGCTTTATCGTCATACAAAGAACTGAGTTCATCGACACATTTGTGTTGAGATAATCCAAGTCGAAAGTTATGAAAAATAATCCAACGAAAAACTTCGTTTGAAATTTCCATGTTTTGGCCAAATTGATTTTCTTAACTCACTGTAAACAAAACAAATATATATAAATAGAATATATGTAGATGTATATGTACAGAAACAGAATTAGCACGAGCCATAGTAGACATTATAGTCTGTGTGAACGATCGGGGCACACAGAGGTTCAGAATACAATAATGAGCTTATAAAAACATCTGCAACATCCTTGCATTAAACGCACTCTATGAACACCGTACGATCATGAAATGTTATGGGCAATATAATCAAAGAGTTAATGTTATCTTTTTCAACCAACAACGATTGGGACACATGGTTACCATACTGTGCATTCATGTACAACAATACACCGCATACAGACACTGGAAACACACCAGCTGAGCTGATATATGGCAAGCTATCAAGAATGCTAACAGAAGCATGAGACAAAAAAAAAAGATTATGGTTTGGATAGCTACCTTACAGAGCCCAGAACTAGACTCAAATATGTATATGAAACTGCTAGAAAATTATAAATTAATGCTAAGATAATAAGAAAAGAAACATATGACAAAAATACAAAAAATATAGAATATGAAATAGGAGATACAGAATTCTTAAGAAATAATTGTAGACATAAATCAGACAGTCCTTATGACGGTCCATATAAATTTTATATTTGTAAATTGTAACGGAGTAAATAATACCATTATTTTTAAGAACAAAGAAGAAATTGTACACAATCACAACTTTAGAAATACTTTCCATAAGTATAAAGTATTAAAAAAAAAAAATTGTTCAAAACGGTAGAGATGTAGTGTACTCAAAATATTACAATGTATTTCAAACCAACACTGCCTAATGTCTCAGCGTACCGCACATGTTTTTTTCCAACATTTATATTTTTTATTATATCTTCTAAGCTTAGACTAACAATAAGTAAGAATAGCATATCTTACAAACTAAATAATTAATAATAATACACCTTGCCAATGCTTAGTACTTTTTAGTAATCACAATGTTATATGTTAGTTACCGTAATAAATGTTATATTACCGTAATAAATGTTATATTAGTGTTATATTAGTGTTTGTACATGATTAAGGTGTCTTTGTTAGTTGTGCTGGTGATTTCGTACGTTTTAGGCGACTTGGAACCATATTATATCCTAGTATCCTAGCTAGATGATTTGGGTGCTCTTTGATTTTTTGTGCATATTTGAAGCTGGCGTCAAAGATTTCCTTTTTTACGAGCGGAATGTTCAGATCGTTGTGAATGTTGGTATTCTTTATGAACGAAGGTGCGCCAGTAATGGTTCTTAGAATTTTGGACTGTGCTCTTTGTATCAATTCTATATTAGAGTTGCTTGCGCCACCCCACAACTGGCTACTGTAAGTCCAATTTGGTTTTATAATGGCTTTGTACAGGAGTGCTTTGTATTCTACTCTCAACCTGGAATGTTCGTGCATGAGCCAGTGCAGGCTATTTGCTTTCAAAGTCATTTGTTTTTTTTTTTTTACTTCGATGTGGCGCTTCCAGGTCAAACGTGAGTCAAGATGAATTCCTAGGTACTTAACCTCCTTTGCTTGTGGAATAGGAACGTTATTTAGATTTATGGCCGGAAAATGTACCTTTTTTATAGTAAAGGTAATATGCGTACTTTTCGACTAGTTAACGTTAATTCGCCAGTCAGCCAACCAATTTGTTACTAGGACCAGATGATCTTCTAAGTCACGGGATGCGATTTTGGAATTTGGATGAATGCTAAGGATAGCCATATCATCGGCGAAAGTTGCTGTTGTTATGTATTTATTGGTAGGCATATCTGGGGTATATACAACACCGGACCTAGCACGCTTCCTTGTGGTACGCCAGCTTTAATGTCATAGCATTTAGAGTAAGCATTATTCTACCTTACATTGAACTATGTGCCCCTCAGATACGATTCCAATATTTGGTGTACTTTTGTGGGCAACAGTGTTTTTGATTTTGTAAATAAGCCCCACGTGCCAGACCTTTTCAAACGCCTGCGCCATATCTAAAAGGACGGCTGAACAATATTGCTCTCGTTCACTATTCGATGAACCTGCTCTATTGTACTATTGTTCACGGGAGCCACATTGGTGAGTGGGAATAGTGCGTTTTTCGTTTATATGCGGCATTAGTTTTGCAAGAAAAAGCCTTTCTAGAAGTTTTGATAAGATAGTCAGGAGGCTAATCGGTCTATATGATGACGATTGGGAGAGGTTTTTCCTGGTTCCGGGATCATTGAGATTACTGAAACTTTCCAGGCATTAGGAAAGGATCCTAAGCACAACAAGCCATTAAAAAGTGAAGTAAGTAAGATGATGTCCGTTTGGGGCAAGTCCTTGATCATTTTTCTAGTAATCAGGTCGTGTCCTGGGGCTTTGTTAAGAGCAAGGTTACTAATTGCATTACTTACTTCTTTTGTTTTTAATTTAATAGGCGTGCATGTTGTATCTGGCGAGGGGATTATTATTAGGTTATTAGTATGTATAAAGCCATACAGTATACAGGATGCGATACAATATCAACCGGTAAGCCCACATATTGGCTTTCAGATCCCAACAAGGTCCCTGATTTGATTGACTTTTTTATATTCAAAAACATTCCTGCGGATCGTCTCAATATTGCCGGAAATGATTTAAGCTCTGACCATTCGCCTGTACTCTTAGTAATCTCTGAAAATCCAACTATAAATCAAATCTCTTCAAGGGTAGTAAATACTCTAACTGATTGGAAATAGTTGGAATTGGGAAACTCCTACCATGCATCCTGCTTACATCAAGGGCATGGTAGGTGAAAAACGAAAACTTCGACGACTATGGTATCAAACTCGCTCTCCAGTAGATAAATTAAAACTGAATCAAACAACTAGATAACTACGCGTATCAATTAAAGCACTTCATAATTACGCATTTGACCGATTCCTGATAGGGCTGTCAGCAGATAAAGGCGCGGACTACTCCTTATGGAAAGCAGCAAAAGCGTCCTGTGAATCATAGCGCTCCAATTAAAATAAGCCAAACCCAATGGGCAAAAACATGCACACAAAAAGCAAACCTCTTTGCTGAGCATCTACGAACAACTTTTACTTCAAACGAAGGTTCTGGTGAATTAGAAACGTTAACATTACGCCAGTCACACCTGAAGAAATAGTGGGTCAAATTCATAAAATGAAACTAAAAAAATCGCCGGGTTTTGACCTTATAATGGCTCAAGTTCTTCAAAATTTGCCCAATAAGAGCATTTTTTATTTGTCCATTTGATAAATGCATGTTTTAACTTAAAATATGTACCTTTCTACTGGAAGACGGCTGAGATAATAATAATTCTCAAGCCTGGAAAATCACCCAATGATGTATCCTCATATAGGCCAATATCTTTATTGTCAATGTTATTGAAACTATTCGAAAAATTACCCATCATTGAAAATAAAAATCACAGCACATTAATTTTGTTTTCGCAAAAATCACTCCAATATCGATCAAGGTCACAGGTTTGTAATATCCAATGAAGCTGTGTTCCTTGATGTGCCACAAGCATTTGGCAAGGTATGTCATTTAGGACTGACGCAAAAGCTAAAGGCACTCCTGCCAAAAAAATATTGCGAGAATCTAGCATCTTATCTTGACGGTAGGTACTTTCGCGTAACATATGAAAATACTTGCTCAGCCTTGCAAAGAAGAAATACAGTAAGGTAGTATCCTAGGTCTCATTTTGTATTCATTATACAGTGGCGCCCGAGCAGGGCCCTTGAAAAGAAATTCAACGCATAGAACTCCTAGGTAATAGATCCACAGAGCGATAAAGAACTGCGTCGATTTACGCAGTCACGCAGAAGAGTGCCGAATTAGCACCAGCTTAAAACACGGACACACCCATTGTTTTCATCATCATCTAAGACGAACACAGGATGGTGAAAACAAGTTGGTTGTACACGCTGCGCAAGGAGGAGCTGGTGATTTTCTCTGTGGAATTCGGCGTAGAAGCTACAGGAACCGTGGAAGATCTCCGTAAGCAACTATCAGAGTTACTCACGGAGACAGAATTGACTGAAGAACAACAAAACCGCTTAGAAAAGCTAAAATCCAGGTACGTCAGGAGTACGTCACCCAAGCTGGCTACGCCCATAGGTACCCGCGATACGCTGGGTGTGGACAGGCCAGGGTTATTCACAGGCGAAATAGAAGCGACATGGGAGACAGAGTTTCGGAGGACATCACTGCATCGCGCTGTGTCACCAACGGCCATTTACCAGCCACACCAGGCACAGTACGCCGGAGTCATCGATCATGTGTGGAAATGGTCCATTAAATACGACGGTGGCCCCGACCCGCTGGCATTCCTTGAACGAGTCGTTACACATGATTTACCTATCCAAAATCAATATGTAACTGCAACATATGCAGAAAATACTGCTCTTTTAGCAATAGACAAAACAATCGAAGCTGCATAGAAAATTGCTATCAGCTGTGAATTTTGTGGTATCATGGACCAAAAAATTGCGCATTAAACTTAATAACGCTAAGTCTGTGCATATAGTATTTTCTCTAAGAAGCATACCACACAAGCCCGTTTATATAAGTGCAGTCAGTATACAATACGTTAACGAAGTTAAATAACTTGGTATTACGCTTGAAAAAAAGCATGGTGTATTTTACATACTATATAAATATATTATGCACATCAGCTGCTAATGTTTTCCCATCAGGTCTGCAACTATTTTGTGTTTAAGTCGTCGACGCAGTGCAGTCGTCTAGAGTAGACTTGATGCTTCAACGATGACATCGCATCATAGTCGCTGTTATTGGGCCATGGTAAATTCTTTCGCCACGTTAATGACGGGTGGCACGCCAAGATCATGATGTATTTCACAATTCCTCACGTAGTATGGAGCATTAAAAATCTGTCGCAATACCTTGTTTTGAAGTCGTTGGATAGTGTTAAAGTATTTTTCACTGGCACATCCCCAAAATTGTATGCCATAAGTCCAGACCGGCTTCAAGATTTGTCTATATATCAATAGTTTATTGTGAATTGAAAGCGTAAAGTGTCTACCAACGAGGTAATATAATTTGGTTACTTTTAAGTCGAGATCTTTTTACTCTTGACGTGCGCCGTCCAGCCACGTCAATTCTTTATTCTTGACGTGGCTGGACGGCGCACGTCAAGAGTAAAAAGATCTCGAAATACACCATGCTTTTTTCTTTTATTTTAATTAATTCTAATAAAATTACTTGTTTGTACCTTTGTTTGTATTAATTGTACTGGTTGTAATAATAAAAACGTATCTAAATAGTGTCTAAGTTATGTTGATGAAATAATAAAAAAAAAAAAATAATTATGTATTCATATACATATACTTATACTCGTACATAAACATATACATAAAAATAAACATATACGTATACATATACATAAACATAAACATATAGATGTACATATACATATACATATACACATAAATATACATATAGTAACTACTCAATTTCGCTGGGGTAAATACTCAGCGGATTCCAGGGTCGCTTACAGAAATATATTCGCTTTCGTATTAGTTTTATGAAGTTACGTTATTTAATTTCAAATATGATTATGTAGGCCTTCTTATTAGCTATTACATATATATAAAAATATATTCCTACTACGCTACTCTGTCTGTGTGTTCGTGGTAGTGTCCGGGTATTGCGCTAGTCTTCAGCAAAGTCATTAGAACCATAAATTCCTGGCTCTGTCTTGCTTGCTTATGTGTCCCAAGGAGAATCGGTTAAAACCATAAACTCCTGGCTCTGTCTATGTTGGCTTATACGTCAGTACTACTCGTAGTCACTATTGGTGTCTCTTGATGAGGCCTGACCGCTGCCTTTGGTTGTAGTGTGGTTGTTGTCGTATTGTAGTTGTAGTGGTATATATTTCTATGTACTCCACCGGCTTACTGCTTTGCGCTTGCGATCGGTTGACATTTGTGAGCTGCTCTCTCGTATTTCTCCGTGTTCCACCTTCGGTCGATGTATTGTTGGTGTTGTTATAAATATTTATTTGGACTCAGCTTGCTTAATGCTTTGCGCTTGCGATCGGTTGCCATGTTCCTGTTTCTCCGTGTTCCGCCTTTGGACGCTGTAGTCTTCAATATAACACCTTACGTTTCTGACCTCATTAAAAAGTTTACGCTTATTGGACCGATCGTCTGTGGTAAATATTTTGTTATACTCGTATGCTGTGTTTGTTGTTGCATTTAGCGTAGGATTGGCTACCTTTTTAGGCTGTGGGATATCGGGGATGGTTGCATGTTGTATATGTTGCGGAAAATACTTGTAGTATTAGTCATAGCCATACACCCACGATTCGTCACCAGCTATGATCTCTTTGAGGAAATCTGGATCGTCGTTGACGATGTTCAAAAGCTCCTGAGCGATGTCCATGCGGCGTTGTTTTTGCTCAAAATTTAGCAATTTTGGAACAATCTTCGCTGCCGCACGTTTCATGCCTAAAACATCCGTAAAAATTGCTTGGCATGAGCCGAACGATATGCCAACATCATCAGCAACCTCTCTGATAGTGATTCGACGATTATCCAAAATCATTTTCTTCACTGCGTCAATGTTTTCATCGGTTGTTGACGTGCTCGGGCGACTAGGACGAGCATCGTCATTGACATCTTCTCGGCCTTCCTTAAACCGGTTATACCACAATTGAACTTGTGTTCTGCTCATAGTAGACTCGCCAAAGGCCACAGTCAACATTTCAAATGTCCTTGCGCATTTAATTTCATTTTTTCCACAAAACTGAATACAGTTTCTTTGATCCATATTTTCGAATATTACAAAATCGAAGAGCACACCAAAACACGACTAACCTTTTTATCTGTCAAAAACAAACTGACAATCCAAAATGTTTGGTATTGCCAACATATATAACAGACATGTGTATCAACATAACAGAAAAAAAATGTGAACATCGAACATACGTAACTCACAAAATTTGAAAATAACGGTTATTTTTTGATCACACCTCGTGTATATATTCGCGTCGGATGCATCCTCGTGTAGTCGTCATCAGAAGTGCGCCACGGCTTTATGTATTCCGCACAAGTAGTTGTGTGCTGGCCCTTCGCTACTACCAACCTTAGCAACATTGTAGGTCTCGTAGGGCTTTACTTTTGTTATTTCGTAAGGCCTCAAAAATGTTGGTCGTAATTTGAGACCTCCTCCAAATTGCGTCGTTTTGGCCACAAGATCGACTTCTTTATATTTAGTCGCTGGATTTCGTCGGAAAGTATATGATTTTTTATTTTCGTTCTGGATCCATACGATCTCCTCTTTGGCATGCTGTCTTAGCCTGTACCTCTCTTCGTCAAAAGCGCAAATCATTTCATTTTCGATGACCCCCTTTACAAGTAGGTCTTCTTTTGTCTTCATCTTCGCATATACAAGAAGCTCAAAAGTCTTCGCATCTGTGCTTCTAGAGTACGTCGAATTTAAAATTTGTTGTACTTTGTCTACATACTTGCACCACTTTGTTGGATCGTGAACGCTTCGCTTTGCTAAAACTGAAGTGACTGTCGAATTGAGCCTTTCGACTTGCCCATTAGCCCAGAGTCAGTCCGGTGGTAATATTAAAATGTTTAATTCTTTCAGCGTCGCAGTATCCTCTGAAGTCATCTGAGGTGAAAGCAGAACCTCGATCTGAGATTATTTTCACTGGATTTCCAAAAACCATACTTTGTGCTCGTAGCCGCGTAATGACTTCATTGGCTGACGACGTCTTAGTAGGATATAACCAGCAGAATTGTGTGACGGCTGTAATTGGAGCCAATTCTTCATCTTGAGACTGAGCATGATGTATTTTTGTCAAAACATTATCTTCACCAGTAACCATAACTGCATATCGGCTTAGTGCATCGACGTATCTCATCTGCGAATCTGCTCGATGTTCGACGATATAATCGTACTCTTGTAAAAATAGTATACATCGCGCCATTCTAGTGCATAAGTCTTTTTTTCCAACGTCTTTGTGAATTCTTTATCGCCTCGATGGCAGCTAGTATTTCCAATTCGTAGCTTTTGTATTTCCTCTAGGCATCTGTTGTCTCTTTACTTATATAGTAGACTGGATGTAACTGTCCATCTTCAGGATACCTCTGCAAAAGAACAGCGCCATAGCCGTCGATCGATGCATCCGTATGAACTTCAGTTTCGTAGTTTTGGTTGAAAATATTCAATACATGTTCTTCATTTAAAAGTTTCTTTAATGTGTTAACTGAAGTTATTTGTTCATCTTTGATTTCAAGTTTTCTACTTTGCTTTCTTAGTTAGGAATATACTTCCTAAAATATCCGGCGAGTCCAAGGAAACTTTCTAGTTGCTTTAAGTTTTGTGGCATCTTATATTTCTGAAGAACCTCAACCTTTACTGGAGATGGCGATATCTGGTGATTTTCTATGATGTGGCCAAGGAATTCAATCCGTTTCTTCAAAAATTGACACGTCAAATGGGACTTTTCGAAATTCTATGTATATTTTCGACTCGATTTCGCGACGGACACATGGACAAATCCATTTCTTAAATCAATAGTACTTAAAGTTTTGGCATTTTGTAATCGGTCCAACTGATCTTCAATCAGTGGCAGAGGGAAAGGATAGTTTACTTATACTTTATTAGTTTTTCTAAAATCAATGCCAAGTCTGGGTGAATCGTCACGTTTTTTCACCAGCACAATCGGGGTACTTAATTCAGATTCGGATACTTCAATAATATTGTCTTTTAACCACATTTCAATTTGTTGGTCCACCACATATCTTTCACTTATTGGTAACCGACGCGGTCTAGAGAAAATAGGAGTTTCGTCTTTTAAAATAATGTTATTTTCAACTTTGTTCAATATCTCACTATATTCGGAAGCTATGCCAATTTTCATTATTGAGTACACTTCCCTGTCTAATTTTTTTATAAGAAGTCCATCTGGGTTTATATATATTTGAGGCTGACAGCAAAAGTCATCCCCGATAACCACGTCAACATCTATGCACTTCGAAGGCACTATTAAAAAATTAATATTAAACAACTGATCATCAATTTTAATATCATTCGTAAAGCTGCCAACCGCCATAACTTTGCACTGGCCAGAACCAAAAAGACATAAATTTGATTTTAAGAAGCTTGGCTTATTTAAAGATCCATAAACACTATCAGTCACAATATTGAATTTGCTAGCGGTATCAAACAGATCCATATATTTCAAATTACCCAATCTAATTTATTTATGCATATTACTAGGTTTTAAGCTACGAATGTTACTTTTATGATTTTCACTCTTAGTTGAGGTTCAATTTTTGGCAATTTTTCCATACTGTTGACATTAGAAACAGTGTGCCCTTTTCCTTATTTTTTCACTCAGCAGACTTATGGTGTTTTTCACCACAATTAAAACAAATCAGTTGTTTCTTTTCACCTCGAGTATAAATTGGTTTTTTGATTAAGATAATGTCAATGTGTGCTTATATTTCTCGCGAATTATTTCATAGCATTTAATTTTTTCTTTCAAGTCCTAAATATTGTTCGCACCATATAAAATTGTCTTATTTATGTTTAAGTCTTTGATACCGTCAATCATATATTGTATAAATGCACTGTCCTAGATATTCCCACGTGACGCAATGTCTTTCATATGCAAAAAATATTCTTCCACGTTCCCATCGTTTATTTTTTTATGTCTATCAATTTTTTGTGTAGTTGTGCACTGTTCACTGTTGGCGCAAGCTCATCCAGCAGAGCAGTTTTCAATTTACACCCGGAAATTCATCCTCTTTCACTTGAAATAAAAAGCTTTGCCTGTCCTTTCAAAGACTTTTTCGCAAATACAAATTTTTGAAACTCATTACAATACATGACAGTAGCAGTTCCTTCAAATCCCCGTACCCGCGGTTCAATGGAAACTTTGCCACTTCCATCAAATGGCCTGATTAAATCTTCAATATGTCAAAAATTAATTGCGAATCTCGCCATCGCACATTGTGGTAAATCACAAATCTAGGTGGACAAAATAAAAAAAAAGTCTGGCAACATTCCTTCTGATCGTTTAATGACCTTCTCAATACAATAGGTAACTGTAATTCATGTTTTGTTTTTAGCTCTGATTAGGAAAAAGTAAGCTTTAGTCAGTTGTTGTCAACACGTGCATTCAGATTTCAAAGAGAAGCGTATTTTTTGTGTGACTTTGGTTTATGATTAAAAAGGCTACGGTGATTTTATTGTCATAATTTTTTTTTATTATTATTACGCTCTTTTCTAAGGAAATATATTATAATTTTCATTTAATTATTTCTATTGTAAGAATTAAAAAAAAAAAAATTTTTTTGAGAGAAGTTCAGAAAGTGCAAAAAATAAAATATTTCCTTTTTTCAAGTAGAGTTGAAGCTGCTTATTTCGCATAATTCCGGTGTAAAACTATATTTTGGTTAATCTTTCAAGTGTTCACTTTAAGGTAAATTAAAAACATACTGCGAATTTTTACGACCACCATACATTTTTATTCCCTTTTCCAGTAGGACCTCCACTCTTTCGCGAAAGGAAATTTTTGATAAAAACTCCCAAAATACATCGCAAAGACGTCTTATTGACATTAATAATGGTTAGATATGGTCTTCAAGATATACCAGAAGACGTGAAAACAAATCTTAAGGCAAATATAAATAGTATTTGTTTTAAGCTAGCCGAAAAATGGATAAAAAGTGGAAGACATCGTGACCGTTTTTTAAGATCAAATTCAGTTTGGCTTGATGAACCGTATGTATTGCCTGCAAATGTACAAGCGAAAAGTTGTGAAAAAGCTGGAAGAAAACCGAAAAACTTTGATGACTGTAGTGAAAAAAGAAAAAAAAAATATACAAAGTCTTTTAGATTCAACTGACCATCGAGAAATTATTAAAGCTAGTGAGATCGTGTTTCGTAAAATGGAAAAGGGAGATTCAGCCAGACTTGTGAAAGACCTGTCGGAAGCTTCATACAGTAAAGGTACTGAAATGAAAAAAATTTGTCAGCGATTTAGCTCTGAACCTGTGCGTTTAGGGAGCCTTTCTCCCGATGAAGCCTTATCTTTAATGGTTGATGCGAATTTGTCGAAACATCAAAACGATGTTATTCGGCTAAAAGTGAACGCAAAATGCAAAAATCTTCTTCCCTCCTACACTAATATTCAAAAAGCTAAGAAAAAATGTTATCCAGCTGAAACAGAAATCACTGAGATGCATGCAAAAAGTTCACTTCAGTCATTAGTGAATCATACTATAGAAAGGCTTTGTTTGGCTCAAAAAAACGTTTTACTCGGTATTGATGAACTGAAAACTGATGGAAATCGTCTTAATATTTTGATAAAATGGGGATCCGATGGGGCTCAGCAAAAGCAGTATAAACAGAAGTTTTCTTCGGAGGAGGGCCATACAGATGAAAGTTTATTTTGTATATCAATGGTTCAATGGTATGGCAAAATCCTGCTCCTTCATCTACAAGATACTGCCGTCCAATCAAGTTTGTTTTTGCCAAAGAGTCCACTGAGTTAATTTCTCAAGAAGTTAATTTAGTACAGCAAGAAATTAGAGATTTGTCTCCAACTCTTATCACAAATGGCGAACAAAGTTTTCTTGTTGAGTCTACTTTTATGCTTACTATGATAGACGGTAAAATTTGTACTGCACTATCATCTGTAACTTCTTCTTCTCAAACGTATTTCATATGTGGAGCGAAGCCGAGTGAACTAAATAAACCTTCTGTGATTTTAAACAAAATTGTCAATGAACGATCTTTAACCTTTGGAATGTCTCCGCTACATTCATGGATCCGTTTTATGGAGTGTGCATTACACATAGCATATAAGCTTCCTATAATGACCTGGCAAGCTCGAGGACCGGAAAATAAAGCAAAAGTGGCTGAAGAAAAAAAAAATATTCAAAAGAAATTTCGAAATGAGATGGGGTTGCTTGTAGACATGCCAACACAACAAGGAGGTAATACGAATGACGGTAATACTGCTAGACGGTTCTTTAGAGCAGCAGAAACGAGTTCAGAAATCACTGGTGTCAATAAAGAATTAATTGAACGGTTTCATATTATTTTGGAAACTATAGGTAGTGGTTACCCTATTGATGAAGATGCTTTTGAAAGCTTTATTGTTGTCCACGCAATTTATACTTAAACGAATACCCATGGTACATTATGCCAGTTAGCGTCCATAAAATCCTTTTTCATGGAAAAGACATAATAAGGACTTGCATTCTTCCTATAGGACAGCTGTCAGAAGAAGCTCAAGAAGCAAGAAATAAGGACACGAGGAAATTTAGAGAGTTGTTTACGAGAAAAACGTCGAGAAAAGACAAAAATACAGATCTTTTCAATCGACTCTTAATTTCTTCAGATCCTTTTATCACAAGTTTGCGTCACACTCCCTTTCGAGTTCGAGGTTTGATATCAAAAGAAGTTCTTTCATTATTATCTGTTAATGCTTTTGAGGAGGAAGAACCTTTTAACGATGCATATGAAAGTGAATAAATTAATATCTCTATGTGTATTTATATGTTATTATCTGTATTATTAATGTAATAAAGCAAAACAAGTAAAGAAAATAATTATTATCAAATATTTATTATAATTATTAAAATTATTTTAATATTAAAAATGATTCTCTCTGACTCCTTACGTAAAAACTCACTTAATAATTTTATTAATCATGAATCTTAGTTATATTCAACCTAAATACTAGTATATATAACTACAAATAATCTCAGAGGATGTATTTAAGAAACCAATTTTTTATACATATTAAAAATGTATTTTTTTTTTGAGAATAAGAACTGTTTATTTTTTGCCTCATTTTATTAAAAAAATCTTCTTTTAAAAAAAAAGTTGATTTTTTCTAATCATTTATATATTTGAACTCATTTTTTATATAATTCATAAGTGAGAAGTGAACCCAACGCGATTTATTAATTTTGTCCAGTTAGATTTGCAATCTACCACACTGTGCATCGGTGCAAAACTTTTTGCATCCACTGTATTTGATTCATATCTGTCACTATCGTTGTCAATAGATAAGAAACAATCGACATTTCCTCTATTTCTCTCATTTGCTGCTTTTCTCATTTGTTGCTTATAAGCTTCGTTGCTGCGCTGATCACCATCACGTAGTTTCATGCTTTCGTCGTTCCTGTGCATTTGTTCTCGTCTCTTTGCATCGTTCTTTCTCTGCTGCAGCTCTTCTACATCGTCATCACTGCATTCATCGGCTTCATCGTCTTCGTTGGCAGAGAGCAAACAACCCATACTCAAACTTTTTTAAACACAACAAATAATAAATAGACGTTAAGTCAGTTGAATTTAAATTTTTACCAATGTATGCACATTTGTTTTTGTAGGCTACGACGCTTTCGTCGTAAGTGAACCCTTCAAATGCTCGTAGGCGCTTCGGTTCAATCTGTCGCCTTCGTCTTCAAACAAAAATTTTTGCAGAGCTTCAACTTGTTGTTTTCTTCCACGATGCAAATATTCACGAATTCTGTCGAATGCTTCTTAATTCGCCATGTATGCGACTTTTTGTTTTAACCGAATTGCAATTTATTACACAAGTTCTGAAATTATGCTGAGTTTCCCTTCTGACACCAAATTTTATATGGTTCAAAGTCAATCAAATTATTATTTAAGAATGTAAGAGAAAAGTTTTTATTCGTTCGTTCGCGGCTGCGTCCTCCTTCTCCGTTGCTCGGTTATCAACTGTCTTCGCCACATTTCAACGTATGAAGAAAACCAGTATTGTGTGTGACTTAATATTTCCTATATATTGAAACGTGATTGCATATCAGTGAAACGGGATTGCATACTTTAAGGATCCCATCTGGAGAATGAGTGCCCCCTGTGAGTCAAGATGCGAACTATTCGAATAAAAGCTTATTCAAGAACCATCTGTCGGTAATATCAAAAAGAATATTCTCGACTTCTGTCGAAGAGGATAGAAGCTTCTAGAAAATACGAGAATAGCGTGGAAGTTTCTACCTCAACCATCCGAAAACCATAAAAGCGACAAGACCGTTCAAAGTCAAATGCAGTAGATCAGACACCGTAAAAGTGTGTACATCAGGCATTTTAATCGAAGCAGCAGTATTAGCAGTATTTGTAATTTTGCAAAGTGATGAAATTCATTATTAAATAAAGTGATGAAATTACTTATTAAATAAAGTGACTAATGGTTTGTGAAATAAAGTGCAAATAATAACTAAGTAAACTTTAAGCCTAATATTAAATGTGTAAATAGCAAAAAATAAATAAAGCTAATTATTTTAATTTAACCAGCGATTGTTTGATTACTACACAATCCAGTGGTACGAGTCCGAGTACAGAGAGTTAGAGAAATTGTCAGGAGGGCAATTTTGTAACAGAGTAAATTGTCAAGAGGGCAATTTCGTAACAATATATATATATATATATATATATATATATATATATATATATATATATATATATATATATATATATATATATATATATATATATATATATATATATATATATATATATATATATATATATATATATATATATATATATATATATATATATATATATATATAGTATAGTATTGTATAGTATATATATATATATATATATATATATATATATATATATATACACGGTGTGATCAAAAAATAAAGTATTTATTTATTCATCAACAACTATCTTGTCCCCTTCAAAGTAATTCCCCTCAGATATAATAATACACTTATGCCAGCGTTTTTTCAATCCTCGAAACACTTCTGAAACGCTTTTTTGGTATCGCTAACAGCTCCTGTTTCCATATTTCTTTTATCTCCTCAATCGTAGCAAAACGCTTTCCTTTCATCGGTGTCTCCAGTTTTGGAAAGAGGAAAAAGTCAGCGGGAGCCAAGTCCGGTGAATACGGTGGTTGAGGCATGATAACGGTTTTGTTTTTTGCCAAAAACAGCTCCTGAGCGATGTCCATGCGACGTTGTTTTTGCTCAAAATTTTGCAATTTTGGGACAATCTTCGCTGCCGCACGTTTCATGCCTAAAACATCCGTAAAAATTGCTTGGCATGAGCCGAACGATATGCCAACATCATCAGCAACCTCTCTGATAGTGATTCGACGATTATCCAAACTCATTTTCTTCACTGCGTCAATGTTTTCATCGGTTGTTGACGTGCTCGGGCGACCAGGACGAGCATCGTCACTGACATCTTCTCGGCCTTCCTTAAACCGGTTATACCACAATTGAAATTGTGTTCTGCTCATAGTAGACTCGCCAAAGGCCACAGTCAACATTTCAAATGTCCTTGCGCATTTAATTTCATTTTTTACACAAAACTGAATACAGTTTCTTTGATCCATTTTCTTCGAATAGTACAAAATCGAAGAGCACACCAAAACACGACTAACCTTTTTATCTGTCAAAAACAAACTGACAATCCAAAATGGTTGGTATTGCCAACATATATAACAGACATGTGTACCAACATAAAAAAAAATGCGAACATCGAACATACCTAACTCACGAAAAGATGAAAATAACGGTTAACTTTTGATCACACCTCGTATATAAGGAAAAATTGAAACAGTAGCTGTTGGTGATACCAAAAAAAGCGTTTCAGAAGTGTTTCGAGGATTGCAAAAAACGCTGGCATAAGTGTATTATATATGAGGGGAATTACTTTGAAGGGAACAAGATAGTTGTTGATGAATAAATAAATACTCTATTTTTTGATCGCACAATAACGGCTATTTTTTGATCACACCTCGTATATATATAAACATATATAAATATACATAAACATATACATATACAGTTAAATATATATATACTAGAGTGACCGGATCTCATAGAGGGGGGAAAAATGTCGGAATTTCGTTCGTCTGGACCCCACAAAACGATTCCCCTTTCCAGATATTGAGATAGCCGAAATTTGAGCTCGATTAAACGACGTTAACCCGTGCCGCTCGTCGCTCAAAGTTTGAAAAAATCCATATTTTTCTCAAAAAAGCAGACATATGGAGCTATAACTCCAGAACGGTAAATAATAAAAACCCGTTTAATATCCCAAAAGAGAGCTAATTTTGTTCTTCAAAATTTATATTCTGTACATAATTGCTGTTATTTTAAGTCAAACCGAGTTACAACAGCCTTTAGCCACAAAAACGTGACCTGGTACCAGTAGGGATGGTGATTTTACTTCAGCGTACAATCGACCTTTTATTTATTCAGTTTAGTTTCTAAAGTTCCTTTGAGCTGGTTAGATCTAACAATTATCTAGCAAAGATATTTTAAGGTTTTTTTTTAATCTTCCAAGTATGTGTTATTGTTTTTATAATTATTATTTTAAAAGACATTTGAAAACAGTTTATTGAAATTAAAGTTTGTAATATATTTGTTTCATTTTTCAAGTTAACTGTTATTTATCTATTGGACTCAAAAATGGCATCCACATCAGGTGTACAAAGCCGGACAAAGGATAAAATATTTCTTGTGGGCTATGCCACTCACCAGATCACCGGTTGTAAAATACCCTCAAATCGTCAAATTTTGTGTGCTTTATTTTATAATTTACGTATTGTGAAATTAACTGTAAGAGAATCAGCCAAACTTACCGTACGAGAAGTGTTCATTTTTTGGGAGAAGGTTCGAATCCCGACTAAACATGAGCAAGATGCAATTACAAAGCTGGAAAAACTTTACGCTGAGTGGAGAACTCTTCAAAAAGACGGGAAGAAAACATCGGAAACGGCCAAGGACAAATTTAAACAGTTTATTGAAAAGTTGGATGATCTTTTTGATATTGCTCATCAGGATGCCTTGGCTCTGATGAAATCGGAAGAAGATAACATCTTTTGAAACAGAGGCAAAAGGGCCGCCCAGGTTCCATTACTGGAGTGGATCTCAAGTTGTCTCGAGCTGAAGAAATCAAGGCGCAAAAGGAACTTGCAAAAATGAACCGACAAATCCAAGAAGAAACTTTTGATATTGGTGAGTTTTTTTTCTTTATGATTGATTTTTTTTAAATAATACCTATTGATAATTAGATGTAGGTAATTTAGTACCTTTGTATTATTACTATTCTGCTTAAACGACAAGTTTTTAAAGTCAATTTAAGATGTCTAAAGAAGAAGAAAGTTCTGTGCGTGCCATTTCTGTTTTCCTAGTTAAAATTTATTTTAAAGCTTGGTTTACTGCTCCAAAGGCTCATCTTGCACCAAAGCAGGATTTAGGTATTTTGCACAGTCTTTTAGACTATAAAGAATGTGACAACGACATTGCAGAAATAGCCCTGACCAAATTTTCGAACCATTTGTGGTATTTGAATGCAAAGTTGGTGGGATTATCGTTTTTTGATCCCACCATTACAGACGATGAAAAGTTGTTAATGGCTAATAAATTGCTCAGTAGCACAGATGAACCATCAGAGCACGCTAGGGTTGTAAATCCAAAAGTTCGGAAAGAAAAATTAAAAGAGGTAGTTGATGGAGGATTGGTAAATTTACTTACCAAAGAAACGTTTACATTCTTTGACCGATTAAATATAAAAACTGATTTCCTAAGACAACATCCAAACACATGGCTTCAAAATAATGACTTCCAAGAAGGATTGAAAATTGTCAAAAAATTAAAAGTAGTTAATGATATGGCTGAGCGTGGTGTAAAATTAATAACCGATTTCAACAACCTTCTGACAAAAGACCAAAAGCAATATGTCCTGCAAGTTGTAAGCAAATGCCGAGCAATATATCCTGACGTTTCAAAAACTACTTTAACAAAAGCTCTAAAATAGATAAGATAACTATGTAAAATTATCAACTCATGTAGGTAGTACGTCTGTTTGTTTTCTGTGTCTGTTTTGTATGTATTATATACCTGATTTTTATATTTAAAAATAAAAAATGACTTAGACTTATCAGTATTACTTGTTTTTTTATTATATTTCTACTTTTAACTCAACAATATACAAAAAAAAATCAAAATTTACCACTTAATAACAAAATATACGAAGTATGCTACTACTGGTACCAGGTCACGTTTTTGGGGCTAAAGGCTGTTGTAACTCGGTTTGACTTAAAATAACAGCAATTATGTACAGAATATAAATTTTGAAGAACAAAATTAGCTCTCTTTTGGGATATTAAACGGGTTTTTATTATTTACCGTTCTGGAGTTATAGCTCCATATGTCAGCTTTTTTGAGAAATAAATGGATTTTTTCAAACTTTGAGCGACGAGCGGCACGGGTTAACGTCGTTTAATCGAGCTCAAATTTCGGCTATCTCAATATCTGGAAAGGGGAATCGTTTTGTGGGGTCCAGACGAACGAAGTTCCAATATCGATTTTTTGCGGTCACCCTAATATATACATATATATATGTAGTGTGTCATGATTGTCATGCATACCGTACCATTCAGTTCTAGCACACAACTGGATTTGTTTTAAACTCCTTAGAGCTGACTTCTAAAGTCGCTTAGACAAATAAACATTTGGCTGCCTCTTTAGGCGCCGAGAACAAAGTGCGCAAGCTCTCGCGCAATTCAAAAGTATCATATGAGCCCATCAACTTCGTAGGGAAGATAAATGGTGGTTAACACCTTTACATGGCTATCCTGCCACACCGATCCTGCTGATTTTTCTGACCACACCGATCCTGCAACAAAAAATGAAAAAGTGAACCAGTGATGAATCCATTCACTATTCGACAATATATGCAGTAGAGCAGCCACCCATTTGGACACTATAAAGCAGAAAAGATAATCAAAGCAAGAAGCTTGGAGATGCTGTACCAACAACTAAAGTATTGAACCATTACTACAAGCAGACTACCAAGAAGGAATAAGAGTACATTCTGGAGCCAACGCCAGGTACAAAGTGCTACTCCACCCATTTATATACTATCAAAATCCGCGGCAGGCCCTAAGCAGATTACAATTAAAGAATTAAAGAGTGTATAGAACGCCAGCAACACTACTCTAAGCTACGCCAGGAAGCCGAATATAACTTGAATAACCAGCCACTACGACGTGGAAGAAGAGCTGGAAAGAAGGTACAATACAAGACACGATTTACGTCTTTGTACCACCAGTACAATTTGGTGCAAACTACATCAGACTGAAGAAGAAAAATGCAACCACTGGCTCTGGAAGGCAATAGGCATTAAAGGAACGGCCGCAGATTGGAACAACGACTCCACACGGATCATGGAAACTAGATATATGATAGAAAAATTTTGCCCATTCTAATAGAAATAATATAAACTAAAATTAGTTTACACATCACTTTATTAAGAATAATAGCTTTCTGATTTATAAAATAGAGAAATTTATATATAGATATAAATATTTAAAATAAATACATAACTATGAAATATGGGTAGTACTAAATCAAAAGTAGAGAACAATAGTGGATATCCACAGGTGACCATTTAAATACGCAGAGTCAGCACTCTGATATCTTAGAAGATCACGATGCCTCAATAGAGTTTATACTGAAAAATACATACAAGAATTACGATTAACACTTAGCACTCAGACTGCACATTTTGAGTTAGAACTTAGTCAAGCGCCCAGTTTAGAATGGCACACATTTATAGCTAGGTTTAAGTAGTCAGCATTTTCAAACAAAAGAAGAGAAGTTAGAAATATTACCTACAATTATGGAACATTTAATATAATTGACTGCTTGAAGGCTATACCTGAATTCTCAGGCAAGTCTGAAGATTTATCTAAATTCGTAAGCCTAGTAGAAATAATGAAAACCACTGTACCTACAACCAGTGAGAATATATTCTTTACACTCAATACCAATCTTCAATACCAAACTCCCCGATGGAATCTAAAATAAGCTAGAACTAGCAGGAGGAGACAACATAGTGACTTTAATATCAGAATTAAAAAAATTACTAAATCCAACAAAGACAGCAAATTCAATCTTAGATGAACTGTCGAAACTGAGACAGGGTAATAGGACAATTTCTCGTTACGCACAACAAATAGAAGAACACATTTGTTCTTTAAACAAATTATAAACGACAGACACCCCTACAGAAGTCAAAAAAGCAATAATAACCAACAACGACACTGTAGTCTTTAATTCATTCAAAAACGGTCTCACCAGCATGTCAACCGCTCAAACAATCACAGCAAGCCGCAGCAAACAATTCAAAGGTACAAACTGCTGACGACTTTGAAAAGTCCAACGAGACTGGCATTCAGTCATATAGAAGCGACAACTATAACGAACGGCAACAATACAATCAGTCAAATATGCCTCAGCGAAATAGTTACTGCAGCAATAATTTAGGTGTCAATAACCAACGAAGTCATTACCCTAATAACTACAACAAAAAGTATTACAGTAACAACAGACAACAAACTTCAAACAACACTGCTTACCGACATAATTGGAGAAGCAACAACAACGCCAACCACTACAACAACGCCAACCACTACAACAACGCCAACCACTACAACAACGCCAACCACTACAACAACCAACGTATTAATCAACAGACATACAGAAACAATAACATCTAGAGAAGAAATTCCGGACGAAATAGAGTTATGTTTGTAGAAACCACTACACTAAAAACATCTGATTACGACAACCTCCCCGCATGCTAGAGGTACAAAAGAATATGAGTAGTACGGGGAAGAGCAGCAACCAATTACCCAAAATAGCATACACTATAAATAAAGACAGACATATAGGACGCTTAGTTAAATTAAAATACAAGAACACCTCCATAAACTTTTTAGTAGACACTGGTTCAGAAATCTCACTGTTTGGTTGAGTTTTCAGTGAAGATATTTTCTGCGAATATTCTTATCCATTAATAGGCATTTCAAAAGACAAAGTTCACACTTTAGGCACATCAGAAATCTCACTAAAAGTTCAACAAGAAAATCGAAAACACACCTTTCAAATTGTAGAAGACAGTTTTCAAGTTAAAGCCGATGGAATTTTGGGAGATGATTTCCTTTTAGAATTCGGCGGAAAGATAGATTACGAAACACTCACACGGCACATTCACACACAATAATACGTTACTAGTACTTGATTTAGAAAGCAAAATATTTTGCGTCACCATACCACAAAGATGCGAAGTATTACACCCAATAAATGCGAACATAGCTGAAGACACAACCACTGCTATAATTTGACACGCAAGATGTTATTGCAAAAAATAGTATTGTGAAATTGTGCGAAGAATACGGAGATATTTTTCACTTAGATGACGACGTTCTTACAGTTAACAATTTCTACGAACAGCATTTAGATGTAACGGATAAAAAACCGGTATACGAGAACTCGTATATCAAGAACTACCGTCTACCACATACACAAATGGAGAATATCAATGAGCACGCAAATAATCTATTACAGCAACAGGTAATTGAGCACTCAAGTAGTGCTTACAACTCACCACTACTTGTTGTACCAAAAAAGAGCTCAGATGATTCTAAACAGTGGAGACTAGTAGTAGACTACCGCCAATAAAATAAAAAACTGGTTGACGACAAATTTCCGATTACAAGACTAGACGACATGCTTGACAAGATAGGCAGATCCAAATACTTCTCAACCTTAGACATGACTAACTCCTTCCATCAAATCAGTTTAGATTACGAGTCGAAACATTTAACAGCATTTTCAACTGCTGATGGTCACTATCATTTCAAAAGACTTCCCTTTGGTCTAAAAATCTCTTCGAACAGCTTTCAGCGTATGCTAACTATCGCAATAGCAGGATTAGAGAGTAGACGACATAATTGTTTTCGGTAAATCAATAAAACATCATAATGACAATTTGGTAAAAATCTTTAAACGGATAAGAAAATATAATCTGAAACTAAATCCGAAGAAGTATAATTTTTTTAAACCAGAAGTAATTTTTCTGGGTCACTCTAATGGAGTAACAACTGACCCAGAAAAATGCAAAGTAGTGGGCAAATATCCAACTCCTAAAAACAAGGATGAAATCAAAAGATTCGCAGCTTTCTGTAATTATTACAGACACTTCATACAAAATTTCGCTGAAATCGCAAAACCATTAAACAACTTACAAAAGAAAAACACCGAATACATATGAACGGATGAATGTGAAATAGCATTCAAGAAACTAAAAGAAAGCAAAGCTCACTCACCTGTACTTCGATACCCTCATTTTGACGAAGAATTCATATTAACTACTGATGCATCCAATAATGCATTAGGTGCTATTTTATCACAGAGAATCATAGAAGAAGATCGACCAATAGCTTATGCTAGCAGGTTTCAAAATAAACACGAGATTAACAAACCTGTTATTGAGAAGGAAAGCAGAGAAGTTATGACTATTAATCAGTTTCGGCCATACCTGTTTGGAACGAAATCCACAGTAGTAACAGATCGCAGACCACTAATATCACTGTTTATACACTAGCCCTCATCTAGAAAAACTCGTATCCGACTAGACTTGATGATTATATACAAACAGGGAAAAATGAAGACTAATGCAGATGCTTTGTCAAGAATAGAATTAAATTCTGACACATTAAAAGCAATCATATCCACAGTTATGGCAATCACAAGAAGTATGAAGAGAAAACAAGTAGATGAAATTATTGAACGCGCCTCTATATATGAAACAGTACATCTTTATCGGATATTCGAAATTTAAAGCAGCTAAAGTGGACAATTCTAAAAGGTTCTAAAAGGCTCGAGCGAAATACGAACTGAAACAAGAAAAGTTTGCCAACTATTAGAGTCGACTATAAAAATATACTGATAGAGTTAAGCGATAATTCTGACTTAGTCCTCGGAATGGTTATGAGGAAGCTTAGTCAAATTTTAATCAGTCATGACATCGACAAGATCACTCTTTCAAAAGACAATACATTGTTCGATTGTTATTAATGAAGATAAATTAGAGGCCTTATATAAAAATATATATACTGAGAACTTAGCTAAAGGACAGCAAACTCCTGCTATAATTTTATTTGAACCCCCACATAGTATACGTGTCATAAATGAGCAAAAGAAACTCATACACGACAATCATTGCACGCAAACATCCGGACACCCTGGAGTAAGAAGAACTTTGTTAAAGTTAAAAAAAAGTACATATGGAAAAACATGACTAAAATGGTGAAGGCATATATAAATAACTGCGAAAACTACAAAACACATAAGAGAAACGATGGCCATTACAGATACTCCATCGACATGCTTCCAAGCAATAGTAATAGTAATAGGACACAGTGGGACCACTCCGTATTTCAAACGGATATAAATACATTTTAACGCTTCAGGGCCAACTAACTAAATAAAGGGTTTTTCAAGAAACGCTACAAAAGTAAATCGATAGTGACAGCAAACGACGCCATATTTTTCCCGCTCTTTTGACATTTCTCTTCAGTAAGGTTTGCCATTTCATCATGCAAAGATATACGAGCCAACAACGAGTCAAAATTATTAAAATTTACTACCGAAATTCGGAGTCAGTCGCCTCAACTTTAAGAGCGCTACGTCCAATTTATGGTCATCATAATTGTCCTAGCAGATCAAAAATTGAGCGTCTAGTGGAAAAATTTGAATCCACAGGTACAGTACAAAATGTTCCCGTGCCAGTGAGACAAAGAAGTGCCCGTAGTGTCGAGAATATTGCTGCCGCTGAGGCTTCAGTTCAAGAAAGCCCAAATGTGTCTCTCACACGTCGTTCTCAAGCGTTGGGCATCTCTGTGACGTTGTTGTGGCGAATTTTGCGAAAAGATCTTGGCCTACATCCTTACAAGATCAAATTGACGCAAGAACTGAAGCCGCTTGACCACCATAAGCGTCGTATGATCGTAAATTGGGCTGAGCAACAACTTGAAAATGGTTCGGATTTTCATAGGAAAATCATCTTCAGCGATGAGGCTCATTTCTGGCTGAATGGCTTCGTCAATAAGCAAAATATGCGTTATTGGTTAGACAGCAATCCACACGTACTCCATGAGTCATCATTGCATCCCGAAAAAATTACGGTTTGGTGCGGTTTATGGGCCGGCAGCGTCATTGGGCTGTACTTCTTCCGTGACGATCAAGACCGGCACATTACTGTGAATGCGAATCACTACCGTTCAATGATAACCGAATGATTTTGGCCCCAATTGGATAATATGGACTTGGAGGACATGTGGTTCCAACAGGACGGCGCCACAAGCCACACAGCGAATGCCACAATCAATTTACTGCAAACCAAGTTTGGTGAACGTGTTATCTCACGAAATGGCCCAGTCGATTGGCCGCCTCGGTCGTGCGATTTGACGCCGTTAGATTATAACCTGTGGGGCTACGTCAAGTCTATGGTCTATGCCACCAAGCCAGCGACGATTGATGAACTTCGTACGAATATCGAACGTGAAATTGCAGCAGTATCGGCCGATTTATGCTTGAAAACCGTTGAAAATTGGGTTCAGCGGCTGGACTTCTGCAAGCGTGCCCGTGGTGGCCATGCAAATGAAATCGAGTTCCATACATAATGGCATCGAACGTCCTTTCACAGGAATAAAGAATTTCATTGATATCTAAAACCGGTTTTGTTTTATTTAAAAAAACTTTTGTGGCGCTCATATTGAAAAACCCAATAAATCGAGGTGTATCCAATGAACACAAAATAATCTGTAGAAGTTGCCAATACTTTACTGGAAAAATGCATACTAAAATATGGAGGTATTCTCACAATAAAGACAAACATGGGTAGAGACTTCGTGAACCAGGTATTTGACCATATGAGCAAAACGTTCAATTTTCAACATAAAATATCCACCCCTGACCATCACCAAACACTACGTAGCAATGAATACATACGCACCTCAACAGATGAACAGGTTATTCACAATTTAATATAGGGGACTTAGTAATGCTAATAAATATGTGAAGGAAAAAATTAGACAGCTGGGCATAAGCCCATTTAAAATTAATAATAGACTAGGTGTAAATTCTATAATAGCTAAGAATGGAAAAAACGTCCTAGTACATAACAACAATCTTAAGAAATATTATTAATAAATATATAAATAGGAAGAACTAGATATAGCCATAGTACAATACTAAACATAAATATAACAAAATAAAAAAAAAATTTTTTTTTTTTTTTTCCCGGAGGATTAGTGGTGTAGTGTGTCATGATGGTCATGCATATCGTACCATTGCCTGCAGTCACTAGTAGAACTAAATGCACCATGTAGTGCACTCGCAGTATGAACACAAACACACCACTCCACTCTTTCGAGCCTATCCTCTATACTCAGCAATGATCTTCGAACCTCAAAGGTCTGTAGTAGGCAAAAATTGCACGTTCATATCTTATCGCTCATTTGTTGATTATTGATGTGTCAACAAGCATGGGATATTGGAAATATTAATTGAAATTGAATGTAAGTTGAAACAAAATTGAAAACTAAGTTTTAAGTATAAAAGAGGCTTATTTGGAAATAAGGATTCAGATCTAACACATAACTCGATTTGTTTTGAACTCCTTAGAGCTGACTTCTAAAGTCGCTTTGACAAATAAATATTTGGCTGCCTCTTTAGGCGTCGAGAACAAAGTGCGCAAGCTCTCGCGCAATTCAAAAGTATCATATGAGCCTATCAACTTCGTAGGGAAGATAAACGGTATTTAACACCTTTACACATATACATATTGGGAGCGTATATATCGTGAAAAACGAGAATTAGGTATATATATATATATATATATATATATATATATATATATATATATATATATATATATATATATATATATATACATATATATATATATATATATATATATATATATATATATATATATATATATATATATATAAAAATATATATATATATATATATATATATATATATATATATATATATATATATATATATATACGAGTATATGCTCGTATACCTAATTCTCTTTTTACACGATATATACGCTCCCAATAAAATCGTGTAAAAAGAATCGTTAAAAAAAATATATTAGCTAAATGGAAAATAATATAATGGTTCCAGACCTAACAAAGTACAATAAACAATTTTTAAAATTTTTTTGTTAAAGTTCACTTGTTAATTTAGATACATTAAATATAAAGGTTGTTTTTTTTAGACGTCTGACAATACTTTTTTCGGAGTTGGTCTTTTAGCCAGCTGTCACTTGATTTATGCTCAGTTTGGTTTGCCATTTCATAGTGTATAGAGTTACTCCTGAACATCGTTTGCAAATAGTGTAAATTTATTACCAATATAATGGTTCGGTTCGCGTGACGCATTGCGCGCTGCGTCCAAAATTCGGTCGTCATTATCGCCCAGCAGAGTCCGTAATTGGAACAACCATAGATCGGTTTCGCACCATGTTTACTCTAGTGGATAGTGCGCATCCTCAGAAACGCTGTATAGTGCGCACCGAAGACGCTATTGCTGCTGTGGAGCAGATTTTGCGGGCTTACAAAATGCAACTCGTGCAAGAATTGAAGTGGAACGACCATCAAGCGCATCGCACGTTCGGTGAATGGGGCCCAAAACAAGATGGTCACCGATTCCGATTTTCACACGAAAATTTTGTTCAGTGGTGAAGCTCACTTTTGGTTGAATGGGTACGTTAATAAGAAAAATTGTCGCATTTGGAGTGACGATAATCCACAAGCCATTATTTAGACGCCGTTACATCTTCAAAAAGTCACTGCTTGGTGTGCTCTATGCGCAGTGGGAATCATTGGTCCATATTTCTTCATACGAGTAAATGAAGCTGGCCATACTGTTACAGTCCATGGAGAACTCTATAGAGCCATGATTAATGACTTTTTCGTGCCTGAATTGGAGGATGTTGATGTGGATGACCTTTGGTTCCAACAAGACGGCGCTACTTGCCATACAACCAACGAAATAATCAATTTATTGAAGGAAACTTTTGGTGAGCGCATTGTCTCGCGTCGTGTGCCTGTGGCGTGGCCTCCAAGATCGTGTGATTTAACACCGCAGGACTATTTTTTGTGGGGTTATATGACGTTACTTGTCTACGCGCCTTGGAAAAGAATATTCGGCGCGTTATTGCTGACATATGGCCCCAATTGCCGCAAAAAGTGGTCGAAAATTGGGCCTCTCGGCTGGAATTTATTCGAGGCAGTCGCATCGGCCTCTTGCCCGAAATCTTTTTTAAAACATAATCTTTATAATAAAGCTAAACTCTTGGCCATAACATTAAATTATATACGTTTTATTTCTGCTTGAAAACCAAACGACTAAAAAGAACACCCTTTATCATTTTTCATTAACTTTATGCTTCACTTGAATGCAAAAAGGTAGAAAAATTATAATTTTGATAAAGAAAATAATATCAGAAATGCATTAACATAGAAAATGTAAAATTAATATAAACATAACAAAAGTTTATGCATTGTAACTTTTCGACAATAAAAGCATACGTTTGCGGAGCACTGCAATATCACTGCTATCACTAGAATTATTTTGTTCATAATTTTGGGAATATATTCCTCTATTATTATCTCAAATTCCCATTGTTGATTATTCAGTAGTTTTTTGTACGAAAGTAGTTTTTAAAGATTGTGTTTGATTTTGTGATAAACCGTTATAAAGTTCCCTGTAAGATGCCATTAATAATTTCAGTTCATGTTGAAATTTCGCAGCTCCTTCCTTATCAGGATCATGTTGTTCAAAAACCTTCGATAATTAGAGTTGCATTTAAACAGGAATTATGAGTCTCACAGGGAGATCTATAATGTAATTTTCACTCAAGCTTTTATAAACTAACAATTCCTCTACATCTGCAGGAAATGGTGAAAATCTTGCAGTCACAGTTCGCAAAACTACAGCATTTTTGGGTCGTCGTGAAGTACTTTGTCGGACCGCAATACAGAAATTGGTGGAAAAGTTGGAGCTGTTGGGACAAGTTAGTGATGTGAAGAATAAAACTCGAGCACGTCGCTCAAGAACAACTGAGAATATTGCTGCTGTAGCCCAAAGTGTTGAAGAAAACCCAGGTTTGTCCATTCCTCGTCGTTCTTTGGAATTAGGCATTCCACAAACGTCATTACACCGTATTTTGCATAAAGACTTGGGTCTGAAGGCTTATAAATTTCAGTTAACACAAGAACTCAAGCCGGCCGATCATCAACAACGTTGTGATTGGGTCCTTGAAATTCATGAAAATGATCTGGAATTCCATCGAAAAAACATTTGACTGATGAGGCCCATTTCCACCTTGGTGACTACGTCAACAAGCAAAATTGTCGCATCTGGGGCTCGGAAAACCCAAGAGTTATTGTTGAGAAGCCTCTCCATCCTCAACGTGTGACTGTTTGGTGCGGTTTATGGTTCGGCGGGGTCATTGGACCTTACTTTTTCGAAAATGAGGTTGGATCTACAGTTACGGTGAATGGATTGCGCTATCGAGAGACGATTAATGATTTTTTTATGTTCGGAGTTGGATGGTATTGATCTGTACAGCATTTACTTTCAAAAAGACGGCGCTACGTGATACACAAGCAACGAAACCATTGCTCTTTTACGGGAAATTGGCCACCGAGATCTTGTGATTTAACACCTTGCGACTTCTTCCTTTGGGGCCACGTGAAAGATAAGGTCTACGCCAACAGTCCAGTGTCGATTCAAGACCTCAAAGATAGAATTCGTGAGGCTATCGAGGACATAGGCCAGCCACTTTGCTATTTGATTATGGAAAATTTCATGAAAAGGATATGGTCCTGTAAGCGTGGTCGTGGTGGCCATTTGGCTGATGTTGTTTTTCATTATTAGCGGCATACCTTTCTCTTTATTATGAAATAAACATCCAATGATTTATCTCAAAAAATGGCATTTTTCTTTGAATACCAAAATAACACCTCTTATTGGAAAACCCAGGATGTAGTATTAACCGGCAGAAAACAAAATTGAACTTGGGTGCTCCAAGACCGGATGGCCAGGTGCATTGTCTAGAATTAAAAGCACTTTAAATTCTAGACATTTTGCATTCATGTAGCGTCTAACTTTTGGGATGAAAAATTTATGAAACCATTCTATAACGATTGCACTGGTCACCCAAGTCTTTTTGTTTGCCATCCAAAGAATTGGCAATTTATTAATATCAACACCTTTCATCGAACGATTTACTAGCAGAGGTTTTAACATACGTTCTCCTGAAGCATTGGAACAATGTAACACGGTCCTTTGCAACTTTAAAACCACCGGCAGTTTTCTGTGATTTTGCAACATGACTTCTTTTTCTAAGTTTTTGAAGAATCTCCTTAGCCAAATCCTCTGTAGATGCAGTTTCTCCCTTAGTTTTTATATTGTGGAGAGATTTAAGAAAACCTGTCATCCAACCTGTACTTGCTGAAAATTTAGGTTGTTTTGACTGAGATGAAGTGCTTGGCTCAACTTCTTAAATATTTGTATAGATTCTTAATGCTGTTTGCTTGATAGTAATTCCGTCTACTGCTATTTTTTGTGATTTATCTTCATTACCAAAGATTTTCCATCTTCTCTTTGACAACTTCTCTTATGTAGAATTTGATTTAGCACTTATTTTTGTTCCAGAACATACAGATGTTCTAATCACAGTTTAATTTTTCTTAATCGTTCTTATGGTAGCTTCATGAATGCCAAAATGCTTTCCTGCAGCCGTTGTACCTTGTCCTGTTGCAAGTTAATCTAAAATTTTAATTTTAGTATAAAAACTGTTCGCTATCCTCTTCTTATTTATTACAGGTGATTTATATGTCATTGTGTTAGGGCTAGTAAAACCAATAATAAATAAAATAATTTTAATTATACAGTTTCAATTATTATTATTTTTTTTTAAAACAGTTCATTTATTTATTGAATTCACTCATATCGAGCCTAACAATAAGTAATTAAATCTTAAGAGCTAAATTAACTATATTTATCCCGCACCAGTGTTTGGGCTTAGTATTAAATTTCACTACATTTTTAGTTTTAATTCAATTCAAATTCAATTCATTTTAGTATCCTATATAGCAATTATTTTATATTTAGTACATTTCAAATCTTTTGAGGCGTGTTGCTGTTTTAATTCTAACTAGATTTTTTACCAATGGATTTGAGTGCTCTCGTAATTTTTTTTGTGTTTGAGCATAATCTCTGTGAGCTCACTTTTAACAACAGGAATGTTGAGGTCCTTGTGGATGTCAGCATTTCTAACCAACCAAAGCGCACCCGTGATTGCACGCAAGATTTTGGATTGCACTCGTTGTATCAGCTCGACGTGCAATGAACTAGCATTCCCCAAAGCTCAGCTCCGTATGACCAAATTGGTTTGATCACCGCCTTGTACAATAGAAGATTATGTTCTAAGCGAAGTGTTGACTTGGAGTTGAGTAGCCAATTTATTTTATGGGCCTTTAACTTTATCTGCGTTCTTTTTGCCTCAGTATGGTTCCGCCAAGTTAGTCGGCTGTCTAGATGGACTCCTAGGTATGTTACAGTATTCGATTGAGGAATAGCAACATTGTTTAGTGTAATCACTGGGCATGTTTCTTTCCTAAGTGTAAACGTAACATGAATGCTCTTGGTCGCAATTTGCCAGCCCCACTTGCAATTTCTTCAAATGCTCCTCAAAGCGATTCGAAGCCAATATTTGATTGCTATGTACGAGTATACTAAGAATAGCAGTGGAATCTGCGAATATTGAAGTAAGGAGGTCTGCAGTGAATAATGCATATAGTACAGGGCCTAGAACACTACCTTGTGGAACCCCAGAATTAATATCAAAGTAGTTTGTGGTGTATTCTCCATATTTTACTCTGAACTTTCGGTTATCCAAATATTATTTGGATAACCGATATGTGCACATTAACTAGTAAGAGTTTTTGAATTTTGTATATTAATCCTGCATGCCAAACTCTGTCAAACGCCTGTGCAATACTTAAAAATATAGCAGAGCAGTATTTTTTGTCTTCAAAAGTATTTCGAATTGCACTAGAGATGCGGTTAATTTGCTGTATGGTTCTGTGACTCTTACGAAGTCCAAATTGATTGTGGGGAATAATGTTGGATTTGTTTATGTGCGGCTGCAGCTTTAGAAGAAGCAGCTTCTCAAATAATTTGGAAATGACTGGGAGCAAGCCTATGGGTCGATAAGATGACGGTTGAGTTGCGTCTTTTCCGGGTTTTGGTATCATCGTAATTTGTGATATTTTCCAGGGTTGTGGAAAGTACCCAATCCTAAATATTGCATTAATTAACTGTGTCACTATTTTGATGGCAATTTCAGGCAATTCGACAATCATTTTTGGGGGTATTTAATTCAAATCCTGGTGCTTTTTTCGGGTTTGGCTGAGTTTTAATAGCAAGTTCCACTTCCTACATTTTAACAATCATCGGGATTAGTGGTATTTTAGGGGCCAAAAATGGAATTTGAAAACTGTTGGTTGGTTGGTTAGGTTGAAAAAGGAATTTGAGATGATTTGCAAACGCTGAGGCTTTCTCTTCATAATTTCTCGCCCAAGTTCCATTATTTTGCCTGAGTGGTGGAGGACAGTCTTTAGGAGTCTTTATATTTTTATAGGCTTTCCATAAAGAGTAGTTAGTATTTTGTGTTGGAGTTAGCGTCTCAGTATACTTTTTCACACTGTTCTCTAGCTCGCAGTTCAGTGCTTCTCTTAGGCGTTTTTTTGCTAATGCTAGTTTTTGCTTGTCGTAGGGTGATCTATTTTGTTGCCACTTTCTTCTTAAACGACTTTTCTCCATAACGAGATTATCGATAACTGCAGATGTTGTACGAGTTGTTGCGGAGCAGGATAATTAGGCTGCTGGAGATGAGTGTGTGGCTGCAGATGTAAGAACTGAGTTTATGACCAAAAGTGCCGAGTCAATTTCGCTTGCACTCTTTAATCGAGGAACAATGTTTATATGACTACTTACATATTGACGGTACCTGAGCCAGATTGTTCTTTTATTTCTTAGGTGACCTTTTTTCTTACCCAGTTGAGGTTGGTTATGTAGACATATAATAACTGATAAATGATCAGAAGCGAGCTCTAAACACGATTCTGCAGATAACAAGTCACGATCAATACCACTAGTTATTCCAAAATCGATGAGGTCAGGCACTTTTTGGGGGTCAGAGGGCCAGTATGTGGGTTGCCCTGAAGACACCGATTTAGTAGTGCAGAGAACAGTTGTTTGCCTTTGGGATTTATTAACCTGGAGCCCCAAAAGGTATGTTTCGCATTGTAATCACCTGCTGCCAAAAATTTGGTCCCCAATGATGTGAAGAATTGTGTGAATTGTAATTCAGTCACTGAATATCTTGGAGGACTAGAGACTGCGCTTAGTACAATTTTTTCCTCCCGGCATTGAAGACATATTGATATTGCCTGCATATAGTCTTTTGCATACTCTTCTAGTGCATGATGCTTAAATCTATCTCTTATTAATATACCCGTACTGCCATGTGCTTTATTGTCAGGATGGTTTGTCTTGTAGAATTTATATCCTGATATAACAAAATAATTTTTGTTTGTCAAGTGCGTTTCTGATAAAAGCATAATGTCAATTTGCCTAGTATGCAGGAAGTGTTGAATTTCAAGTTTATTTTGGCTAATGCCGTTCGCATTCCAATGACATATCTTAATATAGTTCATTTTTTAGAGAGCAACAATTGCATAAGTTGGTTTTGAATTTTCAACAACTCGTGAAACATGCTTTGCATTGATGTCATAAATTCTGTCATACAATTTGTTAATTTTGATATCATGAATTCTACAATTTGCATAGGATTTGCAAAACTAGGAATTTCTTCAGATTCAGACTTTACTACGTTGGCATATGACATTGATGTAGAAGCGTGGTCACTGGTCAGTTGCTTATGTGGTTCGATTAATTTTGCAATCTCTGTATAATGAAAAGCTGGTTGCTGTTTCTGATCTAATTTATTTTTGAGTGCTAAATACACTGGGCAGCCTATGTAGTTTGCCGTGTGGTTTTCCCCACAATTGCGGCATTTTTTTGCATTTATGTTTGATTTGCTAGAAAAACACTTGGGTGAAGGTCCTCACAGGCAACACCAACAGTGCGTAAGGTACAGTACGATTTTGTGTGCCCGTATTTTTGGCAATTGAAGCACTGGAAAGGGCCTTTTCTTTTGTGTGGTTCTTCAAAGGTTATTCGTCTATGTAATAAGTAACGCGGATGGTATATTGGGTGTGTTTCGCTACTTATTAATTTTCCTCCATTCGGTTCAAGTTATACTTGAAATAGTGGTTGTGGTACTTTGTCTCTGTTTTTAATGTTGAATACCGTTTTTACTTTAAATCTGTCGATTTCGAGAGAATCTTTGATTTCATTAGTACTTACACTATTCTCAATACCTTTAATAATAACTACTAGACCTTTACTGCTCTTCAGTTGATATGTATAGTAGTTTTTAGCATTTTTTTCAAGATAGGATGCTATTTTGCGGTAATTGCTTTCATTGTCTGTCTGTAGTTTCGTTTCTTTTATATTGTTATGGAGTTACGTGGAAATTGTTATTTCCTTTATTGTTATTTGTTATGGAGTTACGTGGAAATTGTTATTTCCTACAAGACTAGCTACAGATGCAACTACCACTGCGGCCATACCATCAGTTTCTTGCCCATCAAGTCGCAATACACTCATACTTTTTACAAACACATACATATTATTAGTACTTGATCGTCGACTTGATTATCAATTTATGTTTCAAGCGGAGAATCAATTCGGCTTGCAATTATCTGTCAACTTTTTCGTGTGGGTACTGAGTAATAAATGAAAAATAACGGAAAAACCACATTAAATTTAAAAAAAATTTATCAACAAATAAAAAAGGAAGAAATGAGAAATTTAAAAAAAATGTATCAACAAATAAAAAAGGAAGAAATGTGATTTGTAGGAATTCCCCCTTACTAGGTACCTCAGCGTGATACATAATTTCAAACGCGGAGTTATAGCATTTCTCATGACTATATTAATGTTCTTAATACCATCGTGAACCTTTTCTTAAAATACATGATATAAAATAAAAATATATATAAAATAAAATATTTTATTATACATACATTTGTGACGAAGGCAATTTCAAAATAAATTGAATACCATCTTGCCCATCAAGTTGAATGCAGCCTACGTCACAAGGCGCGACTTGAACAGGTATTGAGAGACAATACATGTGAGTACTTGATGGGCAAGAAATTGATCGTGTGGTCGCAGCGTAAAGCATTTGTGCATCTCTTTCGCAAGTCTCGCAAGTAGAATGGTGGTGGCTTCGGAGTTTTGCCAATGGCATTGTTTGCAGGAGTTGAGTCAATGTTTTCATTATCTAATAGTGCAAATCTGTTGTGACCCAAATTGTTACTACTTATTTGTTTCGGAGAGGCAGATATATTGGCCGGTTGAGGAGTTTGTCTCGCATTTTTTGCCTGTCTTTTATTTCCGTTTTTTTGTGGACTCAACTTTCGCTTTACCTGTATATTCCTGTTTATACCAGTCTGTATAGTTGCAACATTTCTTGTCACATTACTTTTTCCACCACCTGTTGTTGGTGGGATAATTTGTCCATCACCTATTCTTATACCAAGGTCAGTTTCATTTTCTAAAGAGAGAGAGAGGCATTTTCTGATAAATTTGCCTTTGAATATTTTATCAGAGCTGGAGCTGCAGTGAGTGTGCTCCTACATATTGCTTGGCTCTATAAAGAAGTTGTTGTAGTGACTGCATTCGATGAGGCAAGAGTTGTATGCATTTTTACGCGTTGTGTTTCTATGTTCTCTTTTAAGTTGGTTGGCTCACTCAGAACGTTAAGCACAGACGACTGAAATTTTTGTGGTTCGTGAGCGACCGCTATATTATGTGACAGTTCTGCACAGCCGTTGCGATTCATTTGATTTAGCGGAGAGAGTACACTGGAGGTAGAGCGAGGTCTTTGATTTGATATGCCTGTTCCTGGTTCTTCAATTGTTTGACTATTGTTACGCTCGCGCAGTGGCGAGCGCAAAACACTCATTTTGGCGAACTTACAGGTTTATTAGTATTAGCTTTTCTCTAATTAACACACCAAAATCACTGCTGCACTTAATCAATGCTGAACAAAAATGCCAATTGAAAGTCGTGTCGTATTTAACACATTTTATTTTGAGATTTATTCAACTTAAAAACAGAGCGATATTAATTCATACCGCACTTCACTAGAGTTGAGAGAGAAAAAGTTTCAATTATAAATATAAGGATTTGAAAATTATTTAAAACTCACCTGTGATTGGGTTAATAAATTTATGCGATCACTAACTTTATTTTACTTATAACTTTTGAAGAATCCACAGTAACTAAACGTCTTTTCTTTTCAATTCTCAAAACCAAATTGAATTGCGTACAAATTACATTGAGTCTTTACTTCATGTATAATTTGGGGAATCCCATAAAAAGATAAAATACGCATATAATCGACATAAGAGGTATAATCGACATAAGAGGTAAGTTTTTGTAACATTTCAAAGAAATTCATAAATTCAAATATAAAAAAAATGTATAAAAAGAATTCGTAGAATATTTAAAATCGTGTTAAAACAACACAGTTCGTGTATAAAAAGAAAAATATTAACTTTATAACTCGTGTTAAATCAAATTCGTGTAAAAAAAGAATTAGGTGTACTATATATATATACATAATACATAAACATATACATATTCATGAATATTAACTTATAGATATACATACCCATTTAAATATATATATATATATATATATATATATATATATATATATATATATATATATATATATATATATATATATATATTAAGTGGATTTCTATCACTCTCTCTAAAGTCTTCAAGAGCAGCGATGAGAGAGATATCGGTCTTAAGTCCCTTGGATGTGTATGTGAACTTCTTCAAGCTTTCGGAATAAAGACCACTCTGGCCTGTCTCCACTGAAGCGGTATATAACCAAACTTAACAAACTCCTTCAAAGATTGCTAACATCCAGCCTTTCAGGTATCATGGTCAGCGGACCCCTCCTAGCTATTTTTCATTGCTCGTCTTCGCCACTCCTGGTGGCGGAGGTCTTTCATAATGGCGGCGGTGGTGTCACACACCGCAGCCCATTTCTCCGGGCTCTCGAGCATATGCTGCACTATGTTGTCGGGCACCACGGGCTCTCCACATAGTCCTTGTAGTGCCACTCTAGCACTTTCATAACGTGGGCAATAGAAGAAGACATGTTTGGGATCTTCTATCTCTGTACCTCCACAGTTTGCACAGTAGGGAGATTCCTCCAAGTGGAATCTGTGCAGGTATGCCCGAAAACCTCCGTGGCCTGTCAGCAATTGTGTGACGTAGAAATTCACCTCACCATGCGACCTGCTTACCCATTGGTGAATGTTGGGGATTAGCCTTCTTGTCCAGCGGCCATTTGTAGCAGTATCCCACTGGGCTTGCCACTCTTGAAGGGTCTTCCGCTTTCCAATTTCCAAGAGCTCCTCTACATTTGTCGCGTGTGTCCCTTTAGCGTGGTAGAGGTTCATCGCTTCTTTCGCTAGCAGGTTCACGGGAATCATGCCGGCTATTACCAAGGTGGCATCTATGGATACGGTGCGGTATGCGCAGATCACTCGTAGTGCACTTCTCCTGTATGCTGGCTCAATGGTGCGGACGTAAGCCTTCACATCCGCGTTTTCGGCCCATATTGGCGCTCCATAGAGAATAATAGATCTGACAACCCCGGCGATGAGTCGCCTTTTCCGCTGCCTGGGTCCTCCCACGTTGGGCATTATTCTACATAGGAGAGAATATGTGTTTGCTGCCTTATCTCCCACGCGCCTGAGATGTTCTTTGAAGGTAAGCCGCGCGTCTATCCACACTCCTAGGTACTTGAGCTGTGGAATCGTGGTTATGGCACATCTACCAACTCTTATTTCCACTACCTCCAATACTCTGCGGCTCGAAACCAGGATTGCCTCGGTCTTGTGTTCAGCCAAGCTAAGTCCAACGTTTGCAAGCCATCTTCCGACGGTAGCCACAGTTCGGTTGGCCTCTGCTACCACTTCCTCCAAGTATTTAGCTGTGATTACCAATGCTATGTCGTCCGCGTATCCGATGATTTTGACACCATCAGGGAACTGTACGCGGAGGATGCCGTCGTACATAGCATTCCAGAGTAACGGTCCAAGCACCGATCCCTGGGGAACTCCTCCGATAATCTTGTGCGACTCCACACCTTTTTCGGACTGGTAGAGCAGGATCCTATCGCTGAAGTAGCTGACAATCATTCGCCTCAGGTAGATGGGTACCCCAAACTCTGCTAACGCTTTGGCTATGCGCTCCCAGCTAGCTGAGTTGAAAGCGTTTTTGACATCTTGGGTGACCACAAGGCAATACCTCTTGGTTCCACCCCTCCATCGTTTCCCCTGGATCACTGTTTTAGCCGTCTGGACAAGTTCGTTGATGGCGTCCACGGTAGATCTCGCCTTCCGGAAACCATATTGCCGTTATGAGAGCCCTCCAGATTTTGCAATGGCCTCATCAATCCTGTCACAGATTATCCGCTCCAGAATTTTTCCCTACGTATCTAACATGCAGAGCGGGCGGTACGCTGAAGGGTCCTCTGTTGGTTTGTTGGCTTTCAGCACCAGGACCAATCGTTGCCTCTTCCATCTCTTGGGGAAAATGCCTTCTCTCAGGCAAGCGTCGTACATTTTCCTCAGTGGCTCTGGGTTCAGTGCAGCTGCGGTCTTGAGCACTCGGTTGGGGATTCCATCTGGGCCGGGTGCTTTCTGGTCTCCAAACTTCCCAACCGCGCGCAACACCTCATCTATAGTCACACTGGGTATTGATTCCTCCATTTACTCCAGAGGGAGCTCGTATGGGACATAGTTCTGTACTGGAAAGAGCTGTGCCACTATGCGTCTGAGCAACATTGGGCAGGTTGGGGCTGGCTGCCTATAACAGGGCAATTTTCGCATGACAAGTCTTTATGCCATGCCCCATGGGTCGTCCTCAACTTGTGCGCATAATTCAGCGAATCTGGTGCTCTTGCTCTTCTTAATTGCCTTCTTTAGAACATTTCTGGCGTCCTTGATGGCCTGGTGCTTCTGCAGGGAATCCGGTTTCCGTATGGAACGTTGATACCTTCTCCTCGCAGCATGGCATGCTTTACGGAGCTCGCCTATTGCATCCGTCCACCAGTAGACAGGTTTATGCCTCCCACTATATGGTCTCCTGGGCATTGCCGCGTCGCAGGCGTTTTCTACCTTCCTTGCCAGCTGATTCGCCATTTCTTCTGCACTGCCTTCCAGCACCAAACCTTCAAGCATCATTTCTAGGACGTCTTCGTCAAGGCTGCCTTTCAATGCCGGACCTATCCGCTGCCGATTCCGGGGCTTCTCCAGTTCGCAGATGATAGCTTGGTGGTCGCTGTGGGTGTATATGTCACTCACCAGCCATTTTGCACCCCTCACCAGCCTGCTACTTACGAAGGTTAGGTCTATCGCAGAACTGGCACCTCCTCTGGCAAAAGTCATCTCGCCGGTATTCAAGAGGATCACGTCAAGTGCTGCGAGTGCATCCATGAGGATATGACCCTTTGGCGTAGTTCGGCCGCAGCCCCATTCAGTTGCCCATGCGTTGAAATCGCCAGCAATTACTACAGGGTTCCTGCCGTGTGCATCTAGAACGAGTCTATCTACCGCCGACTCAAACTCATCCGTAGTTAGGCTTGGTGCAATGTAGCAACTGTAAACCGTGGTTCCTCTTATGGTTGCCCTGACGTAGTTTTCATCCCTCCTGACGTCCGCGAGTTGAGGTGGCTTGACTCCACACACCCATATTGCAGCTCGGCAAGTATTGTCCTCGACCCAGACTCCTTTGTGCTTCCGACGATATGGTTCACTGAGCACAGCGGCGTCGATCTTGTGCTCTCTCACCGTCTGCTCAAGTAGGTCTTGTGCAGCTGCGCAGTGATTGAGGTTAAGCTGGAGTAACTTCATTCCATGCGTTTTGACTCCTTTACTGCTTGCTTATACGACGGGCATATTCTGCATCCTGTCGAGTGCTCCGTATCCTTGCGGCCTTTGGTCTTGCAGAGTGCACAGGTTGGGCTTTTGCTACCCCCTGGCGTTGTGGCCTTCGGCGCCGCATCTGTAGCACCGATTCCGCCAGTCCTCTTTGCTACTGCACTTTTTGGCAATATGCCCAAACTCCATGCACTTGTAGCATGGGTACTACCTTTCCCCGCACCCGACAAGAGGTCCATCCGACTCTCCATTTCCCGGCCAGTAGCGCTGTGGCTGCCAGAGGGGGCAAACTGATGGTTGCTGTTTGCGTTCCACCGTATGCTTTTCGAAGGGACCTAATCGCGGTCACGGGGAGCTTTTTGAAAGTGCTCAGCTGTTTGCACAGCGCTTCGTGAACTTCCTCTACCGTGGTGATCTCGTCCAAATCCTTTATTTCCAGCAGAGTCTCCTGGGTGAGTTGTCGCACCTCCACACTAGTCCCCAGTGTATTTGCTACTGCTTCCCGCAGAGTGACCGTCTTCGGGTCCGCTGTCGTGGCTAATTCGAGTAGCAGCTCACCTTCCGCGGTTTTCCTTATTTTGTTCACTCTCTCGCCCAATTCCCCAAGCCGCGGCTCCGTCTTTATCCTCCGCAAGATCTCCGCATAGGTTGTCACTCCCGTTCCCTTGATGACAATTGCATCAGGTCTGGTCGGCTTCGCTTCAGCGAGTGTCTTCGGCTTTGCCCGGGGGCGAGCACGAACCATCGTCCACTCTGGCTTTTTCACCACTGCGTCGGGTTTACCCACTTGTGGCTTGGTGGTACGAGATGTATCTATCTCAGAGAAGAAGTGTTCGTCTAACACCACCCACTCCCTTATTCTTCCGACAACAGAGTCCTAGACAAAGGTGGCGTCTATTTCCTGCTGCCTATTGCTTATGACAAAAGTATGTTTAACACCCCTATTACAGATTTGCAGATTAGATCCAAGCAAATAATCAAAAAGGTAACCACCCCTCATACTAGTGTCCGTGCTACTCCACACGATGTGATGAGCATTTACGTCCGCACCAATTATCACTTTAGCGCCTAGCCTTTGCGAGTGCGGCACCAGATCATTAAAAATTGATCTTGGTAGCTCTTCATGATCGTGGGCCAGGTAGCATGACGATAGCTATATTCTCTCGTCACCAAACTCCAGGCTGGTAATCGTTTCGTCGGCATCGCTATAATTAGAGAGCATAAAAGCATTTATCCCTCTACGTATTAGTACACACGTTCTAGGTTTACCTGTATTGCGTGTATACATCAGTCTGTATTTTTGAGTCGCTAGTCCGCACACAAGGCCAGGTACCACCCATTATTCTTGAGTCAGGACAATATGGTATCTGTCATTTGAAAGATGGTGTATATTATTGGCGGACGCATTCTTTGAGTGGTGTGGATTAATTTGAATTACCCGCAACATTATGGCTACTGGTCTCCACCTCCAACACTGTCTTATCAGCAGCCTCTTCGTCCGATGCCAGTAGCTCCTCCTCGTCACTCAGAGTTGCTTGCGCCAACCTATCCAGTAAGGAACAGACACTGCCATTGGATGATGCCCTGCTTAGCGCAACTAACTTTTCCAGAACCAGAGCCGGGGTACCACCACTGACGCTCCGTCTCCGCCAGCAGAAGTGGAGTTGGTCTCTTCTGCCAGTCAGGGTCTATCACATCTCCAACATGGTCCATTATATTGGAGACGTTCACGACCTTTTAGTAGACCCTTAGTGTAATAGACGAGAATCCATAGCTCACGACACCATCGGATCGCGAAAGAGATACCAATGATTCCGTGCCCACCACAAAGTTAGCTCTGCGGTACTCGCCTTTTAGCTCCTCCAGTTTCATGTCATTCGGCGATGATGTCGGGAGTCCCGGATTACATACCCGTAACATCTCTAGAACCATTTTAAGGTCAGATGGTTCAGCTGGTATCCAGGCCCTCGCTCTTGCCAGGTTCGGGATATCCTCCCTTGAGATTACCTCGAGCTTAGACCCATACCAAACTTCACCGATTCTGGAGATGGCTATTCGGTACAGATCAGTTGATTTCTGATCGGCACATGCGATTAGCTTCACGTGGTTCTGATGCCATTCACAATCGCGACAAAAAGGAGCTGGGCCAGGATTATCCTTCAAAATCCGGAAGAGAGTGCTCAAGAGCCTGGCTTTTATTTTCTTCCAGTTCTCAACAGAAATGGTGCCGTCAATGTTCCTTCTGTCCACAACGGCCCATAGTTGTTGACCTCGCACAGCTTCGCTGAAGGTCTTCGGTGCGGGAATAGTCTAAAGACGTCGGGGCCACTTGATACTGCTGGGGTTTCTGGGCGGGTCGTCCGACAGCTGACGTTTTGGCGGCGGGTTCGGTATCGGAAACCCTGATAGTACCTCCGTAACCCTTTTTGCCCAGCTAATGGAGGACATTTGACCTCTCTACCTCCGGGACACATCTGACACGTTCCAGCAACTTCAAGGCAGCGCGTTTTTTCTTGAAGTTATGCCGTGTAGGCTCTACCACCGAGGCGACCTTAGTCGTTTTAGACATGGATATACCGTCACGTCTACCAGGGCCAATCCCGGTATCCGCCGTACCAATTGTAGACGCTCCCTCAAGACTTATTTTTGTACGCCACCTCCACTGGAACCAGGGTTGTCCCCGGTGCCAGCTTCCGCCGCACGAGATGGGCCAGCCATACTTTGCTTATTATTACCGCCACTTCCACTAGGTTCTGTAGCACCAGCTTCCGCCGTACGAATTTTTTCCTGACCTGAGCCAGATTCAGAAATGGAGGCAATAGCCCCCGTTGCATTTTAGGACTGCTTCTCCAAAGAAGTTTTGTTTGTTTATTTACACAAAACTTCTGTGGACAAGCAGTCCTTAAATGCATATATATATATATATATATATATATATATATATATATATATATATATATATATATATATATATATATATTATATATATATATATATATATATATATATATATATATATATATATATATATATATATATATATATATATATATATATATATATATATATATATATATATATATATATATATATATATATATATATATATATATATATATATATATATATATATATATATATATATATATATATCGAATCTATGCCACATATGAGAGGTGTAAGATTAACATGATGGAATGTCTTTCGTACCTGCAGAGTGCGGCATCATCTTTGGGGCAAACTTCCTCGGTACAGGCCCATGTCGGAGTGCAGCCGCGCTCTCCCCAAATTCACACCCACCAAGCGAGTGAAACATGGGAGGTATGTATTATTTGTTATCAACCTGCTCACCTCACACCTATCTGCTCTAAATTTCAGGAAGCCAGTGTCACAACCAGGTGGCATTTGGTACGAAGGCACGGCCTGTGTATGAATTCTTTGACAGTCTCGCATAGAGCGGCAAATTGCCCCAGTACTGGCTTATACTCCTCCTGTCGGGAGCGGCACCACACCATGCTTGACAGAAGCCCGCCATATATTACGCGTACTTCTGCGTCAAGCGAACCACCACATGTTTAATGTGGGAATCATTTTGAAATAGCAAAGCAGTCTACCACATCTATTCACGCTACATCAGTTGTTACAACGCCAGTCATTCGTGCGGCAGAAAAAGCGGGACCAAGTCAAATTCAATTTTCCAGTTCCTCACCGCCGTGAATAACCTTAAAATGCGGGGCGTCACTTGTATGGCCCAGGCTCTGATATATTCGGGATCTGAGTGGTCTTTCATTTTAGATCGCCTCCATGAGTGCCTTAAGCTGCCTGCGTGCAGAATACACTCTCAGGTGTCTGGGATGAATATTGGAATGACTCCAAACGGTACAAAAGTCTGCAAGTTGGCCTTCGGATCGCAGACCGACGCGAATGTGCGGATTTTGGTGTCAGCCAATGTACTGCCTACCCTGACCGGAGAACATTCACTTCGTCAACTCATTTAGTGCGAACACAAACAGTTGGGTAACATCCAGTTGACTGACCCAGGCATCATTAATTCATCACAGGTCAATGCCTCATTGGGTGGGGATGCGTACCCACTCATCTTGCTGGGTGGGTTAAAATACAATGGTGTGGGGTCCCGAATTTCGCAGAAGCCAATATTCGGCTGGAATCTTGCAGGTCCTCTACTCTTCAACCAAAATTCAGCCTTCGCCATAAATATGCAATTTGTGAAAACCGACTCCTACGACCACCGTCGCTATCGAAATGGGGACAATGCGAAGACTTTCACAAGACGACATCTCTCCCAAACTCATGAAGAAGCGTTCAACGCGTTGCAACCGACCACGAACACCATCAGTTTGAATGATGTGTTGCACACAGGGCCAGTGTTGCAATAAGACCTAACCCTACTCATCATTCAGTGGCGTATGTTCAGGTACGTACCGTCAAATTTTGGTGGACACTACATAAACAGCGTACCAACTCATTCTCTTTCGAGAAAACCCGGCCGCTCCCATAGCGGATTTCGAGCTAAGAACGGTCACCTTTGGGGTGCACTGTGCTCTTTATCTCACGATAGGACACTCTTACAACTGGCAGACGGCATGCAATACAAGTACCCATCGATTTCGGATGCGCTGCGCAATGTAATGTACATCGACGCCCCATTGATTGGCACCCATTATGTCTCCTCGGCAACCCGAGGTTAGAATCAACCGACCTACCGCCGGGGCCTCTACTCCGGAAAGACTTCCTCCAACATGAGGAGTATTGTACCACAAGTACCGAAGGTCCTCGGTCTGGCCACTATTGTGATATATTTTCTTGACGTGTGGGAACCATTCTAGCAATTTCTATGCACACCAACCGACAGGTGTTGTATATTGTTGCGCAACTCTTCTACCCTACAGGGTGGTTAATTTCCACCACCAAGATCTTGATGCAGCAAATATGGTAGTACCAAATCAGTTGGGACGACCAACTGAATCCCGCTACTCTATTTAGATGGGAAGATTTCGATTTTCAATATCAGGCGATCACCCAAATATGCGTGCCACGCTGGGTCCGATTAGCACCTGATAACCATACTAAATGTCAGGCTTTGTCACAAACAAAGCATTACCTTAGCAGACTAGTGGGGATTCTCAAAATTCGCGGATTTATTCTCACTCCCTGCACCCAGCCTATCGTGAGACTTTACCTTCGACCCCTAACAATGTCGCCTATGAGGGGAGTACATAAAGCAGGAGATGGTACCACTCTCAGCTACAATTAGGGCTACTAAGGTGTAACTGGGGAGATTTTTGTTTTATTTCAGTTCATAGTAGAAACGGTGTTCTGTTCCGGCCAAACAGTAATCTTCTGGAAAACTTCATGTCACCAATTTCCAGTGACATTTTTTGGGTGACCGACTCACTGATCCACTTAAATCTGAGGAGACATCCGCGTTTCCACCCACCTGGAAGGTTTGGTGGGCAACGTCAAAGCAAGCGAAGCCGTGTGATCTGAGAGGGGTACGAGAAAACAATCTCCCCCCTCATGAACGGTGCCTGATGTGAATCACGCCGGCATTTCCAGGGCTTGTTGGGAATATTCGCAACGTGTAAAGGGTGTTCGACCCAGGAATCCGAACATGAACTACCACCAATATTGCCGTTGAAAACGCCGTTTATTTTTCTTTCCTTCATTCTCATAATCTATCCTTTTACTTCACCAACTAATCTTTCATTTTCTTCCCAACCAGATCATACATCACCCCGACTCACCGATAAACCAAACCCAAAGAGACAGCTTCCACTGCACAGCTTACGCTGCTTTTGGCAATCCAGTATCCAATTAACCACCCGGAACCATCACCTCCAAAACTGCCGAAGGCAATCACTCGGCCGGTACAACCCCACCGCAGCAAACCCACATTGTCATAGATGTGCCACAACGAAGGCCATCGAATGGAAGGTGTCTTTCTTGCTCTCCACCCCCGAACTCGGCTGATCAGGTAGTCATCTCGGGGTGAAACTATTTACCATGCTGCGCCAGCAGCCCCCATGCGCCATCTGCAGAGGGGATCATGACACCACCCTCCACATGCGAAGGGAATAGGAGAATGCGATTCGGGCGCATCTAGTGTGTCTCTTTTTGCAATACTGCAAGGGGCCGGCATGTTCCCGTCGTGAACGCCTATTATCGATGACTGCCACCCGGTGGGAGTGTGGCCATATTCTGCTGGTAAATTCGGAATATGGCATGCTGCGGAGAGAATTCCACGCACTATGTCGTATATTGTGCGTAGATTTTTTTCCATATATATTATTTATTGATTCCTTATTAGAATATAAGAAACTCACAATACGTTTTCGAATCTTAAGAACTAATTTAAAATGAATATGTTCTTCGCCAATGGTCCGAACATAACATGAATTAGCATAGGATTACTTAGGTACACACTACATTATACAGTACAGTTGAGATTGTATATACAGAGTTAATTTCTATTGTAGCAGGTTAATGGTATCTTTCCTTTTTAATCGTTCGTGACCTTTGTTTGACAATAGCTCCCTTGCTAAGGTGTTCGGGTGTAGTTTGAGCTTCTGTGAGTAACTTCTGCAGCATTTTTTTATTTCTTCTTTTATTGTAGATACGCACACTGGGGCAGCTCCACAGAGACCAGTGCGCAAAAGGTCACTTTGAAATGTTGGGTAAACAAGAAAAAACTGTTACTTTTCACAAAGTGTACGGTATTTTGGATAAGAAGAATGCATTTTTTTTGTTTTTTTGTTTTGCACTAAGTAAGTCATGCGATCAAAGTTGACAACTTCATTGTGAAATTTATATTGGAAAAGTGTAAAAAAAAGTAGCTCCAACTAATTTGTCAATATCTTTGTTATTTATTGTGCGATTAAAAATATAAAATATGTCCGGGGAAGGTAAATATGTGTACATTTTATTTGTTTATTTCAAAAATTAAAAAAAATTCTTAGTATTAATTAAGCAGTTGGAAGAGCTAGTGTTTTTTTTTAACTTTGTTTTAAGTTTTGCATAATATCTTATGTTCCGGCAAAAGTTTAGCAGATTTATTAATTGTCCATAATTAAGACATATTTAATTAATATAAATGTGAAAGCAGAAGTGCTAAACTTTTGCCGGAAATATTTTTTTTTTATTTTAGAAAAATAGGGTTAGTGACTTTTCAAGAGTTCCGATTGCTGTTTTTTTATTGTACTAAGCTCAGAATCAATAACTGTTCGTTTTTATTTTATTTTTTAAGGTTCTGAATTACAAAATTATGAGTGTTTAAGAAAACAACTAGTTCAAGTATTTTTCGACAGTCAAAAGAAGACTTTTGATGCCAAATTTTTGGATGTTGAGACTTTCATTCAACGTAAGACGTTATGCCGCGAAACTTATTTACAAGAACTTCGACAACAATTGAAAAATTTCAAACATCAGCTAAAAACCAAATGGGAAAGATCACATCGAACAAAAAAACTATTTCTTTCCATAGATTTAAAATGGCTCAACGGATTCATTTCTTTGAAAAAATATTCTCCATCTTCTGGACGTCCATCGCTAATTTTTGAAACATGCAGTGAATCAACAAAACGCAAACGAACTGCGGAATTAAGAAATACGGTTCCTACAAATGAGCTTGTTTATGCTGCCCAGATGAGTTTACGGGCATCGGGTCAAAAGCAAGGAGCAGATTTGGTAAAAGAAGCAACAGCGTCTCAAAGTTTCTTAGAAAGACAAAAAAGTTTTGATGAACCAAGAAAGATGTCTTCCTTAGAAGCCTTGTCTATGATGATTGAAGCAAAATTGTCAAGGCACCAGTACAACATTATAAGAACCTTTGCCAAAAATGTGTTCCCTTCTTATAAAGAGGTTCAAAGAGAAAAGAAAAATTGTTACCCTCCTGAAATTAAAATTACAGCAACTTGTGCTGAGGTATCCATACAAAATCTACTTGATCACACTAGCGAAAAAATACTGATCAATCAAATAAACGTTTTGGAACCTTTTCAATCAGATATAGAAAACGAATTAAAGTTAGTATCAAAGTGGGGTTTCGATGGCAGTTCAGGCAGTTCATAGCCAATATCATCAAAAATATTTAGAGAGCCATGAGAGTGATGATAAGTTTATTTTTATGAAGTGTCTGGTCCCACTACAACTTTCATTTAACCAAACAATTCTGTGAAAAAACCCCTGTCCTTCATCTCCGCGTTATAGCCGTCCACTAAAAATTAACTTCCAAAAAGAGAGTGACGAACTTGTAAGGATCGAAAAGGATATTACAGAAACACGAATCCAAAAACTTCAAGGGTCAAATATAACTATCAATAACAAAAACTTTGTTTTGAAACATGAAATGATACTATCAATGATTGATGGCAAGATTTGCAACAGTTTATCCGCCACAAATCTTGTTATTTATGCAATGCTATATGTAAAGAGTTCAACAACATAGACAAAATGATTCAATTGAATGTATCGGAACAATATTTATCATTTGGTCTTTCTGTTTTACATGCATGGATTCGACTTTTCGATTGTCTTCTGCATGTTGCATATAAGCTTCCAGTTCAGGAGTGGAGAACAAGCAAAACAACAGAAGTTGCTGTTAATGAAAATAAAAAGCGAATTCAAAAAGAATTTAAAGAAAAACTTGGCTTAATTGTTGATCATCCTAAGCCGGGATATGGAAATACCAACACAGGTAATGTTGCGAGGAGATTTTTGAAAAAAGTAATTTAACCGCCACCATCACTGGAATTGATGAACTTTTAATTCATAAGTTTTATATAATTTTGCAAAGCCTTTCAAGTGGTTTCAAGCTGAACAACGAAAAATTCAAAATATATTGTGAAGATACCGCCCGATATTTTATAACATTGTATCCCTGGTACTATATGAGTACAACAGTGCACAAAATCTTAATTAATGGGCATTTAATTGCTTCTACTTGCTTCTAACCGATTGGTCAGTTAAGTGAAGAAGCTTTAGAATCACGAAACAAATATTTTAAAACTTTCAGGGAACAATTCAGCCGAAAAACGTCAAGAAAAGACAATTTAACAGATGTTTTCAATAGAATGATGATTTCGTCAGATCCTGTGTTATCAAGTCTCAGAACTCAGAACCTTTTTGTTAATAAAAAAGATTTTCATTCAGATGCCATTAATATGTTTGATGTGGAGAATATTTCTTTTGAAAATGAATAAACACAATTTTATTATTATGTAGTATTAAGTGTAAATTATAAGATTAATTACAAAACATTGTTAATATAAACTTTTGATTCAAAAATTAAAAATTGTAGGTACTAAGTTTTCTTATTTATTTAATTCTTTGTATATTTATTATTAACAACACATTTGCCTTTGAAAAAAAATTAATCATCCTTGATAATAAACACCAAAATGAAAAACAAAGATTTTCTTGCTGTAAACACTCAAGTTTATTTTTCAACAACCCTCCAAATATGTCTTTTCTTAATATAAATTAAATTTGAACTAATTTTCACTCTTATGGAAGCATTTAAGACACAAAAAGTCACTTGAAACTTTTCAAAATAATTGATCGCACTAAACCACTACTTCTGCCCCACTGTGATACGTTTAAATCTCTGTGGATATTCTCATTTTTTTAGTACCACAGGTACACCGTAATTGTCCTAAGGCATTTTGATTGGCTATGTTGGAGTTTAACAATATTAGATGGCGATGCGTTTCCCCACAGCTGGATTCCGTAGGTCCATACAACGGCTTTGTATAGTTGTATTTTGTAAGATAGAGATAGTTTTGACTTTTTGCTTACAAGCCAGTGAAGTTGATTGATTTTTAGTTTTACTTGATTTTTTTTAGATTATATATGTTTACCTCATGTGAGCCTCCGGTCAAGATGAATGCCTAAGTACTTAATGTTTTCGGTCTGTGGGATGGATTGTCCGTTTATTTTTAGAGAAGGGCATGTTCCCACTCTCAGAGGGAACGTGACGTTTCGTTTATGAATTACCTCAAATTTCCTCTGCGACAAATAGTTTGTGAGTAGATTTCGGACGTTTCCAGGCACTAACTTTTTAAGTTTATATTTATAAGAGGCCCTCGTGCCATACGTTGTCAAAAGCCTGAGTTATATACAGGAAGACTGCTGGGCAATATTCTTTATTTTCGAATGACTTCCTAATAATCGAGAAAATGCGATGCACTTGTTCTATAGTGCTATGATGTTTTCTGAAGCCAAGCTGGTGTTGAGGGATCATTTGCCCATAAGTTATTATAGGGGATATTGCAGTTTTTCAAATATTTTCGAAAGCAGAGGTAGGAGGCTGATAGGCCTGTAAGACGACACGATCATATGGTCCTTGCCGGGCCTCGCTACCATAATGATTTTGGACATTTTCCAGTCTATTGGGTAATAGCCGAATCTAAGGATAGCGTTCAAGAGATGCACTAAACAAATACAAGCTGAATGGGGTAGTTCTTTTATCATCCTACCTGTTATTTGGTCATGTCCCGGGGCTTTTTTAATGTTTAGGTCTTTGTACACCGTTTGAAATACATTTTTCTTTTTTATTACGAGAGGTATTTGTGTGTGCTTCGAATTCAGAGTCGGAAACTGGAAGCTCGTTGTTGGCGGATTTGGAGTGAAAACTCCTTTAAGGTGGCTAGCGAACAGAGTACCCTTTTCACTACAACTTCTAGTCAAGGTTCCGTCACTTAAACGTAGAGGTGGGTCGGTGAGGACGGGACGCTTCAAGTTTCTCGCTGCTCTCCACAAGGAATAATCAGTAGATATAGTGGGGGATAAGTTTTCAAGGATCGTTCTAAGCTTCCTGCAGCAGCATGACAGTTGATTTTTAAGGTTTGCTGATCTGGATTGTTGCCATTTCCTTCTCAGATTCCTTTGCTGTTTAAGTAGATCTTCGATCTCATTAGAACTGAAGATTGAGCTTCTAATTCTGCATTGTTTTTTTTTTACAGGAGTAGCTACTTTAGCCCCTAATAGTATTAGCTGATTTAATGTTTTAATCGCACAATCTATGTCATGGGAGTTTGTCACTTTACAGTCATGCTGAAAGTGAGTACTATGAATTTTTTTGTAGTTTAAATTTATTATGTAGCTTATGTTGGTAAATTTATTATGTAGTATTAAATGTGAATCTGGTAGGAGTGTAATAGTGGAGTTGATTTTGATTGTTGTTGGCGAGTGGTCTGTGTATAGATAATAGCACGGTTTCGCAGATATGTTCGATCTAGCAAGACCTTTGAATATCCCAAAATCGATCAGATCTGGTGTTTTCGGCCTGTCTGAGGGCCAGTATGTTGGTTGATTTGAAGATACTACGTCCAGGCCAAGTTTACTGACAACCGACCATAGTTTTGTGCCTTTAGGTGTGATAACAATATTCGGCTGGAATCTTGCAGGTCCTCTACTCTTCAACCAAAATCCAGTCTTCGCCACAAAAATGCAATTTGCGAAAACCGACTCCTACGACCGCCGTCGCGATCAAAATGGGGACATTGCGAAGACTTTCACGAGACGACATCTCTCCCAAACTCATGAAAAAGGCGTAGATTCGTACCCTCAGACACCCGCCTGGATGCCTTGGACCGGTACCGACCCACTCAATCGAATCAAATCAATTTATCCTATGCCACACGGCTGGGAAAAAACCCAGAAAACAAACAACTATATGACAAGGTGATAGTGGAATACATGTAGCTCAACCACATGCCCGAAGTTTCGCCTCCGTCCGTATCGCCGGTGCCTCACTACTACATACCACGCGTTGTACAAGCCAGAGGGCACCTCCAGCAAGATCCGGGTGGCGTTCAACGCGTCGCAACTGACCACGAACACCATCTGCTTGAATGATGTGTTGCACACAGAGCCAGTTTTGCAATCAGACCTGACGCGACTCATCATTCAGTGGCGTATGTTCAGATACGTAGTACATAAAATGTACCGTCAAATTTTGGTGGACACTACCCAGACAGCGTACCAACTCATTGTCTTTCGAAAAAACCCGGCCGCTCCCATAGCGGATTTCGAGCTAAAAACGGTCACCTTTTGGGGTGCACTGTGCTCTTTATCTCACGATAGGACACTCTTACAACTGGCAGACGGCATGCAATACAAGTACCCATCGATTTCGGATGCGCTGCGCAATGTAATGTACATCGACGCCCCATTGATTGGCACCCATTATGTCTCCTCGGCAACCCGAGGTTAGAACCAACCGACCTACCGCCGGGGCCTCTACTCCGGAAAGACTTCCTCCAACATGAGGAGTATTGTACCACAAGTACCGTAGGTCCTCGGTGTGGCCACTATTGTGATATATTTTCTTTTCGTGTGGGAACCATTCTAGCAATTTCTAGGCACACCAACCGACAGGTATTGTATATTGTTGCGCAACTCTTCTACCCTACAGGGGGGTTAATTTCCACCACCAAGATCTTGATGCAGCAAATATGGTAGTACCAAATCGGTTGGGACGACCAACTGAATCCCGCTACTCAATTTAGATGGGAAGATTTCGATTTTCAATATCAGGCGATCACCCAAATATGCGTGCCACGCTGGGTCCGATTAGCACCTGATAACCATACTAAACGTCAGGCTTTGTCACAAACAAAGCATAACCTTAGCAGACTAATGGATTCTAATGGGATTCTCAAAATTCGCGGATTTATTCTCAATCTCTGCACCCAGCCTATCGTGAGACTTTACCTTCGACCCCTAACAATGTCGCCTATGAGGGGAGTACATAAAGCAGGAGATGGTTTGGTGGGCAACGTCAAAGCATCCTCCCTCATGAACGGTGCCTGATGTGAATCACGCCGGCATTTCCAGGACTGGTTGGGAATATTCGCAACATGAAGATGGAGTTCGACCCAGGAATCTGAACATGGAGTACCACCAATATTGTCGTTGACAACGCCGTTTATTTTTCTTTCCTTCATTCTCATAATCTATCCTTTTACTTCCGCAACTAATCGTTCATTTTGTTCCAATCCAGATCATTCATCATATTCACAGAATTGACGACTATCCACTTACTCACATTGACAGAATGAATACGGTAAAAAATGTGATATCTATGTCTACTGACGAATCTTCACAAGAAATTGTAAATTTTATAGAATGAATCCTAGAAGGTTAGTGTGATCAGGCTTAATTAGCCTGCCACTAACAAAAGCAATGTACTATGACACCACTGAAATGTAATAAAAAACAGAGAGAGAGAGACCTAACGGAACAAAAGAGGGGTAATAATGAGACAGAGTTGATCAGAGTGTGGTGGAATGAGACAAGCAACTGCACCTATTAACCAGCCGCAATCACCTACCTTGGTAAGTCCAGATTTTGCAAACTATCAAAGTACTCAACCCCTGCTTTCTACAAAGACTGCGTATGATCAGCCACAACAACTAGTAAGCACCTCCAAACTAGTTGCGCTCGCTATATCAATAGTAACAAACAAAAAAAACAACCAAAGGGTGTGTACGAACAATACTACTCTCTGCTCTCACGTCCAAACACAAATGGAACCATCTAAATCTTGCTCTCAGATTACATGCTCTCTCAATACACAATACCCAGTAGGAAATATGGAGGCGATTCCACCACCGAAAACTCAACACCCAGTAGGAAAAGGGATAAATAGTAAAATCCAAACTGGTATGGACCGTTACATAGAAGTCATAAAACGAAAACGTAGCCCAAAATCTGCCAAACCAAATAAAGTTACAAAACTTCTAAAGACTGATTACGGATCCAATACAAATTGATTTTCTTTACTTAGCAACGATGATGATACGGTGGTTCCATAGAAATCCTTTAGGCCGCCACCCTGAGAGAAAAAAGTTCAGCTGCTTTAGTGAAAAATCTAATTCAAGTTAGTGGCGCCAACAGTTTCCATGTCGCACCAGTTACCAAGGGTGATATCCACGAAACAAAAATCCAGATATACTCAGAAAATAATTATCGCAAGGTTGTTAACTTCCTCAACATGAACAAGCAAAACTACTACACTTACCATCTAAAGGGAAGCAAAGGGTTAACATTAGGTTTAACATTAGCTATCAAAGGTATCGAGCCAAGCGTTCCCTCCGACGAAATCAAAGAGGCACTAAATGAAGTTGGTTATAACACTAAATCGGTATTCAACATAAAAAACCGGAATAATGTACCGCAGCCATTGTTTCGGATCGAATTAGAATCAGAGCTAAAAAAACTCAAAAATGGAGAAGCTCATCCCATTTACAACATGCATTGGAACGCAAAGGCCCTGTTCAGTGCAAAAATTGCTAAGAATTTGGGCACACTAAATCATACTGCATTCTAAGTACTGTTTGTGTCATCTGCGGAGATTTACACACTTCATCCAAGTGTCCATCTAATAAAATGGATATATCGGTGAAGAAATGCAGCAATTGCGGCGGAAACCACACTGCCAATTATAGAGGTTGCGCTGTGTACAGCACCGTGAAACAAAAATATTCGAATAACATGGGTCAAAACAGCAACCAAAAGACTTCAGATTACACTGAGCGAGCATATTTCCTACTACAACCCATTCTGCACGACCATTGCAGCCTCAACTGGCATCATATGCAATTATAGTAAAAATACCACCCAGCTCGAAGCTGTAAAGTACTCACGCAAGTCACTTGTCCAAACCATGAACCAGTTCATTCCTCGATACAGAATCCTTCTACTACAAACCCTTTTATCCAAACCATGAGCTCGATCAAACTTTGCCATTGGAACGCAAACGGCTTAAGCCAACACCGATTAGAATTAATTCACTTCCTAAACATCCATCAAATAGACATTATGTTTATTTCAGAAACACATTTCACAGAAAAAATTAGTTTTAAAATCCCGCACTACAAACTGTATACCACAAACAATCCTCAAGGCAAAGCCTGTGGAGGTACCGCAATACTAATAAAAATCAGAATAAAACACCATTCACTAACCAGCTTCAGTAGAGACAATTTGCATGCACTGTCAATATGCATTGAAGAGTACATCTTTAATTTATCAGTCACAGCGATTTATTGTCCGCCGCGGTTCAGTATAACAGAACAGCAATACAACGACTATTTTGTATCTCTCGGGAATAAATTCATAGTTGCCTAGAACTCCAATGCGAAACACATATACTGCGGTTCCCGCCTGATCACACCCAAAGACACAAAACTATGGTCGGTTGTCAGTAAACTTGGCCTGGACGTAGTATCTTCAAATCAACCAACATACTGGCCCTCAGACAGGCCGAAAACACCAGATCTGATCGATGGTGTTTTCGGCCTGTCCGAGATGGATGTACACCATGATAGTTAGGCCGGTTCTAACATATGAAGCAGCGACATGGGCTCAAAGAACCAAATTGTTCACCATGAAGAATACTTTGAACAAGGTACAACGATTAGCATGCATATGTGTTACTGGAGCTATGAAAACGGGTCCCACAGCAGCAATGGAAACACTTTTAGATCTTACTCCGCTACATATTATAGTAGAAATGGCTGCAAAAAGAAACCTATTAAGAATCGTCAAGGAAGGTGCTGGCCGCGATAAAATTTATAGTAATAAACAACGAGACAGCATCGTATCTACTATACCCCTCGCGGACCTACGTAGAGAGGAGATGAAGAAAATGTATAACTTTGAGAAACGCTTCACATCTGTGCTTGGGAACAAGAAGGAATGAAAACCTGAATCACTTCAAGATATCCTAAAAGAACATACCATCAAGTGGTTCACAGATGGTTCAAAAACAGAAGAAGGGATTGGAGCCGGCATATTTGGGCCGAGGTTCACTTTGGTAAATTTATTATGTAGCATTAAATGTGAATCTGGTAGGGGTGTAATAGTGGAGTGTATTTTGATTGTTGTTGGCGAGTGGTCTGTGTATAGATAATAGACCTTTGAATATCTCAAAATCGATCAGATCTGGTGTTTTCGGCCTGTCTGAGGGCCAGTATGTTGGTTGATTTGAAGATACTACGTCCAGGCCAAGTTTACTGACAACCGACCATAGTTTTGTGTCTTTGGTTGTGATCAGGCGGGTACCGCAGTATATGTGTTTCGCATTGGAGTTCTAGGCAACTATGAATTTAGTCCCGAGAGATACAAAATAGTCGTTGTATTGCTGTTCTGTTATACTGAACCGCGGCGGACAATAAATCGCTGTGACTGATAAATTAAAGATGTACTCTTCAATGCATATTGACAGTGCATGCAAATTGTCTCTACTGAAGCTGGTTAGTGAATGGTGTTTTATTCTGATTTTTATTAGTATTGCGGTACCTCCACAGGCTTTGCCTTGAGGATTGTTTGTGGTATACAGTTTGTAGTGCGGGATTTTAAAACTAATTTTTTCTGTGAAATGTGTTTCTGAAATAAACATAATGTCTATTTGATGGATGTTTAGGAAGTGAATTAATTCTAATCGGTGTTGGCTTAAGCCGTTTGCGTTCCAATGGCAAAGTTTGATCGAGCTCATGGTTTAGATAAAAGGGTTTGTAGTAGAAGGGATTCTGTATCGAGGAATGAACTGGTTCATGGTTTGGACAAGTGATTTGCGTGAGTCCTTTACTGAATTTGGTTGGTCGGTGTGGGCTTGGATATTTGAGGCTTCGAGCTGGGTGGTATTTTTACTATAATTGCATATGATGCCAGTTGAGGCTGCAATGGTCGTGCAGAATGGGTTGTAGTTGGAAATAGTGATCGCTCAGTGTAAGCTGAAGTCTTTTGGTTGCGGTTTTGACCTATGGAATATTTTTGTTTCACGGTGCTGTACACAGCGCAACCTCTATAATTGGCAGTGTGGTTTCCACCGCAATTGCTGCATTTCTTCACCGATATATACATTTTATTAGATGGACACTTGGATGAAGTGTGTAAATTTCCGCAGATGACATTAGCACTACGTAGAGTGCAGTATGATTTAGTGTGCCCAAATTCTTAGCAATTTTTGCACTGAACAGGGCCTTTGCGTTCATGAGGTTCTTCTACCGTTATTTTTCGGTGCGTTAGGTAGCGCATGTTGTAAATGGGATAAGTTTCTCCATTTTTGAGTTTTTTTTAGCTCTGATTCTAATTCGATCCGAGGTACATTATTCCGGTTTTTTATGTTGAATACCGATTTAGTGTTATAACCAACTTCATTTAGTGCCTCTTTGATTTCGTCGGAGGGAACGCTTGGCTCGATACCTTTGATAACTAATGTTAACCCTTTGCTTCCCTTTAGATGGTAAGTGTAGTAGTTTTGCTTGTTCATGTTGAGGAAGTTAACAACCTTGCGATAATTATTTTCTGAGTATATCTGGATTTTTGTTTCGTGGATATCACCCTTGGTAACTGGTGCGACATGGAAACTGTTGGCGCCACTAACTTGAATTAGATTTTTCACTAAAGCAGCTGAACTTTTTTCTCTCAGGGTGGCGGCCTAAAGGATTTCTATGGAACCACCGTATCATCATCGTTGCTAAGTAAAGAAAATCAATTTGTATTGGATCCGTAATCAGTCTTTAGAAGTTTTGTAACTTTATTTGGTTTGGCAGATTTTGGGCTACGTTTTCGTTTTATGACTTCTATGTAACGGTCCATACCAGTTTGGATTTTACTATTTATCCCTTTTCCTACTGGGTGTTGAGTTTTCGGTGGTGGAATCGCCTCCATATTTCCTACTGGGTATTGTGTATTGAGAGAGCATGTAATCTGAGAGCAAGATTTAGATGGTTCCATTTGTGTTTGGACGTGAGAGCAGAGAGTAGTATTGTTCGTACACACCCTTTGGTTGTTTTTTTTGTTTGTTACTATTGATATAGCGAGCGCAACTAGTTTGGAGGTGCTTACTAGTTGTTGTGGCTGATCATACGCAGTCTTTGTAGAAAGCAGGGGTTGAGTACTTTGATAGTTTGCAAAATCTGGACTTACCAAGGTAGGTGATTGCGGCTGGTTAATAGGTGCAGTTGCTTGTCTCATTCCACCACACTCTAATCAACTCTGTCTCATTATTACCCCTCTTTTGTTCCGTTAGGTCTCTCTCTCTCTGTTTTTTATTACATTTCAGTGGTGTCATAGTACATTGCTTTTGTTAGTGGCAGGCTAATTAAGCCTGATCACACTAACCTTCTAGGATTCATTCTATAAAATTTACAATTTCTTGTGAAGATTCGTCAGTAGACATAGATATCACATTTTTTACCGTATTCATTCTGTCAATGTGAGTAAGTGGATAGTCGTCAATTCTGTGAATATGATGAATGATCTGGATTGGAACAAAATGAACGATTAGTTGCGGAAGTAAAAGGATAGATTATGAGAATGAAGGAAAGAAAAATAAACGGCGTTGTCAACGACAATATTGGTGGTACTCCATGTTCAGATTCCTGGGTCGAACTCCATCTTCATGTTGCGAATATTCCCAACCAGTCCTGGAAATGCCGGCGTGATTCACATCAGGCACCGTTCATGAGGGAGGATGCTTTGACGTTGCCCACCAAACCATCTCCTGCTTTATGTACTCCCCTCATAGGCGACATTGTTAGGGGTCGAAGGTAAAGTCTCACGATAGGCTGGGTGCAGGGATTGAGAATAAATCCGCGAATTTTGAGAATCCCATTAGAATCCATTAGTCTGCTAAGGTTAGGCTTTGTTTGTGACAAAGCCTGACGTTTAGTATGGTTATCAGGTGCTAATCGGACCCAGCGTGGCACGCATATTTGGGTGATCGCCTGATATTGAAAATCGAAATCTTCCCATCTAAATAGAGTAGCGGGATTCAGTTGGTCGTCCCAACCGATTTGGTACTACCATATTTGCTGCATCAAGATCTTGGTGGTGGAAATTAACCCCCCTGTAGGGTAGAAGAGTTGCGCAACAATATACAATACCTGTCGGTTGGTGTGCCTAGAAATTGCTAGAATGGTTCCCACACGAAAAGAAAATATATCACAATAGTGGCCACACCGAGGACCTACGGTACTTGTGGTACAATACTCCTCATGTTGGAGGAAGTCTTTCCGGAGTAGAGGCCCCGGCGGTAGGTCGGTTGGTTCTAACCTCGGGTTGCCGAGGAGACATAATGGGTGCCAATCAATGGGGCGTCGATGTACATTACATTGCGCAGCGCATCCGAAATCGATGGGTACTTGTATTGCATGCCGTCTGCCAGTTGTAAGAGTGTCCTATCGTGAGATAAAGAGCACAGTGCACCCCAAAGGTGACCGTTTTTAGCTCGAAATCCGCTATGGGAGCGGCCGGGTTTTTTCGAAAGACAATGAGTTGGTACGCTGTCTGGGTAGTGTCCACCAAAATTTGACGGTACATTTTATGTACTACGTATCTGAACATACGCCACTGAATGATGAGTCGCGTCAGGTCTGATTGCAAAACTGGCCCTGTGTGCAACACATCATTCAAGCAGATGGTGTTCGTGGTCAGTTGCGACGCGTTGAACGCCACCCGGATCTTGCTGGAGGTGCCCTCTGGCTTGTACAACGCGTGGTATGTAGTAGTGAGGCACCGGCGATACGGACGGAGGCGAAACTTCGGGCATGTGGTTGAGCTACATGTATTCCACTATCACCTTGTCATATAGTTGTTTGTTTTCTGGGTTTTTTCCCAGCCGTGTGGCATAGGATAAATTGATTTGATTCGATTGAGTGGGTCGGTACCGGTCCAAGGCATCCAGGCGGGTGTCTGAGGGTACGAATCTACGCCTTTTTCATGAGTTTGGGAGAGATGTCGTCTCGTGAAAGTCTTCGCAATGTCCCCATTTTGATCGCGACGGCGGTCGTAGGAGTCGGTTTTCGCAAATTGCATTTTTGTGGCGAAGACTGGATTTTGGTTGAAGAGTAGAGGACCTGCAAGATTCCAGCCGAATATTGTTATCACACCTAAAGGCACAAAACTATGGTCGGTTGTCAGTAAACTTGGCCTGGACGTAGTATCTTCAAATCAACCAACATACTGGCCCTCAGACAGGCCGAAAACACCAGATCTGATCGATTTTGGGATATTCAAAGGTCTTGCTAGATCGAACATATCTGCGAAACCGTGCTATTATCTATACACAGACCACTCGCCAACAACAATCAAAATCAACTCCACTATTACACTCCTACCAGATTCACATTTAATACTACATAATAAATTTACCAACATAAGCTACATAATAAATTTAAACTACAAAAAAATTCATAGTACTCACTTTCAGCATGACTGTAAAGTGACAAACTCCCATGACATAGATTGTGCGATTAAAACATTAAATCAGCTAATACTATTAGGGGCTAAAGTAGCTACTCCTGTAAAAAAAAAACAATGCAGAATTAGAAGCTCAATCTTCAGTTCTAATGAGATCGAAGATCTACTTAAACAGCAAAGGAATCTGAGAAGGAAATGGCAACAATCCAGATCAGCAAACCTTAAAAATCAACTGTCATGCTGCTGCAGGAAGCTTAGAACGATCCTTGAAAACTTATCCCCCACTATATCTACTGATTATTCCTTGTGGAGAGCAGCGAGAAACTTGAAGCGTCCCGTCCTCACCGACCCACCTCTACGTTTAAGTGACGGAACCTTGACTAGAAGTTGTAGTGAAAAGGGTACTCTGTTCGCTAGCCACCTTAAAGGAGTTTTCACTCCAAATCCGCCAACAACGAGCTTCCAGTTTCCGACTCTGAATTCGAAGCACACACAAATACCTCTCGTAATAAAAAAGAAAAATGTATTTCAAACGGTGTACAAAGACCTAAACATTAAAAAAGCCCCGGGACATGACCAAATAACAGGTAGGATGATAAAAGAACTACCCCATTCAGCTTGTATTTGTTTAGTGCATCTCTTGAACGCTATCCTTAGATTCGGCTATTACCCAATAGACTGGAAAATGTCCAAAATCATTATGGTAGCGAGGCCCGGCAAGGACCATATGATCGTGTCGTCTTACAGGCCTATCAGCCTCCTACCTCTGCTTTCGAAAATATTTGAAAAACTGCAATATCCCCTATAATAACTTATGGGCAAATGATCCCTCAACACCAGCTTGGCTTCAGAAAACATCATAGCACTATAGAACAAGTGCATCGCATTGTCTCGATTATTAGGAAGTCATTCGAAAATAAAGAATATTGCCCAGCAGTCTTCCTGTATATAACTCAGGCTTTTGACAATGTATGGCACGAGGGCCTCTTATAAATATAAACTTAAAAAGTTAGTGCCTGGAAACATCCGAAATCTACTCACAAACTATTTGTCGCAGAGGAAATTTGAGGTAATTCATAAACGAAACGTCACGTTCCCTCTGAGAGTGGGAACATGCCCTTCTCTAAAAATAAATGGACAATCCATCCCACAGACCGAAAACATTAAGTACTTAGGCATTCATCTTGACCGGAGGCTCACATGAGGTAAACATATATAATCTAAAAAAAATCAAGTAAAACTAAAAATCAATCAACTTCACTGGCTTGTAAGCAAAAAGTCAAAACTATCTCTATCTTACAAAATACAACTATACAAAGCCGTTGTATGGACCTACGGAATCCAGCTGTGGGGAAACGCATCGCCATCTAATATTGTTAAACTCCAACATAGCCAATCAAAATGCCTTAGGACAATTACGGTGTACCTGTGGTACTAAAAAAATGAGAATATCCACAGAGATTTAAACGTATCACAGTGGGGCAGAAGTAGTGGTTTAGTACGATCAATTATTTTGAAAAGTCTCAAGTGACATTTTGTGTCTTAAATGCTTGCATAAGAGTGCAAATTAGTTCAAATTTAATTTATATTAAGAAAAGACATATTTGGAGGGTTGTTGAAAAATAAACTTGAGTGTTTACAGCAAGAAAATCTTTGGTTTTCATTTTGGTGTTTATTATCAAGGATGATTAATTTTTTTTCAAAGGCAAATGTGTTGTTAATAATAAATATACAAAGAATTAAATAAATATGAAAACTTAGTACCTACAATTTTTAATTTTTGAATCAAAAGTTTATATTAACAATGTTTTGTAATTAATCTTATAATTTACACTTAATACTACATAATAATAAAATTGTGTTTATTCATTTTCAAAAGAAATATTCTCCACATCAAACATATTAATGGCATCTGAATTAAAATCTTTTTTATTAACAAAAAGGTTCTGACTTCTGAGACTTGATAACACAGGATCTGACGAAATCATCATTCTATTGAAAACATCTGTTAAATTGTCTTTTCTTGACGTTTTTCGGCTGAATTGTTCCCTGAAAGTTTTAAAATATTTGTTTCGTGATTCTAAAGCTTCTTCACTTAACTGACCAATCGGTTAGAAGCAAGTAGAAGCAATTAAATGCCCATTAATTAAGATTTTGTGCACTGTTGTACTCATATAGTACCAGGGATATTTTGAATTTTTCGTTGTTCAGCTTGAAACCACTTGAAAGGCTTTGCAAAATTATATAAAACTTATGAATTAAAAGTTCATCAATTCCAGTGATGGTGGCGGTTAAATTACTTTTTTCAAAAAATCTCCTCGCAACATTACCTGTGTTGGTATTTCCATATCCCGGCTTAGGATGATCAACAATTAAGCCAAGTTTTTCTTTAAATTCTTTTTGAATTCGCTTTTTATTTTCATTAACAGCAACTTCTGTTGTTTTGCTTGTTCTCCACTCCTGAACTGGAAGCTTATATGCAACATGCAGAAGACAATCGAAAAGTCGAATCCATGCATGTAAAACAGAAAGACCAAATGATAAATATTGTTCCGATACATTCAATTGAATCATTTTGTCTATGTTGTTGAACTCTTTACATATAGCATTGCATAAATAACAAGATTTGTGGCGGATAAACTGTTGCAAATCTTGCCATCAATCATTGATAGTATCATTTCATGTTTCAAAACAAAGTTTTTGTTATTGATAGTTATATTTGACCCTTGAAGTTTTTGGATTCGTGTTTCTGTAATATCCTTTTCGATCCTTACAAGTTCGTCACTCTCTTTTTGGAAGTTAATTTTTAATGGACGGCTATAACGCGGAGATGAAGGACAGGGGTTTTTTCACAGAATTGTTTGGTTAAATGAAAGTTGTAGTGGGACCAGACACTTCATAAAAATAAACTTATCATCACTCTCATGGCTCTCTAAATATTTTTGATGATATTGGCTATGAACTGCCTGAACTGCCATCGAAACCCCACTTTGATACTAACTTTAATTCGTTTTCTATATCTGATTGAAAAGGTTCCAAAACGTTTATTTGATTGATCAGTATTTTTTCGCTAGTGTGATCAAGTAGATTTTGTATGGATACCTCAGCACAAGTTGCTGTAATTTTAATTTCAGGAGGGTAACAATTTTTCTTTTCTCTTTGAACCTCTTTATAAGAAGGGAACACATTTTTGGCAAAGGTTCTTATAATGTTGTACTGGTGCCTTGACAATTTTGCTTCAATCATCATAGACAAGGCTTCTAAGGAAGACATCTTTCTTGGTTCATCAAAACTTTTTTGTCTTTCTAAGAAACTTTGAGACGCTGTTGCTTCTTTTACCAAATCTGCTCCTTGCTTTTGACCCGATGCCCGTAAACTCATCTGGGCAGCGTAAACAAGCTCATTTGTAGGAACCGTATTTCTTAATTCCGCAGTTCGTTTGCGTTTTGTTGATTCGCTGCATGTTTCAAAAATTAGCGATGGACGTCCAGAAGATGGAGAATATTTTTTCAAAGAAATGAATCCGTTGAGCCATTTTAAATCTATGGAAAGAAATAGTTTTTTTGTTCGATGTGATCTTTCCCATTTGGTTTTTAGCTGATGTTTGAAATTTTTCAATTGTTGTCGAAGTTCTTGTAAATAAGTTTCGCGGCATAACGTCTTACGTTGAATGAAAGTCTCAACATCCAAAAATTTGGCATCAAAAGTCTTCTTTTGACTGTCGAAAAATACTTGAACTAGTTGTTTTCTTAAACACTCATAATTTTGTAATTCAGAACCTTAAAAAATAAAATAAAAACGAACAGTTATTGATTCTGAGCTTAGTACAATAAAAAAACAGCAATCGGCACTCTTGAAAAGTCACTAACACTATTTTTCTAAAATAAAAAAAAAATATTTCCGGCAAAAGTTTAGCACTTCTGCTTTCACATTTATATTAATTAAATATGTCTTAATTATGGACAATTAATAAATCTGCTAAGCTTTTGCCGGAACATAAGATATTATGCAAAACTTAAAACAAAGTTTAAAAAAAACACTAGCTCTTCCAACTGCTTAATTAATACTAAGAATTTTTTAATTTTTGAAATAAACAAATAAAATGTACACATATTTACCTTCCCCGGACATATTTTATATTTTTAATCGCACAATAAATAACAAAGATATTGACAAATTAGTTGGAGCTACTTTTTTTTACACTTTTCCAATATAAATTTCACAATGAAGTTGTCAACTTTGATCGCATGACTTACTTAGTGCAAAACATAAAAACAAAAAAAAAATGCATTCTTCTTATCCAAAATACCGTACACTTTGTGAAAAGTAACAGTTTTTTCTTGTTTACCCAACATTTCAAAGTGACCTTTTGCGCACTGGTCTCTGTGGAGCTGCCCCAGTGTGCGTATCTACAATAAAAGAAGAAATAAAAAAATGCTGCAGAAGTTACTCACAGAAGCTCAAACTACACCCGAACACCTTAGCAAGGGAGCTATTGTCAAACAAAGGTCACGAACGATTAAAAAGGAAAGATACCATTAACCTGCTACAATAGAAATTAACTCTGTATATACAATCTCAACTGTACTGTATAATGTAGTGTGTACCTAAGTAATCCTATGCTAATTCATGTTATGTTCGGACCATTGGCGAAGAACATATTCATTTTAAATTAGTTCTTAAGATTCGAAAACGTATTGTGAGTTTCTTATATTCTAATAAGGAATCAATAAATAATATATATGGAAAAAAATCTACGCACAATATACGACATAGTGCGTGGAATTCTCTCCGCAGCATGCCATATTCCGAATTTACCAGCAGAATATGGCCACACTCCCACCGGGTGGCAGTCATCGATAATAGGCGTTCACGACGGGAACATGCCGGCCCCTTGCAGTATTGCAAAAAGAGACACACTAGATGCGCCCGAATCGCATTCTCCTATTCCCTTCGCATGTGGAGGGTGGTGTCATGATCCCCTCTGCAGATGGCCCTTGGGGGCTGCTGGCGCAGCATGGTAAATAGTTTCACCCCGAGATGACTACCTGATCAGCCGAGTTCGGGGGTGGAGAGCAAGAAAGACACCTTCCATTCGATGGCCTTCGTTGCGGCACATCTATGACAATGTGGGTTTGCTGCGGTGGGGTTGTACCGGCCGAGTGATTGCCTTCGGCAGTTTTTGAGGTGATGGTTCCGGGTGGTTAATTGGATACTGGATTGCCAAAAGCAGCGTAAGCTGTGCAGTGGAAGCTGTCTCTTTGGGTTTGGTTTATCGGTGAGTCGGGGTGATGTATGATCTGGTTGGGAAGAAAATGAAAGATTAGTTGGTGAAGTAAAAGGATAGATTATGAGAATGAAGGAAAGAAAAATAAACGGCGTTTCTACGGCAATATTGGTGGTAGTTCATGTTCGGATTCGTGGGTCGAACACCCTTTACACGTTGCGAATATTCCCAACAAGCCCTGGAAATGCCGGCGTGATTCACATCAGGCACCGTTCATGAGGGGGGAGATTGTTTTCTCGTACCCCTCTCAGATCACACGGCTTCGCTTGCTTTGACGTTGCCCACCAAACCTTCCAGGTGGGTGGAAACGCGGATGTCTCCTCAGATTTAAGTGGATCAGTGAGTCGGTCACCCAAAAAATGTCACTGGAAATTGGTGACATGAAGTTTTCCAGAAGATTACTGTTTGGCCGGAACAGAACACCGTTTCTACTATGAACTGAAATAAAACAAAAATCTCCCCAGTTACACCATAGTAGCCCTAATTGTAGCTGAGAGTGGTACCATCTCCTGCTTTATGTACTCCCCTCATAGGCGACATTGTTAGGGGTCGAAGGTAAAGTCTCACGATAGGCTGGGTGCAGGGAGTGAGAATAAATCCGCGAATTTTGAGAATCCCCATTAGTCTGCTAAGGTAATGCTATGTTTGTGACAAAGCCTGACATTTAGTATGGTTATCAGGTGCTAATCTGACCCAGCGTGGCACGCATATTTGGGTGATCGCCTGATATTGAAAATCGAAATCTTCCCATCTAAATAGAGTAGCGGGATTCAGTTGGTCGTCCCAACCGATTTGGTACTACCATATTTGCTGCATCAAGATCTTGGTGGTGGAAATTAACCCCCCTGTAGGGTAGAAGAGTTGCGCAACAATATACAGCACCTGTCGGTTGGTGTGCATAGAAATTGCTAGAATGGTTCCCACACGTCAAGAAAATATATCACAATAGTGGCCACACCGAGGACCATCGGTACTTGTGGTACAATACTCCTCATGTTGGAGGAAGTCTTTCCGGAGTAGAGGCCCCGGCGGTGGGTCGGTTGGTTCTAACCTCGGGTTGCCGAGGAGACATAATAGGTGCCAATCAATGGGGCGTCGATGTACATTACATTGCGCAGCGCATCCGAAATCGATGGGTACTTGTATTGCAGCCGTCTGCCAGTTGTAAGAGTGTCCTATCGTGAGATAAAGAGCACAGTGCACCCCAAAGGTGACCGTTCTTAGCTCGAAATCCGCTATGGGAGCGGCCGGGTTTTCTCGAAAGAGAATGAGTTGGTACGCTGTTTATGTAGTGTCCACCAAAATTTGACGGTACATTTTTTGTATGTCGCCGTTGACTACGTACCTGAACATACGCCACTGAATGATGAGTAGGGTTAGGTCTTATTGCAACACTGGCCCTGTGTGCAACACATCATTCAAACTGATGGTGTTCGTGGTCAGTTGCAACGCGTTGAACGCTTCTTCATGAGTTTGGGAGAGATGTCGTCTTGTGAAAGTCTTCGCATTGTCCCCATTTCGATAGCGACGGTGGTCGTAGGAGTCGGTTTTCACAAATTGCATATTTATGGCGAAGGCTGAATTTTGGTTGAAGAGTAGAGGACCTGCAAGATTCCAGCCGAATATTGGCTTCTGCGAAATTCGGGACCCCACACCATTGTATTTTAACCCACCCAGCAAGATGAGTGGGTACGCATCCCCACCCAACATTGACATGTGATGAATTAATGATGCCCGCATTAGTCAACTGGATGTTACCCAACTGTTTGTGTTGGCACTAAAGGAGTTGAGGAGGTGACCGTTACCCGGTCAGGGTAGGTACTGCGATCCGAAGGCCAGCATGCAGACTTTTGTACCGTTTGGAGTCATTCCAATATTCACCCGAGACACCTGAGCGTTATGTATATATTGAAACGTGATTGCATATCAGTGAAACGGGATTGCATACTGTTTGTCTGTGTGGACTGATTTTATTTGAAAGGGTGTTTTCACAATGATATAAGGATATACTCGTATATATTCTCAATAAAGTTAAATTCAAAATCAAAGTTTTTATTTATTAAGTCAAGAGTTTCACAATATAATAAAGTGAAATTCACAATTAAAGTTTTAATTTATTAAGTCAGGAGTTTCACAATATAATTTTCAATATATGGAAGCTTGGCGACCGATGTGTTTCGCACGGAGGTTGAACAGCAAAAGAGAGCGAGCGAGGGGAACTCTCTCCGCAGCATCCCGCTCTCAGAACTGAGAGCCGAGACATGGTGACGCTCGCACCGGGTAGCGACCAGCGGTCGTGGCTCTGTCTTCCAGGTTCACCGCGTGAACTTACCACCCGCCTTGCAAGGATTGCAACTTGGTAGAGAGGTGTTGGAGGTGCGGGGGTTAGGAGATTTATGTCATCGCGGCCGGGTAGGATTAGTACGGGGAGGAGTGAGTGCCACCGAAGTTCTCGTTAGTGTAGCAGGGAGTGGGTGCGACCGAGAGTGCTGGCGGTAATATGGGAAGGATGTTTGGGAGTTGATTAATGCGGAGATGGTTACTATGGAGAGCGACAGAAGTTGCTGTACGGGGAGGGGTGGGTGCCACCGAAGTAGCTGTCGTTAGTATAGTAGGGAGTGGGTGCAACCGAGATTGCTGGCGGTAATATGGGAAGGATGTTTGGGAGTTGATTAATGCGGAGATGATTAGAATGGGGAGCAACAGAAGTTGCGGTCACGTGGGGTGGAGCATTAGTATGGGGGTGTCGGGTGCAACTGAAGTTGCTGGCACTCGGGGAGTTTAGTTAGAGGGGTGAATTCAGGGGGATTTCTTTCCTTCGCATTCCGTTGGTGCGGGGGAATTATGGCATGCCCGCCATGAACTTGGCCATGAAGGGGTCAGCGTCGTCTGGATGTAGAGGTCTGTGGTGTTTCGAGTGACACACGCGGTTGCTGGTACAATGCAGTGCGCGGTGGGAGGTGGCTAGACAGTTATAACAGTAGTAGCGCTCGCTGACGACTCAGCGTCGTGCTTCCACGGAGAAGGCCGCAAAGGCTCGACAACGATTCAGCGTATGGGGTTTCTCACACAAGCGGCACATATGGCGATGTACCTCGTTCGTTCGTCGAGTAGAGGTAGACCGCGACGCTCTCTAAGACCCACTACTCGTTTGGGTGGAGACTGATTCCCTCGGGCCGCTATGTAATGACTTCGGCGGTTCGAGTGCTCGAGCATGATGTTGCTGGCGGGGGAACCTCAGGGTTGGTTGGCTCAGCACTACCTTCCGGGGCTTCTTTCTGCGACTTGGCGTTGGTTCGGCATGGGGTGGCTTTTCCGGTAGGCTGCCAAACGAGATGTTGGGTTCGGAGGAGGATGATGACGTTGGGACGCGCTTCTGTACCTGGCTTGTCCAAGACCATTGAGGTCCATCACGCCGGGGTGGACTAGCACGAAGAGTCCTCAGCCGGTCGACCAGGTTGCTCAGCGAGCTGTGGGAGTGTGGGAATGACTCGGTCCGCAGATCTCTCATCCGGGCCACAAGGCTCCCCAGAGAGGTGTCAAAGGATGATGGGTCGGTCATATCTGAGAGGTAAAATGTTTGTTACAATTAATAGTAGTGTGCCTAAATAAAGTTGAGAGTTAAGGTTAGTCTAGGTGGCGCTCATTGACGCGGAGGGTAGCGTTACGAGTTTAACAATTGGTCGTTTTAGGACGCCACGAGCTGTGCGAATATCTGCGACGCGCACATTCCCATCGGGTCCAGGGTACGGCATAGTGACGCGTCCCAGCGGCCATTCGTTCGTGGGAAGGTTGTCTTCGCGGATGACGACCAGGTCATCTTCGCGGAGGCTGGCTTGTGTTCTTTTCCAACGGGTGCGTCGTTGGCACTCCTGAAGGTACTCGCTTTTCTATCGAGTACAAAATTGTTGAGATATGGCCTTGAGTCTGCGCCACCTATTAGTAAGGGAGACCGGGTCATCATGACATTCGGCTTCCACGGCGGCTAGTAGGGGGGTTCCGAACAAAAAATGTCCGGGGGTCAATGGCTGCAGATCGGTGCGATCACCTGACATCGCGCTTATGGACCGTGAGTTTAGACAGGCTTCGATTCTGGCTAGAAGTGTACAAAATTCTTCAAAGTTATTTTTAAAGTTACCTGTGACCATGCGAAAGTGTAATTTGAAGCTCTTAACACCCTCTTCCCACAAGCGTCCCATGTGCGGAGCATTTGGAGGTATGAAATGCCACTCCAGCGTGTGGTGTTGCGGTTGTGTGAGCACGTGGTCACGGGTAATATTGAGGAAGATTCGAAGCTCGTTGCGTAAACTTTGAACGGCTCCGATGAAGTTCCGACCGTTTTCTGAATAGATTTTCGCTGCACAACCTTTCCGAACTGTGAAACGTGCGAATGTGGCTAAGAACGACGTGGTTAATAAATTGGTGGTGTCCTACAGGTGAATAGCTTTGGTCGTAAAACAGACGAAAATGCATGTGTAGCCCTTGGTGTATCGCATCGCTCGACTGGTGCCTAGCTTGAGTTCAAAGGGGCCGGCGAAATCGATGCCTGTCGTTGTAAAACCGCGTGCATATGCTCTCCGATCCATGGGAAGTGCTGCTCACTATTTGGGTCGAATGTCTTTTTTTGTCTAATACACATAACTTGCATTGGTGTCTGTTCGTCTTGATGAAGTTTTTGGCCTTGGGGATCCAATACTGAAGTCTTAGGAGACTGAGCATCAGTTGGTTTCCCAACAATTGTGACAATTGTTGGATAAAAATTGTTAATAAGCGAGCGAACTGACAAATGTAGGGGAGAATGATGGGATGCCTTTCATCCAAATGTAGTTGCGTAGCGAGGGACAACCGGCCTCCTACTCGTAACAATTGATCGGAATGTAAAAAGGGGTTCAGTGATAGGATAGTGCTATTGGAGCGATTGGTTGGGTTTTCTTCAGTGAGCTATACTCCAACGGGTATTGAACTTGCTGAGCAATTAGTATTAGTCGTTGCTTGACGACTTCTATTTCAGACCTTGTAATCGTATGTGTTGTATACCGTGTGTGGGGGTGGGGTTGGGCGTTCTGTCGAAAACGGAGCAAGAAAACATTACTCGTAAAGCGCAAGGGAGTGAAGAAAAACGGGATAGCAGGTCTTCATATTGAGCGAAATAGGCGCAATGGGTTCGGACCGACTTACATTCGTTCCTTGTGTCGTAGTGTATTTGCTCCTTAGGATATGACCACGACGTGCTTTCCTGGCGTAGTAAGATGGTCCCGTCCACCAGAGGGTGTTGTGTAACAGTGATTCCGCTGAACTTCCGCTGCTAGCTAAATCGGATGGGTTGCCGCGGGACTCCACCTGATGCCAGTTTTGAATACCTACGAGTTCACTGATTTTGGAGACTCCATTAGAAACGAAGGTGTTCCATGAAGACAGAGGCTTTTGCAGCCACGCTAGTACAATCGTGGAGTCGGTCCAGCAATGTATTTGCTGGTGTGACACATTTAGTTGTTGAAGTAGGTGTTGCACAACGTCTGCCAATAATATGGCTCCGCAGAGTTCCAACCTGGGTAGAGACACGGTTTGAACTGGTGCTACTCGTGATTTGGCTATAAGTAGGAACGATGAGAGGGATGGGCGTGTCGGCTGCGGACGTATACCGCTGTTGGCTGTCCATTTTCGCATTGAGAAGCCCGCTGACTGGAGGGCTGCGATTAGCTCATCACGTGTTTTTCGAGCGCTTGGGATATCATGGGTCCCTACTAGAGCATCATCGACATACGTATCTTCTCATAGTACTTTGGATGCTAGTGGCCATTTAAATCGTACTTCATCAGAAGGTTGATGCAAGGTGCGGATGGTAAAGTAGGGAGCACAATTTACTCCAAACGTGATGGTTTGTAACTCATAATTGGACACGGGTTGTGAGGGGCAGGGACGAAATAGGATTCACTGAAATTGGGTCTGCGAGGGGTTGATCCAAATTTGGCGATACATTTCCTGTATATCGCCATTGAATACATATCGAAAGGTCCGCCATTTGAGGATCAACTGGGTTAAGTCTGTTTGCAACACCGGGCCGGTGTGCAATAAGCTATTGAGGCTCATTCCATTAGTGGAGGGTTGCGAGGCGTTGAAGACTACTCGCACCTGGTGGTGGTGCTATCTGGTTTAAGGACTGCATGATGTGGTAGGTAATAAAGGTTGGTGGAATAGTCTCTTGCTGGGATTTTCACCTTATGGTGGAGGTTTTGGTATTCTTGAAATACGTTATCATACTGGGCCTTTAGGGTGGGACTCTTGTTGAGTCTTGCTTCATTTCGAAGGAATTGACTGAATGCTATATGTCGGGAAGGACCTAGAGCTGACTTGGGTTCGATGTCTTGTTTGAAGGGTAAGGAAACGATAAAGCGGCTCTTCTTATTTGCCAAAAACGGGCCACTTGCTGCTATGTGGATTCGCGTTGTTTATAGGAGACATTGGTTGTGAGGGAGGCGACCGGCCCCGTTGGCATTGGTCCCGTGAGGATCCATCCGAAAACTGTTTCCTGTGCTAGAAGTGACCGAGCCACCTTCCGGCGGAGTCCGCCTAATATTATACTGGGACGGCGCCGAGTAGGACATCGATTCGTTGAGGGTACGGGGGAGTTCAGTCAGCTAGCTGTCGGTCTTGAAGGTGCGGACAGTTGGATGGGTCGAGCTGTAGGGTGGTCAAATCGCCTGTTAACTGGGCCAATACCATGGCGTTGGCTGGAATGCCAATTTGAAGATTAATAGGGGATGCCAGCACGAAATTGCAGGACTTGGATGCCTTTGCCGATACTACATTTGTTAATCCTGAGATTTCAGCGTTTGCTGATTTCACTGGCAAGTGTAGTTGTCGTTGTAATCGTTCTGTGATGAAAGTTGCCTCGGAGATCCCGAATCAATGAGTGCTCTCGCCACGGATGAGCTACCGTTCTGGACAATGTTTACTATGGCGGCAGTTCGATTTTAAATATTCTACGAATTCTTTTTATACATTTTTTTATGTTGATATTATGAATTTCTTTGAAATGTTACAAAAACTTTGCGATACCAAACATACCTCTTATGTCGATTATATGCGTATTTTCTCTTTTAATGGGATTCCCCGAATTATACATAAAGTAAAGATGTAATTTATTTTGTACGCAATTCAATTTGGTTTTGAGAATTGAAAAGAAAAGTTACTGCGGATGCTTCAAAAGTTATAAGTAAAATAAAGGTAGTGATCGCATAAATTTATTAACCCAATAAATTAAATAATTTTCAAATCCTTGCTTTATTAATTATATTTATAATTGAAACTAAATAATTAAAATTGTTTTATTTATGATTGGTGTTTGGTAGCCCTCACACAATGACATATAAATCACCTGTAATAAATAAGAAGAGGATAGCGATCAGTTTAGATACTAAAATTAAAATTTTAGATCAACTTGCAAAAGGACAAGGTACAACGGCTGCAGGAAAGCATTTTGGCATTCATAAGAACGATTAAGAAAAATGTAACTGTAATTAGAACATCTGAAGAAGATGGAAAATCTTAGAACATCTGTATGTTCTGGAACAAAAATAAGTGCTAAATCAAATTCTACATAAGAGAAGTTGTCAAAGAGAAGATGGAAAATCTTTGGTAATGAAGATACATCACAAATAATAGCAGTAGACGGAATTACTATCAAGCAAACAGTATTAAGAATCTATACAAATATTAATGAAGTTGAGCTTCATCTGAGTCAAAACAACCTAAAATTTCAAGTACAGGTTGGATGACAGGTTTTCTTAAATCTCTCCACAATATAAAAACTAAGGGAGAAACTGCATCTGCAGATGATTTGGCTCCTAAGGAGGTTCTTCAAAAACTTAGAAAAAGAAGTCATGTTGCAAAATCACAGAAAACTGCCGGTGGTTTTAAAGTTGCAAAGGACCGTGTTAGATTGTTCCAATGCTTCAGGAGAACGTATGTTAAAACCTCTGCTAGTAAATCGTTCGATGAAAGGTGTTGATTTTAATAAATTGCCAATTCACTGTATGGTAAACAAAAACGCCTGGGTGACCAGTGCAATCGTTATATAATGCATTCATAAATTTTTCATCCCAAAAGTTAGATGCTACATGAATGCAAAATGTCTAGAATTTAAAGTGCTTTTAATTCTAGACAATGCACCTGGCAATCCGGTCTTGGAGCACCCAAATGTTTAATTTTGTTTTCTGCTACCTAATACTACATCCTTAATACAACCGTTACACCAAGGAATAATTGCTATATTTAAAACGAACTACATAAAACGTTCATTCCAATACGTGCTAGACAAACCAGATCAAAATGAGAATACAACAGTCATTGATGTATGGAAACAATTTTCTATTGTGCAGTTATCGCCCAATAGTGTATTTTTTATTCCTTCTGCTTTGGCTTTAGCGGAAGGTTCGTGGTATCCGTTTTGGGCGTAATGGATCATGTAGTGGCTCCCAAGCATCCTACTAAGGCACGAAGGACTTCACAAGCCTTCCAAACTCTGAATGGATTTTAGGCAAAGTGGAATTTGTTAACCATTTTAGCTGTTTGCAACGCTAGTGTTTACTATTTTTTTTAGTGATAATTAACCATTTTGGCTACTTGCCTTTTGAGCTATAGCTGAATATTTTTGTATTAAATTAACTATTTTTGCTAATTGTCAGGTCAGGTTTTGCTGAATTTTCAACAAATTTAAAAACGAAAATTTTTGTGTGTTCATATTTTTTGTTCCTTTACATTTTTAATGTGCTCTTTGTGAAGCTTTTTCCCTGTTACCGTGTGGTTTTTTATCCTGTTGTTTTTGTCTACCATTTCCTTTTTATAGAGAGGCTTCTGTTTGCCTTTTATTTGTTTATTGGCGACAAAAATACACTCACCATTTTTGTATTGTCTTGGAGTAGTCCTTGTCTGATTTCGTCTTAGATTACGAGTTTCCTGATTGAGTTCAATTTGTGCCCTAATGTTTTCATTAGTTACATTACTATAGTTGCCAATATTTTGAAAATGTATCCTCTGTGACCTATTGCAAAATACGTTATTGGGTTTTTTATGTGTCACTGAGTGGATTGAATTATTATAGCGGTCTACCGCTATATAATGGTCGTAAATTTTTCACCTTCTTCTCCAAACAGCGATAAATCTCTAGTAAGGTGGAATGTAATCTTTCAAACAAACCATTTACATCGCTTCTCTGAGTAGGAGTCTGATAAATCTCGATCCCTAAGTATCTTATAAACTTTGCAACAATTGGGGTCAAAAACCCCTCTCGTTGTCGGTTATTATCATTTTGTTACTGTGAAGTAATGTAACACCTTTGCCAATTTGCTTCGCAGATGAATTCCTGACCTATTTCTAATGTGGAATAGCTTTGCGAATTTTGAAAATTTATCTATACAGCTTCGAAATTTTTCTCCTTGCAGTTCAAAGATATCGACAGGCACTATTTCACAGGGAAATGTAGGTACAGGCGTATATTGAAAATGAGGCTTTACAGGATGCCCGTCATATTTATTCATTATACAAATTTGACAAGCCGCGGTATATCTTCTAATAAAACTGCTCATATATGGGAAGTAGTGTTTTTCAAATATTTGTTCTCTATTTTCACGAGAATTCCTATGAATTCTTTCATGTTCTTCCTCTATTATTTGGCAAACACGATCCTGATTGGCAAAGTCTTCTACCAATCGTTGCGTAATTCGTATACGGTACAAGGAAAAGTGGTTTAGGTAAGTGTTCTGAAGTAATTGCAGGTATTGTTCTGGAATTTTGATTCCATTGAGTCAGGAAGGATTAAGGATACTTTTTAATTATGACATCCAGCTTTGTTTATCGATCCTTTCTATAGAAGCGTAATGGCGGGTATAACCGGGATGTGGGTTCTCATTACAATGCAAATTCTTTCCTAACCTAATTACTATCTGATTCCTATAGACATTTAGTGGGGCCTTAACGTGTGGAATTAAATCACTATTATACTGCTCGGCACTATGCATTGCTGCCGCAGTTGAACCTGTGTCAGCTGCATCGGTCTCGGAATTGGAGCTTCCTTCACTCGCTGATTCAGATTCGGAGCCATTATGTCCTTTAAGTGACAATTGAGCAGGCTCTGAACCATCCAAGTGGTTTAATTCTGTTTTCAGTCGAGGAAGCGCATCAGCAGCTAAATTAGACATGCCAGGTTTGTAAATTAGCTCACAGCTATATTCTTCAATTCTCGCTTTCCAGCGCTTTAGTTGTGCATTGAAATTCCTATTACCTAAAGCATATGTGAGAGGTTGGTGATCTGTATAAATGCGAATTCTCTTTGCCGCATACAAATAGGAACGTAGATTATCTAAGGACCAGACTATTGCCAACATCTCTTTTTCATTTATATCATAATTTTCTTCTGTTTTATTCAAAGAACGTGAGATATAATCGATAGGTTTATCCTTTCCTGGTTCACCTTGCGTTAGAACAGCTCCAATAGCATAATTGGAAGCATCGGTAGTAAGATTAAAGGCCTGTTCGAAATCTGGGAAATCCAAGAGCTCAGAAGATATTAAAGTGAATTTTAAATCATTAACTGCTGAAAGCGCTTCAGTATCTAGAGTTATGAGTACATTTTAGATTGGTTAGCTTTAACTTAGGCATTCTCGCCTCTTCTGAGATTGGTCAGTGGCTTAGCGAGTTTAGCTTAGTCACGAGTAAATTTTCTGTAGTAGGAAGTCATTCCAAGGAATCTTTTCAGATCCTTAAGATTTTCTGGAGATAGGATTTGTTTGATAGCAGCAACCTTTTTTGAATATGTTCTCATGCTCTCCGATGTTATAACATATCCCAGGAATTCAACTTCTGTTTTCAGGAAGTGCGTCCTATCCAACTTTATTTTAAGAATCGCATTTTGTAATTCTGAAGGCAATGTCTCAACGTAATTAAGGTGCTCGTCAATGTCATTACCAAAAACTATGATGTCATCAATATACACATATCAAATGTTGCCTATATGTGGTTTTAGCACATCGTCTATCATTCTTTGGAATATAGCGGGTGCATTTTTCAAACCAAAAGGAAGGCGGAGAAATTCATATTTTCCATTCATCATGGAAAACGCTATTTTCTCCATGTCTGTAGTTTTCATGCGAATTTGGTGAAAACCAGAAGTTAAATCTATGATGGTAAAGTATTTCGCTTTCGCTGACTGAATTAACACGTTTATAGTCAATTACCATTCTATATTGATTCTCCCCGGATGGTTTCGGTTTCTTGGGTAGCACCCTTATTGGAGAGTTGTACGAACTTTTAGATTGTCAAATTATCCCCTCAGATAATAGCCCGCTTACCTGCTTTACTACTTCATCGCTTATGCAAGCTGGGTATGGGCAGCTTTTAGCATAAAAGGGACCACATGTTTTCGTTTTAATTTCAGCCCTAACAGATTGTTTTTACCAATTCCGTTCCACAGAGCACCCCAAACAAACATCGATATTTAAAGAGTAAGTCACCCAACCTTGACTTCACGTCACCAGGAATGTTTTCATTAAGTACAAAATTCACTTCTTTAGATACCTTACTTTTAAGAGGAATTTTCACACCAGGACTTAGAATAAGAAAGTTTTCCTTCTTGTCAATAATTGCTTCTATTTCTCGTAAAATGTCGTCGCCTATTATTCCATCGAATGACTCCAAACCAGGCAACACATATAAAGTTAATGAAGAATCATTACCAAGGGTTTCGAAAAATGTTCCTGTAATTTTTTTATTAATTATTATCTTTCCAGCAGCTGAGCTGACTGAAAAGGGTTTTTGCAGTTTTATTGCAGTTTCAGCTAGAAGTGGGCGAATAAAATTCTTGTTGGCACCGGTGTCAACTAGGAATTTTAACTTTTTTCCACTCCTAGTAATATATTCTAGGTATGGTACATTAGATTCCCGCCTGACATAAAATTTATTTCGTCAAGGCATTCCTGTGGAGTGTCGTACTCTACCGTAGGAGTTTGGGCGGCGTTCAAAGTCTCGTTTGTTTCATTTGCTTCTGCATCCGGCCATGATACAGCCTTTTGAATTTTCTTCTGAGGGTAATTCTCCGATTTCGATCCTCTTTTAAACTTGTTGTTTCCTCCTGGTCGATTCATATAATTCACCCCACGCGACTGTTTAGATGGGTCCACTTCCATTCTTTCCACAGGTTTTTTTTACATCTATTTATTTACCGAATCTTTCTTTGCTAAGAAACTAATAGTAATTTTTCTAAGATTACAAGACTACATTTATTTATCTAGGTAATATCCTAGGCCACTGCATCGAATATTTGGTGTTTCCACAGCATGTAATAAGACATTATTAAATCAGGTAAAAGGTATATGTCCTTTTGAGGCGTCTTGTAGAGGGAAGCTTTCGTAGGTTCCTCGCCAAGCAGTTTGGATTATTCTCCAATTTAAGAGCGTAGATTTTGTAGGTGTTCACTATTTCATTTTCAATCGTGGGTATATTCAGGTCACGGTGGATGTTTATGTTCCTCAAGTACCATGGAGCACCGGTGATCATTCTCAAAATTCTCGATTGGAGGCGTTGGAGTTTCTCCCATATGTCTATATAGGGTTAATGACACTAGTGTAAATTAGTACCTTATATTCTAAGAGAAGGTTTGAATGTCTATATAGTAGCCAGTTCAAGATATGGAGTTTCAATTTGATCTGAGCACACTTTGAATCAATGTGTTTAGTCCATATTAATCGTCTGTCTAAGTGGATACCCAGGAACTTTTTGTCGGAGCGTTGTGGAATGTTTTGACAATTGATGCAAATAGGGAGGCACGTGTCCTTCCTTAAGGTGAATGTTAGGTGTGCACATTTAGATTCGTTTACTTTTATACTCCATTTGTTAAGCCACTTTTCAATAGACAGTAAGTGGGTCTGGTGGGTGTACTGTCTCCATTGCTCTGGTGCATGGTAATCGATCCCCTGCTTAACGCCATTAATGACTCGGGTGTATACGCTCAGGCATATGCGGATGATGTTGGCTGTCTTGTGACAGGTCCATCCCTTATGATTGTCTGCAGAAGGGTGCAGAGAACTCTGGATATGATGACACTTGGTGCAGTGCGAATGGGCTATCGGCTAATCCTGTCAAGACTGGTATTGCCCTCTTTACCAGAAGGAGAAAGCTTGATGGACTTATTCTGCCTACACTAAAAGGAGTCACTATCCAGCTATCCAAGGAAATCAAATATCTTGGAGTCATCCTTGATAACAAACTTCTTTGGAAAACACATGTCGAACTGAAGACATCCAAAGCACTGTCAGTTTTCTGGCAGTGTAAGGGAGTTTTTGGTAAGACATCGGGTCTTTCCCCTAATAAGGTCCTATGGATCTATACAGCTATGGTAAGACCTTTTATCACCTATGCATCGATAGTTTGGATGAGCAGACTCTCTCTTGTAGGGTTCAAAAAATCTCTATCAAAACTACAACGTGCTGTGGCCATATGTTGTACCGGAGCATTTCCGACTACTCCAGGCCCGGCACTTGATGCTTTGGTGAATCTCCCGCCACTAGATGTCTTCATCCGCGGAGAGGCCGTTAAGGCCATCTGCAGAGTGAAACATAGTTGCCACTGGTATGGGGTGTGCTCGATGTTGGACGACGGCGTAGGCACTGACATCGATTCTGCAATCCTGTCTATGCCCCCGGACTCCATGTCGTCAACCGTCATACTAGAAAAGCGGTACAATGTGTTGCTGCCAGAGGCTCGTTCATGGTTAGATCCCGAGAACGAGCACGGCAAACACTGCTGCCGTATTTTCACTGATGGCTCCAGGACTGAAGAAGGTTCAGGTTCTGGTGTCTTCGTGGAATCTTGTGGGACCCGTCGGTTCTTTCCCTTGGTCTGAATGCGTCTGTGTTTCAGGCGGAGGTGTATGCGATACTTGAGGCGATGGACTTTGTTGTGGAAAACAGGTGGAAAGGCAAATCTATTTGTGTCTGCAGTGACAGCCAAGCTGCGCTCATGGCCTTGGATAGTCCGACCACCACTTCCACGATAGTCAGGTCCTGCAAATCCAGGCTAAATTGTGTTGGAAAACATAATAGTCTGACGCTGACTTGGGTCCCGGGACACGCTGGCATTGCGGGTAACGAGACCTCTCCTTGGCCAGGATGGGCTCCGAGGCTGTTTTTATTGGCCCTTAGCCTGTTCTGCCACTCCCTTCCGCTGCCATCAGAGCCACTGCAAACAAGTGCCAGTATCAGACAGTGCGCTGTGCCCAGCCTGTGGAGAGGAAGACGAGACGGCGGACCATTTTCTTTGCGTCTGCCCTGCCTTTGCTCGAATCAGGTTTGGGATTTTTGGCACTGATGTGCTGAGGGGTAACCAACTTGGCTCCTTGGCACCACAGGATCTTCTTCTACTTCTTCGGAGGTCGGGTAGATTTAAAACAGAGTAAAAGGGAACCTTAAGTGCAGTACAATGGATATATACTCTGTCTGAGTGCTGCGCTTATTAGATTGTTCCGACAAAAAAAAAAAAAAAAAAAAAAAAAAGTGGGTCTGTAGCCATTGCGAGGAATCAAGATGGGAGCTGTTTGTACTCAGTATGGCGGTATCATCGGCAAATGTGAATATAGCCGTGTGATCTGAAGTTGGCATGTCAGCTGTAAAAAGCAAATACAGCAGTGGTCTAAGCATACTGCTTTGAGGGACTCCTGCTTTGATATCAAAGTAGTCGGATGTAGAGTCACCTTGGCTTACCATGAATTTTCCGCCTTTAATGTAGGTTTCAAATAGTGTATGAAATTGCTTTGGAACAATTTCTTTAAGTTTATATATAAGCCCTTTGTGCCACACCTTATCAAAGGCTTCCGTAATGTCATGGACTGCAGCAGAGCAGTATTTCTTTTGTTCGAATGCTGAGCATATAACTCTTACTATGCGATGCACTTGCTCTATCGTTCCATGCTTTTCACGGAAGCCGAACTGGTATAGGGGAATCACATTGTTTTTATGTAAATACTGTAAGACCTGCCGATGAACTATATTTTCGAAGATTTTAGATAAGGTGGGCATTAGACTAAGGGGTCTATAGGAACACACCTGTGTAACATCCTTTTCTGGTTTCGGGATCATTATTATTTTCGAAATCTTCCAGCATTGAGGATAGTGCCCAGTGCGTAATATAGCGTTGAATAATGTGGCTAAGTGAGATACATCTATATTGGGTAATTATTTTATCATGTTTGCTGATATCTGATTCATTCCTGGTGCTTTTTTAAGATTTAAATCTTTAATGGTGTTATTTACCCCCTTCCTTGAAGTTTTCAGGCGCTCACTGTTAACACTACTCAGTATTTCACGAGATTGAAATGATATATTGGGGGAATTTGGACAGAAGACATTACTCAGGTGATGTGCGTAGGCAGTGCATTTTTCATCATCGCTTTTAGCACAAGTGCCATTATCTTTACGAAGTGGTGACTTATGTTGGATTGTACCTTTTAACTTCTTAGTAGCACGCCACAATGAATACTCATTGTCGCCATGAGAACTTAAGCTTCCAAAATAGTCTGCAACTGATTTTTGGTGATTCTGCTTCAATATGTTTTTTTGTTTACAGGTGCAACACGCGAGTTCACTCTTCAATTTTGGTGACCGATGATTTTGCCATTCTTTTCTAAGACGTCGCTTGTCTTTAACAAGTTTTTCCACATCACTAGGACGGTACAATAGTGAAGCTTTTTGTGTTACGGGTATGGTGGATAAATATGCGGCTTGCTTTTACACATTTACCAGGTCATTCAAGGTGTTTTCGCTGTCACGATCATTTTTTAGGGAGGCTTTATAGTTAATGTGAGTACTTATAAATTGTTTGTATTTAAGTCAGTCAGTGCATCTAGTGCATCATTTCAGATGAATAAATGTTGGCGAGTGGTCAGACGAAAGATCAAACGAAGTCTCAGCGAGAATGTTTTCCTTTTTTATGTTTTTAAACACACCAAAGTCTATGAGGTCTGGTCTTTTGTTGATATCAGACGGCCAGTAGTTTGACTCCCCGGTTGACATAACCTCTAGACCCAAGGTACTTATGGCATCATAAAGATGTCTAACATTCAGTGAGGCAATACGGGATCCACAGATTGAATGCTTTGCATTCAAGTCACCGGCTACAGTAAACTTCTTTCCGAGTGACTTAAAAAAGCGTTGAAAATCTTGGTGGACAGTAGATGGCGGATATGGAGATATTTTCTTCTAATAGTTTGATGTTAGTTGCTTGCAGGTAGACTTCGCTGACGTCTTCAAGGGCTACACGCCTAATTCTACTACGTATAAGTCTTCCGCTTCCTCCGCGCTGTCTATCGTTTGGATGTTTTGAATCGTAAAATATATATCCTGTAATTCTAAGGTTGGTTTTTGTTGTTAAGTGGTTTTCAGATATTAGCATTATATCTATTTGTTGAGCTGTCAGAAAGACAGCCAGATCTAATTTATGGTTCATAAGACCGTTTGCGTTCCAAAAACATAATTTCAATGATAAATTCATACTTTGGAAAGAATTTTTTGCAGGAGCGACTCTTGCGTTTTCATCATTTGTTGCATCATAGTCATCATACCTTGAATAGATATCATAAATGTGTTAAGAGTTTGCATTAGGTTCTGCTGCTCAGTATTGAATGTGCCACTTGGTGTATCACTTTGTTGTATAGCACATTTGCCAACGTCAGAGTTACTCTCGTGCTGGTGGTTCTCGTGTAAGGGACCAAAAGTAGTTTGTCTTTGTCCTCTGTCATTTTGATGAGTAGCCAGATGACGATTTGAGCATAAACGACTTCTCCACTCGCTTGCGTACACTGAGCAGCCTCTATTACACTAGTTTACACCGAAAATGTACATTTGATGAGAGGTGACTTTTCTTATGTATTTTCATCTGCTGAATTCGAAAATCAAGGTTAAATTTTTTTTCATGGAATAGTTTTTGAGATATTGTAATTTTTGTATTTTTTCGACCTTTTTTCGCGTGACAAATCATATCTCGAGCTAGAAATGTCCGATTGGGTCGTTCTTGGTACCCAATGCAAGGTATTCAGATAACGAACAAACATGTATAATCGGATCTTTGATCGGGAAAGTCACCTCTCATCTCATGAAAAATTTTTATTTTGTAAACTAGTGTTATTTGCCGTATGGTTACCTCCGCAATTACTGCATTTTTCATTATGTGATCTCCCTTCTTTTCACAATCTTTAGATGCATGTATAGCTCCACATATCACACACATATCGTATGCTTTAGTGTGCCCATATTCCTGACAGTTACGGCACTGAAGCGGAACAGTTTTCTTTCTAGGCTCTTCTACAGTAATTTTGCGGTGCATCAGATACTTTAATGTGAAGATGGGGTGAGATTCACCTTTTTGCAATTTAATTTTCTCTGGTTCAAATTCTACCTTAAATAAGGGCTGCGGCACTTAGTTACGATTGCGTATGTTGAAATCGGATTTGACCATATATCCCTCATCATTTAGAGAAGCTGTAATTTCTTTATTGCCAACAGAATGCTCTATGCCTTTGATGAAAACTGTTAACGCTTTGGCAGACTTCATTTGATAAGTATAGTAGTTTATTTTACTTGAGTCGAAATCTTTTATCAGTTTACGAAAATTGCCTTCTTCATAAATTTGAATCTTAGTCTCATATATGGTGCCTTTTAACAGAGGAATAACATGAAATTGTCCACTACCTACAAGGACTTCCAAGCGCCTGGCCACTGGTGGTTGTGAAACATTTTGTCTTGGTGGTGAATTATACTCACCAAAATTCTGTCGTAAATGGTATTGTCTGTTTGTTGGCTAAAAATGGAATTTTCTACGCGGTAGCACTGGTCTGGTGTCTATGCGTGAAAGTTGATTAACAGTCACTGTTATTCTGTTATTAATATAAGGGGTGTGAACCTAGAATGATAAAATAGAAGATTGCGCCATGCGCAGGTCCGCTATTCCTCTCTCCACAAAAACTCAGCACAGCTGATTGGCTGTGCCGTCAGGTAGCACTTTCAAATATTTTGTGATATGAAAAATGCATACAAAAAGGCAATAATTTCTATATTAAAAGATGTTTAATTTTTTTTAAAATTATATATAAGTTAACAAATCCACACACAAAAACTCGTTCCAAAAAATATCACTTAAGAAAAAGTGAATTTGTGTACTGATTTAATATATATAAATATATTAATATCATATAAATATACATATATTTAATAGGTTAGGTTAGGTTGGGAAGGCGTGTGCGCATACAAAGTATCCGCACTTCCACTCGGAGACATATACTCGAATGTCCATTGTGCTTGCCTTAAAAAAAAAATGTCAGGAGGAAGCATACTCGTCCTTACCCTCGGTCTCCATAAACATTGGAAGTTCCATCCCTATTAAACCATTTGGTTTTCCAGATGAAAGTGAGAAGATCCGATAAATCTACCTTCGTTATCTCTGTAAAACTTGTGAAGAAGCGCGACCCCAAACATTGAAGTCGTTTCAACTGTAGTCTCGGACATTGACATAAAAAGTGATGAATCGACTCTGTCCCTTCTTCATCATGGCAACTCCTACATCGCCCGCTCGACGGCATACGCCAATGTTGAAGCATTGGTGCGTTAGCACAATGCCCCGTAATGACCCCCGTAAGCACCCTTACTGCAGGTTTGTTGAGCCCTAAGAGAACCTTCGTTCTCTTCATGTCTAACCTAGGCCATAAGGCCCTTGAAACTTCACAGTCGTCCCGATCAGTCCATAAGTTATTTGTCACTGCAATAGTGATTCATAGTGAATTCATCTACGTTCCTAAACAGTTCGCATATCAGGATTTGTATTGAGGTATCTGCTTCGTTAATGTCCATTTCAGAGGCTGTTCTGGCCATCTCGTCCGCTAATTAATTATTTTCTATATCGCTATGTCCGGGAACCCAGCAAATTGAGACCGACATTTCATTACCAGCTTCGATTTAACTGTATTGGATTCTATTGCCTTAAGCCCCGCCTGACTATCCACAAAGAGAGTGATATTCGAAGGTCGAATTGTACTACTTTGTATCAGTCTGGCTGCAGCCGATATGACTGTCTTGTCTGCAAGCCTTCCGAGAAGACACCCGCCCCCGTCCCACCTTCCATCTTTGAGCCGTCAGTGTAGATGGTAATGTCATAATTACGCGTCACAGAGCCTGACTCCCAGTCTTCCCTGATTGCATAGAGAGTTGGAATTCTAGGGTCAGGGTTGATAATCTTAAGGTAAAGACTCTGATAGCCACTCACCAGGGAGAGGCCAGGGCGATCCTTACAGAGAACTCTTCCAAGAAAACTCACTGCCTCCTCGTGGCGGCCCCGGGCAATGGTATACCAGCAACCACTGGTTGCTAGCCGAAGTGAGCAACGACTCTTTCAGCGATGACCCCGGAGGGGCGGCTGAAGTTGCACCGATGGACAACGATGGACCATCGAGGGACGGACGCGGAGCATCGTTTCACCACCGAGGGACTTCGTAGGATCATCGTTGGACCATAAAAATCCAAGAGTGAATTCAGATAACCAACACCTTCGTCAGCTGCCACATGCCTGGGGCAGCTGTGCGACAAGCGCTTAGCGCTACTAAGGTCGAGACCGGTAAGGCCTTAAGTTTGTGATACCGGACATTTTTTTGGGAATTATGGATATGGGCTGACGATTGTGGCATGCTGTCACTTTAGTACATAAGAGCGAAATCTTATCGAAATGGCTGGCAGCTTAATGCCACAATTGCCTCCGTCCCGTTAGAACCTTGGCAGGTCTCGGAGAACGCTCGATGTCCGACCCCATTAAGTTGGCGGTACAGGCTCGGATGTAACATTCCCGACTAACGCTGATCTGGCTCTGTATGCAAGCTCCCATGAGGACTTGTGTCAACCCTTGCATGGCCTCCCTGCTGCGGCATAGACAACCATGGGATCATGAAGGCGACTGTACTACGGGCAGCGATAACGACTCTGAGCGGGGACCCAATACGCATGAACAAAATAAATAAGGAAAACAACAACAACAATAACGAGGGACCAAAAAAAAGCAGGAGCAGGACCCTTTCAATAGAAGCTCCATACTGCGCCGGACCCCACCTAGTGGTGGGCAAGACCAGCGACTGACGGTGCGGAGAAACTCCCTGGGGGATCCGGGGGAGATGCAAATGCGGGTGGCATCTAAGTTAGACATGCTAGGGAAGATGGCAATCTACCCGCCGCCGGAAGTGAATGCTAAGGGGAAAATGGCTGTGCTAGAGTGACATGTCGATGCACTCATCAGCTACATTGCGGAGCGACATAATGTCCATTCGGACATTAAACGAAAGGCGGCGAAGATCCGCGACATGTGCCTAGAAGTGGCACAAGAACGGGATGCCGATGACATCGTCAACGTTCAACCACCACTACTGCATCGAGCCGACAAGAATATGCAAACCTGCAAAGCGCAGGAGGACAAGGAGGTCCAAGCCAGCGTATCGCCACTGGCAAGGAGCTACGCGGATTCCGTTGCAGTGCCGAAGCGTCCCCGCCAAAACGCAGAAGACGACGGAACCAGCCCGACGAGCCGAGCGGTACCCAAAAGGCAGAAGGCGGATGCGGCAAGGGCGGCCATGCTAGAAGGCCGCCGCAGCTAAAAATACCACCAAGCCAGAAGTGGGTAAACCCGACGCAGTGGTAAAAAAGCCAGAGTGGACGATGGTTCGTGCTCGCCCCCGGGCAAAGCCGAAGACACTCGCTAAAGCGAAGCCGACCAGACCTGATGCAATTGTCATCAAGGGAACGGGAGTGACAACCTATGCGGAGATCTTGCGGAGGATAAGGACGGAGCCGCGGCTTGGGGAATTGGGCGAGAGAGTGAACAAAATAAGGAAAACCGCGAAAGGTGAGCTGCTACTCGAATTAGCCACGACAGCGGACCCGAAGACGGTCACTCTGCGGGAAGCAGTAGCAAATACACTGGGGACTACTGTGGAGGTGCGACAACTCACCCAGGAGACTCTGCTGGAAATAAAGGATTTGGACGAGATCACTACGGTAGAGGAAGTTCACGAAGCGCTGTGCAAACAGCTGAGCACTTTCGAAAAGCTCCCCGTGACCGCGATTAGGTCCCTTCGGAAAGCGTACGGTGGAACGCAACCAGCAACCATCAGTTTGCCCCCTCTGGCAGCCGCAGCGCTACTGGCCGGGAAATGGAGAGTCGGATGGACCTCTTGTCGGGTGCGGGGAAAGGTAGTACCCACACGTTGCTACAAGTGCATGGAGTTTGGGCATATTGCCAAAAAGTGCAGTAGCAAAGAGGACTGGCGGAATCGGTGCTACAGATGCGGCGCCGAAGGCCACAACGCCAACGAGTGTAGCAAAAGCCCAACCTGTGCACTCTGCAAGACCAAAGGCCGCAAGGATACGGAGCACTCGACAGGATGCAGAATATGCCCGTCGTATAAGCAAGCAGTAAAGGAGTCAAAACGCATGGAATGAAGTTACTCCAGCTTAACCTCAATCACTGCGCAGCTGCACAAGACCTACTTGAGCAGACGGTGAGAGAGCACAAGATCGACGCCGCTGTGCTCAGTGAACCATATCGTCGGAAGCACCAAGGAGTCTGGGTCGAGGACAATACTTGCCGAGCTGCAATATGGGTGTGTGGAGTCAAACCATCTCAACTCGCGGACGTCAGGAGGGATGAAAACTACGTCAGGGCAACCATAGGAGGAACCACGGTTTACAGTTGCTACATGGCACCAAGCCTAACTACGGATGAGTTTGAGTCGGCGGTAGATAGACTCGTTCTAGATGCCCACGGCAGGAACCCTGTAGTAATTGCTGGCGATTTCAACGCATGGGCAACTGAATGGGGCTGCGGCCGAACTACGCCAAAGGGTCATATCCTCATGGATGCACTCGCAGCACTTGACGTGATCCTCTTGAATACCGGCGAGATGACTTTTGCCAGAGGAGGTGCCAGTTCTGCGATTGACCTAACCTTCGTAAGTAGCAGGCTGGTGAGGGGTGCAAAATGGCTGGTGAGTGACATATACACCCACAGCGACCACCAAGCTATCATCTGCGAACTGGAGAAGCCCCGGAATCGGCAGCGGATAGATCTGACAATGAAAGGCTGGAGGACAAACAGCCTTGACGAAGACGTCCTAGAAATGATGCTTGAAGGTTTGGTGCTGGAAGGCAGTGCAGAAGAAATGGCGAATCAGCTGGCAAGGAAGGTAGAAAACGCCTGCGACGCGGCAATGCCCAGGAGAGCATATGGTGGGAGGCATAAACCTGTCTACTGGTGGACGGATGCAATAGGCGAGCTCCGTAAAGCATGCCATGCTGCGAGGAGAAGGTATCAACGTTCCATATGGAAACCGGATTCCCAGCAGAAGCACCAGGCCTTCAAGGAAGCCAGAAATGTTCTGAAGAAGGCAATTAAGAAGAGCAAGAGCACCAGATTCGCTGAATTATGCGCACAAGTTGAGGACGACCCATGGGGCATGGCATATAGACTTGTCATGCGAAAATTGCCCTGTTATAGGCAGCCAGCCCCAACCTGCCCAATGTTGCTCAGACGCATAGTGGCACAGCTCTTTCCAGTACAGAACTATGTCCCATACGAGCTCCCTCTGGAGCAAACGGAGGAATCAATACCCAGTGTGACTATAGATGAGGTGTTGCGCGCGGTTGGGAAGTTTGGAGACCAGAAAGCACCCGGCCCAGATGGAATCCCCAACTGAGTGCTCAAGACCGCAGCTGCACTGAACCCAGAGCCACTGAGGAAAATGTACGACGCTTGCCTGAGAGAAGGCATTTTCCCCAAGAGATGGAAGAGGCAACGATTGGTCCTGGTGCTGAAAGCCAACAAACCAACAGAGGACCCTTCAGCGTACCGCCCACTCTGCATGTTAGATACGGCGGGAAAAATTCTAGAGCGGATAAACTGTGACAGGATTGATGAGGCCATTGCAAAATCTGGAGGGCTCTCAAAACGGCAATATGGTTTCCGGAAGGCGAGATCTACCGTGGACGCCATCAACGAACTTGTCCAGACGGCTAAAACAGCGATCCAGGGGAAACGATGGAGGGGTGGAACCAAGAGGTATTGCCTTGTGGTCACCCAAGATGTCAAAAACGCTTTCAACTCAGCTAGCTGGGAGCGCATAGCCAAAGCGTTAGCAGAGTTTGGGGTACCCATCTACCTGAGGCGAATGATTGTCAGCTACTTCAGCGATATGATCCTGCTCTACCAGTCCGAAAAAGGTGTGGAGTCGCACAAGATTATCGGAGGAGTTCCCCAGGGATCGGTGCTTGGACCGTTACTCTGGAATGCTATGTACGACGGCATCCTCCGCGTACAGGTCCCTGATGGTGTCAAAATCATCGGATACGCGGACGACATAGCATTGGTAATCACAGCTAAATACTTGGAGGAAGTGGTAGCAGAGGCCAACCGAACTGTGGCTACCGTCGGAAGATGGCTTGCAAACGTTGGACTTAGCTTGGCTGAACACAAGACCGAGGCAATCCTGGTTTCGAGCCGCAGAGTATTGGAGGTAGTGGAAATAAGAGTTGGTAGATGTGCCATAACCACGATTCCACAACTCAAGTACCTAGGAGTGAGGATAGACGCGCGGCTTACCTTCAAAGAACATCTGCGGCGCGTGGGAGATAAGGCAGCAAACACATGTTCTCTCCTATGTAGAATAATGCCCAACGTGGGAGAACCCAGGCAGCGGACAAGGCGACTCATCACCGGGGTTGTCAAATCCATTATTCTCTATGGAGTGCCAATATGGGCCGAAAACGCGGATGTGAAGGCTTACGTCCGCACCATTGAGGCAGCATACAGGAGAAGTGCACTACGAGTGATCTGCGCATACCGCACCGTATCCACAGATGCCACCTTGGTAATAGCCGGCATGATTCCCGTGAACCTGCTAGCGAAAGAAGCGATGAACCTCTACCACGCCAAAGGGACACACGCGACAAATGTAGAGGAGCTCTTGGAAATTGGAAAGCGGAAGACCCTTCAAGAGTGGCAAGCCCAGTGGAATACTTCTACAAATGGCCGCTGGACAAGAAGGCTGATCCCCAACATTCAGCAATGGGTAAGCAGGTCGCATGGTGAGGTGAATTTCTACGTCACACAATTGCTGACAGGCCACGGAGGTTTTCGGGCATACCTGCACAGATTCCACTTGGAGGAATCTCCCTACTGTGCAAACTGTGGAGGTACAGAGATAGAAGATCCCAAACATGTCTTCTTCTATTGCCCACGTTATGAAAGTGCTAGAGTGGCACTACAAGGAGTATGTGGAGAGCCCGTGGTGCCCGACAACATAGTGCAGCATATGCTCGAGAGCCCGGAGAAATGGGCTGCGGTGTGTGACACCATCGCCGGTATTATGAAAGACCTCCGCCACCAGGAGTGGCGAAGACGAGCAATGGAAAATCGCTAGGAGGGGTCCGCTGACCATACTACCCCCCCCCCCCCCCCGGAGAAGTATTACCTTGCGGCGGTCCCGCGGGGGGAGGCTGCGATGGAGGTGGTTTTAGTGGGTAAGAATCCCACACTACTGGTGCCGTAATGTTACCAGTATCTTTTGAAGATTTCCACCTCCGTTCCAATTATGGAAAAAAAAGAGAGTTGGAATTCTAGCTTTAAAGCCCATAGTAGAAGTCATGTAGTCTGTAGCCGTTTCTAAATCGGCCGTAACTAACCTTTGACCCTTCCGTGTTATTTCGCTCAAAATTGTACAGTGTCCATAGTTGGGAGATTTCCACGTGTTGCAATCCCTCAGTCTGAGAGCACACTTGGCGGCACCGCCCTGAATGAACACTCCTAGCGGTAAGAGGTTAAATAATATGTTTAAGCCTTCTTGAGGCGCGCTGCTTACAGCCCCTGAGATTCCCAGGCTAGCAAGTCTTTGTACTTTTTCAATACGGGTTTGATTACATTTCCTTTCCAACGCCTTCCACCAGAGGCTGGACCCGTAGGTTAAAATTGGTCTTATGATTGTGGTGTACATCCCATACACGATGTACGGTGACAGTCCCCATTTTTTCCCAAAGATCCTTTTACCGGTATAGTATGCAGCGAAACCCTTCTTTCTTCTTTCCTCAATATTCCTTCTCCAATTTAAGTTGGAGTCCAGAACGATACCCAAGTATCTTGCTTCTGAAGAGAGATTCAACGTTAGCCTACCTAACTTCGGCAAAGAGAACTCAGGGTTTTTTGTATTCCTGGTGAACAAAACTAGCTTCGTCTTGGTAGGGTTAACTCCTAAGCCGTTGCGCTCAGCCCATCCGGAAATCTCGCCCAGTGCTGATTCCATGATTTCGCTAATCGTTGACAAGAACTTGCCAGGGATTAGTATGGCAATGTCATCAGCGTTGGATACAATTTTTTTTCTCTTTGCTTTGAAGGTTTCTAAGATCTCATTTACTAATAGAAGCCATAGCAGAGGTGATAGCACTCCCCCCTGCAGCGTACCCCTTGAAGTCCTCCTAACCCGTCCCCATAGTGGCGTTAATAACCCTGCTTACTAGCATTGTGTTAATCCATGTCACTATGAATTCCTTCACTCCGTGATCTCTCAGCGCCTTACAGATCGCCTCTGTATTTACATTGTTGAAGGCCCCCTCAATATCCAGAAAACGTACTAACGTGTCCTTATAGTTCATTGACCTCTCAATGATACCAACCACTCCATGAAGTGCGCTATCCATTGATGTACCCTTACAGTATGCGTGCTGCGCAGTATCCATTGTGCGAATATTGGTAACCCTTCTAATATACAGGTCAATAAGTCTCTCAAGTGTTTTAAGAATAAACGATGAGAGACTTATTGGTCTGTAATCGTAGTCAGTATTGTGATTTATTTTGCATACTTTTGGAATGAAAACCACCCTGACTTCTCTCCAACTTTTTGGCACGTACCCATCCTTGAAACACCTTGTGAAGATATGAACTAGATGGGGAATCACGCCCTGAGAGGAATGTTGCAGCATAGCCGGTATAACCCCATCAGGACCCTCTGACTTGTACGGGTCGAAGGAGCCTATCACCCACGCAGTCTTGTCCTCCCTCACGATATCCGACACGTAGGTCCTTGAAACACGTGCAAGACTTACCGACTGCGTATGGACGATTTGCGAGTCCGTGCAACCTGGAAAGTGCGTTTCCATCAAAACCTCCAAGAACTCCTGACACGAGCCAGTCCATGAGCCATCCCGTCTCTTCACACTGCCGAGAACCGTCGTGGTTCTGGACAGTATTTTCCTGAGTCTCGATGCCTCATTTACCGACTCCAGAGTTCCGCAGATCTGTTGCCAGGACTCCCTTTTTGCAGCCCTAACTTTGCTTTTAGACTCATTAAAACTGACTCTATAATTTTCCCAATGCTCTTCCAGCTGACTGTTTTTGGCCTTGTTGAAGAGTCCTGTTGACTTTTTCCTAAGCAGTCCTAACTCAGCCTTCCACCAAACTGGTTTTGGTTAAGCACGCGGCCTAGTCAAAGGACAAGATAGTTCAAAGGATTGTTTCAGTATTCCCGTAAGACGACCTACCGCCTTATCAATGTTAGCATTCCCTTCGCCAACCTTGACTTTCATCAAAGTAAGTTTTTGGGTTGCCAGTTTTGAGAATTTGGACCAGTCAGTCTTTTTTGGATTCCTAAAAAGCCGTGGGGTCACTACCTCTGAGTAGACTGAGAAGCGTATCCGACTATGATAAGAAAAGGAACAGGCTTCAGATACTCTCCAGTTGTCGACCCTTATGGTATTAGACCCAGTGGCCATAGTGATGTCAATCACTTCCTCCCTAACCCTATTACGAAACGTTGGCTGATTTCCCTTGTTACATAAAGTTAGGCTAGTGGAGAGTATGTAATAAAAAATGGACTCACCCCTACCATTGGTATTAGTGCTGCCCCAGAGCTCATGGTGCCCGTTTGCGTCACAGCCGGCCACTATGCCCAGTCCGCGTGACTCACCGTAGACGATAAGTTGATGGAAGATCTGTGGTGGCGGCCGTTCCTCGTTGTACGGGAAGTATGCGGACGTTAGCAACAAACTAAGTTTGTGCCTATGCTCGCATACCACCGTTGTAAGGTCTCAAGTGCTGTAGGGAGTAAGAAGAAAAATATTAATATCCTTTTTTGCCACTATGCACGTTCTGATCTTACCTTGTGTTTGTGGAATGTTGAGACGATAACCATCCATCCCGAGTGCGCTTACCTTACCTCTGACGAGCCAAGGCTCCTGAACAAGGGCTACGTCCACATCGTCCTCTGCAATGACCTTCATTAAATCGAGCGAGGCTGAGATGGAGTGATACAAATTAATTTGCACCACCTCTAACCTCCCCTCCATTGGTTTTTGACCGGTCACCCGGCACGCGAACCTTAATAGAGCCGAACCCGAATTTAATGAAGTTGTCGCTCCTTAATTTTGATAGCGACGCGGAGTCAACTGCGAGCACTGCATCACTTCCCACTTCATTTTTGCAGGGGGTCACGGAGATCACCCGCCACTCCGCCGAATTCAGAGACTGGTTTTGCCGCCCGATCAGCTTGAGTATGGATTCCTGGTCCGGAACCGGAGGTGGAATCTACACCGAAACAACCGGGCGGATCGGAAGCAGAGAACGAGGCACTACCTCCAACCGAGCGCCAAGCCAGAATGGGTCAAGGCCGCTAATTCCACGCTTTAAGAAGTCCAGAGACTTCTTGTTGATGCAACCTACTACCATAACACCCCTCTGCCAGCCGGACCCGTCAAACTGCAGCTCCCCGCCCTCAGACTCGACCATCTCCGCTATGAGGCGCGCCCCTACTAGCAACCAATTTTTCGGTGTTATCTTCCCATCAGGGTCGACTCTGTCGATGATAGCTTGATGTAGCTCCATCGGTGATTCGAAGGAGGCCGCTGGCTTCGGCTTTTTTGAAACCCTCTGAGCCTGCTCATCAGACCGAACTCTTTTTGGAGTTTTGCTCGATGCCAAACCATGTGGCTCCTTCGAAGAACTCGGCTTTGGCGGCACCTTTACGCGGTCACCTGTGGCCTTGTCCGGCTTGCCATTTTTTCTGGAGGTCGAAGCGTTGTCAATATCAGACTTTGCCCCAGCAATTCCCTGCTCCGTTTTATTGCATGAACTGGCCGCATCGTTATTTTTCTCAAACCTTGGTACGAGCTTTTCGTGCTTTTTAATGAGATCCTTCTCCCATTTTGTAAAGGAAGAAGGATCTTTCGCATTCATTTTACGAAGATAGTAAGCCGAGCGCTTATAGCCATTTCTGGCCTTTTGCTCTTTTGTGAGGTTTACCACCTTCCTTGTCTCCTTCCCCGGCTCAGGAGCATGTGGAGCGGAGGGCTGAGAAGGACTGAGCAATTGCATCTCAACATCCGAGCCTATGTCGTAGACATTGCTGACCTGTGACAACGAGTCGTCATTGGTTGCGTGGTCTATGCGCAAGCCCAGAAGTTGAGATCCTATGCGATCCCCCTCAGCCTCCGCCTCACAGGCCCCTTGCCTACCCAAAGTTGGCTTGGAGACTCTCCCAGTAGCACTAGCAGACATCGCGGCCTGGGGTACCACGGAGATGCCTGAGGGGTTGCTTGATATCGACGCCAGGTGTCCTCCTCGCCAACCACCTACCGCCGGTACTGGGGATCCGACCCCCTGCACCGTAAACTCATCTTTTTTTGTTTCAAACATCAGATCAGAAAAAACACCTCCTCCCCGTGGGGTTTCTTTACAGTCTACCACGCACAAAAGACTCCGAAAACCGACCGCTCCTAACATGGAAAAAACAGACGTCGTTGTGTGCCCCTAACCTGGGAAACAGACGCACATGTGGTAGATCTTTGTTCGTAACTGATCGGTCGGTCTGTCTAAAACACTGGCGGCCCTTCCAGGGGGCAGAATATGGCCATGGATTAAAACAGTCCGACGCATCTTTGCAACTTAAGCACCCACACCACGCCAAGATGCCTACCAAATGGATTTAATAAATATACACATATTTGAATTTCATTTCCCATAATTTTTTCATTTTATATTCCCATTATCGCACGAAAATCCTTACATTTGTGGAGTTTGTGCATCGGATTGCAAGTTGGACACTTCAACACGACCAACACGCGCTTCCACTGTCTTTAGTCTTTCAACAATCGCATTTTTGGAACCTGATAGTTCTGTCATTACATGTCCGTCCATGGTGAGGCGTGTTTTAAGTCAACAAAAGAAAAATAACCCACAATGTGGCAACAATGAGTGGTGCTCAAAAATCGTTACACGAAAAATAAATTAACTCAAAGTATTATTCCAACTACAGGAAACATTTTCTCCAGGGCAGCTATCCAATTACTTAATATGGAGGGTTGGCTTCACACACTTGTAACTTTTTTCACTTATTATATTCTTTAAAATTGTATTAATTTTAGTTCGCCCGAATCCGTTTGAGATTTAATTTGGCTTATCTTTTTACTTGTATATCTCTACAACTAGAGAGACTCGTCAGATTCGTAGTAGTTTTGATTTTTTTTATTTTATAGCAAACTAGAAGGACTCTTAAGTTTCGCAGTTGCCCCTGTTTTTTTTGTGTATTCAACTACGAGGGCGGATTGATATTGAAGCTACCTAGCGGTAGATGGCAGTACAAACACAAAAACTTTTTTTTTTAGAAATTGCGATCTGTCAAACGTCTGCTGTTAAAATTTCACCCAAATTCATCGATTAGTTGATTTGTAGATTTGTTGTAGTCGTTTGAAGTAGCAACTTTTGTGTTTCTTGAAAAATGGAAAAAAGCGAATTTCGTGCAGTGATTAAACACTATTATTTGAAAGGGAAAGCGGCGAAAGAGACAAAAGAAAAGCTCGATAAACATTACGGTGAGTCTGCTCCGTCAGATTACATGGTAAAATATTGGCTTGCTGAATTTAAACGTGGCCGAACAAGCACTGCAACAATGCCATCAACAGGAAGGCCAAAAGAGGTGGTTACTGAAGAAAATATCAAGAAAATCCTCGATATCGTTATGAATGATCGCCGAGTCAAGTTGCGTGATATTGTTGAAATGATAAACATATCATATGAACATGTGTTCAACATTTTGCATGAACATTTGCATATGAAAAAGCTATCGGCAAGATGGGTGCCGCGTTTGCTCAGTGTCGATCAAAAACGAGTTCGACAGACCACTTCACAGCGGTGTTTGGACATGATAAAGTGTAATCCTGTTGATTTTTGGCGTCGATTAATAACTGTTGATGAAACGTGGGTCCAGCACTACACACCTGAAACCAAAAATCAATCTTGAGAAAGGATCCACAATCACAGGAAAGTTTTATCGTTCATTATTGGATCAATTGATTGATGCAATCAAGGAAAAACGACCACATTTAAAGAAGAAAAAAATGCTCTTTCTTCAAGACAACGCACCGGTTCACACAGCATTAGATACGATGCTAAAATTACGTGAAATACACTTCGAATTGGTTAATCATCCACCTTATAGCTCCTACCGACTTTTTCCTGATTCCAAACTTGAAAAAATGGCTCGCAGGAAAAAGATTCATCTCAAACGAAGAAGTGATTACCGAAACTAACGCGTATTTTGAGGGGTTCCCGAAATCGTATTATTCAGATGGTATAAAAAAGTTGGAATATCGTCTTACTAACTGTCTCGAAGTAAAAGGAGACTGTGTTGACAAATAAATGGTTTTTGAAAAAAAAATGTTTTTTTCCTACTTAGGTAGGAAATCGATCCGCCCCCGTAGAGGGACCCATAGGTTTCGCAGGTGTTTTGATTTTCATACTTGTTATAACTTTTATTTATGTTTTCTTAAAAAAAAGTCCCTGCTCGAACGCCAGTCAAAGGATTCCGGATTCGATCCTGCAAAAAAAATTTTTTTGAGAACCTCAGCTGGCACTAATAACACTAGACTAAAGCTTTTAAACGTTATAACAAGTTATATTTTGTGGTGCGTTCCGCTGCACTGCCAAATTAAATCTAAAACTAAAATACAATCCAAACTTAAACCTAAGCTCGGCGCAGTGCCGTGGACCCTCAAGATCTTCCCATGTTGTACCCGTAGCTTGTTTCCATCTTGCAGAAATGTTAGCGGTAGGAACTTATCCGCAGCACGCATGTGCGGTAGCAGACATTTCGTATAAGTCAAATTGAGATAGATTTCACAAATGGATTTCACAATGTGGCGTTATTAATAAAGTGGAGGGAACTGCGGCGTGTTAACTTATATATATATATATATATATATATATATATATATATATATATATATATATATATATATATATATATATATATATATATATATATATATATATATATATATATATATATATATATATATATATATATATATATATATATATATATATATATATATATATATATATATATATATATATATATATATATATATATATATATATATATATATATATATATATATATATATATATATATATATATATATATATATATATATATATATATATATATATATATATATATATATATATATATATATATATATATATATATATATATATATATATATATATATATATATATATATATATATATATATATATATATATATATATATATATATATATATATATATATATATATATATATATATATATATATATATATATATATATATATATATATATATATATATATATATATATATATATATATATATATATATATACGAGGTGTGATCAAAAAATAAAGTATTTATTTATTCATCAACAACTATCTTGTCCCCTTCAAAGTAATTCCCCTCAGATATAATACACTTATGCCAGCGTTTTTTTCCAATCCTCGAAACACTTCTGAAACGCTCTTTTTGGTATCGCCAACAGCTCCTGTTTCGATTTTTCTTTTATCTCCTCAATCGTAGCAAGTAGCGTAGAGTTGTGAACAAAATCATGGATGATATTGACAAAAAGAAGTACTGCGTGGCTGTATTCCTGGACATTACGAAAGCGTTTGACAGAGTGTGGCACAAAGGATTTCTGAATAAACTAAATAATATTCTACCTTTAAACTATTATTACTTGCTAAGCAGTTATATCACCAACAGATACTTTTACATTAAATATGACGATGAATACTCTGAGATCCTAACAATGACAGTGGGAGTGCCTCAAGGCAGTGTGCTGGATCTACTCCTATACCTAATATACACTGCAGACATTCCAACCCCAAAGACACAAGGAACCATGATTGCAACATTCGCGGATGACACGGTCCTCTTAGCATCCAATCAAGACGAAAAAGCAGCGACAGACATACTTCAACAAATAATTAAAAATATAAATTCGTGGTTCGAGAAATGGGGAATAAGAGTTAACAAATAGAAAACTGTCCAAGTTGTATATACGAATAGAAACTCTGTTAAACACCAACTCACAATAAAAGACGAAATTATAAAAATTTGCCCCAGCACAAAATACCTTGGCATAGCAATCGACACAAAACTTACATGGAGACAACATATATTAAATAAACCAAATGAAATAAAAAGTAGATTCAAACTAGGACTAGTTCAAAGTTATCACTGTATAATAAAAGAATGATATACACATCAATGATAACACCCATCTGGAAATATGGGATCGATGTATGGGGGACAGGAAGCAAAACGAATATACAACTGATTCAAAGAACACAATGCAAAATACGACGGACAATAACAAAAGCCGACTGGTATATAAGAAATGAAGACATACACCACGATCTCAACATTGACTGGGTGGAAGACACTATTCAAAAATGTAGCAGCAAATACACAGAGCGCCTTAAAATTCATCAAAACCGATAAGTGCGCCAATTGCCGGCAATGGAAAAAACAAAAAGAAGACTCAAACGAATTGGACCCACAGAACTTCCACATAGAATATTTAAACGACATTTTTCGTATATAAATTAATTATATATAATTAAATTAAATTATGTTCTGTGGTAATGACTAAAGAACATATTACGGTCCATAGTAGCATTTAAAAATTACTTATTGTTCATGAACAGAATGTAATTAAAAATGGGGCAAAACGCTTTCCTTTCATCGGTGTCCTCAGTTTTGGAAAGAGGAAAAAGTCAGCGGGGGCCAAGTCCGGTGAATACGGTGGTTGAGGAATGATAACGGTTTTGTTTTTGGCCAAAAACAGCTCCTGAGCGATGTCCATGCGACGTTGTTTTTGCTCAAAATTTAGCAATTTTGGAACAATCTTCCACATCCGTAAAAATTCCTTGGCATGAGCCGAACGATATGCAACATCATCAGCAACCTCTCTGATAGTGATTCGACGATTATCCAAAATCATTTTCTTCACTGCGTCAATGTTTTCATCGGTTGTTGACGTGGTCGGGCGACCAGGATGAGCATCGTCATTGACATCTTCTCGGCCTTCTTTAAACCGGTTATAAAACAATTGAACTTGTGTTCTGCTCATAGTAGACTCGCCAAAGGCCACAGTCAACATTTAAAATGTCCTTGCGCATTTAATTTCATTTTTTACACAAAACTGAATACAGTTTCTTTGATCCATTTTTTCGAATAGTACATGTTGCCAACGTATATAACAGACATGTGTACCAACATAAAAAAAAATGCGAACATCGAACATACGTAACTCACGAAAAGATGAAAATAAAGGTTATTTTTTGATCCCACCTCGTATATATATATACTCGTATATATATATATATATATATATATATATATATATATATATATATATATATAGATATATATATATATATATATATATATATATATATATATATATATATATATATATATATATACATATCCCCCATGAAAGGGACAATTACCTGCCTACACTACAGTGACTCATCTGACTTTGCAGATGCTCTCTGGTAAGGTCACCCATGTCAGAAAGGCAGTTTTTTGATGAGCAGTAACTAAGAATTGTTCCCCATTAATCCAGGGTATCGTGCCCATTGGACTATGTTTGCTGCCAAGGGGTATACCGGTTGTACTATAACGGCGCACTGCTGAAGCCGGACCGAATCAGGCTTAAATTATGGCCTTAGTATGGAAACGGGCTCTTCGATGGCCGACCTTTCCCAGTCCCGTTTGAAAAAAAATTTGTATGGAGAATTTTAATGGAAAAAAACAAACAAATACGAATGGGCGGGACTATGCCGCACAGATGCTGCCAATGAAGCAGAACCGCAGTACATAGACGACATACCTAGTTCCAACACCGGTCGTAAGGGAACACCACCTAGATCGGAACAAGCTGGTGTTACAGGCAAATGAAAAACTCCGCTTTTCAAAAAATTATCTATCGCAGCAGCCCCACCTCCCAGGCCAGGAATGAACCCAGCACCAGTTGAGGAAGACTGCACTTGAGTGGAACCACGGCAAACCCATCAAAACCCCCTCACTCAGGGAAACCCACTGAGAGGAGGGAGAAGGATGGGAATGGAGAAATAGCAAAAAGGCCAGAGGCAAATAAGAGACGCTTTGCCGAACTGCGATCCCTAGGAGAGCCAGGCGGTTTAGATGATATTATATCGGAAGTTGCGAAAGGTTGGTCATCACTACTGGATTTCGAATTGATACACTTCAAAAAAGGAATGTTGCTGATCGACTGCTCCGACGAGAATACCTCGACATGGATGCAACAAATAATTCCAAAACTGCCATGGAACGGAGCTCAACTCTGAGCATGGATCGGATCACAACATCCAAATATCCACAGCATCATTGTGTTGCTTCCGAAGGCTCAGGAAAAGACCACGAGAGCTTCTGAACCTCATCAGGGTGCAAAAGCAGGGCGTGAATACCTAGCTCTGCTGGCTTGTCAACAGCCGTAATGAGGGGATAGACGATGATTCCATCGAAGATATAAGAACCAATAGAGGGCTGCTCAATTTCCGGTTCGGGAAGGGGCATGTCCACATTGCCTAGAAAGCCGCATCACCCTAAGCGACAAGAACGAGTGCCGAGGCACAAAAGAGTGATGACCAGGACATGGATACTGACGCTGGTCCCATAACGGAAATCTGACTTCATAGGAGCTGCCATGCTGAACATGGAAGGAGGAGGCGTGCAACCATTGCTAGAGGAAGAAGATTTGCAGCAGTGATTAGGCAGTAACCCAATCCCCGAATCTCCTTTGTAATAATGGAAGATGTCCATATCAGCTAGGTACAGGTGAATCTCCACCATGCCAAAGCACTCTCGGCTGCCATCGCACGGAAGTTCACTCAAGAGAACGTTGGGGCGACGCTGATACAGGAACCCTGGCACTATCGGGGGCAGGTAAGAGGACTAACATAACAAAGTACTAAAGTAAATTGGGATCCCAGGTCTGAGAAACCTCGTGCGTGCATAATGGTGAACAACTCCAAAAACAATCTTTGTAATTCAGAATTTATGAGTCGAAACTTGGCTACCATCCAGACATCCACCTACATCGGTGGTAATCAAAAATGGATTGTGCTAGCATCTGCAGGGGACTCCAACGTCAATCCACCCTGCAAAGTACAAGGACTGGTGCAATACAGCAAGGAGAACGCACAGCCTCTATTAATTGGGTGCGACGCCAATGCACATAACACCGAATGGGGAAGCAGTTACACGAACACGAGCACCGATTAGAGTTTATTATAAGTAATGACCTAGAATTTTACAATGTGGGAAATACCACTACATTTGTCACCAGGACTATGCAGGAGGTCTTAGACCTCACGATAGGGAATCTAAGTATGGGTAACTTGATCAGCAACTGGAGAGTATGAACGGAGCCATCTTTTTCTGATCTCAGTATAATAGAGTACTCTCAAAGGAAAACCCCCTGAGAAGGTGCTTAGGAAAAGCCCTAGAAATACAGACTGCAACTAGTATATGAATGACCTATCTGATAACCTAGGCCATTTCAATTTTAGGGCAAAGACGAATCAATCGCAAAAGATTGAAAGCGTCGTAGGGAAGATAGATAAGCTAATATTAGAGGCTCTTCAAGATAATTGCAAAGATAGCTCTAGCAACAGGGGGAAGAAAACACCTTGCTGGAATAACACATTGACACAGATAAGATCCAACGTGCGTACCCTCTACAATAGAGCAAATCGCACCGGTAACTGGCAAGATCTTCCTAGACCATTAACCAAGCATAATATTTTGATTAGGAAAACTAAAAGAGATAACTTCAGTAACTTATGTGAAGATACTTCATCCACATCGATAGCCGCCAGTTCCGCGAATTCTAAAACAGACCGTAAGATGGCACTGAAGCTAAGGGATGGTACACTGAACGACTAACAGAGGGTGGAACTTCTTTTAAAAACACACTTTTCAGACGCAACAGCCGTCGAAGAAAGACTTCCCTCAAAAAGGTTTCACACAAGTATGGAAGATTGGAGACTTCCTACAAAGATAATAACACCACAGCAAGTACAATGGGCTGTAGCACTTTTGACCCCTACAAGACACAAAGGGCGGATAGCCAGCCCTTTTACAGATAGGAATAAAGGTAGTGGCTCCGCACATGTTAAAGTTATTCAGGATAAGCTTGGCGACAATCTGCAGGAAAGCTCTAGTTACGTTTATACCGAAGGTTGAAAAGAAGAATTTCACTTCTCCAAAATCTTTTAGACCCATAAGTCTAACCTCCTTTGTACTCAAAACAATCGAGAAAATTATGGACAATTATTTAAGAACATCACCTCTAAATCGATATCAAAATACATACAGAACAGGAAGGTCCACGGAGTCGGCCGTGTATCAGCTAACTGATATCATTAGAGACGCAGTAGAGAATCAAGAAATAGTCATCTGTGTTTTTCGTGACATTGAAGCAGCCCTCGATAATACCTCGCAACAGGCGATTGGAACAGCACTCTCCAGGAAAAATACAGAGACGCCACGATAATAATAGAGCCTAATGCGGGCGATACCGCAATAGAGGTGCTCTGCACAAACTAGTTCCCACAGGGAGGAGTATTTTCCCCACTCACCTAGTGATAGATGAACTATTTGATTTGCTACAGCACAACGGCATCATCTGCCAATGATATGCCGACGACATTGTAATAATAGCAAGATGTAAATTTGAAAGCACTCTGTGTGACATAATACAGAGAAGACTCTTTATTATTCAAGAATGGTGCACTTCAGTGTGACTGAACATTCACCCCACAAAAACAACCATTGTACCGTTCAATGGAAGAAGAAATTGCCGTATCCAGTCAAACTCCAAAATGTGTTCATGAGTTTGTCAAGGGAGGTTAAATATCTAGGAATAATATTAGATACCAAGCTTCTCTGGAAAGCACATGCCGATTTTGTAACAAGTAAGGCAATTAGAACATTAATGGTGTGTAGAAGTTTACTAGGAATACATGGGGTTACAATCCTTACATTCTGAAATGGATGTACACCATGATAGTGAGGCCAGTTCTAACATATGGAGCAGTGGCATGGGCCCAAAGAACCAAGTTGCTCACCATGAAGAAAACTTTGAACAAAGTACAACGACTAGCATGTATATGTATCACCGGATATGTGAAAACGTCTCCCACAGCAGGAATGGAAACACTTAGATAGTATTATTATTGTGTGTAGGGGATTTAAAGCACCGCTACCTTTCGATCTATTTTGCCCCCCCCATCAGAGTTTCAAAGTACATCTTTGAGTCCTATCCTCTGGATAAACGTGATGACAAGTTTTGGCTCCAGAGGTTTCACATCACTGGCAGAGCCCTGGAAGATTCCCAAGTATTTCCTGCGGGTGTGCATGAGAACCGGACATTATGTCAACACATGCAAAGACGTCTCCTCTTCCTCCATACAGAATCTGCAGGAGCCTTCCGAGGTGACCCCCATCCTCACCATATGTGAGTTCAGTTTACAGTCCAGTCATCCTAAGATTATTCTTAGAGAGATTGATGAGTGATTCGAGGTGGTATGTCCCTAGGGGACTCTTCGATATCCGTACGCCTGGTGTGTTAACCTAATGTTTGTGGTAAAGGGTGTTGCAGCCCCCTTCCTTGCAATCTCGTTCCCTTTTATGCCAGCATGTCCTGGAACCCATAGAATGGTAACTTTGTTGCGTGAGCCAAGAGCATTAAGTTTTTTGATGCACTCCCTTACCAGTTTCGAATTTACCTGATAAAAGGTAAGTGCCCTAATGGCCGCTTGGCTATCCGATAGAATGGCAATTTTCTTGCGCTCGTAACCTTTTTCAATGTTGAAATGTGCACATCTCTCAATAGCGTGGATTTCCGTCTGGAAGATGCTAGTATATTTGCCTAGGGATTCATAGTATTTGTATCTAGGTCCAAATACCCCACACCATGTGATCGTGGACTGATCTAACCTGTAGGTTTCGCTGAGACCTCTCCATGCGTTTTTGTAGCTCCACTCTGTTTTAAACAGCTTAGTGAAACTGTAGCGCGTGTTTGTAAAGTCCTTCGGTATACAGATGTCTGGAATGTCCTTCGATAATGTTTCGACCATCTGAATCTCGATGAGAATTTCAGGACCGTTTATTGCTCTCATCATTCTATACAGAGCCCTCTTCTCTTGTGTTTCCACAAATATGTGCAGGGGTGTAAGTTCCAGTATGACGTTCAGGGCGGCTGTACGACAGGTTCTCATAGCCCTGCACTTTAGCTTGTGCTTGCGCAAAGTTTAGTTGTTATGCTTTGTTAGCCACAGAACCGCTCCGTAAGTGATCAGTGGGCGTACTATCATGATGTACATCCATCGCAGGATCTTGGGATTGCATCCCCAGTTTTTACCCGTGATTGATTTGCATATCATGAGATATCTTTTCGCTTTACTGATTGTCTCATTGATGTTTTCTCCATAATAGTTTTCTATCTAGTATGATACCTAGAAATTTTATTTCAGATTGCACATTGATCTCCACTCCATTTAGTTTAATGGGTTTAAGGTTTTTGAGTTTATATTTCCTCGTGAAAGGGACAACAGTAGTTTTTATGGGGTCCCATCCTGCTGCACCAATCACCTGTAATTCTTAAACCACATTGGAGTAGTTCCCATTGTGTACTCTCGGATTTTCCTCTGCATGTAATATCGATGTCGCCAGCGTATCCCTGAAAGCATAACCCCATGTTTGTTAATTCCCAGAGAAGTTCGTCCACCACAGCAGGGGATATAGTACTCCACCATGCGGTCATTCTCGAACTTATTAACCACTGTGGTTGTTGAGGTGAGGGATACTTCGGCTGTTCTCAGCATTTGTTCTATCCAAAGATAGGGTAGAGTCTACCCCCTTACAAAGAAGAGCCCTACTCACTGCCTTGTGTGAGGTGTTGTCAAAGGCTCCTTCAATGTCCAAAAAGGCCATTAATACAACCTCCTTGTCCTCGAGGGCTTGCTAGAGTGTTTCCGTCAGCTGATACAGAGCAGTTTCAGTAGATCTACCTACCCTATATGCATGTTGGTTCGGATGGAGGGGTGTATACGCCGGAATCTGTGTTCGGATGAAGTTGTCACAGACCTTTTCAATTGTTTTCAAGATGATTGAGGTTAGGCAAATTGGCCTGAAGGATTTCGGATGAAGTGGATCCTTCTTCCCAGCCTTCGGGATGAAAACTACCTTGGCCCTCCTCCATTGTACTGGTATATAGCCCAGAGCCAGACTACTGCTAATAATTTTTAGTAGTGGTTGGAAGATGAGATCCAACCCCTTTTGCAGCACGACTTGAAAGACACCATCCACCCCTGGTGACTTAAATGGTTTCAAAGTGTGGATGGCCAATTTTAGTCGGTCACCAGTGCATATATATTTTGCTATAGCCCAGTCCTCATTTCTGAGTCTGTGTACTGTGCCAGCATTACCCCTTTCTTCATTGCATACAAAGGACCCTGGGAAGTGACTTTACAGAAGAAGCATAGCTTTTTCTTCCTCATTTATAGTATAACTACCATCCTCCCTCCTAAGAGTGAGTGATGAGATAGTGTGTCCCTTTGCTAGAGCTTTTTGCAGCCGGCTTACTTCCGGAGTTTCAATGATACCTTCACATTATTTCCTGAATCTTATACGTTTGGCACTTCTAATTTTCTTGTTGTAGTTAGTGAGAGCCACCGTATATTCCTCCCATTTACGTATGCTTTTAGCCCGGTTGAATATTCTACGTACATTTACCATAAGATTTGAAAGCTTGTCACTCCACCAGGACGAGTCCTTGGTGGATTTATCTTTATTCGTAGGGCAGCTAGCTTCATATGAGTTTATTATGTTTTTATTTAGCTTCTCAACTGCTATTTCAAGTTCGAGAGAGTTCCTTATAAACTTCCCCAGATTTACCTGGTTGACATTGTACATAAGGTTCCTAGAAAAGGACTCCCAGTTTGTGTTCCTGGGAGTTCTTGTGTTAATGACTATGGTTTGATGGGCCCCAATATCGAACATAATAATTCGGTGATCAGACATTGAAGGCTCATCAGACCCAGTCCAGTTTTTGACTAACCCCTTCAAAGAAGAGTTGCCCATTATGGGTGTATTGCCACATTAAAGATTTCTAATTTGCTACTGGGTATAAATTCAAATAGGCACTCATCTCTGGTGGCCACCACTTCCTTCGTACTTCCATTGATGGATACGGGTACGTGAAGAGCGACTAAGCCTCTGGAGAGGTATTCTGAAAGACATCAAGTTATAGGTATTTCGTAGGATAATACAAGCACTAGGGCAAGTGGATCGAACATCATACATTACCCGTATGTCTTTGCCTGTCAGGCCCTTGACCTGACCCCTGTGCACACAGGGTTCCTTAACCAGCACCAGCTCAAGTTGTTGTTTAATGAAGCCTCGACCAGTACACCATCCCTGATATCGGTGTCTGTTTTTATTCCGAAAACTGCACATGTCAATGATTCCGCCGATGGTTCAGACGTCCCAAATTTTCCGCTCACAATTCAAGCAAGTGAAGTGTTTTGGATAATCGGGCCATTATTCATCATCTTTATATGACCAGGTGCCAAATTCGGCACCCAGCAAGACGTCAATTTTGTCTTGCTTGCAAAATTTCATATCTGCCAACTGTATGTTGGCCGGGATTTTCCATTTTGAAGTATCACATAACAGCGAATTGGGAAGCAGTGACACGAACACGAGGGGTGAGTACCTATTAGAGTTTATTATAAGTAATGACCTAGAAATTTACAAGGTGGGAAATATCCCTACATTTGTCACAAGGACAAGGCAGGAGGTCTTAGACCTAACGATTGGGAACCTAAATATGGGCAACCTGATCAGAAACTGGACAGTATCAACGGAGCCTTTCTCAAAGGAAAACCCCCTGAGAAGGTGCTTCGGAAAAACCCTAGAAATACAGACTGCAACAAGTACATGAATGACCTATCTGATAACCTAGGCCATTTCAATTTTAGGGCAAAGACGAATCAATCGCAAAAGATTGAAAGCCTCGTAGGAAAGATAGACAAGGTAATATTAGAGGCACTTCAAGCTAATTTCAGGGATAGCTCTAGCAACAGGGGGAAGAAAACACCTTGGTAGAATAACACACTGGCACATTTAAGATCCAACTTGCGTACCATCTACAATAGAGCAAAACGCACCGGTGACTGACAAGATCATGTTAGAGCGTAAACCAAGTGTAATATTGAGATTAGGAAAGCTAAAAGAGATAGCTTCAGGAACTTCTGGGAAGTTATTTCATCCACATCGACAGTCGCCAGGCTACACAAGATACTGGCGAAGGCTACAACAGAATGGAGGATGGTACTGAAGCTAACGGATGGTAGCTATACACTGAACGACAAACAAAGGGTGGAACCTCAAAAAGGTTTCACACAAGTATGGAAGACTCGAGACTTCCTACAAAGATAATAACACCACAGCAAGTACATTGGGCTGTAGGAACTTTTGACAATACACCAGGCGCAGATGGCATAGTGCCCGCCCTTTTACAGAAAGGAATAAAGGTACTGGCTCCGCACATGGTAACGTCATTCAGAATAAGCTTGGCGACAGGGTATATTCCAGCATTCTGGAGGAAAGCTCTAGTTACGTTTATACCGAAGGCTGGAAAGTAGAATTTCACTTCTCCAAAATCGTTTAGACCCATAAGTCTAACCTCCTTTGTACTCAAAACAATGGAGAAAATGATGGACAATTATTTAATAACATACACCCTAGTCACATCACCTCTAAATAGATATCAATATGCGTACAGAGGAGGAAGGTCCACGGAGACCGCCGTGTTTTAGCTAACTGATATGATTTCGCAGTAGCGAAACAAGAAATGGTCATCTGTGCTTTCCTTGACATTGAAGGAGCCTTCGATAACACCTCACATCAGGCAATTGGAAGAGCACTCCGCCGGAAAAATACGGGGACAGCCATAAGCCGCTGGGTGAGTTCTATGCTTCAAACGATAATAATAGAGACTAATGCGGGCGATACCGCAATAGAAGTGCTCTGCACAAAAGGGTGCCCGCAGGGAGGAGTACTTTCCCCACTCATGTGGAGCCTAATGGTAGATGAACTACTTGATCTGCTGTAGCACAACGGCATCACCTGTCAGGGATATGCCGACGTCATTGTAATAATAGCAAGAGCTAAATTTGAAAGCACTCTTTGTGACATAATACAGAGAGGACTCTTTATTATTCTGATGCACTTCAGTGGGACTGAACATAAACCCCACAAAAACAGCCATTGTACCGTTCACTCGGAAAAAGAAGTTGCCGCATATAAATCCAATAAAACTCCGAAATGTGGAGATTAGTTTGTCAAGGGAGGTTAAATATATGGGAATAATACTAGATTCCAAACTTCTCTGGAAAGCACATGCGGATTTTGTAACAAGTAAGGCAATCAGAGCATTAATGGTGTGTAGAAGTTTAGTTGCAAACCTTCCGAGATGGATGTACACCATGATAGTTAGGCCGGTTCTAACATATGAAGCAGCGACATGGGCTCAAAGAACCAAATTGTTCACCATGAAGAATACTTTGAACAAGGTACAACGATTAGCATGCATATGTGTTACTGGAGCTATGAAAACGGGTCCCACAGCAGCAATGGAAACACTTTTAGATCTTACTCCGCTACATATTATAGTAGAAATGGCTGCAAAAAGAAACCTATTAAGAATCGTCAAGGAAGGTGCTGGCCGCGATAAAATTTATAGTAATAAACAACGAGACAGCATCGTATCTACTATACCCCTCGCGGACCTACGTAGAGAGGAGATGAAGAAAATGTATAACTTTGAGAAACGCTTCACATCTGTGCTTGGGAACAAGAAGGAATGAAAACCTGAATCACTTCAAGATATCCTAAAAGAACATACCATCAAGTGGTTCACAGATGGTTCAAAAACAGAAGAAGGGATTGGAGCCGGCATATTTGGGCCGAGGTTCACTTTGGTAAATTTATTATGTAGCATTAAATGTGAATCTGGTAGGGGTGTAATAGTGGAGTGTATTTTGATTGTTGTTGGCGAGTGGTCTGTGTATAGATAATAGACCTTTGAATATCTCAAAATCGATCAGATCTGGTGTTTTCGGCCTGTCTGAGGGCCAGTATGTTGGTTGATTTGAAGATACTACGTCCAGGCCAAGTTTACTGACAACCGACCATAGTTTTGTGTCTTTGGTTGTGATCAGGCGGGAACCGCAGTATATGTGTTTCGCATTGGAGTTCTAGGCAACTATGAATTTAGTCCCGAGAGATACAAAATAGTCGTTGTATTGCTGTTCTGTTATACTGAACCGCGGCGGACAATAAATCGCTGTGACTGATAAATTAAAGATGTACTCTTCAATGCATATTGACAGTGCATGCAAATTGTCTCTACTGAAGCTGGTTAGTGAATGGTGTTTTATTCTGATTTTTATTAGTATTGCGGTACCTCCACAGGCTTTGCCTTGAGGATTGTTTGTGGTATACAGTTTGTAGTGCGGGATTTTAAAACTAATTTTTTCTGTGAAATGTGTTTCTGAAATAAACATAATGTCTATTTGATGGATGTTTAGGAAGTGAATTAATTCTAATCGGTGTTGGCTTAAGCCGTTTGCGTTCCAATGGCAAAGTTTGATCGAGCTCATGGTTTAGATAAAAGGGTTTGTAGTAGAAGGGATTCTGTATCGAGGAATGAACTGGTTCATGGTTTGGACAAGTGATTTGCGTGAGTCCTTTACTGAATTTGGTTGGTCGGTGTGGGCTTGGATATTTGAGGCTTCGAGCTGGGTGGTATTTTTACTATAATTGCATATGATGCCAGTTGAGGCTGCAATGGTCGTGCAGAATGGGTTGTAGTTGGAAATAGTGATCGCTCAGTGTAAGCTGAAGTCTTTTGGTTGCGGTTTTGACCTATGGAATATTTTTGTTTCACGGTGCTGTACACAGCGCAACCTCTATAATTGGCAGTGTGGTTTCCACCGCAATTGCTGCATTTCTTCACCGATATATACATTTTATTAGATGGACACTTGGATGAAGTGTGTAAATTTCCGCAGATGACATTAGCACTACGTAGAGTGCAGTATGATTTAGTGTGCCCAAATTCTTAGCAATTTTTGCACTGAACAGGGCCTTTGCGTTCATGAGGTTCTTCTACCGTTATTTTTCGGTGCGTTAGGTAGCGCATGTTGTAAATGGGATAAGTTTCTCCATTTTTGAGTTTTTTTTAGCTCTGATTCTAATTCGATCCGAGGTACATTATTCCGGTTTTTTATGTTGAATACCGATTTAGTGTTATAACCAACTTCATTTAGTGCCTCTTTGATTTCGTCGGAGGGAACGCTTGGCTCGATACCTTTGATAACTAATGTTAACCCTTTGCTCCCCTTTAGATGGTAAGTGTAGTAGTTTTGCTTGTTCATGTTGAGGAAGTTAACAACCTTGCGGTAATTATTTTCTGAGTATATCTGGATTTTTGTTTCGTGGATATCACCCTTTGTAACTGGTACGACATGGAAACTGTTGGCGCCACTAATTTGAATTAGATTTTTCACTAAAGCAGCTGAACTTTTTTCTCGGAAGTAAATGGGTGGCGGCCTAAAGGATTTCGATGGAACCACCTTATCATCATCGTTGCTAAGTAAAGCAAATCGATTTGTATTGGATCCGGAATCAGTCTTTAGAAGTTTTGTAACTTTATTTGGTTTGGCAGATTTTGGGCTACGTGTTCGTTTTATGACATCTATGTAACGGTCCATACAAGTTTGGATTTTACTATTTATCGCATTTCCTACTGGGTGTTGAGTTTTCGGTGGTGGAATCGCCTCCATATTTCCTACTGGGTATTGTGTATTGAGAGAGCATGTAATCTGAGAGCAAGATTTAGATGGTTCCATTTGTGTTTGGACGTGAGAGCAGAGAGTAGTATTGTTCGTACACACGCTTTGGTTGTTTTTTTTTTGTTTGTTACTCTTGATTTAGCGAGCGCAACTAGTTTGGAGGTGCTTACTAGTTGTTGTGGCTGATCATACGCAGTCTTTGTAGAAAGCAGGGGTTGAGTACTTTGATAGTTTGCACAATCTGGAGTTACCAAGGTAGGTGATTGCGGCTGGTTAATAGGTGCAGTTGCTTGTAGCGAGTGTGGGCTATACATAAGATTCACTGATTTTGAGTTATCCACATCTGATGATTGGGTACCACTGAGTGTTTTCTCGTTTATGGATGTTAAGACGGTATTCGCTCCATCGGGGGTGGATCGTAACATGTTAATTTTCTGCACTTTTATTAAATTATTACTGTTTCACTAACATATACATAAATATATCCATATACATATACATATATATATATATATATATATATATATATATATATATATATATATATATATATATATATATATATATATATATATATATATATATATATATATATATATATATATATATATATATATATATATATATATATATATATATATATATATATATATGTAAATGTGTATGTATATGTATATGTATACGTATATGATGTATATCTTTATGTGTATGTTAATGTATATGTATATGTTTACGTATACGAGTATATTAATGTTTATGTATATGTATTTATTCATGTACGATTATATGTATATTTATATCTACTCGTATATGTATACTTATATGTAAAGGTTTTTTTTTTATTGATTCGGAGGTGGAAATCTGCAAACAGACACTGGGCGCTCTCGCACCAGTAGTGTGGGGCTCTTACCCACTAAAACCACCTCTTCAGACGCCTCCCAGACGGTACATAGCCGTTAAGCAATACTTCGTCTGGGAGTGGGTTGGTCAACGGACCCCTCCTATTGATGCCCTGAACGTCGCCGGCACTCCAAGTGGCGGAAGTCTCGCATAATTGCGGCCGAGGTGTCACACACCACGTCCCATTTCTCCGGGCACTCGAGCATATAGTGCACGAGGTTGTCCGGTGTCACAGGTTCTCCGCAGACTCTTTGCTGTACCGCTCTGGCACCGCTGTATCGTGGACATGAAAAAAAGGACATGTTCCACGTTCTCGGGCTCCGTGCCTCCTCAATTATCGCAGCAGGGGGATTCCTCCAGCCGGAATCTGTGTAGGTACGCCCGGAAACCTCCGTGCCCGGTCAGCAGCTGTGTGACGTGATAGTTCACTTCGCCATGCGACCTATCCATGCAGCGTTGGAGATCAGGTATCAACCTCCTCGTCCAACGGCCCTTTTCGGATGTATCCCATCGGGCTTGCCACTCCTGTATGGTGCTTTGCCTAATGCCTGCTACGCGATCTTCCGCACTTAGCTCGTGTGTACTTTCGCCGTAGTATAGGCTCCACGCATCCTTGGCCAGCAGGTCCAACGGGATCATACCGGCTATCAACAGCGCGGCGTCTGCAGACACAGTACGGTGTACTGAGATGGTGCGGAGCGCAAATCTCCTATACGCCGCCTCTATGGTGCGAATGTAGGCCTTTACGCTCGACTTCTCAGCCCATATGGGCGCTCCATACAGGATTATGGATTTGGCGACCCCTGAGATGAGGCGTCTTTTCCAGTGCAGTGGCCCTCCGAGGTTTGGCATTATCCGGCAGAGCTGGGAACAGGTCCGCGCTGCCTTCTCACCTAATCGCCGAAAGTGCTCCTTGAACGTCAGTCTTGCGTCAATCCAGACGCCTAGGTATTTGAGATGTGGAGTCGTGGTAATGGTGCAGTCACCAACCCTTATCTCCACCACCTCCTGTACCTTTCGACCTGACACAAGGATAGCCTCCGTTTTGTGCTCTGCCAGCTTCAGTCTAACATCCGCCAGCCATCTTCCAACAGTGGCCACTGTGTGATTGGCCTCTGCTATTACCTCCTCCAGGTGTTTCGCCGTGATCACTAGCGCTATGTCGTCCGCATATCCGATTATTTTAACGTAATCGGGCACCCGTATGCGGAGAATGCCATCGTACATAACGTTCCAGAGAAGTGGCCCCAGTACAGATCCCTGGGGAACTCCTCCGGTGATCTTGTACGTTTCTACACCTCTATCGGACTCGTATAATAGCATCCTGTCGCTAAAATAACTAGTGATGATTCGCCTTAGATAGATGGGAACTTTGAACTCTGCCAGCGCTTCTGCTATGCGCGCCCAGCTGGCCGAGTTAAAAGCGTTCTTGACGTCGAGGGTGACCACGAGGCAATTACTCTTGGCACCCCCCTTCCATCTCTGGCCCTGAATCTCCACCTTCGCCGTTTGGACGAGTTCGTCAATGGCGTCCACGGTGGATCTGGCCTTTCGGAAGCCATATTGACGCCTCGCCTGGGGCGACAGACTGATGACCGCTGTCTGTGTTCCACCGTACGCTTTCCTGAGGGACCTGATTGCATCCACGGGAGGTCTCTCCGAGAGATTGGCTGTACACAGCGCCTCGTGGACATCTTCCACCGTGGTGACTTCGTCCAGGTCTTTCACCTCCACTAGGGTTTCCTGCGTGAGCTTACGCACCTCTACACTGGTTCCCAGGACAGTCGCCACCGCCTCATGATACTGGGGTGTCTTTGGATCTGCCGCCACGCTCAACTCCAGCAACAGTTCACCCTTGGCCGTCTTTCGGATCCTGCTGACGCTCTCTCACAGCTCTGACAGCTGCGGGTCCCTCTTGATCTTGCGGAGGATGTCCGCGTAGCTCACCGTGCCAGTTTCCCTGATGACGATGGCATCGGGGCGTGCTGGCTTAGGCTTCGGGCCCTTCCGCTTCGCTTGGGGTCTGGAACGAACTGTGGTCCACTCAACTTTTGCACCTTCCGCCTTTCCAGCCATAGGCTTATGGGTCTTAGGATTTGGCCGGGTTACCGTTTTCTCGGCCGCCAGTGTCGGGGCATCCCCCCTCCTCCTCTTAGCTACCGCTCGGCTAGTCGGACTTACTTGCTCTGGATCCCCCTTCTCACGGGGGCGCTTTGGCGTTGGGACTGCGGCCGCGTAGCTTTTCGCCTGGGCAGGGGCTGCCCGCAAAGACGCACCCGCTTTGCCTTGGTTATCCACAGGAGGGCCGCCATCCTGCATCTTGTCCACCTTCTCTGTCCGCCCTTCAGTCTGGACTCCCTGTCGGCTTGCACCAGCTGTGGCAGTCTCGCAGCCGTACCTGCATCCTGCTCCTCGACGACCTGCAAGCAGACATCCCGGATTTTGGATGCCTTCCGCTTGATGTCGGCATGTACATTGTGCCTTGGCACAAGGAAAGCTATGAGTGCTTGAATGTGCCACTCCAGCACCGCCATTTTGCCTTTGGCAATGACCTCATCGGGAGGGATGACCGCCATTGCCGTCGGATTGGCACTCATGCCCATCACTCGCTGAAGCTCACTGGTTTCTGCCAGTGTGTTTCTCCGCACCACCGTCTTTCTTATTACCGGAGGAGGGGTCCTCTGAATAGTAGACCTCCTGCCGAAGGGGTCCTTCATCGCACCGTCGTCTTTGTTTGTTTTGTTGGTATTGTTAGTATTCATTTATTGTTTGGGTCCGCGCTCAGGACAGTTATCTTTGCTCGTAGTGCAGTCGCCTTAATGGTCCCATGGTTATCTTTGCCGCAGCAGGGAGGCCATGCGACGGTGGACACAAGTCCTTATGGGCGCTTATGTTCAGAGCCAGACCAGCGCTAGTCGGGAATGTTACATCCGAGCCTGTATTGCCAATTTAATGGTGACGAGCATCGAGCGTTTCCTGAGACCTGCCATGGTTTTAACGGGACAGGGGCGATTGCGGCATTAAGCTTCCAGCCATTTCTGTAAGATTTCACTCTTACTTACTGAAGTGGCAGCATACCGCAATCGTCAGCCCACAAGCATCAGCTTATTTTCTATGTTTCCGGTATGCCATAATCAAGGCCTTACCGGTCTCGGCCTTGATTTGAGGTACAACAGATCCCACGATGTCCCTTTGTGGTCCCACGATGGTCCCTCGCTGTTCCATCGTTGATCCCTCGTTGTCCCCCGTTGCCCAGACAACCGCCCCATGAAGGGGTCATCGCTATCTCTGGTTGCGTCGCTCACTTCAGCTGGCCATCAGCGGGTGCTGGTGTGCCATTGCCCGGGTGCCGCCACGTGGAGGCAGTGAGTCTTCTTGAGGGTATCCCACACCAGGATCGCTCTAGCCACTCCCAGTGAGGGGCAATTAGATGCTTTGCCTGGCTGGTTCCCCCCTGACCTCCAAGCTAAGCGTCTGTGAAATATAATATGTTTGTGTGTGTGTGTGTATAAATATATATACTCGTATATATATATATATATATATATATATATATATATATATATATATATATATATATATATATATATATATATATATATATATATATATGTATATATATATATATATATATACATATATATATATATATATATATTGTAGGGTTGAGTTTAAACGTTGGACTTGCAGGAGCTGCTTATGTGTTGATTGCAGATTCCATACAGTGTATGAATGCAAAAGAACGCTGTGGTTTAGAAAAATACCTAAAGCAAAGCGGAGTATCGCCCTCAGCAGAGTTTTTGACCGGCAGAGTGTGCCTTTGGCCAAGCTATTATTTGTGCTGTTCTAAGATTTTCCTGACTTAGAGCACGGAAAGAGAATTGAAGAATCTAATGCGTGTTGCAGTTTTAGATATTCAAATTAACTCTGGTTTATTTGGTGGCTCGATGGCTCTTTCATATGTTTTAAAATGTATTTCTATCCTAATTTATCTAGTATAAAATATACTTATCTTATTTTTACTAATTACAAATCATACTTCCAAAATAATCTCAAATCTCAAATTACCGATATTATTCATCGACGAATCATATGGTTTGTTTACATTAACAACTTTGAGTGCAAGTGCAAGGGCAAAGTCACTGCACTGTACAATATGCATACGCCGCTGCAATATAGGCAGCGCAAGTCAATGCACCACCAATTGTGCGTATTTACTGTATTGAGAATTCATTGCAAGTGCATGAGCTGCGCTATTGTCAGTTTGTTAGCACGAATTACTATGGTGCTTGTGACGATGTGTGGTCGTCAGTGTACACTATTGTGGTACACTACACCCTCACCCTCAAGAGAAAAATTAAGGAAGTTAGCGAATAATTTTTCTTGAAATATGGTTTGTGTGTTTTTACAATTGTCTTATGTTATGAACTGACTGTCTAATAATTGATGTAATTTGTTTTTCAATTGTTTCTTATTGTTATAATTACGGGAATGGCGTTCGCGCCGTCCCGACAAAAAAAAAAGGGGGCCTGTAATGTAGACCGCCTCCACGCGGTGCACCCTGGGTTACGCTAAATGGTCTACACTCCCCCAGGTGCTGCTGTTTTCTTGCACGGGAGTTCAGTAGCACCAATTGGCACGACCCCCATCCTTCGTTCCCGGACTTCTCTTTGGACCAATGTAACTGTTCTGATTGCCCTGGGCTGGTAGCTGTAATTTTCTGGACCTAGCTATCTTTTGTCACGGTAGCACCAAGGTGAAACTTGAGTGTGAACTGCTCCAATCTAAGGTTGCAGCTGCCCCCGTCCCGTTAAAACCTTGGCAGGCCTCAAAGTACGTTCGACGTCTGTTACCGTTAGGTCGGTAGTGTGGGTTCTGTTGAGTGGAACTCCCTATTAGCACTGATCTGGCTCTGAGCACTTGACCCCATAAGGGCTTGTGCCAACCCTCGCATGGCCTCCCTGCTTGCACAGATAACCATGGGACCATATTTAGTGACCACACGTTCGGACTGAGATAGCGGCTTTGAGTGGCGACCCTTATTGCATGGACACAACAAAAAATAAAAACACAAACACAAACACAAACAAAATTTCCGCGCATATCCCCTCAGGGACGCGCAAAACCCTGGCTAGGCAAATGCCCACCAGCAACACCCCCGCCCTTGGTTCGAAGACAAGCAGCATAAGCACTGCCCCTTCAACAAGCACCACAGCTTCGGCTAATAAGCCACCCAAGAGCTCTTCGCTGTCCCCAGGCTCTTCAGCGGCTGCTAGGGTATTGACTCACAAACCAGCAGCAGTCGCTCCGCCTAAGCCCTCTTCAGCAAACGCCTCGATATTGCCTCACAAGTCGATGGAAACTGCTCCCCGTACCGCTCCTCCTTCAGGTGCACCTACCAACGTGAACCCGAGTACAAGGGCGTACAGGACGCGTAGAGCGGCTTACCGTACTTTTTGACGAGGTTCAACGCTACAGAACCCTCTCAACTGTCAGGCTGGCTACTCCCAAGCCTAAGCTCTCCAAACCGCTTAGTGAGATTGTGAAAGAGAGCCTCACATGGGCTGTGGTCGACTCTGCCAATGCCGATGGGACCATTACTCCTGCCAATTGGAGACAGGTCGAAATGGCACCGTTACCAATATTCGTTGAGGTTATGTCCCTCAACCCTGGTCCTTCACCCAGCTGCCGTGACGCAGGGTGGTATCAAGGACATATTAAGATCGTATCTTGCTCAAACCAACGCTCGGCGGATCTATACAAGGTAGCGATCAATAAGGTAGGTGAGATATGGCCGGGTGCACAGCTCAACGCTGTACCTTTGGACCAGGTTCCCCAACGCCCTCGCTCCAAAACATGGCTTCCTGCCGAGCCCTCTGAGCCCGAGGCAATCTTAAAGATCCTCAAGCTCAGCAACACCGATCTTCCCACCGATGGCTGGAAGGTCGCGAAAGTTGGTGACCCCAAAGGCACTTTGCGTGAGGTCACCATCATTTTGAACGAGCAATCCCTTGTTCCCATCCACTCCCGCGAGGGGGTGATTAATTATGGCTTTGGAGCCATCACTCTCCGCATCTACAAGTGCGATGCCCAAGCCCCCCAACAGCCTCCCCCAGCTGGTGCTGTCCCACAAGCCACTGCCAAAGAGCCTAGCTGCTCGGGCCCTGTCCTCACTCCATTGCCGGGTAGCGATAACGAGAGTATGTGCTCCGTTACAACCAGAAGCAGCCGCTTCTTCTCCTCTCGGATATAAGGGATGAGCTCATTCTCGTCCAAGAACCTTGGGTCATAAATGACCGGGTTTCTGGACTCAATGCATACGGATATCGTATGGTAAATATCGAGGATCAAGGTAAACCAAGATCCTGCATTCTGGTAAAAAACAGCGTTAACGCTCTTTTACTCCCTAGATTCAGTGACAAAGACAATGTTGCCATGGTCATTGAAATGGGTCCACGGACTTTCTGGATCTCCTCCAACTACATGGCTCATGACTATGGCGACTCCCCGCCACCAGACATACTGAAGCAAATGGTTGCTGTAGGCCACCAGAAACAGATTCCGGTAATTATCGGCGCCGATGCCAATGCCCATCACGAAATATGGGGCAGCTCCGGCACAAATGATCGAGGTGTGTGTCTTTTCGACTTTATCATTTCAAATAACTTAGGCATTGCTAACCGGGGAAATGAGCCGACATTCCTTACATCCGTAAGGAAGGAAGTGCTTGACATCACCCTCGTCAGCGATAACTACTCGAACATGATAAGCAATTGGTTCGTCTCACAGGAATGCTCCTTTTCGGACCACTGCTATATCACCTTTGACATTGACTTGAGGGAGACTACAGGCAATACAGAATCTCTTAAACCAGTCAATAGAAAAAACTCGAACTGGCCTCTTTTCCGGCTCAAACTGGGGTCATGCATAGCAACGACTCCCCCTATTATCCACAACTGTCCCGACATTGATCGGGCGGTCGACGATCTGACCACAGCTTTTAAAAAAGCCAATCATATTTCTTGCATCACTCCCGAACCACGAAGCAAACCTAAACCTACGTGGTGGAACTCGGAAATTGCAACTCTTCGCAAAACTTGTAGAATGCTTTTCAACAAAGCTAAAGTTACAGCTGAGTGGGCCCCTTTCAAAACTAAACAAAAATAGTTGAAATACGCCATTAGGCGAGGGTAACGAGCGTCATGGAGGGAATTTTGCGAAAGCATTGAATCGACGTCCGAGGCTAGCCGTCTTCGTAAAATTCTCCACTCCTCTAACAAAGCCCTTGACTGTATCCAAAAACCAGATGGCAGCTGGACTCACTCAAGCGCCGAAACCCTTGTTATCCTGCTAGACACCCACTTCCCAGGGAGTTTAGCCTCAGCGGATCAAGCACTCTACCAAGTGGAGCAGGTTTCCCATGATAGCCTCCCCACATTCCAAGTGACAAAAAGTCACCTTGAATGGTCCATTCAAACCTTTAAGCCATACAAGTCCCCCGGACCGGACGGCATCATTCCTGCCGATATCCAAAACGGGGACCCATAAGTCTAACATTCTTTCTTCTTAAGGTTCTAGAAAGAGCTGTTGACCTACATATCAGGACATCGATCAACCCTTCTCTTCTCTCTGTATCTCAACACGCTTACTCTAAAGGCAAATCGGTTGAAACAGCACTTCATTCTCTCATTTCTCAAGTTGACAAATCCTTGGCGTACAAGGAATTCACACTTGCCATATTTCTGGACATCGAGGGAGCATTCAACAATGTATGCCCCAACGCTGTCATCTCCGCACTCTATAATCTTAACCTGAATTCAGGTCTTCTTAAATTTATAGAGCTTCTACTAAAATCTAGGATCATCACTTCCACGATCGGCAGTGCCCAATCCAGGAGGGTGGTTAACAGGGGCACGCCACAAGGGGGTGTTTTATCACCCCTCCTCTGGAACCTGGCAGTTAACACACTACTGGTGAGATTGGAATCTACTGGATGCAAAGTGATAGCCTATGCGGACGACATAGCAATCGCGGCATCCGGCAAATTCCCCCAAACACTTTCCGAAAAACTGAACTATTCACTCTCTATTGAGTCGAACTGGTGTCGCGAATTCGAACTTGGGGTTAACCCATCCCAAACCGAGACTATGCTTTTCACTAGGAAGTACAAAATTCCAAAGTTTACAATGCCTAGTCTAAACGGCACTCCGCTCTCTTTGAGCACACACGTTAAGTACTTAGGCCTGATTCTCGACCCAAAGCTTAATTGGAAAGCCAATCTAGCTGAGAGGGCACGTAAGGCAACATACTGCTGTAAAAGAGCAGTTGGTGCACGATGGGGACTTCGTCCTCGAGTAGTGCTCTGGCTCTACACGGCCATCGTTGAACCAAACCTGTTATACGGGTCGGTCTTCTGGTGGCAAGCTCTCGAAAAAGCCTGTAATATCAAACCCCTTGATAAAATCAGAAGATCCATTGCTCTACTGATCACTGGCGCTCTTCGTAGCACACCTACGAAAGCCCTTTTTGCCATGCTGCACTGGCTCCCCTCGGGGATCCTGGTTAAGCAACAAGCCAAGCTGACAGCGATTAGACTTAATGCTCTTTCGCACTGGCGCATAACCCTGACAGGCCATGCTTCAATTCTGAATCAGGCCCCACCTGTCCCCAACTTTATCGATTATATATCGGTCTATCCCGATTTGAACAGGGAATTCGACCTCAATTCCAAGTCGAATTCCAAGTCGAAGCGACTGGACCTCAGAAAACCGAATCGTCGGTGAAACAGTCGAAATCTACACCGACGGTTCCAAGCTTGGAGGTAGAGTCGGCAGCGGTATTTATTCCGACAAGCTGGACTTAAACATCTCCCTACGTCTCCCAGACCATTGCAGCGTTTTTCAAGCTGAGGTCATGGCCATTTACCACGCAGCCAAATGGATGCTGAGTAGTGATATCGGCGCAGTTGACGTATCTATCTTCTCAGACAGCTAGGCCGCCATTGAATCTCTTTTTGGCGCCACGGCCACATCAAGACTAGTTCATGAATGTCGAACATCTTTAAATGAGCTCGCAAGTTACTCTCGGGTGCACTGTGAAGAGCAAAATTATTTATTAATTTTACTCGCACAATAATGGACCGCCAGCATCACTCGCGTGCGAAGAAGTTTAGAGTGCGTTAACCAATCAGCTTGCGCGGCCCCATCAACACTTAATGTTAATTGTTAGAATACCTTCGCACCAATAGAAGCCACGGCGAAAGCGGGAGCGCATGAAATGCACAAAATAATAAACGTTGGTCAATAAATCACATGCAAATTGTACCAACAACTACGCAAGCGGAATGTCAACAGCAGCATTGGCAAAGCCAAGCCAGCCGCTTGCGTAAGACAAGGAAAAGGAATTGCATGTGAATTATACCAACACGAATGCGCCGACAGACTTGGCGGACTCAAGCCAGCCGTGTGCACGGATCGACAAGAACAACAACACTACAAGCAAACTTCAATTAATCGTGCGTTACAACAACACGACTCGGTAGAATTTACCGAGTGCGTTAGCTCGGGAAATAGAACAACAACAGCCCGAGGAACGAATGAAACGGAAAGAGAGAACGACATAACAATCGCTGTGCAGACAAGCTTCGCGGACATCACACAAAGGAGAAACGCACAAATAGTTTTCAAACGCTGGTGGATAATTTAAATAATATTAACCACCAGCAGAAAGAAATCATGCGTACAATAACAACAACAGGGCGTGCAACAACAACAACAGGGCGTGCAACAGCAACAACGTGCCGCTGCAACTACTACGCGCTTGACAACAGCCGGACTTTTCCAGGAAAACGCTGAGGGTCGCCTAAGGTCAAGAGGAAAACACCAACAATGCCTTGGCCTTAGCAACAGGAAGCGGTAGTCGGAGCAACGGCCAGCGGGACTGGAACAACAACTAGAAGTTCAACAGGTGGCTATAAAAGCGCCTGCACCCTGACATACGGGCTCTTTTTCCTGCTAAGACATCGCGCAAGTAAGTACTGTAGAAACGTTGCCGCATAGACGCCACTAGGAAACATTACCAACGGACACACACACACACACACACAAGCGCTGCCTTTACTACGAGTGCTGGACTTTAATCCACTCTCATAATAAACCAGAGTTTGTTCGTCAGCGTTAGAAGCGGTGGAAGTGGTTTGTCAATCCACCACCGTTGAAATGAAAGACTAAAGGCACAGACCGAGACATTAAGAAGAACTGAGTTTGTAACGACCCCTGGAGCCGCTGAGTGTTACCCCAGCTATAAATTTGAGTCGTTACAGCACCTAATCTGGGTTCCCGGACACAGCGAAATCCCGGGAAACTGCGAGGCGGACAAGCTTGCCAAGGCAGGCACGCTAATGCACGACATTCACCCCTCTGTAAACATCGGCATTCCACTGGCAACAGCCAAGCTCGAAGTCAAACGGAAATATCTGGCTGACGCCTACAAATCCTGGGCTAACGAGGAATCCTGCCACACGGCTAGACTAACTTGGGCAAGCATGGACAAAAATTGAACCAATCAACTTCTTCGACTTGATCGCGTATCACTGTCGACAACTGTGTCGGTTTTGACCGGCCACTGCATAATGGGACAGCACGCAGAAAGACTGGGCCTACCCTCAAATGACTTTTGCCGAGGCTGTGGCTTCGAGGAGGAGGACGAGACGGTTTTCCACCTCTTATGCCACTGCCCATCCTTGAGCAGAAGAAGAATTCGCACCTTTGGTGCCCCATTTCTTACAACCCTGACAGAGCTGTCATCCATTAATATTAGGGACATAGCCAGGTTCATCAAAGTATCAGGATGGTTTCCTGAAACATGACGGGGGAGTCGTGCCTTTCCAGGCGCTGTCCTTGCGCTGACTATCACCATCCCAAGTATGGGAACCTTTTTAGTCACAGCTTGAACGGCGCCACACCGTGGTATCACAATGGGCCATTATGTGTGCTCAAGTGTGCTTTTGGCAAACTGGGCGGCCACTCCTACCTACCTACCTATAATTACATGGTAGTAATTTTAATTATACAGTTATAATTATAAATTATGTTGTTTTGATTACATTGTGTGGTTTGTAATTATATAGTTGTATTGTTTAAATTACATTTTTTGGTTTATAATTACAAATTACATTGTATGGCTTTAATTGGTTATTATGTACTTTCTTATGTGTATCATTATATTCTACTAATGAATTTACTCCTAACTTATCTAGTATCTTATATGGTCCTTTGTATGGATTATTATTCTTTTTTCTATTTTCTACTTTTAGTAGAACTAAATTTCCTATTTCTACCTTAAGTGTATTGGTATTAGTTTTTAAGTCAGTTAATACACGGTTTTGTTTTGCTTTAATGCACATTTGTTTTGCCTTTTCATTGGCAAACCTTAATCTTGCTTTTAGTTCGTTGGAGTAATTTTCAAAATTGTATTTTTGGTATCTTTTCTAATACTTCATTGGGTAAACCTGGGAGTTTCCCATATATTAATTCGTAAGGCGTGTAGCCCGTGTCAGCATGTGGCATTGTGTTGTAAGTGAAAGTGAAGTAGGGAATCCACTTATCCCATTCGTCGTCGTTTGTCGATGTCAGTAGTAATTCTTTCAAAGATCTATGGTTACGTTCTAGTGAGCCTATTGTTTCGTGGTGGTATGGTCTCGAAAATTTTTATATTTTGAGCAGTGCACATATGTTTGCCATTAGTTCGTTTGTAAATTCTGTCCCGTTGTCAGATTTAATTATTTTGAAGTCTCCGTATTTGAATATAAATTCTTCAACTAGTATTTTGGCTGTTGTGTGTGCGTCTTTTGTTGTCATTGGGTGTGCGATTACAAATTTTGTCAGCTCGCACTGCATTGTCGGTATGTAGCGGTATTCGTTTGAAATGTTTAGTGGTCCTACGGTGTCAATTGATATGACTTCGAAACTTTTGTTAGGGGTGTCTGTTATGGTATGAGGTTCTTTGATGTGTCTTGTTTGTTTGCACTTCACGCATGTGTCACAGTTGGATACAAATTTCTTTATCAGTTGGTTCATATTTTTCCAGATGAATCTCTGTTTTAATTTAAGTAGAGTTTTTCTTACTCAGGGATGTCCTGTTTTGTGACATTCATCTATTAGTTTGTATTTTATTATATCTTTTGTTATTCTCTTTGGATGTATATATATATTAGAATTTTTAGCTGAGGACTTTTGCTATTCATTTTTATTTTTGCGTACGCTTCTTTAAATCCTTCTTTCCTATATATCTTCTAAATATTTCATCATTAAATTCAATTGCTAATTCTTTAATATTTTCTTTTTTTTTGGATATTAATTTCTTCAGAATCGAGTCTAGTCGCGCTGATTTATCATTGATTTCTGCATGCTCTATATTTTCATTTATATTTTTATTTCTAGGTTGGAGCATCTTCAGAGTCGAATCTTGATTCGGTGAATTATCGCTTTCCCCTATGTGCACAATATTATTTTTAATATATATATTCATTTTTTCAAAGCTTTTATTTTTCGTGTCGACATTAAATTTCAATTTTTTAATATTCTTGACGTCATTTATTGACGTACATTCCCATATTTGAAGGTGATCAGTCTCCTGAGATATGCAATTTCTTAATTTCTCATTTTTAATTTTATTTGCCTCTTCATTTATTTTATTTTTATTCGCCAGCCGTCTCGTGAATACTAGGGTTCTTTTGGCTTTTTCGTCTATTTCTTTCGGTATCATTTCTTGTAGAATGTGCGAGTCAATTTGTATTCTTGGCATCTGCATTTGTATTCATTTTTCCTGTTTTAGATTCTATGTTGCAATCATAGTCGCTGAGGTCTAATCTAATTCTGGTCATTTTATGTGCAATTTCCACTGTGAACTTCTGACCATATAGATAGGGATTGTAAAAGTTAATACCCCAGTGTATTGCTAATAGCTCTTTTTCTATTACTGGCTATTCAAATCGTGTTTTTGTATTGATTTGCTAGCATGTGAAATGGGTAAATCTTGTCCTATTTCGCCTTGGGATAGTACGGCGACTAGTTCATAATTCGATGCATCTGTAGTTAATATGAAGGGTTTTTCAAAGTTTGTGTATTGCAGTAGTGGTGGGATTATTAATTTTTGTTTTAGAGTTTCAAAAGCTTTTTGGCATTCATCTGTCCATACAAATTTGGCTGTTTTTTTTAGTAACGAGTTCAAACATTTTGCAATATCAGCAAATTCTGGTATGAATTTTCTATAGAAGTTGCAGAATGTAACGAATCTTCTTACTTCGTCTGCGTTTTTCGGTTGTGGATAATATATATATATGTATGTATATGTATATATATATATATATATATATATATATATATATATATATATATATATATATATATATATATGTATATATATATATATATATATATATATATATATATATATATATATATATACTTATATATATATATATATATATATATGTATATATATATATATATATATATATATATATATATATATATATATATATATATACATATACATATACATACATATATATATTATCTTCGGAGATCACCTACCCATCAGTACCAGAATCCTACTTAATAATTTTCTTAGTTATAATTATTCTGATAATAGCTTTTAAGTTAGAGAAGTACTTCAAAAATTATGTACACAAATATAAAAAATAACGCTAATAGCAACGCTATTATAGCAGTTTAATTATTAAAATATATACTCGTATATAGAAAATGTCAAATGCACTATAGCATAATAATAAATTAATGCAATAAAAAAATTTAAAAACAATTTTCCAACTTTGATCCTAAATGGACTTAAAATTAAATGCTTTGAAAGAAATACTAGAAGTAGAATGTGTTCGCCTTTAAATTTTCCGGTGATAATGGTTGCCTCGATGACTTTGCCCATAATTTTTTTTATAACCAATCTGGTACCGTTGCATAAGCGAGGTGCGTTTAGGTTTCTTTATAGAATAATTTGTGAACCAATTTTTAAATTCAATATATGTGGCGGTAGTCCGGGTAAGTCCAATGAATTTAAAAACTCTGTTGGATAATCGACACTTTCATTCTCGTCGACCACTGTATCAATGGATTTAAAAGAAAGCAAGTCGATAGGAACCATGTCTTGGATTTTATTGATTGCATCGATTTCTACATTTTTGGCTGCCAATATTGCTCTTTCGCTTAGCCAATTATGATTGTTGTAATTGTCGTGTTAATTTGGAAAAACTTTGGCTATAAAATCATCTCTTGATGTTCTATGATTACCCAAATCTTCTGGTTATATGAGAGTTTGACTTAATGGATTAACATTCATAGTTCCATTGCCAATTTTCAATAATTGAGCATAAAATAGGGCTGGTGATGGATCGTTTAATATTTGGACTCTAATTTTTGTTGTCACTTTCAATTTTTGCACGCTACGCCATAAAAAGGTTGATTTCAAGCATGCATTATTTTCATTAGCATATGTTGAGTTTGCCTGAAATCGCCTGACAACAAATCCAAAGCGCCTCCAAAAAGTCTGTCATTTCCTTTAAGATCTTTGAGTGTGTGATTTAAGGCTTGTAAAGAATGCTTGTGTGCCATGGTGCATTCATCCCCAATAATAATGCGACAGTTTTTCAATCCTTTTGCCATGCCGGAATGTGGTTTAATATTACACACTGCATTTTCGTTGGTTTGAATATTTAATGGTAGTTTTAGGGCCGAATGAACTGTTCGACCACCATCTAGTAGAGTTTCAGCTATTCCAGATGATGCGATAGCCAACACAATATTTCCTTGTGCTCGTATTTTGGCCAGAATGAGTGAAATTGAGAACATTTTTCCGGTCCCTCCTGGTGCATCGAAAAAAAAAAATCCACCTTCTTAAGCATCAGAAGCAAGCATCACGGTATCAAAATTTACATTTTGCTCCGGTTTCATTTTTGGTTCATTTGCTTGTACATATAAATTGAAATCATCGATGTTATATGATTGTTCGCGCCGCATATCTCGATTGTATAAATCACTTACACTTCGCTCAGGGGCTGGTATCCCCAATTTCGAGAGTGATTCATATGTAATTATCATAAAGAGATCCTCCAGTTTTATCAATGCTTCATTGTATATATCTGCTGTGAATTCTATAGAGTGATCTCCTTGTATTGTCCGTAAAGCATAGAGAATATCCTCGCTCATGGCATTTTTATATTTTTCCCATAGCTTTCTCGGGTTTGTTGGATAACAGGTAGTGAGAAGAATAGCAAATAAACATCGTACCTGGTATGCATTTGAAATGAGAGCTGCATCTGCCATAGTTAAATCCCAATGTTCATCGTTATCGAATTTGCAACGCTCTACATGCATGATGGTATGTTGCATGTAATTCTCCGTTAATAGTCCTGATATTTTCGAATGATGTTGGACCATGCACATTAATCTGGAGTAACCGCAAGTAAAAACATTATCTTTGTTTGGGATGAACTGTATAGAGTCTACATAATGCTTTTGTTGAAAAAATTCCAGAGTAATTCGCAACAGATTAACCTCGTGAACGTGGTTCCCATGTTTTTCTGGATGGATTCCATGTGAAAAATGTTGGAAATTCTGCATAGAGCAAAGTTTTTGCGAAAAGTCCAGATTGAGTGTGTAGTTAGCACAATGTGAAGAGCTCTGTTAATGTGGTTTTTGGTGGTGAAGCTGCTCTTTCTTGTGCATTTGCTTCCGTGAAGTAGACTCGTTGACTATTTTCCAGATGTATATCCAAATGGACAACGGTTGGGTCTCTCTCATGGATTGGGAATGAAAGGATCCCCATACTGCTTCATTGCTGCTGCTATATCTGCCCATTTGGTACTGCGCAATTTTGTCGTTTGCATTAGCATCACCAATTGCGAACACCGCCATATCGCTGCCCTTGTGTACATATTTGCATATGTACTTGTTGGATTCCACGTTTATGTGCGCTTTGAATGTTTTAGTCAAGAGTGGACATTACGGAACCACCCATCTGTTGTCGACTTCCATTTCATCAGCCTGAGTCCTTAAGGGTAAATAGAAGGAATCCCCATCTTGGTCTGTAGATCGCCTGCGATATAAAGGATAACCATCATTTCCAGTTATTGTATATGTTAGAAAAGCCTTTGGAAAGCGCTTTGTACACTTTCCATTATCCATGCAGGGTGAATGTGGATTAATATTGCCACATGGTCCATAAATTATATTTGGTTTAACAATGTTAAACAATTCGGGATCTAGTTTGATCTGGTATTTCAGCACAAATTATGATGTCAATTTCGTCTGGTCTTATTTTATCATTACACACAATTAAAATGTGTGCATGTGGTAAACCACATTTCTGTCATTCAATTGAATACATCCTACATATTATTTCTCCAAATAGACGAAGCTTAACAATAAAATCGATTAATGATAACCTCGTGGCGATCAGGTGAAGATTGGCCTGGTAATAACAATTTCTTCACTTCATCCCACTGCGGGTTACACGTGAATATGATGAATAAGTCTGGCCTGCCGTAAACACAAACATATGTCATGTTCGATGTTCGCATTTTTTTTTATGTTGGTACACATGTCTGTTATATATGTTGGCAATACCAACCATTTTGGATTGTCAGTTTGTTTTTGACAGATAAAAAGGTTAGTCGTGTTTTGGTGTGCTCTTCGATTTTGTACTATTCGAAAAAAATGGATCAAAGAAACTGTATTCAGTTTTGTGTAAAAAATGAAATTAAGTGCGCAAGGACATTTGAAATGTTGACTGTGGCCTTTGGCGAGTCTACTATGAGCAGAACACAAGTTCAATTGTGGTATAACCGGTTTAAGGAAGGCCGAGAAGATGTCAATGACGATGCTCGTCCTGGTCGCCCGAGCACGTCAACAACTGATGAAAACATTGACGCAGTGAAGAAAATGATTTTGGATAATCGTCGAATCACTATCAGAGAGGTTGCTGATGATGTTGGCATATCGTTCGGCTCATGCCAAGCAATTTTTACGGAAGTTTTAGGCATGAAACGTGCGGCAGCGAAGATTGTTCCAAAATTCCTAAATTTTGAGCAAAAACAACGTCGCATGGACATCGCTCAGGAGCTGTTTTTGGCCAAAAACAAAACCGTTGTCATGCCTCAACCACCGTATTCACCGAACTTGCCCCCGCTGACTTTTTCCTCTTTCCAAAACTGAAGACACCGATGAAAGGAAAGCGTTTTGCTACGATTGAGGAGATAAAAGAAAAATCGAAACAGGAGCTGTAGGCGATACCAAAAAAAGCGTTTCAGAAGTGTTGCGAGGATTGAAAAAAATGCTGGCATAAGTGTATTATATCTGAGGGGAATTACTTTAAAGGGGACAAGATAGTTGTTGATGAATAAATAAATACTTTATTTTTTGATCACACAATAACGGTTCTTTTTTGATCACACCTCGTATATATTCTTCTGCTCTCAATTTAGCTTGATTGAAGAGGATGAATCGTAATCGCTCACTTTCTATCTTGGCATATTTGGTATGCATAAAAGTTCATGGCACTCACTTTCTTTTGCAATTCAAGACCTGAAAAAAGAAGTTCAATTATTAATTTGTTAGCATTTACTGATTATAGAAATATGATGGTACCTGTTTGTGGATTAAATTCTTTTATACTAATGTGATATCCATCTTCTCCTTCCCAAAAAATTAATGGATATTGTAAAGCATCATACGATCGATGAGTATCCTGAATAGTTTCAATACTGAGGTCTCTACGCCAAATTCGAATATCTCGGCGCTCAAAAACATCTCCAACCATTACTACTGCAACTTCGTTGATTGTTGGGGCATTGAATCGGCGTGCATGTTCTCCCGCAGGAACTTTATCCGCTTTTATGACAATCATATAATTGTCACTAATCATTATCTCTGATGCAAGTTTCAATAACCTGATGAGTTCATTTTTCTCAGCTAGACATGTGTCCAATGATGCCACGATTGCTCGTTCTTCGGTTCTTTCAATATGATTATATCCGCATCGAATATTGACTTCATTACCCAAAAAATAAATTTTCAAGAATTTAGGATCTTCATTTGTCAATGGATATAAGGCACCAAGTTGATGATGGATTTTAAATGTGGAATTAAAATTACGGCCTTGTGCATCAGTGTTTGTAATAACTTTCGCTGCAAAAGATGTCATTTGGAAGCAGGAATTAAATTTTCTAATCTTTTTTAAAAACAGTTTAGAATCAGCACTTTGTCCCAATAGCAATGTTTTTAACGGCTCCGGTGGCGAATTTAGTGGTGGTAATACAACTTTTCCGGAACAACAGCACATTCCAGCAGTCTCATTCTTGAATTTTAATGCGTAGCAATGATTGCATTCAACGGACAGTTCACTAATAGACATTTTTGGATGAGCACTGTAATTTATGTCGGATTCATAGTTGAAAGCAATACGGTAGAATGAGCCCAACGTTAAAGAGCGGTTTAATTGCATTCTTTCTCTATTATGTCATCTATTTGCATCAGTAAAGCGTTGTCTTTCACTAAATCTTCGTATCTGAAGACCAACAGCTCTTTCGGCAGGTGTATGCTGTGAACGTAATGTAGCCTTGCGAATTTCGACATCCGCATTATTTTGCAAACGTTGTTCCGGTGTTAAATTGTTACGGTGGTCTCTAACATTTCGCGGAATTTCGAGTACTTCTGCCAATGTTTCCTCCTCTGGAATGTCTCAGCATTGTACTCTACAACAATTTATTATAAAATGTTTTTATTTGAAAATGAATTGTAATGAAATACAAATTAAAAATACTTACACGTTAAATAATTTGTAGAGTTATTGAAATTATAATTTTACATTTCAGAAGACACAATTAAATTTTTGTATTAACCTGAAAATGAAGAAAAAATATCTTTCACACTATATTGTGTCTACATCGTCTCGGCATTTTTGTATACAAACATTGAATGTTAAATTTTTCCCTTAAAAATAAATTGTATTAAAGTACAAATTAGAAACACTCTTTAATTTTTCGTTAATTTTTATAACACTTTAAATAATAATATGAAAGTTCAAAATAGACGAATAATATCTTGTAATCAACTGGAAAAAGAGAAAAAATAATTTGTACATTTTGTTTAACTACATTAAATGATAATATAGACGAAATCGACCGAGTATAAAATACAGAAAAAGATATGTCATAGTAAAATAACATTGTTAAAATTGTTACACTAAATATATTTTCACTCACAAAAGTTCTATCTTAATTTGGCTTCCATTAATTATTATTATTTAACCAAAACAAGAATAAAATCCAATGCGCACAGCTTAACTACATAAAATGCTGATATTGAAAACAACTTAACGCTGAATGATGTGTTAAAAAATTGGTTTAGTGCACTGTGTATCAACTTCACGACGAAAATAAGTTCATTGTACCTTTACCAACTTCACGCCGAAAAATACTAAACACTATATCAATTCTCAGTGAATTCCCATTAAACATTTACCGCTGAAAGTATGCAAAATTAGAAATGAATGTACGATTTTCTCAGAAGTGTAAATTTATTCCGTTTTTTTAATTACTCAGACGAATTGCATTGTATGTAGATCTAGATACAGACAACAACACCGACAACAAAAACATCAACAACAACAACAATAACAACCACAAATCGGACCCACTGAGAATGTGAACATAAATTTACTGGAGCAGTGAGACTTAGTCACAAGGTTGAAACAGGAATTTTGGATTCGGTGGAGTAAGGAGTTTCTAAACCAACTCCAGCATCGCTACAAATGGAAGACCATGCGTCATAATTTACAGCCTGGTACAATGGTATTAATGAAGGAGGATAACTTGCCAGTTATTAAATGGCGGCTTGGTCGAGTAACTCAAACATTTCCTGGTGCTGACGGCCTAGTGCGAGTAGCGAAAATTCGAACTTCAATAGGCCTCACAAGAAGAGGCGTCCATTTACTCGCGCCATTACCCATGTCTACCGAAAGTAATCCAGTAGAACATCCTGATAAGCATCCAGCTACAGTAGAAGAAGCCACAAATGTCAAAGACGGCATAAGTCATACACCAGCTAAGCGAAGACGATCTGTGTCATCCTCGTCAGTATTGTTGCTATGCATATGCTTTCTAATTGCTCTAGTAGCAGGTGATGACCCCATTACAAAGGTGCCTTTCGGAAGTCAAACAGGACTCTATTTCGAAAAAATGGGCCTGACTTACTTAACAACAACAGATTCGAATATAGTTGTGTATTACAATATGTCCCAATACTGGCTTGAGCGCAACAACAATGCAAGGAATAACAGCAATGCAGCGAGCGTGTTCACGTATCCAAAGCGGTACAATTAATTGTGAGAAATCTGTGGAGCAGTTCCCTACTAAATGGCAGCTAATGCAACAAGATGAGTACTTACAATATGACGAACAAATCCATCGTCAACGGCGAGACGCTCCATTAGCAATTGTTGGAAGCTTGTCTAAAACGTTGTTTGGAATTTTGGACTCCAACTATGCTAAAGAAATGTCTGCAACGATAAACGGCATATCCCGCAACGAAAAACATCTTCTGCACCTAAATCGAAACCAAACATCGGTAATTGACTCCACCAGCAATATTTTAAAGAAATCTGACGATCAAATTCAACAACTACACAAGCAAATAAAATATTTATATAGCCAGCAGGACAACTTCACAAAGTCAGAATCCCAACATGCAATAGCCGAAATATTTAATGCGATGTCTGGTCGAGTACTTATGGCTATGCAGGACTGCCAACGAAATCAAGAGCTCCTTTTAGACGTACTGACGGACACACATCACGGACAGCTCAATCCTCTTCTGCTGTATCCATCTCAGCTGCAACAACAACTGAGAGCAATCAAAGACCATCTCCCACCAACGTTACAAGTTCCCAGCAAGAATACCATTGAAATCCTTAAACTCGTCTCTGTGGAAGCACGCATAACGTCAACTGAGATGATTGTGCATCTTAAGTTACCATTGACTAATCACGAACCATTCGAATTGTTACATGTGACTCGACTACCTATTTTGGGGGGTGTAATGTAGATCGCCTCCACGCGGTGCACCCTAGGTTACGCTAAATGGTCTACACTCCCCCAGGTGCTGCTGTTTTCTTGCACGGGAGTTCAGTACCACCAATTGGCACGACCCCATCCTTCGTTCCCGGACTTCTCTTTGGACCAATGTAACTGTTCTGATTGCCCTGGGCTGGTAGCTGTAATTTTCTGGACCCAGCTATCTTTTGTCACGGTAGCACCAAGGTGAAACTTGAGTGTGAACTGCTCCAATCTAAGGTTGCAGCTGCCCCCGTCCCGTTAAAACCTTGGCAGGCCTCAAAGTACGTTCGACGTCTGCTACCGTTAGGTCGGTAGTGCGGGTTCGGTTGAGTGGAACTCCCGATTAGCACTGGTCTGGCTCTGAGCACTTGACCCCATAAGGGCTTGTGCCCACCCTCGCATGGCCTCCCTGCTTGCACAGATAACCATGGGACCATATTTAGTGACCACACGTTCGGACTGAGATAGCGGCTTTGAGTGAGGACCCTTCTTGCATGGACACAACAAAAAATAAAAACACAAACACAAACAAAATTTCCGCGCATATCCCCTCAGGGACGCGCAAAGCCCTGGCTAAGCAAATGCCCACCAGCAACACCCCCGCTCTTGGTTCGAAGACAAGCAGCATAAACACTGCCCTTCAACAAGCACCACAGCATCGACTAATAAGCCACCCAAGAGCTCTTCGCTGTCCCCAGGCTCTTCAGCGGTTGCTAGGGTATTGACTCACAAACCAGCAGCAGTCGCTTCGCCTAAGCCCTCTTCAGCAAACGCCTCGATATTGCCTCACAAGTCGATGGAAACTGCTCCCCGTACCGCTCCTCCTTCAGGTGCACCTACCAACGTGAACCCGAGTACAAGGGCGTACAGGACGCGTAGAGCGGCTTACCGTACTTTTTGACGAGGTTCAACGCTACAGAACCCTCTCAACTATCAGAATACGACAAGGGCAAGCTTGAGTGGGCAAAAGCACACGCTGATGTGCGTGTCTACTCCTCCACTGCACAAGCAGCAGGTAACCACAAGAGGCAGAGATCAGCTGATCACCCGGGCCAATCCACCCAAAGCATCCCTAAGCGCTTAAGGCTGGCTACCCCCAAAGCCTAAGCTCTCGAAACGCTTAGTGAGATTTTGAAAGAGAGCCTCACATGGGCTATGGTCGACTCTGCCAATGCCGATGGGACCATTACTCCTGGAGACTGGTCGAAATGGCACTGTTACCAATTTTCGTTGAGGTTATGTCCCTCAACCCTGGTCCTTCACCCAGCTGCCGTGACGCAGGGTGGTATCAAGGACATATTAAGATCATATCTTGCTCGGACGAACGCTCGGCGGATCTATATAAGGTAGCGATCAATAGGGTAGGTGAGATCTGGCCGGGTGCACAGCTCCACGCGGTACCTTTGGACCAGGTTCCCCAACGCCCTCGCTCCAAAACATGGCTTCCTGCCGAGCCCTCTGAGCCAGAGGCACTCTTAAAGATCCTCAAACTCAGCAATACCGATCTTCCCACCGATGGCTGGAAAGTCGCGAAAGTTGGTGACCCCAAAGGCACTTTGTGTGAGGTCACCATCATTTTGAACGAGGAATCCCTTGTTTCCATCAATTCCCGCGAGAGGGTGATTAACTATGGCTTTCGAGCCATCACTCTCCGCATCTACAAGTGCGATGCCCAAGCCCCCCAACAGCATCCCCCAGCTGGTGATGTCCCACAAGCCACTGCCAAGAGCCTAGCTGCTCGGGCCCGGCTCTCACCCCTTTGCCGGGTAGTGACAACGAGAGTATGTGCGGGAGAATTTTGCGACAGCATTTCATCGACGTCCGAGGCTAGCCGTCTTCGTAAAATTCTCCACTCTTCTAGCAAATCCCTTGACTGTATCCAAAAACCAGATGGCAGCTGGAATCACTCAAGCGCCGAATCCCTTGATATCCTACTAGACACCCAGTTCCCATGGAGTTTAGCCTCAGCGGATCAAGCACTCTACCAGGTGGAGCAGGTTTCTCATGATAGCCTCCCCACATTCCAAGTGACAAAAACTCACCTTGTGTGGTCCATTCAAACCTTTAAGCCATACAAGTCCCCCGGACCGGACGGCATCATTCCTGCCGATATCCAAAATGGGGAAGAGATTATCCTTCCATGGCTGCTACAAATATATAATGCAAGCCTCAGATTGCAATATATTCCCTTATGCTGGCGCACAGCTCGGGTGGTCTTCATCCCTAAAGTTGGGAAGGCCTCACACACCAAGTCTAAGGATTACAGACCCATAAGTCTAACATCCTTCCTTCTTAAGGTTCTAGAAAGAGCTCTTGACCTACATATCAGGACATCGATCAACCTGTCTCTCCTCTCTGTATCTCAACACGCTTACTCTAAAGGCAAATCGGTTGAAACAGCACTTCATTCTCTCATTTCTCAAGTTGACAAATCCTTGGCGTACAAGGAATTCACACTTGCCATATTTCCAAACATCGAGGGAACATTCAACAATGTATTCCCCAATGCTGTCCTTTCCGCTCTCTATAACCTTAACCTGAATTCAGGCCTTTTAATTTTATAGAGCTTCTACTAAAATCTAGGATCATAACTTCCAGGATTCGGCAGTGCCCAATCCAGGAGGGTGGTTAACAGGGGCACGCCACAAGGGGGTGTTTTATCACCCCTCCTCTGGAACCTGGCAGTTAACACACTACTGGTAAGATTGGAATCTACTGGATGCAAAGTGATAGCCTATGCGGACGACATAGCAATCGCGGCATCCGGCAAATACCCCCAAACACTTTCCGAAAAATTTAACGATTCACTCTCTATTGTCTCGAACTGGTATCGTGAATTCGAACTTGGGGTTAACCCATCCAAAACCGAGACTATGCTTTTCACTAGGAAGTACAAAACTCCAAGGTTTACAACGCCTAGTCTAAACGGCACTCCGCTCTCTTTGAGCACACACGTTAAGTACTTAGGCCTGATTATCGACCCAAAGCTTAATTGGAAAGCCAATCTAGCTGAGAGGGCACGTAAGGCAACATGCACTTTATACTGCTGTAAAAGAACAGTTGGTGCACGATGGGGACTTCGTAATCGAGTCGTGCTCTGTCTCTACACGGCCATCGTTGAACCGAACCTGTTATACGGGTCGGTCTTCTGGTGGCAAGCTCTCGAAAAAGCAGGCAATATCAAACCCCTCGATAAAATCAGAAGATCCATTGCTCTACTGATCACTGGCGCTCTTCGTAGCACACCTACGAAAGCCCTTTTTGCCATGCTGCACTGGCTCCCCTCGGGGATCCTGGTTAAGCAACAAGCCAAGCTGACAGCGATTGGACTTAACGCTCTTTCGTACTAACGCATAACCCTGACAGGCCATGCTTCAATTCTGAATCAAGATCCACCTGTCCCCAACTTTATCGGTTATATGTCGGTCTATCCCGATTTGAACAGGGAATTCGACTTCACTATTCCAAGTCGCAACGACTGGACTTCAAAAAACCTACCTGCGAAACATAATAGAAAAATATAAAATCAGTGTTAAATAGTTTTTATTGTAAAGCTCTGTGGTACACAACATTTTTTGTGTTTCCACTTTCGGTGTAAATATACAAACCAGATAGTTTGCCAACACGCGAACAGGTAACATACAGTTGTCCATGTGAGAAAACTGGATACTCTAAATTAACTCCACAAATTCCTAACGATTGGACTTGCGCTTTATTAATAGTAACCGCAAAAGCAAGGCAAACAGGAAACTGAAGTCGTTTAAATTCAAATGGCATATCAGATGGAACGATTGGGATGCGTGGAATGAATACATCTTCGCCTTTGAATTTCCCAGTTAAAATAATAACTTCAATTACATAAGCCATCAATTTTTAACAGCAAGTCTTGTACCATTACACAAACTGGGTTGAGCATAATGATAGTGACACCAACTTTCAATTGGAGATTATGCGGATGCGATCCTGGCAAATCTAATGAATTTAAAAATTCTGTTGAATAATTCACAATATCTAGTTCATTGGTAACAGTTTCCCCAGACTAGAATAAGTTGCCTTGAATCTTGTATTGTACAGCCATGTTTAATTCCCTAACATCTTTGTTCTTAGCCGCTAAAATTGCTCTATCACTCAACCATGCATGGCATTTATACTGTTGTGCTATGTTAAGGAAAACAAGTTCAATCAATTCCTCTTTTAACTGAACAAAACGGCAAAAATCAGTTGGCAATGTTACCAATCCAGTTTCGTCAGTAGGCAACGCACCATTCCCAATTGTCAGCAATTGCTTAGAGAACTTATAGGCAGATGGGTCGTTCTGCAACTGAACACGAACGTTGGTAGTAAGATTCAATGTTTTAACAAATCTCCATAAATATAAAGAGTTCAAGCAAGCGTTAATTTCATCAGCAGCTGTCGATCTAGGAATGACGGGCAATGTTTGTCTGAAATCGCCTGACAATAAAATTAATGCGCCACCATATAAGCCTGAATTATTCGAAATCTACACCGACGGTTCCAAGCTTGGAGGTAGAGTTGGCAGCGGTATCTATTCCGACAAGCTAGACTTAAACATCTCCCTACATCTCCCAGACCATTGCAGCGTTTTTCAAGCTGAGGTCATGGCCATTTACCACCAGTCAAATGGATGCTGAGTAGTGATTTCGGCGAAGTCGACGTATCTATCTTCTCAGAATCTATCTCCGTAAACATCGGCATTCCACTGGCAACAGCCAAGCTGGAAAACAAACGGAAATATCTGGCTGACGCCTACAAATCCTGGGCTAACGAGGAATCCTGCCACACGGCTAGACTAACTTGGGCAAGAATGGACAAAAACAGAACCAATCAACTTCTTCGACTTGATCGCGTATCATTGTCGGCAACTGTGTCGGTTTTGACTGGTCACTGCATAATGGGACAGCACGCAGAAGGACTCGGCCTACCCTCAAATGACTTTTGCCGACTCTGTGGCTTCGAGGAGGAGGACGAGACGGTTTTCCACCTCTTATGCCACTACCCATCCTTGAGCAGAAGAAGAATTCGCACCTTTGGTGCCCCATTTCTCACAAGCCTGACAGAGCTGTCATCCATTAATATTAGGGTCATAGCCAGGTGCATCAAAGTATCAGGAAGGTTTCCTGAAACATGACGGGGGAGTCGTGCCTTTCCAGGCGCTGTGCTTGCGTTGACTATCACCATCCCAAGTACGGGAACTTTTTAGTCAGTGCTTGAACGGCGCCACACCGTGGTATCACAATGAGCCATTATGTGTGCTCAACTGTGCTTTTGGCAAACTGGGCGGCCACTCCTACCTACTTACCTACCTACCTATTTTGGGAGGCACTGGAATTTTCATCTTGGAAGAGACAATCGGGTATATAGTCACTAATCTACATCGAGACTAATATTCGGTTTCAGCAGGAGAATTGTCAATTGCACTGCATTCAATTCTAATATGCATGTATGCAAGCAATTACATCCAACACATCGCATTACATCAACCAATCGACTATGTGAGATGGAAATATTATGTCAAACTCCAAACCCAGAAAGCTGCAAGGTTCATCGCACACACGACTCACCTCAATGGATTCCATTACTTAAAGAAAACTCATGGATATACATCGCACAGCCAGCTCTTACAATCAGCGGTATCTGCGGTTCAGATATCCTTACAGAATTACTGGAGGGAATAGGAACCTTAACCTTGAGACAAGGATGCACCATAAGAGATGAGTATACAACCATAATGGCACATCGGACCTATGTTTCAAAGGTCACCAGCACGATCATATCGAAAGTGAATCTAACTGAGTTGATCGCAGATTATATGAAGGCTGCAACACACTCATTAGAACAACAGTTCAACTGGACGAACAATATTCAAGTACTACATGAAGATGTGCAACATTTGCAAAACAATGAGCTAATGGATCTACCGCTTAAGAGCCGAGAAGTCCATCAGCTTAGCATCGGATATATCAGTTTGCTCATCACCTTGATCTGTCTTATCTGGATCTCTTACCAGCGATATTCGAAGCAAAAGAGGCGACGAGCTCCAGATTTTCGAGTACGGGTTCGCGCAAACAGCATTTAATTCGAAGTTGAGAATATGCTCAACAGGCGGGAGAATGTTTGTACCTGCTCCAATGCAAAAGTCCAATCCGCAAATCCCATTACCAATGCCTGCTCTTGCACGATGAATAAGCAATACACCCGACGAACGGATATACAACGTGTGAAGCCTCATCAGCATTTCCTTACACATGCGGTCTAAAGTATTAATTTGCCCTAAATATGCACAAACGCTGGTGCCTTGCACAAAATTGCAGACACCACAAATATATTTAATTTTGTAGGATAAGCAAAATTGTACTATAAATTCAATCAATTAATAAATAAAAATTGAGATATACTTTTGAAGTCAAACATTCAACATTGTTTTCCTTTGTCGCCAATTTCAACCACAACGTTAATTCAAAATTACTACTTGATTAACCACAACACTCTTTCGGTACTGTACCCAAAAAGATATCAGACTTCAGTATTGCACTTGAAGTCATCATCACGATCCTTCGGTATTGCACCCAAGGAATCGGCAACCGATTAGTAAACCAACTAATCGGTATATAAATATTTTGGAGGCCCCGGCGAGATTCTCAAGGAAGACAACCAGATGTACCTCAAAAAGGATATCCAGTGACATCATAACTCAGCACACAGAGTTTAAACGTTAAATCACCTTTAACATTCAGCATGGCGCATCACAAAGAAACAATTGAGCAGTTGGACAAGTTGACCAGGGCACAGTATGAAGTGGGCTCGGCAATAAAGCAAATGGTGAGCAACTTTAAAAAGGATCCACAAGACCGTAAAACCATCGAATATGCCAGTAAACGCATGAAGACTTTGAAGGAGGCATGGTCTACGTTCGAACATCAACATCATCTCGTACTCGAGCTAGACGAAGTTAATCATGAGTACTTCGAACAGGATTATAGAGGCAACGTAGCAAACCTATACGACTGGTTGTTCACCAAATTACAGCACATCGTCAATGAGGAAGGAGAGAAGCATAAAACGCCAGTGCAACATGAAGTTCCCTTCCACGTCCATCAAGGAGGCTCTAACCGCAAGGACAGCACACCGCGAACCAGCCATCAGGAAGGCGATGAACTCATAGCCCTAGTACGGCAGCAAAAGGCATTGCTGCGTGCAATTTCTCGAGTCATTGGAGTTGTGCACTCGGAAACTGATCAGTCACAACCACCAGTGTACTATGATATCAAAACGAAATTACTGACACGTTACCACGATAATCTGGTGAAAAATATCCAATGGATATGGCAACGAACAAACCTGGCGGAAATTGATGGTTATGATGTGGACAAATTCTACGAGATCGAAGATGCAGTTCAAAACGTACTCATTAAGTTACGACAACATATTCCAGTCAGTACACCGAACAACTCCACGCCTATCAACATCATACCACAGGCATTAAATGTGCATTTGCCTAAAGTACCTTGCCAGTTTTTGACGGTAGCTATTCAACGTGGATACCATTTCGCGATTTGTATGTTAAGATGATACATACTCAGCCAATAAGCAACACACAAAAAATGTTTTACTTGGCTGCCAACGTAACCGGAGAAGCTGAAGCACTCATCGGTCACTTGCCAGCATGCGAGGAAAACTATGACCCAGCCTGGCAAATCGTGTGCGATAGGTTTAACATTAAACGCAAATTGGTTAAAACTATATATAGCAAGTTGTTTAATATAAAGAATGCTAGCAGTGAAATGGGCTCAACGCTAAAAACTTTACACGATGCAGCCAAGGAATGCATTTACGCGTTAAAAGGCCAAGGAGTTCCCGTAGATAGCTTCCACACAATTTTGGAGTATCTTTTATTGCAGAAGTTAGATAAAACGTGAAGATCCGAGTATGAACTGACGCTAGATAAGCCTCAGGGGTTCCAACCCATTGACCGCCTCTTGAAATTCTTAGAAAAACGTTTTCAATCATGTGAAGATCGAAAACCACAACACAAAATTATCAACAATAAATCTACAAACGTGAAGTATCATTCAACGCTATTCTCAGCAACCAAGGCCGCAACGGGCTGCCTCGTATGCAAAGGCAATCACAAACTTTTTGCATGCGCACAATTCTTGGCAAAAACTCCGCATCAGCGTTTTGATATAATTAAACAACACAAGTTATGTGCGAATTGTATGAAAAATGGACATACATCGAAAACTTGTTCAATGAGAGGATGCACCAAATGCAACAAGAAGCACAACTCATTAGTGCATTTTGATCAACAGCTAGCTAATGGCCCATCCAATAACTTGGGTCAATCCAGTCAAGGGTCATCTCAGACACTCACAACATTCGTAAGTGAGCCTACCGTGGAGTTACATCTAGCTATACAGGTGCCATAGAAATACCAATCACCACTTCATTAGTGTCCCCGGTCAATCGTGCGGGCGTGAAACATGTGCTGTTGAGCACTGTCGTCTTAAAAGTCAATGACTGCCGTGGCAATGAATTTCAATGCCGTGCAATTTTGGGATACGGATCGCAGACAAACTATATTACGGACAGGTTGGCAAAGAAGCTCGTCATGATGCATGAGAATAATTTGCTTTGTGGTCCACAAGGTTTCCTATCAGCGTCAAGGCAACGATTCTGGATAATAAAAGGACAAATAATGGCCCGAAACGTTGTGCAAAAATGCGTGCGCTGCACCAGATCCAAGTTATTCACTCAAGTGATGGGAAATTTGCCAGCAACCAGAGTCACTCCAGCTCGACCGTTTGTCCATAGTGGAGTGGATTATTGCGGACCTTTTTGAGTGTACTATAAAATTCGTGGAAAGAAGCCACACTAGGCTTACATCACAGTCTTTTCCTGTTTTGCAACAAAGGCAGTTCACCTAGAGGTTGTAACCGAATTGACGACCGAAGCATTTATCGTAGCGCTGAAACGCTTCATGTCTCGCCGCGGACGGTGTGACACTATCTATTGTGACAATGCAACCAATTTCGTCGGCGCAAGTAACAATCTGAAGGAGCTAAACGATGTCATCTTCTCAAATAACTCAAGAGAAAATATCACCAGATCATTCATCATATTCCTCCTAGAGCTCCACATTTTGGAGGCTTATGGGAAGCAGCGGTTAAATCCGCCAAGCATTTGCTACTACGAAGTGTATCGTCTGCATCTCTGACCTACGAAGAACTCGAAACCATCGTCGTGGAGATCGAGGGAATTTTGAATTCTCGACCGCTTACCCCAATGTCAACAGATCCAGATGAACTAACAGCGCTTACTCCGGGACACTTCTTGATAGGCTTCTTGAACCGCTAACTTCACAGATGGATAGGAACATGTCAGAATCCAAGGTATCCCTACAAACTAGATGGAAATTGGTGCACCTTAAATACGAGTTCTGGAAACGTTGTTCACACGAGTACCTTCACCAACTTCACCAACGACACAAATAGAAGGGTCAAACCAGCACGATAGAGCCAAATACTATGGTAATCGCCAAAGAAGATAACATACCAGTGCTCCAATGGCCTCTAGGGCGAATTGTTCAGGTATGCAAGGGTCACGATGGCTTAGTAAGAGTATGCGACGTAAAAACACAAAGGGACATATTTAAAATAGCAATTCAAAGACTGGCACCATTATTCTCGGAACATGATGACGACATTGAAGTAGATGGCTTGTCATTGCTACTAACAATATTGACCTTACCAATAAAATTGGGATCTCCAGTTCAAGTTAATCGTTTTGGTTCAAAACTTGGCATCCACTTCGAAAATATAGGATCAGTTGCTATTTCATCTAAAGAATGGAACTTGCTCGTATACTACGATTTGAAACCCTATTGGACAGAAGCATCAGCATTATTCAACGGTACCAGCATCCAACTTTGCCGAAAGATTAAACAAAACCACACTTGTAGTCATCTAACCGACAGCTTCGATCGACTTGAAGCCGAATTGCGTGTATATAACAATCTATTAAGAGGCAGTCGAAACAGGAGAGGGGCAATAAATCTCGTTGGAAACATTGCACATTCACTATTTGGCGTATTAGATTCAGAATATTCCAAAAAGATGTCAAGGACAATATTAAACGTCAAAGAAAACGAGTCCAAAATGCTGCATCTGCTGAAGGATCAAACATCCATCATTGATTCCACCGTCAATATCATAAAGCACACTCCCCATGGTAAATTCAATCCGTTATTGTTAACCCCCGAGCAATTGCACACCGAAGTTGACAAAATCAATCTACACCTGCCATCATCATTAGAACTACCTGCAAATCAAGAAGACTTAATACAACTATATAGGACAATGAAGGTAAAGGGAGGACTAACTCAGGACCATGTTGTTTTTAAGATTACATTACCTCTGGTGGAACATGACCGATTCGAACTCTTTATGCTCATTTTGGTACCAAATTCGATCAACATCACTATGGTGGCAATTGATACATGCACCACCTTTCTTGCCATAAATGCAGCTCGCGATTAATGCCTGCGAATTAGCTCCGACGACTTTGCATCATGTGAGCTGGTCAGTCAAAATAAATACGTATGCTCAAATGTGCCAATCCGGTACAGCTATGAGGCCAAGATGTTCTCCTGCGAAATCAATTTGTTTAACAACAACACTCAACCAAATTGTAAACTGAAAACTGTGGCCAATAACATTGCTAGAACACAATTCAATCTCAATACAAGGCCAAGAATGTTTATCCAGTTCGTTAATAGCATCACGCACAACCCTAAGAAAGACTACAGAATTATCAAACAAAGAACAAATAACCCCACAATTGCAGAAAATCAATCCGATCACTTACACAACACAACTGAAGAGTCTTACAGAATTACACAATGCTCTGGCCAAGGCAAAACTGATGACACTGCGCAAAATTCAACCACCATATTATCATCAACTCGGTACAACAACCTTTGTTGAATTCAGTTGTTATATGTTTATATTTGTATATGTGTATGATTATGTATATGTACGAGTATATGTATATTTATGAATGTTGTAGCTGTTTCGGCATCGATTGTTCTATTCCCAGTTGACGTTGTTGTCGTTGCAGCTTCAAATTCGGCGCTTGCTGCTCTTGTGGTATTTGCTGCTGTGGGAGACCCGATGTTTGTTGCTGTTGCTGCTGAGGAGTTTGTTTTTGGTGTGAGAGTTGCTGTATTTGGCCGCCCTATTTCGTGGGGAGTAGCCTACAGACATTTCGAAATTTTCTAGTTTTTTTATTTTTAAAATTTTTTTTTTGTTTAATTTTGATCAGAAAAGTTTTTTGGGAACTCTATTTTCCATTACATTGGCAGGACAAAACACGATTTTAAAAAAAAGTTGTCGCCTATATTCAGCTGATTTAGCGCGCCAAAAGTATTGTTTTTGTTTCAGCTCACTAAATTAATTTGTTTTTGTTTTTGTTCACTTTGCGATCTATCCACTACGCAGCTGGAGAAGATTACCACTTTTATAGTGTTTCACGCTGCAATCGCGGCACTGAAAGATGCGCAGAATATGTTTACGTACACTTGAGCAGTTTTTAATATTTTTTAATTAGCTTAACATTTTTAACTCTTTAAGTTTGTTGAAGAACACTTTTCATCTGCAACCCTTGAACCAGATTCCTTGCTAGTTGATTTGGATGACACTTAAGTTTGATCTTATATTTCCTTGTTACGTCTACGAGTTCTCTTCTAACCGGTGATTCTCTTTCAGGTCGCGGTGAATATCTTCATTTCTGATGCACCATGGATCGCCAGTAATCGTTCTCAAAACTTTGGATTGAGCCCTTTGGATTATTTGTAAATTTAGTTCTTTTTTGTGGATAAGCCAGTATAAGGAACTTGCCCTGGTTTCATTTGGATTTTCTTCGCTTCTATATGCTTTCTCCAAGTAAGCCGTCGATCGAAATATGTGTAAGGTGCACTCCTAAGTATTTGACTCCTGACGCTTTCGGGATCCCATTGCAATTTAAGCAGACTACCGGATAAGATAGGGAATTAAGGGTAAAACTCACATGCACACTTTTTTGCTCGTTTACCTGGATGCGCCAATCGGCTAGCCATCTTCCTATTTTCTTTAAATGTTCTTCTAAATACCGCGAAGCTATCCGTGGATTTTGGTGAGTTCTCAGAGTAGCTGTGTCATCCGCAAAATTTGAAGTAACGAGGTGTTTATCAGTTGGCAAATCAGAAATATACAAAGTGTATAGCATAGAGCCAAACACACTACCTTGTGGCCCTCCACCCATAATTTCACCCTCTGAATTTCCTATTTGTTAAATATGACTCCAGAAGTCTGAGCAAATTGCTCGGCAGAAACTTTCTAATTTTATAGATAAGTCCTTCATCCCAGACCTTGTGAAAGGTCTGTGCGACATCGAGGAATATTCCTGAGCAGTACATCCTTTGTTCAAATGATCGTCTGATTTCAGAAACAACGCGGTGCACTTGCTCGTCTGATTTCAGAAGCAAGTTTGCGAAACCCAAATTGATAATGAGGAATAATTGAATTGAGCTTTGATGTTAGTTTTCCCAGCAATAACCGCTCGAGTAACTTAGAGAGGGTTGGCAGGAGACTTATGGGCCGATATGAAGATACATGAGTAGGGTCTTTTCCTGGTTTTGGTATCATTATTATTTCGGATGTTTTCGATGTAAAATGAAAGTGGCCCAGAGTATTGCATTAAAAATATGTGTTAGATGCATCAGAGCTATTTGCGGCAACGAGGTGCGTTGCAAATGAATTGCCCTTTTCTTCATCTGTTTTTGCCCAAGTACCATTACTTTGCCTTTGAGGTGATTCACTACCCATCGCTGGTTTAACCATTTTTGTGGCTCTCCAGAGAGAGTAGTTATTGACTTTGAGGGGAGCCAAAGCTTCCAGGTATTTATTTAGGCTTTCTTCCTTTTCCCGCGAAGAGTGCCTTTCAGCTGATTTAGAATTGATTTTAGATTCACCTTTAGTGCTGGCGATCTGTATTTTTGCTACTCATTCCTTAATCTCCTCTTTTCTTTAACGACGCATTCTACGTGGTGCGATGTAGTGTGTGTCGTATTGGATTTAGTTGAGCTTTGTTCGGCCGTGGCACTATTAGCAGCCGCATTTATTATTGATCCCAGAGACTACGTCGCCGATTCAATATCCTCTTTACTCTTGAGTTTTGAGTTTTGTATTAACGCACACGTGGGTACTAATATATATTTTCGATATTTGAGCCAGTTCGTTTTCTTGGAGGTCAATTATATTGTTTTTCCAATGAATTCTGTTTATTTTTTTAATATATTATTACTGGGGAGTGGTCAGATGATAATTCGAAACAGGACTCAGTTTCCAAAAAAGACCTTTCTATATTTTTGGTTATGCCAAAGTCAATAAGATCGGAATTTTTCTGTGATTTGTGGGCCAGTATGATATAAAGTCCAGACTATTTTGAGAGTCTATCAGCTCATTAAATAATTGTTTACCTTTAAGGTTAATTAACCGTGAACCCCAGTAGGTGTGCTCAGATTTGAAGTCTCCGGCTGAGAGAAATTTGTTACCGAGCGATTTAAAGAAAGTTGCAAAATCGATTGTAGAAATAGAAATCCTAGGTGAACAATAAACTGATGAAATTACTAATCTCTCACCCCAACACTGTAAGGAGATGGAAGTAAATTGGATGTTTTATTGGGCATAGGATTCCAGAAAGTAATGCCTTAATCCATCCTTAATAAGTATTCCCGTACCCCCATGCCATTTACCTTGTGCGTGGTTTGTTGAGTAAAACCCGTAGCTTGCTACTTAGAACTTATATTTTGCAGTTGAAATGAGTTTCCGAGATAAGCATGATGTCTATGCTGTTACTGTCTAGAAAATGTTTTATTTTAATTTTGTGTTGGTTAATACCGTTATCATTCCAATGACATATTTTTACAACATTTATTTTTAAGAAAATAGAGTTTTTATAAGCAAGTTTTGGTTATGTACAAGTTCTTGAATCATGGATTGCATCGACGACATGAGGCTAGTAATGTACCCGGACAAGTTAATGTTTGTAAGTTTTGAGGTTGCATAGAGTTACTCGAATTACTTGAAATGCAGGTTTTTAGTTCATGCACATAGCTAGTGGATGAAGAGATATTTTCTGAGCTGGTTCCAATATGGTTTGTGTAGTTAGGTGCAGCACTATATTTTTAGGTACGAACTGTTTAGCAGTTTTATTCATATTGGTTTTTAATTGAGTATATATCGGGCAACCTCTGTAATTGGCAGTGTGATTATCCCCACAATTGCCGCATTTTTTTGATTCTGTCTCATTTCTGTTCAGCTTGCATTCGGTTGATGGATGGAAGTCAACACACGCAACGCCTACAGTGCGTATGGTGCAGTAATTTGTGCATTGTATTAGCCCTTTATGTTTGTGAGCTCCTCGACGGTTATTCTACAATGCATTAAATATCGTAGGTTGTAGATGGAATGGGCTTCATTTTATTTTAGAGTAAAAATGTGGTTGCGGAATTTTGTCACTATTCTTATTATTTAAAACAGATTTCCCTGTGGATCCAGACTCTTGCAGACAACCCTTTAGTTCTATAGAGTCTACTTCAGGTTCCATAATAACAACAGTCAAGCTTTACGTTCTTAGAGGTAAGAAACAACTGTTCGATAGTTCTTTTCTGACTTAATTTGTATTTTTATTTCCTGTATTTTATCCTTTAGCAACGGAATTACATGAAAACTATTTTTATTAAGTTGGCAATATTTTCTATTAACATATTTGAGCTGTGTTCGTGAATGTAAATTGGTGGTGTTTTGAATGAAACATTTCTTTTGATTCAGGCTCAGCATTATCGTGTAATAGAGCAAAACGGTTGCTGTTGTAGGACAGGGTATCTGTATTTGGTTTAACAAATTTGTTCTTTTCTGTCTTGGCAAGCGGACTGCGTTTTCGTGTTATTGTTATGTATTGATCAATGACTGTTTGAGTAATTGCGTTTGGCTTCATTTTCTGTATTTCTAATATTCTATTTGCAACATTGGTTAGTTGTTGTTGCTTATATATACATGTATCAGAACCTTTGTGTTCTTATTTTGTATTGAATGCGATGCGATTAAATTTCAAGAGACACACTGTACACTCCAAGAGAGCTGTGGATTCTTAGGCATATTTAGTGCATCCGAGTCTAGTTGAGAGGCATCTGGGCTGAAATTTTTGTGGTGCAAAGAGAAATAATGTTTTGCTTTTATTCGTTTATTATTTTTAGTGGTATGGGCGTAATTAAGTTAGAAGTCTGAGCATACTCAATACTTACCGTTTGTTGTGCTATTGGTGTCAATTGCGCCTCCGCTAATGGACTATGAAAAAGCATCTCCATTGGATTTAATGTAATTGCCGCGCGTGAGAGAGGTATCGATCTTTCGCTTGTGGCGGTGAGTGCTGAATGCTCATGTAAATTATAATTTTTTTTTTTTTTATCCACTAAGTTTAAATTTTATCTGAATTTACTAATTGTGTTTTGTTTGCCCATATAGGCAAACCCATACACACTAAAGTCAATAAGATTCTATATCACAACTATTAATGTTTCAATAAACTTTAATATGCCTCGTTTGCAAACTTTGAGGAGGGAGTTGAAAAACGACCGTAATGTAAGCTGCTAAAATTGAACTTCTGTATACGTATATGCATCTCTATATGAAGATGTATATGAATATGTATATGTATTTGTTTATGTATATGTAATGTATATGTATGTGTATATGTATATGTATATGTATATTTATAGGTATTTTTTTATTTTCTTTTCTTGTCGCTGTGCGCGACATTGCCGCTCTCTTTGGAGAGGTCATTCATATCACACACCGCATCCCATTTCTCCGGACTCTCGAGCATGTGTTGCACTATGTTATCCGGAGTTATCGGCTCTCCGCACACTTCCTGGAGTGTATCTCTACCACTGGTGGACCTCGGAGAGCAAAAGTTAGCGTCTTCTTCATTCTCTGATATTCTCCATCCACAGTTTGTACACATGGGGGATTCCTCCTGTTTGAACCTGTACAGGTATTCCCTAAAAACACCATGCCCGGTCACCAGTTGTGTGATGTGGTAATTCACCTCATAATGAGACTTTTTATCCACCGCTCTATGTCAGGTATCAGTCTCCTCGTCCATTAACTTCTTTGGGACGTATCGCATCGGGTTTGCCAATCCTGAATACTATATCGCCTTATAATTGCCAGAAGTTCCTCCTCATTGGCTTCCTGTCCGTAATGCAACTCTCTCGCCTCTTTCACCAGTAGATCTACTGGGATCATGCTGGCTATTACTAGTACGGCATTTGCGGATGTGGTGCTGCACGCACAGCTAACCCGTAGTGCAGCAATTCTATAGGTAGCCTCAATATTACGGATGAATGCTCTCGTATCCGTCTTCTCAGCCCATTTGGGCGCACCATATGATACAACTGATCTAACTACTCCCTTAATGAGTCGCCCCTTCCGCTGCTTCGGTCCTCCTATGTTTGGCATTATGCGGAAGAGTTGGGCGCATACCCTTACCGCTTTATCGCCAGATTGCCGTAGATGCTCCTTAAAATTTAGCTTGGCATCATCTAAGAATGCCTCCGTTTTATGCTCGCATGCTTCTAGTTCGACGTTCGCCAGCCAGATCCGGACTGTAGCCTCCGTATGAATGGCCTCTGCAACAACCTTTTCCAGATATTTGGCAATGATAACTAGCGCTATATCGTCCGCGTAACCGATGATCTTAACGACATGCGGTACCTGTACGCGGAGTATGCCATCGTACATAGCGTTTCAGAGGAGAGGAGCCAGGACTGACCTTTAGGGGAGTTAACCGGTGATATCGTGCCTTCGTGTCACTATGTCCCTGTCATACCGCAGCACTTTGTCGCTAAAATAGCTGGATACCATACGTCTCAGTTAGATGGGCACCTTGAATTCTGCTAGCGCTTCGGCTATACATGTCGAGTTAAACGCATTTTTCACATCCAGGATGACCACAAGACAGTACATCTTGCCGCCACCCCACCAACTCTTCCCATCGATCGATTCTTCCGCCGTTTTGACGAGCTCACTAATAGCATCCACTATTGAACTCGTCTTCCGAAAACATATTGCGCCAATCCTCCGACTTCAGCTATGATTCGGTCTATTCTGTCACAGAGAATCCGCTCCAGGACCTTTCCCATCGAGCCCAGCATGCAGAGTGGACTGTACGTAGATGGGTCTTCTGGTGGCTTATTGCCCTTAGGCAGGTGATTAGACCAGCCGCTGTTTCTTCCACCTCGCAGGGAATACTCCCTGTTTACTGCAAGATTCATATAATTATCTCAATGGTTCCGGATACAATGCAGCAGTGGTTTGAAGGCACAATTGGGTATTCCATCTGGGCCAGTTGCCTTCTGGTCACCGATTTTACCAACCTCCCGCATCATCTCGTCCACTGTGATCTCTAGTATATCCTCTTGAAACCTCAGCATATTAGGAAGTTATTCAGGACAGTAGCTTTGTGGCGGGTAGAGTTTTTTGACAATTCGGGTAATTGATTTCGGGCAGTTCGCCCTGCTACAGGCAGGGTAGTTTTCTCATCACTACATTGTACTCTGTTCCCATGGACCATCTTCGAGTTGCGCAAACAGCTCAGTGAAGTTCCTGCTCTTACTTTTCTTAATGGCATCCTTAAGATCCTTCTTGGCGTTCCTGAAATGCTGTTGCATCTGCGCGTAATTCGTTTTCTTTATAGAGCGCTGATACCTCCGCCTTGCTGAATGGCATGCTCTGCGTCGAGTAGCTATATGTTCCTTCCACCAATAGACTGGTTGGCGATGTCCACTTACACATTGCTGCATCACATGCGCTCTCCATTTGTTTGGCGAACTGGTTTGCCATTTCATCCGCCGTACCTTTTAATTTCGATAATAATTTTAATGACATCATGATCTCACGTATTTGTCCTCCAACCTTTGCGAATCGAAGCTGCCATTAGCTTCTTCTGGATGTCCATTTGTAGGTCGTAGATTATGGCATGGTGGTCACTGTGTGTGTAGCTCACTTGCCATTTGGTTCTTCTGACCAGTCTTTCTATCAGAAACGTGAGGTCTATCACTGAGCTCGCGCATCCCTTGATGCAGGTGCTCTCTCCTGTATTCATTAGTACCAGGTTTAATGCTGCAAGGGCACCCATGATCGATTGTCCCTTCGATGATGCTCGGCTGCATCCCCACTCAGTTGCCCATGCATTGAAATCGGCTGCTATTATCACCGGGTTTTCGCCGGCTGCATAAAGTACAAGACTGTCAATAGCCGACTCGAACTCTCCCATGGTTAGGCCTAGCGGCCTGGAACAAATGTACACCGTTGTTTTTCCAATGACTGCTCTGGTGTGTCCGTTGCAGCAAAGCTTCCCGCTATGTTGTTGTGATCTCGGATCAGACACTCACAACGCTGCTTTGCCGCTATTGTCCTGTACCACTCGCCACATTGTTTTGCTTTATATGGCTCGCTTAGTACAGCCACATGTATCTCACGTTCTCTCACTGTTTGTTCCAGGAGGTTTAGCGCTGCCTCGCAGTGGTTGAGATTAAGCTAATCTTATATTCTAGGTTTCATTTCCTTCACCGCCTTTGGTAGGACGGACATGAGCCGCAACCTGTCACGTGCTATACATCCTTCAAACCATTTGCGCTGCATGGCTTCTTGTCGCATCCTCTGGAATTGTGGCCGTCTGCTGTACATTTGAAACACTTGCCGCGAAAATTATTCTTGCTGCAGCATTTCTGCGATGTGTCCAAATTCCATGCATTTATAGCATCGGATAGGGGCCACCATTTCCATCACACGGCAGGAGGTCGAACCGATCCACACTTTACCTTTTGCGATCGGGGCTGCTGCAACACTTGGAGTCAAGCTAACCGTTACTGTCTGTATTCAGCCATACGCCTTCCGAAGTGATCGTAGTGCTGTTTTTGTGAGATAATTGCATCCAGCTTTTGCCCAAGTGCCTCTAGTACCTCCTCAGCTGTGGTAGCCCCGTCTAAGTCCTTACCAGCACCTCCTGGGTGAAATTTCGCACTTTTACACTGTCTCCTAGTGCGCTCTCTACGGCTTTGCGGTATTCGCCTTCTTTTGGATATGCTGCTTTTAACAGTTCTAAGAGTATGTCGACCTTAGCCATTTCACGGACTTTCTGTACACTCTACCACAATTTCCGTAGCTGTGGCTCAGTTTTAAGTTAGCGGAGTATATCAGCAAAGCTCGCTCCTTGCTTCGGATTCCTTTTCATGATGGCGTCAGGTCAGGCTTTCTATTTAGTTTCGGCTGCTGGTTAGCACAAGTGCGCTTACTCACTGTAGTCCACTGCCTTGGACATATCTGCTGCCTGGAGTACCGAAGCTTTTGGCACTACGCTCCCTTTAATTATCACCGCTTTTATGGCGACTGAAATTTTTGGCGTTTCCTCTTTTCGCCTCTTAGGGATGGCCCGGTTCGTTGCTCTGAAACGCGGGTCTGGTATTTTAGCCAAGTCACTCCTCAGCTGTTCACTATGCAGGCAGTTTATGTTCTGCAATGCGGTTAAACCGAAGCAGAGACAAAACTACCGCAAATCATTGGCAGAAACACCAAATTAAATACCTTCTTTTTCTACGATCGGCTCAATAATTTGCACTGAAAACTTATCACCAAACCGGGGTACGTTCTTTGGCTAATCTTTTCACAATTTCCGCACAGATTATACGTCTACACAGGATAGATTTTCAAAATTCGGCACAAGAAAATTTATACATCCACTTCGATTTTGATCGCAACTTAAATACCTATATGTATATGTATATGCATAAGTATTGTATATGTAAAATATATATATATACTCGTATATATATATATATATATATATATATATATATATATATATATATATATATATATATATATATATATTGAAACGTGATAGCACAGTGAAATGTGATTGCATACTTTCAGGATCCCATCTGAGTTTGGGAATGAGTGCCCCCTGTGAGTCAAGATGCGAACTATTCGAATAAAAGTTTATTCAAGAACCATCTGTCGGTAATATCAAAAAGAATATTCTCGACTTCTGTCGAAGTGGATAGAAGCTTCTAGAAAGTACGAGAATAGCATGGAATTGTCTACTCCAACCATTCGAAAACTATAAAAGCGACAAGACTTTTCAAAGTCGAATGCAGTAGATCAGAGACCGTAACAGTGTGTACATCTAGCATTATAATCAAAGCAGCAGTATTTGTGATTTACAAAGTGGTGAAATTCATTAGTAAATAAAGTGACTAATGGTTTGTGAAATAAAGTGCAAGTAATAACTAAGTAAACTTTACGCCTAATACTAAATGTGTAAATAGCAATAATTAAATAAAGCTAATTATTTTAATTTAACCAGCGATTGTTTGATTACTACAAAATCCAGTGGTACGAGTCCGAGTACAGAGAGTTAGAGGAATTGTCAGGAGGGCAAATTGTCAATAGGGCAATTTCGTAACAATACGAGTATATATATATATATATATATATATATATATATATATATATATATATAAATATATATATATATATATATATATATATATATATATATATATATATATGTATATATATATATATATATATATATATATATATATATATATATATATATATATATATATATATATATATATATATATATATATATATACTAGGGCGGATTGATATTGAAGCTACCTAGCGCTAGATGGCAGCACCAACACAAATTTTTTTTAGAAATTGCGATCTGTCAAACGTCAGCTGTTAAAATTTCACCCAAATTCATCGATTAGTTCATTTGTTGTAGTCGTTTGAAGTAAGCAACCTTTGTGTTTCTTGAAAATGGAAAAAGCTAATTTCGTGAAGTGATTAAACACTATTATTTGAAAGGGAAAAGGGCGAAAGAGACAAATTTAAACGCGGCCGAACAAGCACTGCAACAATGCCATCAACAGGAAGGCCAAAAGAGGTGGTTACTGAAGAAAATGTCAAGAAAATCCTCGATATCGTTATGAATGATCGCCGAGTCAAGTTGCGTGAGATTGTTGAAATGGTAAACATATCATATGAACGTGTGTTCAACATTTTGCATGAACATTTGCATATGAAAAAGCTATCGGCAAGATGGGTGCCGCGTTTGCTCAATGTCGAACAAAAACGAGTTCGACAGACCACTTCACAGCGGTGTTTGGACATGATAAAGCGTAATCCTGTTGATTTTTGGCGTCGATTAATAACTGTTGATGAAGCGTGGGTCCACCACTACACACCTGAAACCAAAAATCAATCGAAACAATGGGTGGAAGCTGGTGGAAGTGCTCCGAAGAAGGCGAAGGCAGTGAAATCGGCTGGCAAGGTCATGGCCACTGTATTTTGGGACGCACACGGAATATTGCTCTTCCATTATCTTGAAAATGGATCCACAATCACAGGCAACTATTATCGTGCATTATTGGATCACTTGATTGATGCAATCAAGGAAAAACGACCACATTAGATACGATGCACACCAGCATTAGATACGATGCACAAATTACGTGAAATACACTTCGAATTGGTTAATCATCCACCTTATAGTCCAGATTTAGCTCCTAGTGACTTTTTCCTGTTTCCAAACTTGAAAAAATGGCTCGCAGGAAAAAGATTCATCTCAACCGAAGAAGTGATTACCGAAACTAACGCGTATATTGAGGGGTTCCCGAAATTGAATTATTCAGATGGTATAAAAAAGTTGGAAGATCGTCTTACTAAGTGTGTCGAAATAAAAGGAGACTATGTTGAGAAATAAATGGTTTTTAAAAAAAAAATGTTTTTTTGCTACTTAGGTAGCTTCAACATATTATCCGCCCTCGTATATATATATATATATATATATATATATATATATATATATATATATATATATATATATATATATATATACATATATATATATATATAAATATATACATATATATATATATATATATATATATATATATATATATATATATATATATATATAACGGGTCCGCCATCTAACGTTTTTTTTGTCAACTAGTGCTTATTTCGTGAATGGTAACACTTAGCTCATGTCTGATTTGACATGTAATTAGTTTTATCCTTCCGCTGAACGAATATGGTTGTGTATACGCTTGAACAACGTTGGGAAATATTGCGACATTACTTTGAAAATCATGGTAATGTTGCAGAATGCCAAAAAAATCATTTGCCAAAAAATCATCTTTTCAGATGAAGCTCATTTTGATCTTGGCGGGTGTGTAAACAAGCAAAATTGTCGCATTTGTTGCACAGAAAACCCGCACGCATACATTCAAAAGCTGATGCACCCAAAACGAGTCACTGTTTGGTGCGGATTTTGGTCCAGAGGCATAAATGGGCCATTTTTCTTCGAAAATGAGCAAGGAGTGGCCGTTACAGTCAATGGCGGTCGTTATCGGGCCATGTTGAACGAATTTTTGTTCACAAAAATTGAAGAATTGACAACATTTGGTTTCAACAGGACGGCGCTACGTGCCACACAGCCGAAGCTACACTCGATGTTTTGCGCCCTGTTTTTGAATATCGCATTATCAGCCGCAGAGCTGATGTCGTTTGTCCACCTCGGAGCTGCGATTTGACACCGTTGGACTATTATTTGTGGGGTGCCCTCAAAGAAAAGTGTTACGCCGACAAGCCAGAGACAATTGACGCTTTAAAGCACAATATTCGTGAAGCCATTGGTGAAATACAGCTGCACACAATCGATAATGTGCTTAAAAATTGGACCGATCGTGTAGGCTACTGCATAGCCAGCCGAGGCAGCCATTTGAATGAAATTATTTGCCGTTATTAACCGGAAGGATTGTACTTTCAAATAAAAAAAGAAATTTGAGAAAATATCCAGTAGTTTTTTTTTTATAGAATTTTCAAAAAAAAAAAAGTTATTTGGCTGACCCGTTATATATGTATATGTCTATGTGTACGATTTCTATAAATATTCAATTGCATAACATGCAAATGTAACATAATGTTCAATATGCAAAAGTATATTTATATGTATCCGTACGTTTGTACTCACAACAATATGGAATATGCAGTCTGAGCATGCAGTAGCATTGAGGCTCAAATGACACCTGCACAAGCGTTAGGTGCATTCCCAAAAATGCAACAAAAGTAATTGGGGGCATAGAAACGTATATTTCATGGAACTTGCATAAGCTGCAGTTATATTCTGCTGCTATGCTCCGCTTTTATATTCTACTGATATTTACCTTTAGTAAATATTAATCGTTATTGATGATGTTAGCAAAAAGTTATTATTTGAGACGATGAAATTGAATAAACAATTAACATATAATTCCTAGTCTCATATTGTTTCAAGTACCTGTATGAGACGTCAATAAGGAACACATCTATAAAGTCCAACGAGGCTGTCTAAACAATATGTATATGTATTTATATGTATGTGTATATGTATATGTATATGTATATGTCGAAGCATCTGTATATGTATATGTATAGGTATATGTATATGTATATGTACTCGAATATGTATATTTATATTTGTATGTGTATGTATATGTATATGCGTATGTGTGTGTATATGTATATGTATTTTAATATGTATATTGTTTTGAGCCAAGGCTAGCTTGCTCACAGCTTTACTCACACTCCAACATTTTTGGAGCAGCCGGTAGGATCCGGTCAATATATATATACCACAACATTTTTGGCGCAACCGTTCGATCGGGTCATATACATATACAGTCCAACATTTTTGGCGCGGCCGGTATCCTCTAATGGAGGATGAACCACAACGATTGTAAAGAAGCAACGGGGGATCAACCATTAAAAAGGAAACCAAAAACGGGAAAAGTGTTGAATCAGGCAACAGCACCTCCAACCAAAACAAACTAAGCTGGAAGCAACAATGGAAAAACCAAGCGGTCAAATATTGAGTATTGGGGCTTATTGTAGCATATTGTAAGTATTTACTTTTGCTACCCCGAAGGCGCATTGGCGCTGGTGGCAGGAGTACACACAACTCTGTTGACAACCAAGTAGTTACTGCTGGGTCTATCGGACTTCACTGTTCCGTTTTTTCTGCAGAAGCCTTAGCCTTAAATATTGCGTCCGAACATGCTGCAAAAACGAAATGAATAGTACAATCGAAGCTATTAAATATATTGGCATTTATAGTGCTCTAATTGGGGACATTAGAAATATTAGCATCAAACATCCAAATAAGATCAGACTAATGTGGGTCCCTAGTCATGTGGGCATACCTGGAAATGAGTTTGCTGATGATGCTGGAAATGAAGTCTCCACCTAACCTTGTTTTTTGTTTCACAAATCCGAACACAAATACCTTTTGATCCGTTGAGTGGTATAACTATAGCCACCGATACAATAACTTTAACTCCAACTGCCATAAAGTCATCTACCCAGCCACCTTATCCCGCCAGCAAACAAAAATCTCCTCCCGTCTCCGATTTGGGCACACAAAGCTACCCACCAACATTTGCTGTGTGGAGACCCTGCTCCTACGTGCCCGTTTTGCACTCTTCCAGTATCTGTTGAACATATCTTCGATGATTGCATCCAACTCCGCGCTATCAGAAAAATTGTAGTCGGTGGCTCTAATCCTACTGAGTCTTTCAAAACTGTTAACTTGGAAAATATTATGAAAATCGAGAAATACCTTCAAGAATGTAACATAATTAATCTTATATAAATATTTATACTAATCTGTAAATTTAAATATATTCAAATAATTGTATACTCCAAAAGCCAAAAGCCCTAACAGCTAGCGCTCTTTTTCTTCTGCGTCATAATAATTTATTGTGATTGCTATAATAAATAAATAAATTCAAATTTGCTTTCTCTACGGCATTTCACCACAGTTGTCTTTCTATGTTGAATAATGTTTGTTAAAACTAAAAATTTATTATTATACTATATCGCGTTTTAGTTAATTTGTATTTTGGAAGGGAAAATATTTTTGTTTTAGAAAATCAACCCTATTGCCGCCAAGTGATGCTAGTTTAATGAAAAACAATATAAGCGAAAACGAGTACAGAAGTCTGAAGTCGGGTTAGACCGACTTCGAAATACCCTTTAATTTTTTTTTTGCGTACAAGTTCAACAATGGGGATGTTTTCTTCATAAATCATCATTAGGAGCATATTCAAGGTAATTTTTGGTAGGGTACATTGAAATGACTATATCGACCCCATTTCTTGTGTATGGTTTTCTAGTGTCAATATAACCACTAATATAAAATTTCGTCCAAAAATATTGTATAGGCCGAAAGTAATAATAATATGTCAGTAGTGGGCGTGGCTGTAAAAATAACACGCCCATTTTTTGTGTAGTGTTTAATGTTACCACCCGCAGAATTCCTGCTAAATTTCGTGGCAAAATCTTTAATAGGATCCTAGTAATTATTTTTGGTTAGTTGTGGGCGTGGCAGTAGCAATAATCTGCCCATATTTGAAATGCATGCAGACCCAGTTAATTCATATACCAATTTATTTTCATATATGATCACTAGAAGCATAGATAGGGTAATTGTCTTTATGGGGGGTCCCCAAAGTTCATTATATGGGAGGGAGGCGTATCCTTCCTCTGATCCACCCAACATCTTGTATATGGCATTGTAGGGTCCATATACGTACTAACATAAAATTTCGTCCGAAAATATTGTACAGGTCGCAAGTTATAATAATATATCAATAGTGGGCGTGGCTTTAAAAATAACAAGCCCATTTTTTGTGTGGTGTTTAATGTTAGTACCCGCAACCTTCCTGTGAAATTTCATTGATAAATCTTTCATATGAACATAGTAATGATTTTTGGCTAATTGTGATTAAGAATTTTAGAAAGGATAGCAAGTCGAGTAAAAATAGGAAATATTACGGTAGGCGGAGAGCGGAACTACTAGATACGTTCAATTCCAAGCAGGAGCAGTTGTTAATCTATAAAGGGTTTTGCAGTGAACACGAGTATTTCAAATAAGACTATCCATGGTATATCAACAACCTAATACAAGAGTGGCTGAGAAAACTTAGGTTAGACTTGGAAGAGTAAGATGCACAGGTAGGGAGTCCGAATTCATCGGAAGGCGAGGCACGGGATAAGTTAAAATGCCTAAGATCAGAAGACTTTTTATATACAAAGAAGTGGTATGCACTGCTGGAAGCAACAACTAGCAAGACCGAAACACAGGTACTCTGGAAATTAGCGAGGGCATGTGGAAAGTTATCTCATCATCATTTGATGATAAGACCTGATGAAATAGTAGAGGGTAGCAGGCAACCACAGCATACACTTTTTGAATTTGTTGTGTATGCAAACATTATATATATATATATATATATATATATATATATATATATATATATATATATATATATATATATATATATTTAATTTTTTTTAATTTTTTTTATTTAAACGTTATAATTACACATACATATACAGTGTTTATAATAATGCAAATAATTTATACAATCAAAAACTAACGAGCAATTTAAGTTTATTCATTATATTCAACTGGATGATTCACACTGCATTGTGAGGACCCTGGTCCTCTTAAGACGTCGTTCCGTTTTGTTTAGTTCGGAGAGTTTCGATGCCTCTTAGTTTATGTGGTGTTAAAGTCGTTCGTAATGTAAGATAGCGACTTTAGTAATATCGCTGTGTACCGTCTTCACGCCAAGATCTCTGTGGAGCTCTGACATTTGTACGTACCAGGGTGCATTGACTATGTTCCGTAGAACTTTGTGTTGAAATTTTTGTATTCTTTTAATATTGGTTTGTGTGGTGCATCCCCAAAGTTTAATGCCGTAACTCCATACGGGTTTCAAGATTTGATTATATAACAAAAGCTTGTTATATGTAGAAAGCGTAGATGATCTGCCAATTAACCAGTACATTTTTTTATACTTTCTTTCCAGTTCTTCTCTTTTCTTTTCGTGTTATTTATTTTAATACACCATTTCTTTGTCTAATTAAATATTGAATTTACGGCACTTTGGAGTTTCTCTACTGAGATTTCCTCTGTGCCACCAGTAGCTATGAGTCCCGTAATGTTGCGAATGTTGCGGTAATATGGTTTTGTTCGATCGGTAAATCGCTAGTGAATAGGAGATAGAATTGGGCCGCTAGGTTGCTGCCTTGAGGAACACCTGCCATAACTTCACGGAGCCCAGAATAGGTATCATCTTGCTTAATTCTGAAGTGTCTTTTTTCAACGTACGAATCGATAATTTCACAATATTCGGCAGGTAGAATCAATTGAAGTTTATGGAGCAGACCTTTGTGCCAAACTTTGTCGAATGCCGGCTCTACATCTAGAAATACCGCATAACAGACTTTTTTCTGTTCAAATGAGTTTTCAATAACATCGACGATTATGTGAACTTTATCTATAGTTGGATTGTTGTGTTCTGAAACCAAATTGGTGTCTTGGTATGAGTTTCGTTTCTTCAATAATTGGCTGGAGTTTATTGTTTAGCAGCTTCTCAAAGACTTTCGATAGTATCGGTAATAGAGAGATTGGTCTATATGATGACACTTTTTGTGCCTGGTTTGGGAAGCATTATTACTTCGGCCACTTTCCAGATGCTTGGGACGTGTCGAAGTTTAAATGTGGCGTTATACAAAGTTGAAAGATTTTCAATGCACATCTGTGGCAGCTCTTTCAAAATTTCTGCTGTTATATCACATTTTACTTCGAAGGGGTACACCTCAGAGTACCAGCCTTATTCTCATAGTTGATATTGTGATTCGTATCAGTTTCTACGCCATCAATTGACTATAGTTTTTCATTAGGTGGTCTGCAAAAGTGTGAGCCTTTTCAAAGTTGCTTTTGGCCCAGCATCCATTAGCCACCATTTTAATTGGAAGAATCGATATTGTGGGCCTTTTTATGTTTTTCGTGGCTTTCCACAACGAGTAGTCATTTTTTTTCATGTGACAGATTTCGTAAGAGCCTGCTAGTCGATTCATTTTTGAAAACCTTTATTTTCCGACTTAGCTTCATTGTAGCTTTGTTCAGCTCATGTTTATCATTGGGTGAACTGCTAAATGCTGCGCTTCTGTCTGAGACTATACGCTTAGGATTTCCAAATATAGCGGCTTGTTACTTCAGGCATGGCATCACCTCTTTGACGCCAGTGCCTTTTGTAGGATACAGAAACACAAATTTCGAAAATCCTTCGATCACTGCCAATATATGGTTGCACGATTTGTGAGAGCCCTGCTTTGGTCCAACATGGTCGAAGTGATAAGTTCCTAAAGTCCTATCTTATTTATCTATCGTAAGGTATCCTTCGCTCTATCCAGCTTTCGGGATTTGTGATAATGCACTTTACGCAGCTTCTCACCATCTTTTCAAATTTCGAACTTATTTGAGGAATGAAATAAGTATTCTCGATCAGCTCTCATGTTCTTTTGCTTGAAAAATGTCCTTGTTTGTGCGCGGTTTCATCTTTATGTAAAATGTCGTATTTTAAATAATAATCTTCATACCTTTCTAAAATTTTTCGCACCGTTCTAACCCAATCGTCATTTAGTGTTGCTTCTTTGAATCGGTTTTTTTTTTGGGAATCTTCTTTTATTAAACAAGACACACGACTCAGAGCGTCGATATATCTCATCATCGACCCCAATCTGTGTTCAATAGTATAGTTAAATTCCTGCAAAAACATCGTCCATTTGGATATTTTTACTGGCACGTCCCGCTTTCTCATCGTCATCGTGAATGCGTTACAATCTGTTACAATTTTAAAATTCATTCCCAGTACGTATATTCTCTATTTCTTTAGTGCTTCTATGACCGCCAAAACTTCTAGTTCATAGAAACGCAGGATTTCTTCACTCGTCTTGGTTTTCCGACTCATATATTGTACCGGATGTAGTTGGCGATCATCTGGATCCCTTGGAAGTAAAATAGCACCGTTGCCATATTTGCACGCATCTGTATGTTTTCTGTATTTTCCGTCGTATTGTAAATCTTGAGTATAGGTGCGTGTATTATCGCCGCTTTTAATTGCTAGAAGGCTGCCAGTTGCTCTTCTCTCATCTCCAACTTAGTCTCAATGCGCAGAAGATCCGATAATCGTTTTGCTATTAACGCAAAATTCTCTATGAATCTACGGAAATATGATGTCAATCCGAAAAAACGTTGAACTGCCTTTCGATCATGCGGTATAGGAAAGTTTTTAACGACTTTAACTTTCTCCTCCGATGGCTTAGTGCCCCCATATTCAATTATGTACCCTAAGAAGGTCGCCTTGTGAAGATGAAATCTGCCCACTGACAAATTTCACTCACACAAAACTATAAAACAACAGTAGGCGAAAAAAATATATAAAGTCGAAAAAATGCGGGGAATCATTCAATCGTTCTTCAAACACAACTCACAACTTTTTTTATTCACGCGTGTTCCGGTAAAGATATTCTTCAAGTCACGCGTGTTCCGGAACTTCTCAAGTCACGTGTGATCCGACACTCACATCAGACCCTTTTTCCAGTCACGCGTGTTCCGGTACAGATCCTGTTTCCAGTCACGCGTGTTCCGATACAGATCCATTGTGAACGCAGAAAGAATAAATAGACTTAAAAATATAATTCTATAAGACTCCTGGATTCCGCTGTGGATACCCCGGCAAAAGAAGAGTCGTTACAGTGGTGCCCGAGGACAGGGACTCTTGAAAAAAACAAAATCTCAGGACACTTGTAAAACAAATCACAGGATGGTGAAAACAAGCTGGGTGTACTCTCTACGCAAGAATGACCTGGTGGTGTTTGCCGAAGAGTTCGGTGTGAAGGCTACAGGCACCGTGGACAAACTTCGCAAGCGGTTATCAGAGTTTTTCACCGAAACAGAGCTGACACAGGATCAGAAGAACCGTTTGACGAAGCTATAATCCAAGTACGATAGAAGCACATCACAAAGGCCGGCTCTGTCCATAGTTACCCGCGAAACGCTGGAAGTGGACAGACTAGAGGCATACCCAGGTGCAACACCATCAGCATTGAATTCAGAGGCACCATCAAAAATGAATCAAAAACAGAACGGGACACCACAGTATGCCGTTGTCATTGACCAGGGGAGGAAGTGGTCCATCAACTTTGATGGTGGCAGTGACCCACTAGCCCTTATAGAGCGAACCGAAGAGCTAGCAGAAGTCTACGAAATAAGCAATGATTTCCTCCCGCGTCCTATGCCTGTACTTTTGAGAAAGCGCGCACTCATGTGGTACAGGAATAATAATCGAGCGTGGCGCGATTGGCGCACATATAGGAGAGACTTCCTAAAGTTCTTTTTGCCAGCACGATATATGGAAAAAACTTGAAGACCAGATCCGCCAGCGTCGCCAGAGACCTGGGGAAGTATTCAAGCAGTTTGTGGTCGAACTGCAGAATCTCATGCGGTACGTGGACTATTCCGAAGAGCAGAAACTGGACAGAATTTTCCAGAGCAGCCTGCCAGAATAACAGATATACGTGCGCCGCAAGGATTTCAGATCCCTGGAAGAGCTGATAGAGATGGCTGGAGACTTGGAGAACATACGGGAGAAGGCAAACCACCAGCAGTGCCACCCATACAATGGCGAAGAGAGCAAGGTCCACCACGAGATGTGAGGAACTGCCAGGTGACGGTAGAGACCAAACAGGCACCCATAGAGCCAAGAACAGCCTGCCGGCGTTGTGGCCAAAATGGTCATATAGCACGCACCACCAGGGAAGAACACAACTAGCACGAACGAATTCACTTGCTACGGACTATGCATAGCGGAAGCCAACAATGAGTCCCACAAAAGCATAGGGAGGCGGACCTCACAAGAATACACACACAGGCATCGGAAAAAGGACGCGGGCACACCCACACGGAAGAATGTAGCACAATTAAGGCGGCATAACATCAGGGGAATCAGAGTATATTCCAACCATCCCACAAGCTCAACACCAGTGCCAAACAACCAAGAGATACCGCATGGGCATGTCGGCAGCTCAAGGGACAACCAGCTTAGAATGAAGTACACCAAGAACAACAGAAGCGACGGCAAGGGGATAAACAGAGGAGAACTGCACATGTCAACGAACTCAAAGTGTATTGCACGCCTGATAACGAGCAAGGCCGGACCAGGACAGAGGATACTGCACCGATCGAGACCACCAATCAACACCGCACCGCAAGCATTGCTGGGTCTTTTCCACCGCGAAGTAAGGGAGGAGTGCGAAGATGAAATTTGCCCACTGACAAATTTCACAAAACCTTTTTCCAGTCACGCGTGTTCCGGTACAGATCCTTTTTCCAGTCACGCGTGTTCCGGTACAGATCCATTGTGAACTCAGAAAGAATAAATAAACTTAAAAATATAATTCTGTAAGACTCCTGGACTCCGCTGAGGATACCCCGGCAAAAGAAGAGTCGATACAGCCTTCTTTACCAAAAATTTACAATTTGACTACTTTATCTGTAGCACGTGTGTAGTGACGCAACTTCAAGAACAGCTTTAAATTTCTCAATACCTTCAGCTTCGCTCTTAGCCAGAATAATAATGTCATCCATATATAAAACAACTGTTCCATCTATAATGAGATCTCGCATCACAGCTAGTATGAACCTTGTAATTACTCGATCTCCCCAAAACTTATCAACACGTCGTTTCGAATGAGACACACATCACAACCTGTGTCTGCCAAGGCCGAAAACCCAACATTCTGCCATGAAATGTGTTTGAATATTAATTGAATCTGAATATCTTTCATCATATTCATTGACCCATTTTCCCTCTTGATTTGTTTATCTGTTGCTGGCACTTTAGTTTTTCATTCAACTGCCCAGGCTTATTGCACTTGAAACAGGTGTACGTTGACGACTTACAATATCTAGCTAAGTACCTACCACACTTAAAAAATTTTTTTTCTTGGCTTGTTGCCCCCTGCTCCTTGCACCTCAATCGACGATAGCTTCTCCTCAAACTCCTTTCACTCTGTGAATTGGCGGTTGGTGAAATCTTAAGTTTGATGACTCTGTGAATTGGTGGTTGGTGAAATCTTAAGTTTGATGAAACAGGTGTACGTTGACGACTTACAATATCTAGCTAAGTACCTACCACACTTAAAAAATTTTTTTTCTTGGCTTGTTGCCCCCTGCTCCTGACTCTGTGAATTGGCGGTTGGTGAAATCTTAAGTTTGATGACTGAATTGCACTTCGGCATTTTTCATAAAATTTTATCTTCCTTTTCAATTCTTCTATCATACGAGCTTGATACAAAATGAGTTTGTTGTACCGTTAATCGGGAACACCTTCAATAAAATATTAAACCAAGCTAGCCTCGTAGAGACTAATAGGGTTCCCAATTTCCATTAGACTGTATAGGTACTCAATAAAACTCTCTTGCTGCTTCTTCTTTCTGTTTCTCAATATATTAAGCACCTCAATCGACGATAGCTTCTCCTCAAACTCCTTTCTCAATGCGATTTTCAATCTTTCCCAGCTGTTGATTGTTGACTGGATTCTGACAAAAATCTTCGCAGCCCCCTTTAGTAGTTGCTTTCCGTAGATAAACTTTTGCAAACTGACCCAATGAATAGTCAATGCATATTCCCCAAAAATGTCTATCCAAGTTTTTATATCTGTTTAGCCAGAACCAGTAAACGATAACTTCGAATCTTCTATATCTTTAAGCGTGAATCTTGCTCGCATAGTGGCGTATTCTTCAGCTCTATTTGACTTAACCTCTTCCTATTCGGAATCGTCGACCTCTTCTCTGACCAAACTGAAATGTTCAAGCAGCCTTTCTTGTAATACAGTATTCCGTCCAGTTGTCACCAACCCCAACTCAGTCAATTTGTCTCTGAGCGCGTCCAATGTCAAAGCTAGTATGTTTTCCACGACCATATTTACAAAACTTACTTTATTTTGTTTAAGTGAGCATATCTACATATATAAGAAAATGAAATTATTAAGCATACATTATTATAAGTCAATTATTTACGATATTTTTTTATAAAATTTTCATCAAAATTACCGAATTTTTATTTTCGTTAAAATACTGAATTGTAATTTTTATATTTCCCTTTTATACAAATCAACACCAACTTATTGTTAATTATAACTTTAATTATTTAAGATAATCTTTTCTCTTTAAACAGTGTAAAATTAAATTTCAATTTTTAGAAATCGTTTTTAAGTTAATATTGAATCGAAATTCAAAATCTCTCTTATTCAAAATTATTTCGGTTAAAATTACCACATTCAAATTTTATTTTAGATACAGACAAATTTTAAGTATACAAGAATTTGCTCCAATATTTAAATGAAAAATATGGGTTGATTTTACCAACTGCTGCTATCACAGTATCTTAGTGCATCACTCTCTTTGTGTTTTCTATCGTTGAGTTCGCTCTCTAACTTCTTTCACAAGACTACAATCGTCCAAAGTGGTCGCCACCGCTCACACTTGACGATTCTGCTGTTTGATGCGCAGTCTCTTCTCGCCACCGCTTGCTCACGTTTCCAATCGATTAAATTACTACTGGTTTATGCACATACGAGTATATTAATAAATATTAATATACTTGCAATAAGAATGCATCTGCTGTCCTGGAAGTCGGCGTTCACTTGCCACTGCTAGCGCTCTGCTTTTATGTGTACCTGACTCTGTTCGTACTGTACTGTTCAACCATATACAATTTTCAGAAGAGTTCAAATGTTCTGAAGATTTTTTCTCCTTTTTTTATAATTAGCTTAGTGGCTAGGTGCTTAATGACACAAATTTAGTTTAGTTTTATATATATTAGTAAATAGCCTTTGCAAAATAATGCACACAATTTCATTACTTTCGCCACGAGTTTGCTAAAGCTGTCATTTGTAGGTTCTTTTGCCTAAGGGTTTTCTTTAGTTTTCCTTCAAATACAAACTCTTTAGTTAAAATTCAGTTAATTTCATTTATTTCATTAGCTCTAATTTTGTAATTAATTTTAGTTTATATGTTTCTTACTTTAAGCAATATTGTTTGCATGCTTCCAGTTTATTGTGTTTGTTTATTAGATAATGGTTTGGAATTAAAGACATTCCATTTGAGCCAGGGTATTAGGCTAAAATGTTTGTCATTGAATGTAAATTTTACGCTCTCATACGTTTTTATTTAAACTAAATGTATCTCGTTTAAGAAATAATTAATTATTAGCACTAGTTGCTAAGTTTTTATATCTGGGGAATCGTTTCCACCTTAAGTAAATAAATTCTTGGGTGAAAGGCGAGTCGCAATAATTATGAGTTTTTCTTTATTTTTTGAGGAAACTACAATTATTTGAATGTTTCATTGAATAGTGGGGCAGATATTTATGCTAAGAAACGTGTAATATTGATGTTTTTTTATTTATTTTAAAGGAAGATAAGCCTGGAAAGGATGACTCCGATATAAGTAAACAACAAAGCTTATGTGCGTTGGCAAATCGGCCGCAGATGTAAAAGATGCGGAGAGAAGGCTCGTAAGGGTAAGATATATATTTTGGAGCAGGAAACTGTCGAGGTACCCGTACCATGGTGTCAGGCAAACGACCAATGACAGAAACTTCCCCAACTGGAGGCAGAGGAATTCAAGCGGCGCCATTGAAGCAAGTGGGGATATAATCTAATTATATGTTTTTCATCAGAGATGTTTCTGGCTCAAAGTAATTGATAAACTGAAGTTGAGTTGAGTTGAGTAAATGCAATTGATTTGAAGAAATAAATTTATTTAAGACACAAGCTACATATAGTTAGTAGTTAAAAAATATAATTTAGGTAGATATAAGAATTATAAAGGTTGTGGTACTTTACATATTGGAGTACAAAAATAAGCTTAGAAATTGCTTGAGGCGAAGAGATTCAAAGGAAATTAAGAATTTTAGAAAGGATAGCAAATTGCGCAAAAATAAGGAATATTACGGTAGGCTGGAGAGCGGAACTACAGGGACTATTAGATACGTTCAATTCCAAGCAGGAGGAGTTGTTAACCTATAAAGGGTTTTGCAGTGAACACGAGTATTTCAAATTAGACTATCCATGGTATATCAACAACCTAATACAAGAGTGTCTGATAAACTTAGGTTAGACTTGGAAGAGTAAGATGCACAGGTAAGGAGTCCGAATCCATCAGAAGGTGACTCACGGGATAAATTAAAGTACCTAAGATCAGTAGTATTTTTATTTACGGGGAAGTCGTATGAACTGCTGGAAGCAGCAACGATATCAAGAGCGAAGCACTGGTGCTCTGGAAATTAGCGAGGGAAAGGGGAAGTTAACTCTTTTGGAGGCAACAGATCAGGCATTGACAACTATTCAGATGCGAACAGAGGAACAGATTTTTCAATATTTCAAAGATACCAAAGAATTAAAAGCGTGCACGAAATATATTGACAATAAGACAAATGAACTATCTAGACAGCTCCAAGAAAGGAAGGAGGCTGCATCGCACCTAGATCAGGAAAATCTAGAACTCAGAAAGAGAAAGGTAAACGCTGATCCAGTGACAGGAAGGGTGAGATCAGCGTCTGCATCTCAGATATATACGCCAACAGTACTGGCATTGCCACCTCAGGTTCGCTGGCCACAATATTTGTCACCCGAAGGGACAATGTGTGTTCATAGACCAGAAATTGTAGTGAGTGACGATTATAGACCAGGATTTTTGGCTAGTTCAACTGGAAATCGTATTGTTTTCTCCAAAAGGTCCGGAATCTAATCAAGATATTCTTGTACCATTTGCGCCGTCAGTTTTGAATAGGCAAACTGGTATAGGAAAAGAGCAGAAACATAACGATTCGAGAACAGTTTATTCTCTAATTCAGGCAGTACCGCGAACTGTTAAGCACACAAACAAGTTTAGTCGCGTGTAACAAGGCAAGTGAAGCAGAAATTGATCTAGTAAACGGCGTAGCAGACAGTAACGGAAAAATGGGTATGGAGGAAAATTCAAAATCAGTAGCATGGCTAGTACTGGCATGCACCGGCGTCAGAGGTACATAAATTCATTCAGGGTTCTGCATTAGCGAAAAAAAGGATCCAACCTGATGAACTTCAAGATTTCTTTGAGTGCATAAAGCAAAGATTGTTTAGAGACGCCTAGAAATTAGTATTGCCAAAGGTATTCGGGATTACAGAGAAACTGTATAACCTGTAAAGGAAGACGCACCTCAAGGTGAGGACACTTGAAGAGCTGATTCAGGATATTAGGATGGGGAAACAGCTGGCAGGTAAGGACATCCGGAAGTTCGCTAGACGCATAGAATAGCTACATGGTATGGCCAGAGAAATAGTATACGATGATATTGGGGATAGAGCAAAGTAGAGTGAAGTAGAAAAATCAGATAATAAGATTCACATGCTGAACAGCAGGAATGGTACCCTGGTGGAATTTTTGGACGATGCTGTAAGTACACTGCCATTAGTAGAACGGAGCCAAGAAAATCTAGGCGGTGTGCATATGATCGGGGACATGCAAGGATTACACGCTAGAGAGGGCATTGACACAGGGCCACGTGTATCCAAAGCAAAACACAATGCAACTAGTGAGTGAGAAAAGACTCGCATATTGGAGAAGCCCAAACTAAGAAACCCACGTGTTCATTCTGCTTCAAGCCGTTCATACAAGAGACGATTGTTTATCACGCAAAAACACGCCATATTGTATGGAATGTCAAATGTATGGACATGAGGCAAATAACCGATATGGAGGAGGAGCTAGATCAGATCACATAATGAGGCAACCAGCAACACGACGACCGGATCCACCCAGGAGAGTATTCGGAAATAATTTAAGCAAACAGGGTACTAGTGACTGTGAAGGAACAAATCATTTCAGGTCTGGAAATAACCAAACACGTTCGGGATTGAATTCGGAAGTGAAACTAAGATGCGCAACACAGCACAGGGATTGAAATACTTCTCGTGTGAGCGAATGGGCCACCGATCAGCTGAGTGCAGACAGAGCCAAAGACCTCAACAGGAGGAAGGAGAAAGCTTCCGGCGGCCCAGTCAAGGCCAGTAGACTGGAGAGCCCAGAAGAAAGAAGTAAAGTTAGGCCAAGGGTTACCAAGGGAGATTCTCGTTCCACCAATAATGTAAGAAATGTTTACAAGGAGGAGAGCGAGGGAGAAGCTATCCACGCGTTTATTATTGATTTCGTATTAATTAGGCTAACTTTAGCCACTCTAACTTTAAAATTCAATTTTAATAAGATTAGGAAATATAGTACAATGGTCCCGGGTGCCAAACAGGGATCGAGTGCTAAATTAGAGGAAGTAGTAAGGAGAATAAGTAAGTTAGAGATAAGTGCAGTTTTGGAGGAGGAGAGTCAAAGAAGGCAAATACGCCTCGGTTTTGAGAAAAAAAACGGCGTTGCTTCGTTATTAGCAGGATAAGTGACGCATTTGTTGAGATTCCCTGCAAAGTGGCAACTGGGGGCAAATTAGTGCTACTAGTGGATTCAGATGCAGACGCTAGCCTCGTGAAGTCTAGCGTACTCTGGAAAGGATTCACAATAAACAAGGCGGACGTATGGGCTCTGAACGGTGCACTTGGTGGGAGCATCGGGACGCTGGGTTCCATAAAATTGAGCCACAGCAAAGCGAACAGCGTAAGCTTTAAGATGCACATATAAGAGCAGGATAAGGAAGGCGTCCCATCCGATGGAACTCTTGTCAGAGATAAACTGTGGAACCGCATTATCCTGGATGCGCTGACAAAAAATACTGTTCTTTGATAAAGACAAGCATAGGGTTCTGACAATGCCACTAAAATCGTGATCCGATAATGGTTTTTGTTGAATAATTGTATATTTAAAGTTACATGGCAACCTTTTTATTGTCTTCTTTGGACCTTCTGTCTCAGTAAACTCAGTCTTGTTCTTAATCTTGCTCTGCTAACAACATACATATGTATATTGAATGCATTAAATTCTTATTAAAATTAGAAACACGCGTTTTTGTTTAATAGGTTATGGGCCCAGAATAACACGTGTTCTGCTGTGAAAATTAAGTGTTTTTAGTGCGATTTTTTGTTACTGCTTTTTATTCCTTCAAGTCGTTCATTAAATAAAAGAAAATAGTGGACTTTTATTTAATTTAATATTGGCATCAGGCGGTGATATAAAACTTGACAAGCTCCAAGATAGCTCGCTGTGGCTGACGTGGAAATTCCAAATGGTTCAAATTTTGGAAGCTGATGACATGTTCGATGTGGTCACAGGGGAACAGGTGTTACTTAGTCAGGGAGAAAAGGAGCAAAAACCTTGGCGAAAAATTGATGCGAAAGCTCGACGAACAATTAGTATCGCATTAGGAAAGCAACCTTTGCTACAAATTCTGAACTGTGATACTGCTAAAAGCATGTGGGACACATTAAAAAGTGTTTACGAGCAGACATCAAAGTCAAACGTGTTGTTTTTAATGCAAAAGTACTACAACTTTTCAAGAGATCCAGATGACGACATTACTACCTACCTGTCAAAGTTAATGGAGACTGTGCAGCATCTACATGACCAAGGTGACCATATCAGATAAAATGATCATGACAAAAGTCTTGATGTCACTGCCACCAGAATATAATCACTTCTATAGTGCTTGGGAGTCAGTACGGTCAGAGGATCAGAGCTTAAACAACTTACGGGCAAGGCTAATGGCTGAAGAAATTCATTTGGGTGCCCAAGAAAAAGCTAAGACCGAAGCTTTTATAGCAAAGGTGCGAAGTAGACAAGGTGGGAAAGAACAGCAAAGGAAAAGCGGTAAAACAACAAAAAGAGGCGGATGTTTTAAATGTGGTGAAAAAGGCCATTTTAAACGGGATTGTCCGCAGTTGTGTAAATCGTTTAAGAATGAGACTCATGGTAAAAACGTTGAGGCGTTGGTATGTGGAGCGAATTGGAAATGTGGGTTCTCGATTCAGGCGCAACGGACCACATGAGTAATCAAAGCGATTGGTTTGTTACCTTTACCAACTGTAATGAAATCGTCAGGGTAGGCGATGGACGTGCTATCAAGGCTGTAGGAAAAGGTGATATTGCGGTGGTAGTAAACGACGGTCGTGAATGGGTGCAGAAAGTGCTGACAAATGTGCTGTATGTACCGGACATCCACTACAATCTATTTTCTCAAACAAAGGCATTGGATAGAGGGTTTGAATTTGAAACTGACAGCAGGAGCTGTAGATTCATAAGAACAGATGGAAGCACTGTGGCAGTGGGAGTTCGTCGAGAAAAGCTTTTCCAAATGCTACTAAAAACTCAAGAATATGGCAAGGCAAATATAGTGACAACAGAAAAGCTAACTCTGCGAACATGGCATGAAATAATGGGGCATCAAAATGTGGGACATGTTAGGCAGTTCCTCAAGAGAGTCAATGTGGATTTCATTGAGGAGGAATTTTCATGTGAAGGATGCATTTTAGGCAAACAGCACAGAATCAGCTTTAAATCGCGCGAAGCAAGATCCTCACGCTGTGGAGAGCTGTGTTTTGCAGATGTATGCGGCCCAATGCAAGTAAAATCAAATGGAGGTGCCAGGTATTTCTTGTTAATTAAAGATGACTACTCTCATTTTCGTTTTGTTTATTTTCTGAAAGAAAAATCTGATGTAACAAATGCTATTAAAAATTTCTTGATGCAAGCTGAGAAGGTTGATCATCAGAAAATAAAGCGGATTCGTACAGACAGTGGGCTTAAGTTTGTCAACGAAGGTGTGAAAAAAAAAAGTGATGGAACTATCCCGAGCGATGTTGTATGCAAGAAGCATGGACAAAAAGTTTTGGGCAGAAGCTACAAACACAGCAGTATATGTTTTAAATCGAACTGGTACTAGCACAGTGGCACAAAAAACACCGCATGAGTTATGGTATGGACAACCGGCAAAATTTGATAATTTTCGAAGCTTCGGCGAAGAAGTCTATGTACACATACCGAAGGAAAAGCGAAGAAAATTGGATGCAAAGTCATGGAAAGGTGTATTTGTTGGTTATGCTGATAACAGCAGAGCTTTCAGGATTTGGAACCGGGATAAGCGAAAGATCGAAATTTTGTGTGACGTAAAATTTGTCCAGGAAGCAGTGACTTTGAAGACACAAAGTCAAACGAATATCTTGGCAGAAGAAATTGCTGAAATTATTTCGGACAACACGGCAAACCATAAGGACCACACACATGATGTCAAGGTCGAGGACTCGGAAGATGGTGTGTTCTATGATAGTGTGTTGAACCGACTGTAAACCAAAAGCTTATTGACAATAGATGGATTTTCAAAATAAAGCGAGATGCCAAAGGAAATATTGATCGATACAAGGCGCGTTTAGTTGTCAGAGGTTTTAATCAAGAGTATGGAGTAGACTATGAAGAAACATTTAGTCCAGTAGCAAGATTTACGTCTATTCGGTGTATATTGGCTATGGCAGCAGCACGAAAAATGCACATTCTGCAGTTCGATGTGAAAACAGCGTTTTTGTATGGCGATTTATCGGAAGACATTTATATGAAGCAACCATTGGGGTATGATGATGGAAGCGGTCGCATATGCAAATTGAGAGTTTATACGGGCTTAAGCAAGCATCAAGGTGTTGGAACAAAAAGTTCAATCAGTTTCTGGAGCTTTTGAATTTTGTAACTTCAAAGCATGAATCGTGTGTCTTTACCCGTATCACTGAAAGTGGTTGCATCATTTTGGCTATCTACATTGATGATGGGCTAGTTGTGTCTACCTCGCGTGCGCTCATTTCGGACTTGATGGAACATCTACAAGCACAATTTAGAGTTACATTTTCTATGGCGAAACTGTTTCTGGGACTTGAAATTCAGCGCAAAGCTGATGGTTCGATTTTTATTGGTCAAGAAGGTTACGCCAAAAAGGTAATTGCTAGGTTTAATATGCAAAGTTCCTCTTTTACAGCAACACCTGCAGATGGCTCCACCAATTTGAGCGATTTTGTCGAGAAGACTGGTAATATTACCAACTTTCCATATAGAGAGGCAGTTGGAAGTCTTATGTATTTGGCAGTAGCCACAAGGCCAGATATAACATTTGCAGTATCAAATGCAAGTCGGTATATGGAAAATCCTACGACAGCACATGTAAATGCAATAAAAAGAATCCTTAGATATGTCAACGGGACAACTAACGTGGGAATACACTACAACATTGAAGGCAGTCTTAATATTCGTGGCTACAGCGATGCAGACTACGCTGGTGATGTGCAAACTCGGAAATCTACATCTGGTTTTGTTTTCATGGTTGGCGAGAGTGTTGTAAGTTGGTGCTCTGAACGGCAAAAATGTGTTTCTCTTTCAACCACAGAGGCCGAGTATATTGCAGCTTCAAACGCAGTAAAGGAACTGGTTTGGCTCACAAATTTCTGGACAGATCTTGGGAATCCAGAGATGGTGAAATTTTATGTTGACAACCAAAGCGCTATACGTCTTATAAAGAATCCTCAGTTTCATAAAATAACGAAACATATCGACGTTCGTTACCACTTTATAAGAGAGAAGTATGAAGACCATGTATTTGAATTGGAATATGCTGCATCATCCGATCAACTGGCTGATGGTTTAACAAAGGCATTACCGAAGCAAAGTTTTTTAAAATTTAGGGATGAGATAGGGTTGAAACCTTTGTATTAGCATAGATTTGATTTAACTACACTTTGATTTTGAACTATTAATGTTTTGCAATGTAATTAAAAAGTGGGAATGTTGAATAATTGTATATTTAAAGTTACATGGCAACCTTTTTATTGTCTTCTTTGGACCTTCTGTCTCAGTAAAGTCAGTCTTGTTCTTAACCTTGCTCTGCTAACAACATACATATGTATATTGAATGCATTAAATTCTTATTAAAATTAGAAACACGCGTTTTTGTTTAATAGTTTTGCTATTAACGCAAAATTCTCTATGAATCTACGGAAATATGATGTCAATCCGAGAAAACGTTGAACTGCCTTTCGATCATTCAGTATAGGAAAGTTTATAACGGCTTTAACTTTCTCCTCCGATGGCTTAGTGCCCCCATCTTCAATTATGTACTCTAAGAAGGTCACCTTCTTTACCAAAAATTTACACTTTGACCACTTTATCTGTAGCACGTGTGTAGTGACGCAACTTCAAGAACAGCTTTAAATTCCTCAGTGCCTTCAGCTTCGCTCTTAGCTGGAATAATAAAGTCATCCATATATAAAACAACTGTTCCATCTTTAATGAGATCTCGCATCACAGCTAGTATGAACCTTGTAGAACCGCCGGAGAATTAGAAATTCCGAATGGCACGAAGTTAAATTCATACTGCCTATTCTGTGTAACAAACGATGTAAATTTTGTAGAGTTTGGTTCAATCGGTACATTGAAAACCCCGTTTATTAATACAAGCGTTGTAAATACCTGGCTCCCTGTAATCGTTCAATTACATCATCTATGAGCATCATTGGAAAGTTATCTTTTAATATTTTTTCGTTGAATCGCCGGAAGTCAAAGCACATTCACTTCGTCGTTTTTGGATACCAACACGATCGGTGATGCATATTCTGATGCACTCGGTTTTAGAATTTTTCCCTCTAACCAGACTAAACCCTGGTGATCTACCTACAGCTAATCAATATAAGACATTCGTCGAGGTCGCTGATAGACAGGAATATCATCATGTACCACAATTTTCATTTGCACTGAGTTAATTCCCATTCTCCTTCTTCTGCCGGAAAACAAATAGCTTGAAGTTCTTCTAGAAAGCTCCCCTGATTATTAGTACTAGGTACTCTTTGCATGTTTTCTCCGCTTCCGCTTCTTTGCTGATTCTATTGATTTGCTTCGACTTCTTTCTAAACTCGGCACCATCCTACGTATAGAAGATATCGACTTTATTAAATATAGTATTACCAATAATAGCGGAGTAAACAAGATCTCTTTCTCTTACTACATAGAAAAGAATATCCACCACCACTAAATCATCTAATTCAATATTTGCGGAAAAGGTTCCTAATGTTGTTATTTCACCTTTTCCCACACCCAACAGGCGTTTCTTTTCATTTGATAACTCGATCTCTCCAAAATTTATCAACACGTCGTTTCGAATGAGACACACATCACAACCTGTGTCTACCAAGGCCGAACACCTAACATTCTCCCATGAAATGTCTTTGAATATTAATTGAATCTGAATATCTTTCATCATATTTATTGACCCATTTTCCCTCTTGATTTGTTTATCTGTTGCTGGCACTTTAGTTTTTCATTCAACTGCCCAGGATTATTGCACTTGAAACAGGTGTACGTTGACGACTTACAATATCTAGCTAAGTACCTACCACACTTAAAAAATTTTTTTTCTTGGCTTGTTGCCCCCTGCTCCTGACTCTGTGAATTGGTGGTTGGTGAAATCTTAAGTTTGATGACTCTGTGAATTGGCGGTTGGTGAAATCTTAAGTTTGATGAAACAGGTGTACGTTGACGACTTACAATATCTAGCTAAGTACCTACCACACTTAAAAAATTTTTTTTCTTGGCTTGTTGCCCCCTGCTCCTGACTCTGTGAATTGGCGGTTGGTGAAATCTTAAGTTTGATGATTGAATTGCACTTCGGCATTTTTCATAAAATTTTATCTTCCTTTTCAATTCTTCTATCATACGAGCTTGATACAAAATGCGTTTGTTGTACCGTTAATCGGGAACACCTTCAATAAAATATTAAACCAAGCTAGCCTCGTAGAGACTAATAGGGTTCCCAATTTCCATTAGACTGTATAGGTACTCAATAAAACTCTCTTGCTGCTTCTTCTTTCTGTTTCTCAATATATTAAGCACCTCAATCGACGATAGCTTCTCCTCAAACTCCTTTCTCAATGCGATTTTCAATCTTTCCCAGCTGTTGATTGTTGACTGGATTCTGACAAAAATCTTCGCAGCCCCCTTTAGTAGTTGCTTTCCGTAGATAAACTTTTGCAAACTGACCCAATGAATAGTCAATGCATATTCCCCAAAAATGTCTATCCAAGTTTTTATATCTGTTTAGCCAGAACCAGTAAACGATAACTTCGAATCTTCTATATCTTTAAGCGTGAATCTTGCTCGCATAGTGGCGTATTCTTCAGCTCTATTTGACTTAACCTCTTCCTATTCGGAATCGTCGACCTCTTCTCTGACCAAACTGAAATGTTCAAGCAGCCTTTCTTGTAATACAGTATTCCGTGCAGTTGTCACCAACCCCAACTCAGTCAATTTGTCTCTGAGCGCGTCCAATGTCAAAGCTAGTATGTTTTCCACGACCATATTTACAAAACGTAGCTTATTTTGTTTAAGTGAGCATATCTACATATATAAGAAAATGAAATTATTAAGCATACATTATTATAAGTCAATTATTTACGATATTTTTTTATAAAATTTTCATCAAAATTACCGAATTTTTATTTTCGTTAAAATACTGAATTGTAATTTTTATATTTCCCTTTTATACAAATCAACACAAACTTCTTGTTAATAATAACTTTAATTATTTAAGATAATCTTTTCTCTTTAAACACTGTAAAATTAAATTTCAATTTTTAGAAATGCTTTTTAAGTTAATATTGAATCGAAATTCAAATTCTCTCTTATTCAAAATTATTTCGGTTAAAATTACCACATTCAAATTTTATTTTAGATACAGACAAATTTTAAGTATACAAGAATTTGCTCCAATATTTAAATGAAAAATATGGGTTGATTTTACCAACTGCTGGTCGAGTTGATTTTACCAAGGCGAGTCTCAATAATCATGAGTTTTTCTTTATTTTTTGAGGAAAGTACAATTATTTGAATGTTTCATTGAATAGTGAGGCAGATATATTGATGTTTTTTATTTATTTTAAAGGACGATAAGCCTGGAAAGGATGACTCCGATATAAGTAAACAACAAAGCTTATGTGCGTTGGCAAATCGGCCGCAGATGTAAAAGATGCGGAGAGAAGGCTCGTAAGGGTAAGATATATATTTTGGAGCAGGAAACTGTCGAGGTACTCGTACCATGGTGTCAGGCAAACGACCAATGACAGAAACTTCCCCAACTGGAGGCAGAGGAATTAAAGCGGCGCCATTGAAGCAAGTGGAGATATAATTTAATTATTTGTTTTTCATCAGAGATGTTTCTGGCTCAACGTAATTGATAAACTGAAGTTGAGTTGTGAAATAAATGCAATTGATTTGAAGAAATAAATTTATTTAAGACACAAGCTACATACAGTTAGTAGTTAAAAAATATAATTTAGGTAGATATAAGAATCATAAAGATTGTGGTACTTTACATATTGGAGTACAAAAGGAAGCTTAGAAATGGCTTGAGGCGAAGAGATTCAAAGGAAATTAAGAATTTTAGAAAGGATAGCAAGTCGCGCAAAAATAAGGAAGATTACGGTAGGCGGAGAGCGGAACTACAGGGACTATTAGATACGTTCAATTCCAAGCAGGAGGAGTTGTTAACCTATAAAGGGTTTTGCAGTGAACACGAGTATTTCAAATTAGACTATCCATGGTATATCACCAATCTAATACAAGAGTGGCTGATAAACTTAGGTTAGACTTGGAAGAGTAAGATGCACATGTAGGGAGTCCGAATTCAACGGAAGGCAATGCACGGGATAAATTAAAGTACCTAAGATCAGTAGTCCTTTTATTTACTGAGAAGTCATATGAACTGCTGGAAGCAGCAACGATATCAAGAGCGAAGCACTGGTGCTCTGGAAATTAGCGAGGGAAAGGGAAAGTTATCTCTTTTGGAGGCAACAGATCAGGCATTGACAACTATTCAGAGGAACAGATTTTTCAATATTTCAAAGATACCAAAGAATTAAAAGCGTGCACGAAATATATTGACAATAAGACAAATGAACTATCTAGACAGCTCCAAGAAAGGAAGGAGGCTGCATCGCACCTAGATCAGGAAAATCTAGAACTCAGAAAGAGAAAGGTAAACGCTGATCCAGTGACAGGAAGGGTGAGATCAGCGTCTGCATCTCAGATATATACGCCAACAGTACTGGCATTGCCACCTCAGGTTCGCTGGCCACAATATTTGTCACCCGAAGGGACAATGTGTGTTCATAGACCAGAAATTGTAGTGAGTGACGATTATAGACCAGGATTTTTGGCTAGTTCAACTGGAAATCGTATTGTTTTCTCCAAAAGGTCCGGAATCTAATCAAGATATTCTTGTACCATTTGCGCCGTCAGTTTTGAATAGGCAAACTGGTATAGGAAAAGAGCAGAAACATAACGATTCGAGAACAGTTTATTCTCTAATTCAGGCAGTACCGCGAACTGTTAAGCACACAAACAAGTTTAGTCGCGTGTAACAAGGCAAGTGAAGCAGAAATTGATCTAGTAAACGGCGTAGCAGACAGTAACGGAAAAATGGGTATGGAGGAAAATTCAAAATCAGTAGCATGGCTAGTACTGGCATGCACCGGCGTCAGAGGTACATAAATTCATTCAGGGTTCTGCATTAGCGAAAAAAAGGATCCAACCTGATGAACTTCAAGATTTCTTTGAGTGCATAAAGCAAAGATTGTTTAGAGACGCCTAGAAATTAGTATTGCCAAAGGTATTCGGGATTACAGAGAAACTGTATAACCTGTAAAGGAAGACGCACCTCAAGGTGAGGACACTTGAAGAGCTGATTCAGGATATTAGGATGGGGAAACAGCTGGCAGGTAAGGACATCCGGAAGTTCGCTAGACGCATAGAATAGCTACATGGTATGGCCAGAGAAATAGTATACGATGATATTGGGGATAGAGCAAAGTAGAGTGAAGTAGAAAAATCAGATAATAAGATTCACATGCTGAACAGCAGGAATGGTACCCTGGTGGAATTTTTGGACGATGCTGTAAGTACACTGCCATTAGTAGAACGGAGCCAAGAAAATCTAGGCGGTGTGCATATGATCGGGGACATGCAAGGATTACACGCTAGAGAGGGCATTGACACAGGGCCACGTGTATCCAAAGCAAAACACAATGCAACTAGTGAGTGAGAAAAGACTCGCATATTGGAGAAGCCCAAACTGAAGGTTCCTGCTAAGAAACCCACGTGTTCATTCTGCTTCAAGCCGTTCATACAAGAGACGATTGTTTATCACGCAAAAACACGCCATATTGTATGGAATGTCAAATGTATGGACATAAGGCAAATAACCGATATGGAGGAGGAGCTAGATCAGATCACATAATGAGGCAACCAGCAACACGACGACCGGATCCACCCAGGAGAGTATTCGGAAATAATTTAAGCAAACAGGGTACTATTGACTGTGAAGGAACAAATCATTTCAGGTCTGGAAATAACCAAACACGTTCGGGATTGAATTCGGAAGTGAAACTAAGATGCGGAACACAGCACAGGGATTGAAATACTTCTCGTGTGGGCGAATGGGCCACCGATCAGCTGAGTGCAGACAGAGCCAAAGACCTCAACAGGAGGAAGGAGAAAGCTTCCGGCGGCCCAGTCAAGGCCAGTAGACTGGAGAGCCCAGAAGAAAGAAGTAAAGTTAGGCCAAGGGTTACCAAGGGAGATTCTCGTTCCACCAATAATGTAAGAAATGTTTACAAGGAGGAGAGCGAGGGAGAAGCTATCCACGCGTTTATTATTGATTTCGTATTAATTAGGCTAACTTGAGCCACTCTAGCTTTAAAATTCGATTTTAATAAGATTAGGAAATATAGTACAATGGTCCCGGGTGCCAAACAGGGATCGAGTGCTAAATTAGAGGAAGTAGTAAGGAGAATAAGTAAGTTAAGATAAGTGCAGTTTTTGGTGGAGGAGAGTCAAAGAAGGCAAATACGCCTCGGTTTTGAGAAAAAAAACGGCGTTGCTTCGTTATTAGCAGGATAAGTGACGCATTTGTTGAGATTCCCTGCAAAGTGGCAGCTGGGGGCAAATTAGTGCTACTAGTGGATTCAGATGCAGACGCTAGCCTCGTGAAGTCTAGCGTACTCTGGAAAGGATTCACAATAAACAAGGCGGACGTATGGGCTCTGAACGGTGCACTTGGTGGGGGCATCGGGACGCTGGGTTCCATAAAATTGAGCCACAGCAAAGCGAACAGCGTAAGCTTTAAGATGCACATAGAAGAGCTGGATAAGGAAGGCGTCCCAGCCGATGGAATGAAACTGTGGAACCACACCATCCTGGATGCGCTGAAAAAAAATATTGTTCATTGATAAAGACAAGCATAGGGTTCTGACAATGCTACTAAAATCGTGGTGGGGAAACACTGTGAACAGAATTACCATTAGCAGTCCGCAAGCGGTTAGTGCTAGATCGACAATAGTGGTTACGTTCCATGAAAACTCGAAATTTCCGTTGGTTTTTTTACGCAAACAACAGCTGGCGGAACGGGTATACATGGGAGAGACCCTAACATACGTGGACAGATGTATGGTATACGCTTGAGTACTCAATGCCTTAGAGAGGGACTATGTTGTAGATAAAAACTTTAGGCCTAGGTTTACGAATTATGATATGATAGATCAGTTTAAGCAGTTACTCGTAAGAAAAAGAATTGAGAGAGTATTAGAGTCACTAATGTTAAATCCAAACATGAATTTGGAGGAGAAGAACTCAATAGAGACAATTTGTGCGTCATATCAGACCAGTTAACGTACACACCAGACATTGAGCATGAAATACCTACTAGAGTGGATCAGCCACCAATAAACCAAAAGCAGTATAGATTATCACAAGCACATAAGGAGTTAGTAAACAGACAAGTCCAATGAATGTTAATGGACAACATTCTCGCTGTGAAATTCACCAATTATTTTGGTACGAAGAAGGCAGGCACTCATTGGTTAAAATTTCGTCGAATTTAGGAAATTGAACGATGCCACTACTAAGAACGTGTTTCCAATCCCACGGATTGAAGAAATCCTGGATCAATTGGGACATAGTAGATTTTTTTCTACACTTGATTTAGCGAGTGGCTACCACCAGGTTCTGGTGGATACCCAAGATAAGCAAAAGACCGCGTTTAGCACCGGTTTAGGGCATTATAAGTTTAATAGGATGCCGTTTGGTTTGACAGGACTAGCGTCGGTTGCTAGCAACGAAGCACTGGAAGCATTGTGGTCTCAGGGTAGTGTCGGGGAAGATAGGCCAATAGCATTCGCTAGCAGGGCAGATATACCGCGAAGCATTATTCAACCATAGAAAATAACTTCTTAGCCATAGTCTGGGTCACGAAGAATTTCCGGGCGTGCCTACTTGGTAGGCCATTCTAAATGTACACAGATCAGCAGCCGTTATGCGGAATCGCGAACCTGAAGGATCAGACTTCCCGATTGGCATGATTGAGAAATAAATTGTCTGAGTATGATTTTGAAATTTGGTGCAGACTAGGGCAACGACAAGAGCCGACAAAGAAAATACCGGATGGGGTCGCCAGGAAGATAAGGCAAGTTTAACAGAAAAAGAAATGGAACATGACAAAACGGACAAGCGATTAACCGGGGTGGAATGGCTAGAAAACGATAAAGTTATGCAGAACCTGTTAAAAGGATTTCATGACTCACGTCTCGGTGGGCATCAAGGATCAGAGAGAAAGTACGAACGGATTAGGAGAGTATACAGCTGGGAAGGTATCCTTAATAGGATAGGTCCATATACTGTAGCAAAGATTCGCAGCGCAGTTACTACAATGGTAACAAGATCAAACAAGAGCATCTCTCACAATAATCTGCTAAAATTATTCCATACAAGGCAAAACAAATTGAAAAAGTAAAGCTCAAGAAGTTTGAAAACCAAAACGCATTAAACGTACGATAATTAGTATTTCTAAAAAACTCGTGATAAAGAGGCCCCTCTGTAGTCGTCGTTGGAAAAGACCAGCAGCCGAACTATTCATCAAAAAAATCAAAAATTTTCTTTATTGGCGTGCTGAAAAAATAACATAGAACAAAATCTCGAACGAAATAAATTAGACAAAAAGGAAAAAAAATCAAAAGTGAAAACTCGCCAAGGAGAAGGCAGCACCAGTAGGAAAGCAGTAACGGATCAGCGCAAAAGCAGCTAACTAAAAACAACAATAAAATATTTCTCTACTTTGCGTAAGCCATATAAAGAAAAAATATTACTCATTTTAGAAACATTGCAGAAGGTTATTGTATTTTAATTATTACTACATTATTATTTTGTTATGTATTCTATTAAAACTAATTTAAGTAAATTCTAAAGTTACTAGATTTTAAGAAACTGAAACAGTTATAATACCTGATGACATACTAAAGCGTTGTCAATAAAAATTTTAAAATTGAATTTTAACCGATCCCAATCCCAGCACATCCTCCAGGCTTCCTAAACCAACCATAATGGACCCAAATTTCTACGCAGATAAGCGATATGGTTATAGCTACTATAAAAAACTTAAATAAGCCTTTAACAAAAAATGATGACAGCGAGAATCCCATAAATTTTAATAATGCAATTGTAAATGAACTAAACAGAGTACCAGACATTGTAAAGTGTTTACGAGACTACTCAGGCAAAGTAGAAGGGTTCAATTCTTGGCGAAAGACAGTTAACCGTATTTTCATGATGTACGATCATATGAAGGGTCCCTCAGAATATTACATCATCCTTCATACGATTAGTCACAAAATTGTGGCCGAAGCAAATATGGCATTTGAGTCATTCAGGACTCCCCTCGATTGGAAAAAATTTCTAATGATGAATTATTCTGATAAAAGGGACATTGGTACTCTAGAGTACGAAATGACTATGTTGACGCAAATAACGATACCATTTCCAACTTTTACCAAAAAGTTTATCAATATTTATCACTAATTCTAGAAAAGGTTGATTGCTTGGATATTTCGGAATATACAATTCGAGGAATGACCAATTTATAAAGAGATAAAGCACTAGACACATTTATTTGGTCACTAAATGGTGACCTACCGCGACTTCTTAGCATTAGGGAACCTTCAACTTTGCCACAAGCCCTACATTTGTGCCAAAAATTGGACAATATGAGGTTTAGAATGAACCACGCTCACAACAGCTTTAAGAAGGTTCATAATACAACACCGCCATCTAGACCACTGAGACAAAATAACTCTTCCTTGCAAGCACCAGAGAGCAGATTTTATCCAGAGTTACCACATTTTCCTCAATCTTTTCGAAATAATTACGATCTTTCCAGACCTCAACATTCTATGCAATTTCAGAGTCCAAATCATAGAAATGTTTCTAATTCATTCCGACCAAGATTAAACAACCAATCGAGATTTAGTAACCAGCTGCAATTCAATAACCAGCCAGAATATCATCGTAAGAACCAGCCAGCATACAATAGACCACATATTCCACCTAAATCTCCAGTATCTATGGAGATTGACTCCTCTATTCAGACGCGTCAGGCCAATTATCAAAATAGACCTTGTCAACAGCCCAGTCAAAATACCCAGCTTCACAGCAAGTCTACAGACCAAATAAAATGCAAAGAAATTTCCATATTAATGAAAGTCTTCCTGAAGAAACTGAGGAAAATATACAAGACGTCACCTCGGACTCCAATCAAAATTTTACTGAATATCCCGGAAACTACCAAGAACATTATGAATTGATAATTTTTTTTTTAGATTAGGGATATCTTCACTCCTATATTTAGAATTTAAAGTCAGGGATGGAGATATTCTCAAAATACTAATAGACACAGGTTCGAATAAAAACTATATTCAATCCACGCGAATCAGAAATCCTATCGCTAAAGAAAAATCCCTTTTCGTCAAGTCAGTTGCTGCAAACATTCAAATAACTCACAATACGTTTGTAAACATCTCTGGAGCAGAAACATAAAAACTAAAATTCTTGATTTTACCTACGCTAAAAACTTTTCATTGCAATGATATGCTGAGACAAATAAAAGTAACAATTCACATAGACAAAAGCTATATGAGCATTTTTCCAAATCTAAAAGTACCTCTTAAACAACAGGACATTAATAGCATTACTTTAAGTACATCGCATCTCCTACTTGAACAAAAAACAAAACTAACAAATATAATACAAAGTAAACAAGTTGAAGTACTTACAGAGGCATCATAAGACCATCAAAATCACCGTATACTTCCCTATCTAGTGAGAATAAGTTTTGTATGGTAATTGATTACCGTTACCATCGCAGTAGATATCCAATTCCAGAAATAAATCAAGTCCTTTCTAACCTCGGCATAAATGAATATTTCTCGGTAATTGATATTAAAAGAGGATTCCAACAGATTCCTGTAAAGGAATCCGATATCGATTGCATTTTCCATAAATATTGGAAAATTTGAGTTCGTCCGTCTGCTTTTTGGGAATACAGTTAGATAAGTGTGAGATTTTACAAAAGGGTTTCGAATTTAATAGAAACAAACAGCTAAAAGGTAGATTCAATAGTTAAAATGCCAGCAACGAAGACTCTGAAACTCCCTCAACCCTGGTCCTTCACTCAGCTGCCGTGACGCAGGGTGGTATCAAGGACATATTAAGATCATATCTTGCACGGACCAAAGCTCGGCGGATCTATATAAGGTAGCGATCAATAGGGTAGGTGAGATCTGGCCGGGTGCAAAGCTCAATGCGGTACCTTTGGACAAGGTTCCCCAACGCCCTCGCTCCAAAACATGGCTTCCTGCCGAGCCCTCTGAGCCAGAGGCACTCTTAAAGATCCTCAAACTCAGCAATACCGATCTTCCCACCGATGGCTGGAAAGTCGCGAAAGTTGGTGACCCCAAAGGCACTTTGTGTGAGGTCACCATCATTTTGAACGAGCAATCCCTTGTTCCCATCAACTTCCGCGAGGGGGTGAATAACTATGGCTTTGGAGCCATCACTCTCCGCGTCTATAAGTGCGATTCCCAAGCCCCCCAACAGCCTCCCCCAGCTGGTGCTGTCCCACAAACCACTGCCAATGAGCCTAGCTGCTCGGGCCCTGTCCTCATTCCATTGCCGGGTAGCGATAACGAGAGTATGTGCTCCGTAACAACCAGAAGCAGCCGCTTCTCAACTTCCGAAGTGGTCTAAGAATTCTTCTACCACATGGATACGGATGCGGCCGGTGGATACATCTCTCCAATGTCCGAAGAAAGAAAAGTTGAATTCCACCATAGTCACTCTTCCAGACAATGCTGAAGGTACTGCAGATTAACCTTCAGCATTCGAAAACTGCCTCGGCAGCCCTGCTTCTCCGCCTCTCGGATATAAGGGATGAGCTCATTCTCGTCCAAGAACCTTGGGTCGTAAATGACCGCGTTTCTGGACTCAATGCATACGGATATCGTATGGTATATATCGAGGATCAAGGTAAACCAAGATCCTGCATTCTGGTAAAAAACAGCGTTAACGCTCTTTTACTCCCTAGATTCAGTGACAAAGACAATGTTGCCATGGTCATTGAAATGGGTCCACGGACCTTCTGAATCTCCTCTAACTATATGGCTCATGACTATGGCGAATCTCCGCCACCAGACATACTAAAGGAAATGGATGCGGTAGCCCACCAGAAAGAGATTCCGGTAATTATTGGCGCCGATGCCAATGCCCATCACGAAATATGGGCAGCTCTGGCACAAATGATCGAGGTGAGTGTCTTTTCGACTTTATCATTTCAAATAACTTAGGCATTGCTAACCGGGGAAATGAGCCGACCTTCCTTACATCCGTCTGGAAGGAAGTGGTTGACATCGCCCTCGTCAGCGATAACTACTCCATCATGATAAGCAGTTGGTTCGTCTCACAGGAATGCTCCTTTCCGGATCACTGCTATATCACCTTTGACATTGACTCGAGGGAGACTACAGGCAATACAGGATCTCTGAAAGCAGTCAATATAAAATCAAGAACTGGCCTCTTTTCCGGTTCAAAACTGGGGTCATGCTTAGCAACGACTCCCCCCCATTATCCACACCTGTCCCGACATTGATCGGGCGGTCGACGATCTGACCACAGTTTTTCAAAAAGCTGCTCATATTTCTTGCATCACTCCTGAACCAAGGGGCAAACCTAAACCTCCGTGCTGGAACTCAGAAATTGCAAGCCTTCGCAAAACTTGTAGAATGCTTTTCAACAAAGCTACAGTTACAGCTGATTGGGCCCCTTTCAAAAATAAGCAAAAAGTGTTTAAAAGGGTGACGAACGTCATGGAAGAAATTTTGCGAAAGCATTGAATCGACGTCCGAAGCTAGCCGTCTTCGTAAAATTCTCCACTCCTCTAACAAATCCCTTGACTGTATCCAAAAACCAGATGGCAGCTGGAATCACTCAAGCGCCGAATCCCTTGATATCCTACTAGACACCCAGTTCCCATGGAGTTTAGCCTCAGCGGATCAAGCACTCTACCAGGTGGAGCAGGTATCTCATGATAGCCTCCCCACATTCGAAGTGACAAAATGTCACCTTGTGTGGTCCATTCAAACCTTTAAGCCATACAAGTCCCCCGGACCGGACGGCATCATTCCATCATGGGGAAGAGATTATCCTTCCATGGCTGCTACAAATACATAATGCAAGCCTCAGATTGCAATATATTCCCTTACGCTGGCGCACGGCTCGGGCGTCTTCATCCCAAAAGTTGGGAAGGCCTCACACACCAAGCCTAAGGATTACAGACCCATAAGTCTAACATCCTTTCTTCTTAAGGTTCTAGAAAGAGCTCTTGACCTACATATCAGGACATCGATCAACCCTTCTCTCCTCTCTGTATCTCAACACGCTTACTCTAAAGGCAAATTGGTTGAAACAGCACTTCATTCTCTCATTTCTCAAGTTTACAAATCCTTGGCGTACAAGGAATTCACACTTGCCATATTTCCGAACATTGGTTGAGCATTCAACAATGTATGCCCCAACGCTGTCATTTCCGCTCTCTATAACCTTAACCTGAATTCAGGCCTTTTTAATTTATAGAGCTTCTACTAAAATCTAGGATCATAACTTCCAGGTTTCGGCAGTGCCCAATCCAGGAGGGTGGTTAACAGGGGCACGCCACAAGGGGGTGTTTTATCACCCCTCCTCTGGAACCTGGCAGTTAACACACTACTGGTAAGATTGGAATCTACTGGATGCAAAGTGATAGCCTATGCGGACGACATAGCAATCGCGGCATCCGGCAAATTCCCCCAAACACTTTCCGAAAAATTTAACGATTCACTCTCTATTGTCTCGAACTGATGTCGTGAATTCGAACTTGGGGTTAACCCATCCGAGACTATGCTTTTCACTAGGAAATACAAAACTCCAAGGTTTACAATGCCTAGTCTAAACGGCACTCCGCTCTCTTTGAGCACACACGTTAAGTACTTAGGCCTGATTCTCGACCCAAAGCCAATCTAGCTGAGAGGGCACGTAAGGCAACATGCGCTATATACTGCTGTAAAAGAGCAGTTGGTGCACGATGGGGACTTCGTCCTCGAGTCGTGCTCTGGCTCTACACGGCCATCGTTGAACCGAACCTGTTATACGGGTCGGTCTTCTGGTGGCAAGCTCTCGAAAAAGCAGGCAATATCAAACCCCTCGATAAAATCAGAAGATTCATTGCTCTACTGATCACTGGCGCTCTTCGTAGCACACCTACGAAAGCCCTTTTTGCCATGCTGCACTGGCTCCCCTCGGGGATCCTGGTTAAGCAACAAGCCAAGCTGACAGCGATTGGACTTAACGCTCTTTCGCACTAACGCATAACCAAGATCCACCTGTCCCCAACTTTATCGGTTATATGTCGGTCTATCCCGATTTGAACAGGGAATTCGACCTCACTATTCCAAGTCGGACTTCAAAAAACCTACCTGCGAAACATAATAGAAAAATATAAAATCAGTGTTAAATAGTTTTTATTGTAAAGCTCTGTGGTACACAACATTTTTTGTGTTTCCACTTTCGGTGTAAATATACAAACCAGATAGTTTGCCAACACGCGAACAGGTAACATACAGTTATCCATGTGAGAAAACTGGATACTCTAAATTAACTCCACAAATTCCTAACGATTGGCCTTGCGCTTTATTAATAGTAACCGCAAAAGCAAGGCAAACAGGAAACTAAAGTCGTTTAAATTCAAATGGCATATCAGATGGAACTATTGGGATGCGTGGATTGAATACATCTTCGCCTTTGAATTTCCCAGTTAAAATAATAACTTCAATTACATAAGCCATCAATTTTTAACAGCAAGTCTTGTACCATTACAAAAACTGGGTTGATTAATATTGCGTAGCATAATGATAGTGACGCCAACTTTCAATTGGAGATTATGCGGAGGCGATCCTGGCAAATCTAATGAATTTAAAAATTCTGTTGAATAATTCACAATATCTTGTTCATTGGTAACAGTATCTCCAGACTAGAATAAGTCGCCTAGAATCTTGTATTGTATAGCCATGTTTAATTCCCTAACATCTTTGTTCTTAGCCGCTAAAATTGCTCTATCACTCAACCTATGCATTTATACTGTTGTGCTATGTTAAGGAAAACACGTTCAATCAATTCCTCTTTTGACTGAACAAAACGGCAAAAATCAGTTGGAAATGTTACCAATCCAGTTTCGTCAGTAGGCAACGCACCATTCCCAATTGTCAGCAATTGCTTAGAGAATTTATAGGCAGATGGGTCGTTCTGCAACTGAACACGAACGTTGGTAGTAAGATTCAATGTTTTAACAAATCTCCATAAATATGAAGAATTCAAGCAAGCGATAATTTCATCAGCAGCTGTCGATCTAGGAATGACGGGCAATGTTTGTCTGAAATCACCTGACAATAAAATGAATGCACCACCAAATAAGCCTGAATTATCTCGAACATCTTTCATGGTTCTTTCCAAAGCTTCAACAGATTTCTTATTCGCCATAGTGCATTCATCCCAAATAATAATACCGCCGTTCCAGATGTTTTTGAAATGTCACATGTTGGAGTTGCATTAACTTGGTAATTCAATGCCAATTTTAATGCAGAATGTGCTGTCCGACCACCATCTAACAAAGTGAATGCACTGCCAGAAGTCGCCAATGCCAATGCAATTGTATTCTGAGAACGTATCATTGCCAACATCAGTGAAATTAAGAACATTTTTCCGGGGTCTCCATGAGCATCCAGAAAATAAAATCCACCGGCATCAGCGTTGGCTGAAATGTTGGTCAGCTTGCATAATAGTATCGTACGCCTTTTTCTGCTCCGCATTTAATGTCGAAAGATTTGCTTCAACAAAATCATTCAATTCGTTGCGATCGTATTGTTGTTCACGTTGCAGTTTTACCTCAAAAATGTCATGAATGGCACGATTCGCAGATGGCATTGCCAACTGTGCCAATGCTTTATTAGCAATCGACAAACACAAATCTTATATGCAAATAATGCTTCATAGTAAATTTCCGGCGTGAATTCCATTGCAGGATTACAATTTACTTCTAATAGATAGTCTTGACATTTTGTCCACAACTCAGATGGATTCGATGGAAAACAGGTAGACAAAATTATCGGAAACAAAGTTCCGATTTGATAAGGATGAGCCACAACTGCTGTATCTGCAAGTGTTTGTTCCCAATGAGCATATTTTTCCAACAAATTAAGCTGTTGACACGCTTGTCGATACGTCGTACACTGTATTCCATTGACTGTTCTTAATTGTCGAAATTATGTTGGGCCACGAACATTTATTAATAGTAAACGTAAATAGAAACACTCAGCATTATTTGGGTGAACAGTATAAATATGTACCAAAGCATCAGTTGAATACAAATTTCGATATCCATCAACACGGTGTCCTTGCTTACGCCTTTGGAACTCTTTTGTTATGCATTCTACTTAAAATACATTGGCACTTCTGCATACAATAACGTTCTGGCAAAAGCATCAACTTCACACAATTTAAAAAATGAAGTTAGAGTTGTATGAGATGGTGATACAGCTCTCTGTGCAGCATTTTCGGTAGTGAAATACACACGTTGGCCATTTTCAAGATGAACAGCTAAATGTTATTATTATTATTATTATTAAACAGTTTATTACATAATACAATTATAAAATAAACTTAAAACTAAGGCACTAACGACTAGGGTTTTCGGCCTGATTGTAATTCGACTGTGTATGTTTTTGTTTGAGATTTAGCTAGATTAGGAGGTATAAGTTATGGTATTTAAGAATATACATAAGGTTGGATATGTTTTCTGTTGTGTTTTCTTGGAGAATTTTGACTATTGGAATATTTGTGTTATTAACTACATTCGAAGACTAGGTGTGAGATTGTTAGGAGTGTACTGTTGCATAGTGGGCATAAGGGTGGTTGTTGGTGTTCTATTAGATGTTTGTGTGTTAAGAGCGTGTGTCCCGTGCGAATTCTGATGTATTTATGGATGTGAATTTTCTGGCTGCTTCTGGGATAGATCGGGACCTTACCCTCGACGTTTATTTGTTTGTAGTAGTGGGAGTAGTTGCTCCAATTTTGTTGACGTTGGTTTAGATAATACTTTTTGATCTGACGTTGTAGGTCCTTTTTGTGATGTGTTTGTTGCAATAAAATGGGAGCATTGACGGCATGTTTTGCTTCAGTGTCAGCAATTTCGTTTCCCTGAATTCCAGTGTGTGCTGGGATCCACATAATTTTGATTTTGTTGGGATACTGTATTAGAATGTCTCGTATTTTGCAAATTGTTTCGTTTGAATGTAGTATATTTTGAATCGCTTTTACACTTGATTGGGAGTCGGTACAGATGATGTGTTTTCCTTTTATATTTCTGCAGAAATTTGCTGCGAATAAGATCGCTTCTACTTCTGCAGTGAAAATAGAGCAGTTATCATTTATTTGAGCGATTCTGACCACATTAAGTTCGGCGTCGATTACTGCGTAGGCGACTCCATTGGTGGATTTCGACCCATCGGTGAAGTAGAGATTCCACCGCTTCATATGCCATTTTTCTGCGTTTTCATGGAAGTATTTTAAATATGTATTGTTGTTTGTGGAGATTTTAGATATGATGCTATTTTCCCTGAGTGCCCAAGGAGGGTTTCGTGGAAGAAATCTCTTATGAGTTTGGAGTGAAGGCCGAGTTGGTGAATGAGGATATATATCCTCTCCAAAGCTGATTTCGTTTTATGTCTTGAGGTACGTCTTAGGTTTGGAAGCAACTGTTTTTCCGCAGGCAGTAAAATATTTTTTGCTAGGCTGGCAGTGCATATTGTTATTCTTTGGTCAAAGGTCAGAAGTCCTGCTTCTGTTAGTATATTTGTAATTGGCGTGGATCGAAATGTTCCAGTTGCGTACCTTGCTGCCGCATGGTATATTGAACGGATTTTTCTGATGTTAGCTATTGTTGTGTATCCATATAATGGTAATCCGTATTATATTTTTGATATAATTAGTGATTTAATAATATTTACAGTTGTGTTAGGATGAGTATTACTATTTGACGAAGTTAAACATTTTATTAAATTTAGCCTGTTAACAAGAGATTTTTTTAGATAGTCGACATGCACAGACCATTTGTACTTATTATCGAAGATTAAACCTAGTATTTTTAGACTATTTACAGATTCTATGATGTTAGAATTAATTAAGATATTTGTAGGTGAGCAGATTTTTTTCCTGCAGATATGTAAAATCTTTGTTTTTGTGAAAGATATTTTCCCTCCTGTTTCTTCTAACCAATCATTGATTTCGAAGAAAAGGTTGTTTAGTTTTCCTTGTAGGATAGTATCATCTTTATATTTTGCAGTTAGATATAGGTCGTCGGCGTATATACAGTGGTTGAAAAAGGGGTGGCCATTTATAATTTTATTTAGCTTCTCGAACGCAATATGGAACAGCACGACAGACAATGGGGATCCTTGTGGAACACCATTCCACAGGGGGTAAGTACCAGAGTGAGCCGAGTGTATACGTGCTCTAATTTTTCTTTGTGTGAGGAAAGAGCAAATATATTTGATGATCTTCGGACCTATTTTCCATTCTTTCAATTGGTCGATTACCGTATGTATACCAATCCTATCAAAGGATTTTTCGAAGTCGATGGAGATGATGGATATATGGTTATTGCTTGTTAGGCTTTTTGCTATTAGATGATCCAGGAAGAGTAGAGCATCCATAGTGCCCTTATTGGGTTTGAAAGCCACTTGTTTGGGATGGATTAATTTGTTTATCTGGAGAAACCAAGAAAGCCTTTTAGCGATAATTTTTTCCAAAAGTTTGCTGGCACAAGAAAGTAATGATATTGGCCGATAGCCTTCCAATTTGTTTTGTGCTTTACCCGGTTTGGGCAGCGGGATAACTATTGCTATTTTCCATTCCTGTGGGATTATTCCATTTATAAATATGTTGTTGTAGATATTAAGCAAATGGAGTTTGGCTGATTGAGGTACATTTTTTAGCATAGTATAGCTGATTTTGTCAAAACCAGTGGATTTTCCTTTTACGACGGAGAGGATAGAATTTAGTTCTATTAGATTGATTTTTGATTCTATGAGTTTTGCTGATTTGTTAGGAATGTAGTTTATGGTGGAGTTGACTCGACTTTTCTCAGCGATAAAGCTGGGATTGAAATTTATATCGTTGGAGAGTGTTGACCATTTACTGGCAAATTCCGTGACTATTGATAGGGGGTCTGTAATAGTATTTCCTTGATGGGTTACTAGTTCTTTAATTGTAGAATATGTATTTTTGTGGTGTAATCTGTTTATATAATTCCAGATTAGTTTTGTGTGTGAATTTGGATTGATTTTGGAGGTAAATTCGTAGAAGGATTTTTTCTTTGCTAATTTAGCTTCTCTTTTAAAAATTGCATTAGCTTTTTAAAATTGAGGAGGTTTGGAATTGAGCGATTATTTTTGAAAATGAGCCATAATGTCTGTTTGTTTCTGCGGAGTACACTAAGGTCAGAGTTCCACCAGGGTACGTTTCTAGTTCTTTGTGGATTTTGGTGTGTTTTTGGTATTGTTTCGTTCGCAGCAGATAGGATAATTTTATGAAATTGGGCGGCATCTTTATTGTTATTGTTTGAAATTATTGTGTTGGAAATTTTATTTTCACGAGAAGCTGGAAATTGTGCCAGTCGGCTTCATCGTATTTAAATCTTTTAATTTTTTTTGGAAAAGATCTATTAGACTGGTTTGTGTTGTTGCGGTAAGCTACGTATATAGGAAAATGATCACTGCCGTGCAGGTAGTTATCTATATTCCAGGACAGATGTGGTACGAGGTTTGCCGAAGCAAAGGAAATATCAACGTGTGTGAAGGTGGAGTGTGTTGAGAAATAGGTTGGAGAACAGTCGTTTAGGAAGTGGGTAGTGTCGTCGGTGTATATATTCACCTGTCTGGAAAAATTCTTAGAACGACTTGAGAAGATAAAATCGTTAGGAAGTGGGATCGACGCCAATATAATGGATCGGCGCAAATGAAAATCAAAGTTTTCTAGTATATTAACGGCCCTCAGTCCGTATGTCGGGCATTAGAAATCAGGACCTATTTTCGAACCAAAATCTGTCATGACGTTTTGGTAAAATTTATGGAAAAACCTAATTTCACAATTTTTTTTTTTTTTTTTTTTTTAAATAAAACATCTCGAAAACGACTAAATGAACAACATATCTGTCGTGTATTTGAAATGAATAAATATGCCCAATCGCTTCATTACTACTAATGTACCATCCCATTTGATACTGATGTATTTTATCACTTCTGTTCGGATCAGTAGCGTCAAATACGGCCATATCATTACTTTTATTTACATACTTGCAAATGTATTTAATGGACTTGACAGAATTGCATTATTCCACATTAATATGAGCTTTGAATACTTCCGACAATAACGGTGAATACGGCACAACCCAACGATTATCGACCTCAACGATTCCGTACTCTTATAGTAACAGATCTACAATTATCATCAGTTGATCGACGACGATATAAAAAGTAACCATATTTTCCAGTGACTGTATCCGAAACCAAAGCTCTTGGATAGCGTTTACTACATTTGCCATCAAACCTCTACCAAACATGGGGAGTTAATGTTGAATTCTCCACATGGACCGTGTATCATATGTTGCACAACGTGTATCATATGTTGCACAACACTAAATCCACTCTTTTGCCATTCCACAGAATACATCCAGCACTTGACTTCACCAAATAGTTTTCATTTTACGATGAAATCCATAAGGGTTTTTAACTTCTGCTTAAAAACACGGGCACTGATATCATAGCGGTCGGTTGGACTTTGGCCAGCGAATAAATTATCCTTAATGTCACTCCATTGCGGATTACACGTAAACGGTATAAATAAATATGGTCGACCGTAATTACGCACATAAGTCATTGCATCCTGCGTATACTCATGCAAATGACGTGGACTGCCTGTGTACGTTGAAGAGAAAATGATCATTTTTCCGAGACCATTAACATTACCGTCATTATTTATAGCATCATGCAAAAGAATGTATTCCTCCGAACGTAATGTCTTCTGATTAAATCATATGAAAACACATAGACAACAAATTTATGGAAAAGTCGACGACAATACAAAATATGGTTAAAATCATTTTGACGCACCATACGACCATATGAATAATAATTCATTGCGCTGATTTTTTATTTGTTTCCGCTCCTAGAATGCAAAATTATGGAAAAATTAAATAAAACATTTCAAAATGCAATTGAAATGATATGCACTAACCGGTAGAAGGATTGATCATTTTAATGCTAAGATGATAACCGTCTTTTCCTCGTCAAAACGGATGGCATTTGATCGAGAGCAGTTTGAAAGAGCCGCACTAACTCATTTTCAGTATGCAACATATTCTGCAAACGCTCAACAATCTCTCTCTGCAAATTTGAAGAAATATTACAACTACGATCGGTTTCAACATTTGAGTTACCCACAAAGTATATTTGCAAAAATTGATAACTTTGATCAAGAAAGGGTAACAAAGATCCAAGTCGATGGTAAACTTGGCCTAGAATCTGTTGAATATCAAAATTTTCACAATCGTCCGTTTCAGTATTATCCAACTAAACACAATTACCTTGAACGCTGGCAGAAAATTGTCGCGTATAATATTTGTCGCACCGAATGAAGCCATTTGCAAACCAGAGTTATACGCTTGTATGTTTGCCAAAAAATGTTTCGAAACCAGTGTGGCACCAGTTACCAAAAATGGCAAGGGCTCCGGTGGTGGGTTCAATTCAGGTAATTTAACTTGTTCGGTTGCACAACACATTCCAGGCACCTCATGTTGCCATGCATTGACTGCAAACAGTAGTCATTGATTCAATTGAAACCTTCGCATGAGAAACGTAATCAAAGCTTGCATCATAATATAATGCTGCACGCTCCAAAGTACGTCGCACATACGGACGTGGAGCTGAATATCGCGCAGCCCTAACACGTGCCATGGTATTTCGAGCAGCCAAAGTAATTTTTTCGCGCTGTTCGCTAGTTTGAGAAGCTCTAGATGCCGCAGCATTTGTAGCATTACGCATTCGACGCCCCAAATTACTACGTTCTCGTACCATATTGTGTTGTAAATGTGGCAACACCAACGAAAAATGAAATTATATTTATTTTCAAAATGAAATTAAAAATTGAGGAACATACATACAATGTTTACAAACGCAAGAACAACGCTAAGCTCTTTCACTCTGTAATGTACTGAATGGCACACAATAAATTACGGAACACGATCAATGCAATAAGCAACTCAACCCAATCTCAATAAATGACTTAAAATCAGTGTACTGCACTTGTATCTTCAGAAAAAAGTGTGAGCAGCTCAACCCAATCTCAATAAATGACTTAAAATCAGTGTACTGCACTTGTATTTTCAGAAAAAAGTGTTTAAAAAATGCAATACGCATTGAAATATGTTAGTACATTGATAGAAACAAACCAGAGTTTGTATTTGGTGAGTTCGTATTTAGTCGCCGGACAACCAAAAAAGACAAAAAACCAACGAAAGTTATTCTAAACAGCGTAGGCAAAGGGAATAACAATAACGACACAGTGGCTGATTGAAGCATTGGAAGTCAATAACATCAAACAGCACTGTTGTGTTATTGCTATTGTTTCTCGCTTAGAGATATAAACAACAAGCATCACCGTTGTTGTTGTTGCTGTTATTGTTATTCTCCGTTGCTTAGAGAAGTGAACAACTAATTTACATGCATCCTGGTCGAACCAAGATTACACCAACATGCATGTATGTTGTGGTTGCTGTAAGAATAATAGAACGACAATATTAGGATAGCCCGGAATTCACTGAGTGACATAGGCTATAATATTATTTCAGCTATTAGCAGATCATCGGTAGCACATTGGGAAAGTTACATGACAATCGGTCTATTATTAAGGCCACCAGAGCGATTTTTAATAAGGGGAAGTGGCACCGCCCACTTTTCAAAAAATGTAGAGTTGTTGCTGTAACAATAATAGAACGACAATATTAGGGTGGCCCGGGATTCAATACTGGAAAAAGTATGTACATATTTGAAATTCAAATTATGTAAAATAAATTATGTAGAGCAATCTTATCTGACACTCACTAATGCCTATAACTCAAGAACCAATACACATACAAAAACGGTTTATATATAAAAACCTTGGTATTGTCGTCACTTTTCATGGAAAAGTTTCAGTAACCTTTCATGGAAAAGTTTCAGAAAAAGGTAAAGATATTCACGAATCACCAACCACTAACATACGCCTTAAGTACAAAAAATAGAAATACTAAAATGAAAAGGTGGAAAGCCATCTTAGAGGAATATAACAATGAACTGTTGTATAAGACCGGAACAGCAAATACTGTCGCAGATGCATTGTCAAGCATACTTATTGAAGCCAATTCATTCACGGCTACTGTCCACAGCGATGAAAGTTCTAACCAAAATTGAATACCATGTGTAGAAGAACCAATGAACATCTTTAAGAAACAAAACAAACAAACACGGAGAAACTTCAACCTATCAACTTAAAATCATATTTCCAACCATCCATAGCCACCCCTCAGTTCAAATTCAATGAAATTTATGATGAAGGATGACTTAAGAATTGAAGTTCACAATACACCTCCATAAATGCGTTGTTTTAAAGAAAACAGAAGACAGAAATTTCGAAGAACTATTAGAACGCTCAGTATCTGAATATAATCACTCAATACATTCAGAAACAAAAAAAAAACCGTTTGACGTATATTTTGGACGAACGAGACTTAGTAATTTCGAAAAACTTGTTCAGAAACAACAAAAGGACTTATCGTATAATAACCAAGACAAGCATGAATTAAAACAATATTTACCAAAAGAAATTATTTATACTAGACAGAACAAAAGATCAGGAACTAACCTTAGTAAAAAATTTAGAAAGGAAGTCGTAAAAGAAGATAGACTCTACGAAAGTTACAGAGAAACTGACCCGTAACCCTTTAACCCTTTAACCCTTCCTATCCCACATTATATTTCAGCTAATATTTAATATCAATTAGCAATAATAAAATCAAGTTTGAAAATCATTTTTGTAATTGTAATAAATGTAAAAAAGTTTATGAAATAAAAAAAAAAAATTATTGTAAAACCTATAATAAGTTTACAATTTGTCCTTGTGACATTATTGCAAATATAAGTAATACCGCACACCTAATCTAACAAAAAACTGACAAAGATCCACACGCCATTGCCATTGCTACAGTCTACAAATTCCGAATAAAATTTTCAACGAAAAACTTACATCAAACGAGAACGTTTGAATTTAACCGCGGAGGAGTTAAGTAAACTAAGTAGAGCTGAATGTAGCAATAATAACATTAACAATATGTAGCAATAATAACAGTAACAGAAGGAGCGAAACCAACAAGAACAACACTAGCAAAACCAACGAAAAAAAGAGAAATAAAAATAACATTGTTTGAAATTATTAATGTTAGTTATAAAATTGTAACCAAGACAAAAAGGTGGATACCACTTAATAAAAATTACATATTTTTAAAAATCTAAAACGCTAATGTTTTAATATATATATATATATATATATATATATATATATATATATATATATATATATATATATATATATATATATATATATATATATATATATATATATATATATATATATATATATATATATATATATATATATATATATATATATATATATATATATATATATATATATATATATATATATATATATATATATATATATATATATATATATATATATATATATATATATATACTCGTATATATATATATATATATATATATATATATATATATATATATATATATATATATACTCGTATATATATATATATATATATATATATATATATATATTTATATATATACTCAATATTGGGAACGGTTTGTATATGTTTAAATCTGTATGAACTTAGAAACATGTATGTATGCAACCCAACAGGGAAAATTTACTAACCACTAGCAAACCGAAAATATATAATATATAAATTATATAAATTAATACAGTACCGAAATTTGAAGATAAGAATTATATAGTTATAGAATAACTTCAGCACATAAATAAATGAACAGTTTATTAAATAGTCTGAGTATCTAATTAATTATAGTTAGTCTAACTAAATATAGCAGAATAGAAATAGTCAGAATAACTGACAGTATAGGAAAGTCAACTTAAAATTGGGTACTATAAAATGTGTAGATTTAATTTTAAACTTAATAAACGAATAAAAACATGGTGTTCGAAGTGGGGTATGAATAAAAACGATAAGACAAGATACTACAAAAATAAATAAAAGATTACACAGTATAGCAGGACAGAACATTTCTAGCTATAATTTGCATATCCATATTTACTCGTATATATATATATATATATATATATATATATATATATATATATATATATATAATATATGTATAAATATATATATATATATATATATATATATATATATATATATATATATATATATAAATATATATATATATATATATATATATATATATGTATATTTGTATATATATATATATATATATATATATATATATATATATATATATATATATATATATATATATATATATATATATATATATACATATATATATAATCTATATATATAAAATGGAATGTGTGTCTGTTTATTTGTTTGTGTGTACCTTATAGGAGACCAAACCTCTGGACCGATCTTCCTGAAATTTTCACAGCATTTAACTGGGACTCTGGCATGATTAATATGGTACTTTTCTTTCGACCACGCCCACTTTTACGCCCACTTTTTTAAAATTATGTAATTGCTCCCATATAGTTTTTAACAGATTTACTTCAAACAAAATTTGGCGTGAAAAGGGGCGTGAAAGGGGGCGTGGCGTAAGAAATGTTTATTTCTACCTCGCCTAGAGTATATAATGTGTCTACAATTTGAAGTAAATCTGTTAAAAACCATATGGGAGCAATTACATAATTTTAAAAAAGTGGGCGTAAAAGTGCCAGAGTCCCAGTTAAATGCTTTCCAACGGATTTTTTTTTATTTGGTAGTATATTGCTCTTAATACTGTTAACGTCGCCATATAACTATGAACCACGCCCACTTCACCGCCCCCTTTTTTTAAATCAGATACTTATACCACTAACAATGTTTGCAATACAAAATACTTTTTTTGTAATATGTATTTACCTAAAGTTTTATATGCTTTTATCTACAGGTAGGGTAGCCATAAATTTTTTTATTACCAAATCCCCCTTTTTCGCCCCATTTTACCTTATCGAAGCAAAATCGAGCAATGGTTATCTGAACGAGCGTTACTTGCTGCCAAAAACATTGATGTCAATTCAATAAACAGTGTTATTCTAAATAAAATCAGCGAAACTGCAGCAACATACATGTCCATCGATACCGTTATAAGAGATGAGGATGCTGTCAATTATCCTGTTGAGTTCTTAAACTCACTTGATGTCCCAGGTTTTCCACCACATTTGCTGAAACTCAAAATTGGAGTGCCCATTATTTTACTGCGGAACATCGACCCACCACGGCTTTGCAATGGCACTCGACTTACAGTAAAAAAAATGCTAAACAATTTAATCGAAGCGACCATTATAACGGGCAAATATAAAGGAACAAATGTACTGTTGCCACGCATTCCTATGATACCAACAGATTTGCCATTTGATTTCAAAAGATTACAGTTTCCTGTTCGGTTAGCGTTTGCGATGACAATTAATAAAGCTCAAGGTCAATCTCTGCAAGTTTGTGGCTTAAATTTGTCAAATCCATGTTTTTCCCATGGACAGCTTTACGTTGCATGCTCCCATGTTCGGAAACCAAACGATTTGTTTGTTTATGCTCCGAATGGACATACTAAAAACATTGTATATCCTAGAGCGTTACAATAGTTAATTTATAATAAAATTATTTATTTCTCACTATATAAACACTTTTTATTTCATTTCATAATGATGGGGGTAGCACACCGGGTTCAGCCTTTTATTATAAAAAAATATATATCATTGACACGAAATTTGTACTTAATTTTGTTCTTATTTTTAATGTATTACACATTTCAATTATCATTTTTTAAATTTTAAAAACGATCATAAACAAACTAAGGCCACCTAACTTAACTCAATGTAACCAAATTTTAGTGATAACCATAGCAATGACTGTTAAATTTATTTCAAAATATCTGTGGTTAATTAAACCCCTACAATTCAGGGGTAGCGAAGCGCACCGGGTACAGCTAGTATATATATATATATATATATATATATATATATATATATATATAATATAATATATGTATAAATATATATATATATATATATATATATATATATATATATATATATATATATATGTGTGTATACGAGTATATATATATATGCAGAAGACAAAACTCGACAGTCAAACCCGAACAACGAAATAGCAGAATGGGCATACAAACATGAAGGGACGCCACATAGACGAGGGGCAAACACCGAAAGATTAAATCAAAAGCAGAAAAATAAAATTTTCACATCTCATATTGTGGGAAAATCAGAAACACCTAAAATAAGGAACGTATAAATAAACAAATAAGAATTCAATCAAGGAAGAGCATCATTTTAATTATAGGAATACATATTCTTTTAACAAAAGAACATATCTACATCCTCCGGGAGTGGCTCCAGGTATGCACCATGGATGATCTCCACCCGGTGTAGAAGCACCAGCAATCGACCCAACTAGATGAAAACTTTTTAGTCCTCGGTCCACATCAATGAAGAGATCACTAACTCCCACATGTATCTCTTCTCTGCGATGAAACCATCCGTTTCTTCCATATCCATCAGGATATCATCCAGAGGCTCAGCATCCGGAGCCCGCACCAACAAACACCGCGTCTCATCCAGGGTCATCAGATGAACCGCTGGATCGTTATTGGATACAATTCCACGAAGGACCCGGTGCCACATTATCAAACAAGTTTCAAGACATTATTTACTCATTTTGAAAAACAAAAGAAATTGACCTTACCGACTGAAGACAAAACTAAAATGATTTACATGATCGCGAAGATGACGACCCAGATCTAGCTTCAAAAGATAAAACATATTGCTGAGCAATTGCCATAGAATCAGAAAATACATAAACTCAAAATTTCAGGACATTACAGTGAAAGGAGAAATAATGCTACAAACACACACAGACGGAACATGATGATACAGGGGGAGTAATAGACAATACAGTATATGCAGAAAATAACTTGAAATAATTTACTATTATTATTATTATTAACAGGCTAAAAGAACACCGCGACCTAAAATATCTATTGTGCAGCCTCGTACCCAACTAAAACAGTCCTAGACTGTTTATAAATCTCGTAACTGCTGTGGGCTTAATTTTAACTAGGTAATTTGGAGATATGAACCCACTGCCTAGGTAATTATGTCTGCGTCTTGCCACCGCTGGGCAAGTGCATAGAATATGTTCTGCAATTTCCTGCTCCTCTTGACAGAGTCGACAGGAATCGTCTTCTAACACGCATATTTTTTTCAGATGGTAATTTAGTCTACAGTGTCCTGTTAAAAGGTCAGTGTAGAGTTTGATGTCATTTCTGCTGAAGTTTAAAGAAGCATCTACCCTGATGTGTTCAGGATCAATGAGTAGTCTCGACTGCCGCATGCCTTTTTGGGCTCTCCAGTAGTTTAGCAGACCTCGTTTTTCCTGTTCGCACAACAAGTTATTTGTGAAGCTACTGTTTACCCCACAGAAGGGTTCTGGGCCTATAAAGGCAGTGTCTGCACCCTTTTTTGCCTTTTCTGCCATTTCGTTGCCCTCATGTCCCTCGTGTCCCGGTACCCACATTAGCGTAACAGAGTTTCTCGCTGCTAGGGTATTGAGAAGTTTACAGCATTCCCAGACCAGCTTTGATTGGAATGAGAAGTTTATTAATGATTTTAGAGCTGCCTGGCTATCTGAGAGTATGCATATTTTGGTGTTGCGTGTACCCCTGCGTAGACATTCTCTAGCACATAACTCTAAAGCGTGGACCTCCGCCTGAAAAATGGAAGCTGTTTTTCCCATTGCAATTGCTTTTTGGAAATTTGGCCCTACAATTCCAGCTCCTGCACTGCCATCTTCCATTTTGGACCCATACCACAACTGTGAGTCCTGTTTTATTATTATTTCCTTGTTTCTCCAAGCTGAACGGTCACTGATGACCACTTTGAATTTTTTTGAGAAGTCTAATTTTCTGTCCATTTTGTCGAAGACCATGAGGCACGGAGAATTCCAGACAGTGTCCAGAATCTTTGCGTGCCCCGAAAGGTTGCCTTCTTTAAGATGGGCTAGATTAGGTAGCCTTAGGGCCGCGCTGGCCGCCATCCTTTTAACTACAAGGTGTAGAGGAGTCAGTCCAGTGATCACTCCCAAAGCTATTGTGGGGCACGTTCTCATTGCTCCCGTCACACTCAAACAGGCTAGACGGTGAATCTTGTTAAGAGTCATCTGAGCTCTTGTTTGGTTACACTTTTGGCCACCATACCAACGACGCGTAAGTAATCATTGGTACTATTATTGTTTTATATGACCAAGCCATCATTTTTGGCTGTAGTCCCCATGTTTTACCGTACAACCTCTGGCAAGCATAGGTTGCTCTTAAGGCTTTACTAGTTATGTATGATAAGTGGTTTTTCCAAGTTAGAGTTTTGTCCAGGATTACTTTCCTTCTTTTGGTGAAGGGTACCACGTTTGTTTTATTCGGATTTATCGATAGGCCTTTCTCCTGACACCAGTTTTGAGTGATGTCAAGAGCTAGTTGCATGCGATCTGTTATGGTAGAGTCAAACTTGCCTCTGACCATAATTACCAAATCATCCGCAAAGCCCTGAACTTCGTATCCGAGGTCATTGAGAGTTTGTAAGAGCTCGTCGATAACCAATAACCATAGGAGTGGCGATAGGACGCCCCCCTGGGGACATCCTTTGGTTGACATGACAATTTGCTTTGCTGTCCCTGTTTCAAAAATTGTCGTTCTGTTTTTCAGCATATTGAAAACCCATGTTATGATCAGTCTTTGTATACCTTTCCTGTTCATCCCCTCCTCAATTGATCTGAAAGTCTCATTGTCAAAAGCCCCCGTAATGTCAACCGATGTACAGAGAGCTATTTCTGTACCCTCAAATGCCTTTTCAATTTTGCTCGTTAAGCTATGTATGGCTGTCTCAGTCGATTTGCCTGATTGGTAAGCGTATTGTTCAATATGAAGAGGAGAATCTATAAGATAAGTTTCCTTGATATATTGGTCCAGAATTTTTTCCATAACTTTTAGCAGGAATGACGTTAGGCTAATGGGCCGATAGGCTTTTGGCGTGTGGTCCGCCTTTTTGCCTGCTTTCGGTATGAAAGCCACCCTAGCTTCGTCCAAGGTTTAGGCACTATGCCTAGTTCCAGGCTTATCCTGAAAATGTTTGTTAGCACAGGTGCTAATACATCAACACCTTGCCGAAGTAGGCACGGTTGTATATTATCGACACCTGTCGATTTGAATGGTCTAAAAGTGGAGATAGCCCATTTGGTTTTATTGAAGGTGAAGATTCTGCGAGCCAGTGAGAGTTTCCTCCGTGTAGGCATCAAGAAACGAGTATTCTCGATGATTTCACTATCCTCTCCGCTAGCACAGCCTGGAAAGTGAGTGTCCAACAAAAGCTGTCCCGTCTCTTCCAGGCACTCCGTAAAATTTCCGTCAGGCTTCTTGAGTGTAGAAAGGCCGTTTGAGTGATCTTTATTGAGGGATTTCTGGAGTCGGGTAGCTGCTGGGAGAGTTTCAATCTCCTCACAGTACTTTTTCCATGAGTCTCTCTTAGATCTTCTCAACTCATTATTATAGGCCGTTAAGGCACTTCTATAAGATGCCCAGTCACCATTAGACTTGGCTCTATTAAAGAGTTGACGGGCTTTTTTGCGCAAAACATTTAGCTCCCCGCTCCACCAGGGTACGTTCCTAGAACGTTTCTTCACAACTAAATTGCAACTACTTTCAAAAGCTTCGATTATTATATTATTTAATTTGTTAACTTCAAGATCTAGTTAATGAGAGTAACTTATTTTTTCACTAAGGCACGCAATATTTTGCTCTAAGTAAAAGTTATATATCGACCAGTTGGTCTTCCTAACATTTCTCATTTCGAAGGTGCCTCCAATCTCCAAGGAATTTAATATTTTTGTTGATCATCATCGCTGCCCTCGGTCGGTCAACATTATTATCATAGATCATGTTTTTGTCTGCAGACCATTTATGCGCCCATTTGTGGCTCATGGTTCTTAAATGGCTACGAAGTCCAGACACTGGTGTTCCACCAAGGCACTGAGCCTGTAAGAGGCTGCTATAGCCCTGTGCAGATTTATTTGGAGACAGTAATGCTGCTACCAAGAGTTTTGCGTTCGTGATGGGGCCTGGAACATTATTTCCCAGACCGATCCTTGCGGATCTTACCACCCTTTGTGCTCCGCAAAGTTTCCGCAGCCTCCGGGTCTTTTCTCTCCCATTTCCTGAGCCTACCAGAGAGAGCAGATGGTTTTGGACGTTGGACACGTGTGTTGCCTCTCTCCGCTCTCGGTACTGGCTTTATGAAAATGGGCCCCGTTTTCGGCTTCTGGCTACTCTGCTTTGCCCGCGCTGCAACAGATGTTGTTGGTTGCTCTTCAACGCCAACAGCAGGTTTTGCCCTGTTCCCCTTCAGTCTAGGTCGGAGCTGGGCACTGCCAAAGCCATAGTAGACCTTGTTACCCAGTGTGTCAACCCTTTCACCTGGTCACCTTTTCGACCTGTTCACCTTTTTGTAGGCGATGGAGCACCCGCCACTCGCTGACACTAATGCCCGAATTCTGCGACTCCACTTGCCCCAAAATTCGGTCATTTTGCCAAGATACCGAGCCGGGAAACTAGCCAACGAAGATCTTGGCCTTTGGCACTTTTGCCTCGTCCACCACCTTCAACTCAACCCCCTCCCATGGCTTCATGGCTGGTATCCTTTCTTCCGCCCAGGCTACGGTTTCGTCGTCCAGACAGTTGATCGTCAACCATCCAGGCTTGAAACTACAGTCTGCAAAGTGTGGCTTCACTTGGCCCCCACGAATCTCGAACATCTTGTCAAGAATACACCGTTGTATCTTCCCAATTCTTCAGTGGACCATATGCCCTCCGGGAAATTGCTAGGTATAACCCCTATCTTTTTGGAGCACACTGTCTCCGCTAGAGTAGGCTTTGAGCAGGGGACCCCCAAGGAGGCGCCCTGCACGCCATGTCTTTCAGAGACACTCGCCACCTTCTTACTGGGACCAGGTTCGCCCCCAAGTAAAGTCTCCACCTCCTTCATCTCACCACACACCGGCGGGTCCGCTGGAGGCACTATTGACATTTTATCAATGTTTTTGTTGCCCTCTTGTGCAAACTGCTTTGTCGGCCTGGAGTTCGATGTCGGCGTGGAGCCATCTGAACGGGATCTTTTAGGGGTCCATCGCGCAGACACGTTGGCTGGATTTGCCGCCAAGGACCGAGCTGTTTCCAGCGATATGCCCCTGGCAAGCAAAGCCTTAAAACGTTTACGTCCAGCGCCGGACAGCTTCACCCTAAGTTTTAGAATCTTCTCTGGAGCAGGTTCAAGAAGATTTCTCTCCTGTTCCGAGGAGATAGACACCCCAGCCGATTCCTGGCTAAGTGGGATGTCCATCTCATCCGGCCTGTCGGTTAAGGCACCGGGTGCCCCCCCCCCCCCCCCCAACAGGTCGTGCTCCATGCTTTCATTGTCGTTGGGACCAGATGCCCCCTCGGCCAATGATGGCTGTTGGCTCATTGTAGCCACACTATGCACATTTGAAGGTGTGCAGTCCATTTTTTTTCGTATAGGCTTAAGTTTTCCATATATTTTTCTTTAATTTTCGTTTTGGTCACCCACGGGCGCCCCGTGGTAAGGCTAATTAAAACCGTAGGTTCGCCGGACCTCGTACGGAGTTCGCTATTAAGCTTGACTCTACCCCGTCAAGCAAGCTCACTGGCATAGCTCTTCCACCGTGAATTTAGGGTGTTTTTTTTGGGTCAATAGGTCTGGTGAACCCGGCCCCAGGGAGTTTTCTCTCTCCCCCGCCCGGCAATCGGCGACCCAAGTCCAGCAGAGACATGACCGTACTGAAAGTGGGCCATTGGTCTGTAAAGGAATTGCCGCACTTCCCCGAAGGGCTGACCAATTGTTAGTGTCTAGGCGATCCGGCGGTCTCAGTGAGACGTTCGATATTGGCCAGTACGACTACTAACTAGCCTTAACGACTGAGCAGGAATCGTAGAAAACTACTTTCAACCTGTGCGTTGAAGGTAGTTCTTAGTTTGCGTAACTGGACCATGTCACCGTCTTTCATGTGCCATGTTCCAGCACACAGTAAGCCCCTACACCGCAACAAGGTGACTACCCAACGTAGGAGATAATTTACTAACATACAGTAACGTAAATTCGAAGCATAACTTTGACTAATTTTATATTATACACAACCTGGAATATTTTAAATAATGAAATACAAAAATACATATAATTCACTCTTCTTTCCTACACGTAAATATAAATGAATAAACATTTTCATACAAATTAAATAAAGTTTTATTTTTTTATCGTGGAAGGGAATACGAGGGAAGCAAAGCTAAATTATACGTCTTTTACTTTTCACATTTTTATTAAGGAATAGAAACAGCTAGAGACAGTCATTATGGATGATTTACTGCACGGTAGTCTACATCCATTATTCATGCCGTCAAGCGAGCTACTAAAGGCAGCGCCCAAGTACTTAATGGAATGAACTGGTATCCCAATCAACTAGAACGGTTATACCAACTAGCATCGGTGCGAGGGCAAGCTCAACATAAGGGTTCACGGTAGTAACACGAATTCCATTACCAATTCCCGACCAATTCACACTGTATAGAACGTACTCAATTCCCAAACGCCTAAAAAGGATTGGAGTCTAGTGCCAAAAATACGGTACGACTACATAGCAGAAAGCTTTACACACGACAACTACATTGGTGTAACAATAATTGAAAAGGAGCATTGCAAAATATTTGGATCTATGCAACAAATGTGTACAGCAGCAGCATTTGCGAAATCGAAGCCCTAAAGCATGAGCAAGAAAAATGCGAACATGTAACAGCTCCAGCAATGAGTGGTTTTGTCATAGCAACCAAGTCATTAAATCGTTGGCTTTTCCATTTTGATACAGAAGTTAACTTAACATCTGTGTACCAAGCGCAAGCAGTTCGGCTAGAAAAATTGAAAAGTGATAAGCAAAAAGATGGTTTTAATATAAAAGAAGACAAATCATCACTACAATATCACCACCGCAGAACTGGGAACGATAGAAACAACGGATGAGCAGAGAAACATAATAGCAGTACTGAAGATACCCTACAGGGGAATTGAAACGCAAGAACTACCTGGAATACAACTGACAAACTATGCAGAACTGATGCGAATATTATCCAGAAACATGAAAACCATAAACGAACTACTAAAAGAAGCCAGAAATGAAGACGTAATAATAGCATTCAACGAGTTGAATTGTTTCTAATACTTACAGTAAACGACGCATGCTTGTTAAACGACGCATCCGAGGACCATTCACATGACAGGAGCAACCACCAACAATAGAATGCAGAGTTCTTCGAGCAAAAGCAGCACACCAGGAAAACGAGGACTTAGAAATAAATTAAATTAGAAAAAATTAAAATTAAAAATGAAAAAATCTATATAAAAATGTAAAAAGAAAAATGATAATTATTGAACATTATAAGTACACATATCAGAGGCTAAAATTATTGCCATTGGGGTTGTGTATACATCTCCATCCTTCTAAGCAGACTTTTTATGATAAGAAGGCGGCCATGAGGTTCATGGCCAAATATGAGACTCTACCCACGGACCAGCTCACTGAGGAGCAGGCGAAATCGGTAGAGTGGGCAAGGGGCAGCTTGGGTAAACCGGCTTGTGTATAGCCCCAAAGAGGCAACGTTTGGCTGAAGAGACGAGTGAGATCGCCAAAAGACAGAAAGTCGGTGGCCAGAAATACCCGTCCTACATCGAAGTTGTCAAAGGTGGGAGCGAGATGCTGGTCATCATAGACCGGAAAGATGAGGAAGGGGTCATACCCAAAGAGAAGTGAAGGTGGGTGAAGCAAGCGATTGCCGAAGTCTACTCCCAGGTCTTGGAGCAAAACCCTGGACCCCCTCCTTTCTGTCACGATGCGGGCTGGTATCAGGGCAGGGCCCAGCTTATCGCGTGCGATGACAGCAGGTCAGCCAGACTCCATTAAATTGCGGTTAGCAAGGTTGGCGAGATTTGGCCGGGAGCCAGGCTTGAAACCGTCAGCAGGGAAGAAGTTCCCACCAGACCCAGAGCCCGGGTCTGGATCCCGGATAAGCCAGCTGAACCGGCAAAAATAGAGGAAACTGCCAGAGAGAAAGGGGTAGTCAGCATCGGGTTCGTTGAAGCAACCGTTCGGATCTACCGTGGCAACAAACAAGCTTTGGAACCGGAGGAGATAGAGGGTGACAAAGCAAGCGTGTGTGGCGGTGGTGAAGAAGGGTTGCACAGTAGCCAAAGGTTGACTGACTCGGAGCAGCTGACCGGGGTCGGGCAACTCTTTGAGGAACACGACCCCCTTGACTATACCGAAGGAGAGGAGGACGCGTACGTGACGATGGTGGAGGTAAGAAGGACAGATTCCTATGAAGCTGATTCAAATCAACCTCCATTATTCTAAACTCGCCTCCTATAATTTGCTGGTCCGCCTGGGTTCCGGTGGTTTCGACGTGGCCCTCTTCCAAGAGCCGTGGATATGCGGCAACAAAATCTGCGATCTAAAGATGAAAGGTTTCAAGCTGCTAGCCGCTCAGAGATCGGGTAAGCCTCTTGGTTGTATATTAACAGAGAATCACATTAACTTCTTCTTGCTCCCACAGTTAAGTAAAGGCGGTACAGTGGGGGCAAGCATTGAGCTGCAAAATAGAGGCTTCTGGGTAACCTCTAGCACCGAGCACCGAGCTCACCAACGAAAAAGTTCTTGCGACCATTGGGGCGCAGAATGAAATGGCAACCAAGAATTGGAAGGTGATCCAGAGGTCAACCGAAGGTGCATCACTTCACCTGGTTATCGCGGTGGACGATGAATCACTGTCTAAACTGTCACAGTGCAAGGGGAAGATAGCCTATCGCTATGGACACGTGCGTCTCATTTTAAAGAGCAACAAAGGCGCAGAGAAAGCCAGCGATAGCGCAAAAGAACAACCGACACTCGGGCGCAGTGCTGAAGGGCATGCTGGGGACACAAGGTCCAACGAAGTGGAGGCCGACAAACCATCGACTAGCAAAGCCGCGCTAAAACAACAAAAACAAATCGCACGCGCAACAACAACAACAAGAAAACGCGATCCCGCAGTATGGCATGCGCCGAAAGCGCCTCAGCACCAAAAACCAAAAGCCAAGAATACTGGGGGTCATAGGGACCACAAAAACAAGAGTCCTAGGGGCGCGAGACTCCAGAAACTCGCTGCGGAAAGCTGCCGCGAATGAGCACTCTTAAAGTGCTACAGGCGAACTTGCACCATGCTAAAGGAGCATCGGCCACCCTGTGCAAGAGATTCGCCGCCGAAGACCTATCAATCGCGTTAATACAAGAGCCATGGATAATTGGGGGCCAAATCAAGGGTCTTTCAAACAAGGGATGCAAGTTGGTTTCTTATCACTGTTCGCGGCTAGTAGCGGCGATTATGATTGATTATAAAACTAACTATTTTCTCATTTCAGAATTCACTAGTAGCCATCCTTGTTGACTTCTCAACAGAGAAGGGAGCGCAGGAAACTGTTTGTGCGTGCGCCTACTTTCCAGGTGACTCCAACATTCTACCTCCCGTGGAGGTGCAGGGGCTTATTCCGCACTGCCAAAGTAACAATCTGCAGTACGTGATTGGCTGCGATGCAAACGCGCATCATCATGTCTTGGGAAGCTCGGATATCAACAACAGGGGTGAGTCTCTCTTAAGTTTTCTCTTAAGCAAAAACACAAACATATGCAATAAAGGTGCAAGGCCAACCTTTATTAACGCGGTTAGAGAAGAGACTAGACCTATCTCTAACCAGTCCTTACATCGGTAATTTTGTCAGAAATTGGCATGTATCTAACGAGCTCTCTCTGTCAGATCACTTGCATATAAGATGCGACCAACCAGGTGAATCAGAATTAAAAAATGAAGTCTTCAATCCAAAAAAAACAAATTGGAGACTATGTAGAGAATTATTAGAATCAGGATCCGATTCGCTGTCTACACATTCTGTTGGTGAACTCGAGGAGGCGGTGTATCGACTAAACGATATAATAATCTCAACATATCATGAAAGCACTGCGGTCAAAACTCACAATATGTCTCGCAAGGTCCCATTGTGGAATGACAAGCTTGCAGATATGCGTAAAAAGATAAGAAAACTGTTCAATCGTTGTAAACGCACGAAGGTGTGGGACGACTATAGGGTCGCTCTGATAAATTACAACAAAGAACTAAGAAGATCCAAGGGTGAGTCTTTGAGGAAATTTTGCGAAAGCATAGTCGAAACGCCAGAGAGCGCTAGACTCCATAAAGCTTTACGCAAAGAACACTCGAACGGTGTTGCAACTTTAAGAAGCCCAGATGGGTCTTATACAATGAACAGGAGGGACACTTTAGAGTACCTGCTTCAAGTGCACTTCCAGGAGTCAACTAGAGTGTTAATGATACTGGATCAGCCGTCATGCGACCAATGGGCCGTACTAGACAAAAGATCCTGGAGTTTGTCTGGAGTAATATTTACCCCAGACAAGGTTAAATGGGCTGTTGGCTCCTTTAAACCATTCAAGACACCAGGTGAGGATAACATTTTTCCAGCCCTCTTGATAAGAGGACTGGATATAATGCTTGAATCACTTGTTGCAATTTTGAGGAACAGTTTCAGCAGGAAGTACATACCATCCATATAGTGTAAAGTCAATGTGGTATTTATTCCAAAATTGGGCAAGAGGTCCAGCTATCAGTCTCACGTCGTTTCTTCTAAAAACTATGGAAAGATTGGTGGATCTATATATTAGAGAACGATAGACAGAACACCACCTCTGCACCAATCTCAGTTTGCATATAATAGAGGAAAATCCTCTGAGGGAGCGCTTCATTACCTTGTAACAAAGATAGAGAAAGCTCAATATTCCAAGGAGATTGCTTTATGTGCATTCTTAGATGTCGAGGGCGCCTTTGATAATACCGGTACGGCTCTATAGAGGGGGCTATACCCTGCAAAAATATCGATAAACCGACTGTTGGGTGGGTTAAAACGATGGTAAAAAGTAGAGAAATTAGCTGATCTCTGTGAGACGAGGCCGTATCAGTCAAGGCAATGAAAGGCTGTCCCCAAGGCGGTATGTTGTCACCCCTTCTATGGTCTTTAGTTATTGGCGATCTCTTAGTCAAACTACAAGGGTTAGGCTTCGAGTCAATTGGATATGCTGACGATCTTGCTGTCATTATTAGTGGCAAGTTTGAAGGAACAGTATCCGACATTATGAATCATGCTCTAGCCTTCATCTCAGAATGGTGTCGCGTAGAGGGGTTATGCATGAATCCTAGCTAAACTATTCTCGTTCCTTTTACAAACAGATTTAAATTGAACCTTGGTACAATGGCTGTTGAGGGAATTAATATAGAATATTCCAATGAGTTCAAATATCTAGGTGTAGTTCTGGATAACCGACTGAATTGGAACTCTCACCTACACTCGGTGATAAACAAAGCCACAAGAGCAATATGGGCATGTCGAAGTCTCTTTGGTAGAACATGGGGTTTAGACTCAAATATGATACACTGCATGTATGTAATGATGATTAGACCAATCATTACCTATGCATCCCTTGTGTGGTGGCCCACGACAAAACAAGAATCTGGTAAGAAAAAAATTACAAGATTGCAAAGGCAGGCTTGCGTGGCAATCACCGGTGTCATGCGAAACTGCCGCTGCTATTGAGGCCATAATAGGAATATCCCCACTACACGCATTCGTGAAAAAATGTGCTGCTAGAAGCGCATTAAAGATGAAGATCTAGTCTAGACAAGAACCTCATGACCATGGTCATTTCAATATTTTAAATAACATACCAGATCAAAACATAATCTGCTCAATAACAGACTACATGATTCCAAAACAACAGTTGATCGCAATTTTGAGATTATTATCTCAGACCGTGATGAATGGTACATAGGAGGACCTTGGGTCGACAGTAGAAGTCTTGAATGGTTCACAGACGGTTCAAAAACAAGCACCGGAGTCGGTGCAGGGGTCTATGCACCAAATACCAAAATCTCAGAACCAATGGGCAGGTGGCCTAGCGTCTTCCAGGCTGAAATTCAAGCAATCTCAATCTGTGCGAAGACAAACCTGAAAACGGGAATCAAGGGCACACACATAGCTATCTATTCAGATAGTCAAGCTGCATTACAAGCATTAGTTTCATATTCTTTAGAATCGAAACTGGTGGAAGAATGCTTCAACAACCTACAATCTCTAGGGGCAACAAATAAGGTTGCAATTTGCTGGGTCCCGGGTCACTCGAGGATTGAAGGCAATGAAATTGCTGACGAGCTGGCTAGGGCCGGTTCCGCAGCAAGCCATATAGGTCCGGAGCCGTACTGTGGTATCAACTGGGCGGAGGCTAAATCCAGGGTAGATAATTGGGAACATAGTCTCAGAATGTCACACTGGGAAGGGATAGAGGGGCTTCGCCAAGCCAAAAGACTAGTAAGGCCATTCACCTACAATAAAGAATTGCGCAATATGTGCAAAGCAGACATAGGAAAAATAGTAAGTTTTATTACATTCAACCAGTTCGTTTGGATCATCCCAATATGTGTAAATAGTATTCTGTGTATTTAATCTCATAAGACTGGAACCTAGACCAGAACCATCATGCACTTTAGTTGATAATGATTTTTTTTCAGTAAAAAATTTCTTTATTATTTTTTTGACCTATATATTTATATGACCTAGTGCCTTTGACTTGTTCATTTACATCAAAATTTCGTTTATGAGCATTCGTCTTCAATAGTATCTTTTTATAAATTTCCAATTCAGTGTCATCATAATTCATTGGTGTTCTATAGAATAATAATTCCAACAATCTGGGTGTTATCGCCCAATTTTCGTCTGATATTTGTAATTTATCATCAGGAATTTTAAAAGCACTACCACCAAATCTCCATGCACCATTTAAGTCTTTCTGTGTTCCATATAATTTATCTAGTTTACCGTTCTTTTCCAAATATGTTAATTATTTGTTTGTAATATTGACTGATTTTAGTTTGTGTTAATTATTGACTGATTTTGATTTGTGTTGCTCCCTTGACTGAAAAAATTATCTCCTGCATTACTGTCAGTAATATCTTGAACTTTGATTTTACTCACCAAATCTTTTGATTGGAGTGCTTGTCTTCCAATCAAACTTAAAATCATATTCATTTCCATTCATTGTTGTATTATTTGCATCAGTTTGCTTTGATGTTTTCAATTAATTCATTATGTGGTTTAGTAATAGGTTTGAATGTATATTCTAAAAGGTTTTCTGCATCTGCTTCTCCCAACCTAATACTCTTGAATTTTTTTTCTTAATATGTTTCTGGTCTTTATAATATCTTTAGAAAGCTTTTCATTCACTTTTCCTGTTCAGCATTGCCCTTGTCAAGTGTTGATTGCAGATATCATACTAAACATATAATAATCCATGTCTCTTCTTTTAAATAACGACCGCAATGTAAACTTACTGAAACTATATTTATCCTCCCAATATAGAATACACATTTTTGTTCATCCAATTCATATTCACCAACATGATCATATATATGCTTCATATTCATTCATCCTGACTAAACATAACAATCATATTCGCATTATAACGTATTAAATGTTTGGGTATATGTGTATATGTTTGACATAAAAAAATTGTCTATATTTGTAAAAATATGACCGAATATTATTTTGTTTCCAACAAGCAACATAATCAAATATAATAACAAAATTACGCTTTGCGTTCTCCAGTGGTAGAACATCAACATTCAGAACCTTTTATCGGCTCTAATAATTTCTTTAAAAAAACATATTTTTATTGATATAAAACTTCGAATATATATGTATACATTCTGAAATTTAAGACCATTAGAACTTTCTTTTAAACTTATCATAACATAAGCCTTTCCAAAATTTGAGGGACCGACAAATAAAGCTCTTATGGAATTCGGTAAAAGGGAAGTACGAGTATGTTTGACTTTAGAGGAAGTTTTGGTTGGAAAATGAATATTCTTAACAATAATTTTTTCATCTTGTTTGACTAAACACATTTTTGCAACTAATGCAAACATGCTCGTATGTTTTTATTGATAAACATTCTTTTTACTTGAACTGTTAACGAGTTCAAAGGCAATAAATATGATTATAATATATAAAAACACTGCTAGTTGTAATCGATCTGTAAAAGGAAGAGGCTCAGTAAATAACGTGATGAATTGTCTCCCAATTGAACTACAATTGCCAGGATAGCAATTTTGTGGGCCAGGTACAAAATTAAAAAAACATTTAGATAGAGGAGATAGAGGTATTAATTCATTGCATGCAGAGTGTTAAGAGCATAATATTTTATACTCTCCAAGAAAAGATATAAACAAACGACATACAGCCGATCAAATATTAGCTGAAAAGGCGTGACAAAGAGTTAAATTAGCAGACAGAAGTCTATCAGAACGTATAAACGCTGGGTTAATTACAAATTTCAATTTATTGTTTAAAGTTGTACAATAAGACAAAGTCTTTTAATATATAACTATATATCAGTTATTAAAATATATATATTAAACTAGCTGACCCCGCAGGCGTTGCCCTGCGTGAAATTATGTGTTTTGAAAAGAAAAGAAAGTTGAATTTATATTGTGTTGAAAATCATTTATTTGCGATTTTTCTACATTTTTTTCAATGTAACGCAGCTTGATAAACAACATTTTTTGTTTTCTGTTCCGGTGCGTAAATGTACAGAGAAGATGGTTTTCCAACTCGTGAACAGACCACGTATAGTTGGCCGTGTGAAAAAAATGGCATTTCCAGATATATGCCACACACTTCCAACGACTGTCCTTGTGACCTATTGATTGTCATCGCAAATGCAAGTTTCACTGGAAACTGAATACGTTTGAACTGAAATGGCAAATCGTTGGAACTCAAAGGAATTCGTGGAATCAAGCATTCTGCCCCCTTGTAAGTCCCTTTCAAAATTCTTGCAACTATCATATTATTCGAAAGCTGCGTCACAATCAGTTGGGTTCCATTACACAGTTTCGGCGCATGAAGATTGCGAAGCATAATAATGACAGATCTAGCTTTGGGACGCAAGTGATGCGGCGGCATGCCAGGCAAATCCAAAGAATTTAGAAATTCCACTGGATAATTCACGGCTTCGTCTTCATTTTCAACACGATCGATCGATTTGTATGAGCGCAAATCTCCCGGAATTTGACTTTGAATCGTCCAGTTTAAGTCATTAACATCGGTATTTTTGGCAGCTGAAATTGCGCGTGCACTCAACCAATCGTAGTTACGATAATTTTGGCCAATGTTCGGATAAACATTCGTGATGAGTTCAGCTTTCGTTGAAGTGAATTGACAAATGGCAGGTGGAATTGATATCAAACCACTGGAAGTATCAACCGGAATTTGCCCATTTCCAATTCTTAGCAGTTCTTTAGAGAAAACTTCTGCGGTGCTATCCTGTTGCAGGAACACTCGCATATTCATAGTCAATCGTATGGTTTTCACGTACCGCCACAAATACGATGACTTGAGACTTGCGTTCAATCCATCCGCCGCTGTTGATTTCGGAATAACAGGAAGTGTTTGTCGAAAATCGCCTGCTAACAGTATCATTGCGCCACTAAAGCGACGATTATTATTCCGCAGATCTTTCATTGATCTGTCAAGTGCTTCTAGAGACCGTTTGTGAGCCATTGTGCACTCATCCCATACTATCAGTTTACAATTCTTCAACACTTTTGCCATAGCTGATTGCTTTGAAATGTTGCAAACAGGTGTTTCATTGATTGCATGTTTAACGGAAGCTTCAGTACCGAATGTGCCGTTCTTCCACCTTCTAGTAGAGTTGCAGCAATCCCAGTAGATGCGAGACGCAATGCCATTTAGAGATCGTATTGTTGCCAAAATCAATTATATCAGGAAAAAATAGTCCACCGTTTCCATCATTGACAGCCTTCATCAATTCATCATTCGCACTCTTTTGCTGCTCATTCAATAATGGAACATTTCTGTACTTGTTGTTCCAAAGTTATTCTGTCGTATGCACGCTCACGTTCCAATTCACGATTCAGTACATCTCTGATTTGACGATTTGGCGCTTGCATATGAATTTCAGTCAATAGTTTGCCACTCATAAACAAACACAAATCTTCAATCAACACCAATGCTTCATTGTAGATGTCATCGTTCATTTGCAATTCTGAATTCCATGTTGCCACTCGAATACGATGCAAAATGTCTTCGGCAATGTAATTTTTGTACGTATCCCATAATTGACGCGGATTTGAAGGCTGACATGTCGAAATAATCATCGCGAAAAGTGTGCGAACTTCAATGGCATGCGAAGTAGCTATCGCATCGTCCATCGTTTGATTCCAGTGATTATCATGTACCAGCAATTGTAATTGCTGGCATGCTTCTCAAAAAGTTGCACACAATGTACCATTCTCAGTACGCAATGACTCAAATGAAGTTGAACCGCGTACATTAATCAATAGCAACCGAAGGTAGAAGGAATCGTCGTTTTTCGGGAGGATTGTGTAAATTCGTCCTAATGCATTAGTTGAGAACACACCTGGATGTCCATCTACTGGTTGGCCTTGCTTTCTGCGTAACCATTTGTTCGACGATGCATTCCATGTATAATATCGAGGCATTTCCGAATAAAGCAATGTTCTCGCAAGCGGATCACTGGCGCAAGTTGAGAAAAAATTCGTCAATGTTGTTGCTGGTGGTGTTTCCGCTCGCTGCACTGCATTCTCTGGGTTGAAATACACTCGTTGGACATTCTCCAAATAAACTGCGAGATGCACAACAGTCGGAAAACGCTCATGAATTACAAAAGAAAATATTCTCCAAAGCGCTTCATTGCAGTTCACGTATTGAGCCATTTGATATTTGCTGATCTCATCTCGTTGAAGGCCAATAACCGCCATGTCGCTTCCTTTGGTGACGTACTTGCAAACGTATTTGATCGATTTCACAGAACTGCAATACTCGACATTGATATGAGTTTTGAATGTCTTAGACAATATTGGCGAATATGGTACGATCCATGTGTTGTCAACTTCGATATTCCCTCCTCTAAATTGAATCCTGAGTGTTCTGCAATTGTTGTCTGATGAGCGACGCCGATAGAGTGGATATCCATCATTTCCAGTTTGCGTTTCCGAAAGAAAAGCACGTGGATAGTGTTTCGTGCATTTAATGTCAAACATACAAACCGAAGTGGGATTGTAGTGTCCGCAAGGTCCATGAACCATATTGGTTTTCACCACTTCGTATAATTCTGGATCTATCTCTGGATCAGGAATTTCTGCAGAAATGATGTCATCAATTTGATCTAGTGTAATCTTGTCCACCATCCAAAGAAGAATGTGTGCGTGCGGCAAACCTCTTTTTTGCCACTCAACAGAGTACATCCAGCATCTAACAGCACCATATATACGTTGCTTCACGATAAATTCCATCAAATATCGTAGCTGTTGTTTGAAAACTCGTGCTGTGACTTCGTGACGATCGCTTGCTGATTGACCGCGATTCAATAATTCCGTTATCTGTGGGCATTTTGTATTGCAAGTGAATGTAACAAACAAATCCGGCCGTCCATAATTCCGCACGTATGTCATCGCATCCTGCGAGTACTCGTGCATGTGCCTTGGGCTGCCAATGTATGTTGATGGCAAAATCGTGAGTCGGCCAAGGTTTGTCACATCTTCATCGCTATTGACCGCATCTCGCAAGTGAATGTACTCTTCAGATCGAAGCTTGGTCTGATTAAAGCGAATAAAATTGAGTCGTTCTGTCTCCATCGTCACGTACACATCAACTGCATACTGTTGAAATAATCGGCGATATCTCAAGAGATAGTTGTCAATTCCTTCGTGAATCATCAATCGATACGCGTAAAAGTTCATTGCACTGACCTTCTTATTTGTATCGACACCTAAAAGTTAACAAAAAATGAAGTTACAATCAAGAGTGTTTTGTGTTTCTTTTACTAACCATTGGCAGGATTGATCATGTAGTATCTCAAGTGATATCCATCTTCACCACGGCAGAACATAAGCGGATATTGTAGTGAGTCATACGATCGATGAGTTTCACTGATTCGCTCTAATGCATCTCCAGCTCAACGTTTAATAACAATATCACGGGATTCTAAATTATCGCCAACAACAACAATTGATATTTCATCGGCCGTCGGTGCATTATAATGCCGTTCATGAGTGCCTGCTGGTCGTTTGTCCGCTTTTATGACGATTCTGTGATCATCAGATGGCATCCTTTCTAACGAAGTTTTGAATAATCGAATTAGTTCGTTGTGTTCATGCAAAATTTCTTGCAATTGCTGCACAATTTTTCTTTTCGTCGATTCACTTCTTCATTTGAATCTCCAAGGAAATATGTTTGGAGATATTTGTGATCTTGATCAGGATGCGGCAACAGCGATCCAGCAAGATGATCAATTTGCCCGTGAATCTGTATAGTTGCAGACAAATATGTTAATTTCTGTATTTTATTGGCGAGATAATAAGTGTTAGATTGTTGGTGAACTAACCTTGAGTGTGGGATTGTAATTATGTTCATTCACAATTTCCCCACCAAACGACGTCATTTGAAAACAATCGTTATATATCTTGGAATTTTGTAAAAAATGATTCGAATTTGGTGATTCACCGTAAAGCAACGATCGCAATGGCTCTGGTGGAGGAAGTAACTCTGGTAATTTCACTTTTCCGCTTGCGTAACACAATCCGACCGGTTCTTTTAGAAATTTCAGTGCATCGCAATGCGGGCAAATGACAGACATCGAACCAAATTGAGCTGATGCGTGGGCACCGTATTCAATGTCCGGCTCATATCGAAAGGCTGCACATTCGATATTCAAATTAGGCAATCGTTGTTGTTGCGGGCGTTGTCGGTGAGCAGCCAAACGTTGTTCTCTTCCTTCATGAATTTCCTGAGCACGAACTAGTCTTCTTCTCAATCGTTGTTGCTCATTGTAAGCTTCGTGAGCCTCTTGTGATTGTCGCGCACGATGTTCAATCATTCCGATTCGAGCAGATTCCCTTGCAGTAGCATTTTTCTCTTCAGTACGACGTGCTGTATAATTACGTTGGTCCGTTGTACGTCGGGAACGCCGACCGATATTAGCGCGACCTCTTTGTGGCATCGTAACAAATTTCAATCTGTAATTGATCACTTTGTATGAAACACACATAAAGTTTTCACGGAATAATTTTCAATAATTTACCTTTTGAATAGCCGAAATAATGAAAGCAAACGACCGCAATTGAACGATTCAAATAATTTCCAAATCAGCTGAAGAAATAACACAAATAAATTCCAATGGAAATGAGGTTAGGTATTCACCAACAAACGAAAATAATGAACTCGCTTTTTTTGTTTGAAATGTCAATAAATTCACTCAAAAACTGATGATCCACAGATTTAAAATCAAATATTTCGTGAATGTAAACAATTTAACAATTAATTGTAATAAATTTAATTCGAGAAATCAATTAAAATTTGGAAAAATGTCAGAAAGTCAATTGACCGTGTCCGCACTGTTCGAATAAACAAATCAGAAAGAACAAACAATATACGCAGCTGTCAAAATAAATAAGCGTCTACAGCTCCATCTGTTGAGTTATTGGAGTATCAGTCAGTGATTACAACACTAAATGTGCGCGTGCAACACCACGCACATACAAAAAAAATGAGAACAAAAAGTGAGATTAGGTTTTTCAAATTTTCGAATTTTCCGAATTTTCCGACTTTTCCGAATGTTTCGAGATCGATAGATTTGCAAGAAACAATTGGAAAAAGAATTTGAAAGTAAAAAAATTTTGTATGGAAAAAGTCCTTTTTGGAATTTTTAAATTTTCCGACTTTTCTTCAAGAAGAGTATAAGGTTTTTTTATTTATAAACATTCCCAGATCCACAACGAACAACCTCTGAAAATTCCATCAAGATTGGTCCTGCCGTTCTCGAGCCTTAGCGACACTAACAAACAAACATTAATTTTTATATATATATAGATTTAATTAATCTAGCAACTAATTAAATAGGTAAATAAAAAGATTAATAAATAAATAAGTAATAAATAATAAATAATTAATAAATGAATACAATAAGAAATTAAAATAAAACTGACAGAAAAGAATAATAAAAGAGATAATTACAAGGGTAAAATTAAGAAAGCTCTATGTCAGCTCTCAACAAAAATACTGGAACACTAAATACTTAAACTCGCTAATCCCCGCCACACCTCTCATTGCAGAAGGCAGCGAAAGCCAGATCCTGATGGCATTAATGAAAAAGTATCGAGTTGACTTAGAATAGGCAAATTTATGTATTATCATGCACCGACTTCTTTTTGATTGGCTCTGCTGAAGTTTCTCAAAGAGATAATTTTTTCTTCTCGTGATAATCAGCTTGTGTAGAACAATACAATTTCTGATCCGTAAATAGTTTTCAATACTGCATCCGAGAACACTTGTGTTCCAGGAAGTTATATGGTCAAAACTACGTAATCCAAACACATATAGTGTGCCATAGTTAAATACAACTTGTATTTTATGTAGGGTGCTTGAATCAAACTTACTATATACGAGTACATGCTCTGAATAGCAAATTATCGATACAACCAGCTGCTTAACCAACATTCTCCCAGTCTCGACAGGGGTAAACTCTGCAGACATCCGTAACTGTCTCAGCACAAAAAAATCTTTTTTCACTATACTATTCACTTGATCAGTGCAAGTGAAAGAATAATTAATATGGAAGCCCAAAGTACATGATCTCTCAACGAATTTCAGCTGTGCGCCACCAATAGATATCAAAGGAAGTTTATCCAATTCTATTTTCTTCTTCGAGATTGGTAAAACATAGGACTTTAACGGGTTTAGGAAAAGTCCATTTCTTTTTGACCAATCAAATATAGATTTAGATCTTCATTGTATTTTAAGACTCAAGTCATCAATAAACTCCATGCGGCGAGAAAGATAAATCTGTAAGTCATCAGCATATGCATGTATATTTATGTATTTACACACCGAGAAAATATAATTTGTAAATATAGTAAACAGGAGTGGGCCAAGTAACGATCCCAGTGGAACACGCGAAAAAACATGCCTATAACCAGAATAGATATTCCCACCTTTACTCGCTGCATTCTCATTATTAAATAACTATTTATAAGACCAACTGCACTGTCACAAAACGCATAGTACCAGTTCAATTTTAAACAGAGCAAAGAATGATTAACGCTATCACAAACCTTACAGAAATCCAGGAGACATAGAAAAGTAACAAGACTTTGGTCATACATTACCCGAACATCTTCCATAACCTTCAGCATAGCAGTCGCACAACTGTGCCCCGATATTAAACCAGACTGCAATGGAGAGAAAAGATTATTTTGATGAAAGTAACCCGAAATTTGCTCAGCCATAAGTGATTCACAAACTTTTGATAGAGAAATGCGATGAAAACTAAAGTGAAATTTGGTATGGGAAATATTTCTAACAAAGTACGCATAAAATCAATACGTAAGCGGCAAAAAGATAATTAAAAAGATATGTGGGAAAAAACTTTTCACTACAACTATAAAGAATACAAACAGAGTTCTAACAGTTCAAGAACCGGAAAATATTTAAAACGCAACTAAAATTGCTAACGAAGTTATAAAAAGTACAATAAGGCGAAACAAGTCAATAAAAGTACCCAGAGTCATCTCCATACCTAAAGTATGTGGTTTTCGCCATTAGAACCAATTTTAACTGTTCTTGGTGCTATTGGTGGCTTAGCCTTTGGAGGGAGCGCCCTTACAAAAGTTATAAATGAGACTAAAGCCGCTAGAGAGCAGCAAATCAATTGCTATGGGCAAAGAACTTTATCTTAAACTATATCGGAAGGGTTACGGATTATTTTATGATTCACATTAAAAAAACGAATGCAACAACTACCCAAGAGAGCTCCTACAAACCTCGATTTGAAAAAGTATGCCAACAATATACCATACTTTAGAGGAGTGTATATGTGTTAAGCTTTTCCAAAGAACCCAAATCAAAGAGAATGTGGTATTGTTAACTTGGAGACTTATAATGGTAGTGAGACACATTGGGTAGCATTTATAAAAAAAAAATAATGTATGTTATTTGGACAGGTTTGGAAATTTACAACCGCCGAAGGAGATTGTTAATTATTTGGAGAAAAAATTCAATAAAATTATGATCAAGAACAAAAATATAATTCATATTATTGTGGTTTTATGTTTAAAATTTCTTTATAGTTTGAATAAAATAAAAACTTGAGAAAACAATAAAAGACATTGTGTTTTAAAAAATGTATTTTCAAATATTTTATTTCATATTAATTTTAGAATATAATTTTATTAATTTATTTTTGGATGATGATAAAACACATACAAGTATCTGGTCCCATATTCGTTTCACTATTACTCCAAGAAAAACTGATGTAATGTTCACCTTATATTGATTCCACTTTATTTTCCCCATCAACTCCCTCAAGCAACAGTTGAATGTTGTAAAGTTCTTCCAGTAAACAATGTTTGAAATTGTCTATAAAATTTTTGATTTCTTTAATATTCATTTTTTTTTTCTTTCTCTCTCAACGAATGTGTTGATGATGTTAGTTATGCAGTTATGTATCAACTAATCTTTAGGAAATACTCATTGCATAATTTTGCCTATATTTTTTATCATTTATTAATTCAACGTCTGAGTGCACATTTGAATACGTCATTTTTACAATTTATATTTCACCATTGCTTAATATTCTCTTGCTTCCATACTCACGATTCTCAAAACAATTTATATTAAGCACGTTCTTCATAATTACTGTTGTAAGTACATGTAATTATTAACTCTATATCATCATATTTCAATTTAAAATATCTGTAAAATAATGTTTCATTTTCAATTATTCCTGCTATATCCAACTCTTTACACCCTTTACCTTTAACAAAAGGCAAATAGGGTATACTAATTTTGTGCTTTTGAGAGGGGTTGCAATTTCAAGAAGGAGGCGTGGTAGGTACGGATATATATATATATATATATATATATATATATATATATATATATATATATATATATATATATATATATATACAGATATGATCAGAATCACTTTCTAAGCAATTTTTATTTTGTCCTTCCGTCTGTCCATTTGTCCATCCGTCTGTGGCCACTTTCTTTCTACACCGTTAGAGCTATCGTGATGATATCTATTTTATCATTCTTGATAATAGCGTGTGTGCAGAATTATTGTCACGCCCACAATTAACCAAAAATCATGACTAGGTATTCGACAGGAAGGTTGCGGGTGCTAACATTAAACACTACACATAATATGGGCGTGTTATTTTTACAGCCACGCCCACTATTGACATATTATTATAACTTACGACCCATACAATATTTTTGGACGAAATTTTACACTAAAACGTATATGGATCCTACAAAGCCATATACAAGAATCGGGGTCGATCAGAGGAAGGATACTCCCCCCTCCCATATAACGAACTTTGGGACCCCTCTTAAAGACAGTTACCCTATCTATGCTTCTAGTGCTGATATATAAAAACAAATTGGTAGATGTATACACTGGGTCTGTACTAGCATGCATTCCAAATATAGGCAGATTATTACTACTGCCACGCCCACAATTAACCAAAAATCATTACGAGGGTCCTATTAAAAATTTATGATCGAAATTTCAAAAGAAGCTTTCCACCAAAAATGTTATTTTTACAGCCATGCCCACTATTGACATATTTATATAATTTACGACCTATATAATATTTTTGGGCGAAATTTTATATCAGTACATTTACTGACCCTACAAAGCCATATACAGGAAATATGGTCGTGTTATTTTTAGAGTCACGCCCACTATTGACATATTTATATAATTTACGACCTATATAATATTTTTAGGCGAAATTTTATATCAGTACATATACTGACCCTACAAAGCCATATACAGGAAATATGGTCGATCAGATAAAGGCAACGCCTTCAACTAATACAATCTATCAATGTACTCTACAGAAAAGTACCGTCGGCTAAAGATGATTTATGAAGAAAACATTTCCATTGTTGAACTCGTACGCACAAGCAAAGGTAAAGGATATTTCGATGTCGGTCTAACCCGACTTCAGACTTCTTTACTCGTTTTTAATTAAATCTTGGCTAAAAGTTTCAATTGTGTCTGCCATAGTAAAATATTCCGGTTTTGCTGTATCTGAAGTTGTGTGGTAATTACTGAATTATTTAGATGTTCTTCATCATTTATATTATTCGATGAATTACTTAGTGTAAGCAATTGAAAAGATAAATCAATTTTTACAGTATCATTGTTTGGTAGTCTGAGAGAAAACCCTAAATTTATTTTATTTCCACCTAAATCAGACAAATTTATTGGAATTCGATTCCCACTCATTAATCCAATCTTGTAGATTATTAAAAAAAACTATTAAAATATGTTTATACATATTTTATAATGTCATCACTTTTGATAGTTACGTGTGTGTGTCTTAACAAAATAGAAAAACAACTGATTGAGTTTAATACAAAAACAAATGATTTTATATACAAACAAATATTTTTGATTTATGAATTGCATAATGTTGTGAAACTACATTTTTTCAATACCACATCCACATACTTATCAACTAACAAAAATTTGCATTAGAACATACAGGCACCCTCTTATCACATCAAAATATTTTAATTATAACATATCGCCAACCCGCCCCAAATACACAAAATATATTTACATACATACATACATACATACTTACCTATAAAAAAAGACTTGTATAATCTCGCTTGCTCTGCTGTCCACTCATAACGTCGCACACGCACAAAAATTTCTTTAAGAACATGCCGGCGGTCAGCTTCAACTCTTATCACTTTCAAATATTTCAATAATAACATATGCAATATATTTACATATATATAATGTATGCGAACACATTTCATTTAAAAATGTGTATGTTACTAGCTCATTACGTGCCCAAAACACACACACACACACACACACACACACACTCTCACACAACTAGGCTATGGCTGCCTGCAACCTTCAAATTATTTCATCAGCTTTTATCATCAAACGGTCTACACCGCCCCCTCTAGTATATACCCAAGCCCATCAATCCCATGCAAATTTCTAGTACAGGCAATCCAACTCACCACCACAACAACAACAAAATAATTGGGCGCCTGAATATACAAAGGTATTTTCTGGACCACAACTATGAATAAGATGAATAAGCAATAAGCAGAATTTTTTGAGCAAATCCGATCAAAACACAACTTTACTCCAACACATTTTTACCAAAATCATTCACAATACTTAAACATTTGACGACTTATTACTACGATTTTCCATACGGAGCAAAATATATTTAGAATTCTTACATTCACATACATTCTTTTTACTAATTTCTACATTTTTACTCCACAATCCCCATACAAAACAACTACGAATCATGCCAATGGAGCAAAATGGTCCAGAAGCGACCTTTCTATACTACTGATACCACAGTATGGCTCTGGGCCTATGAGGAACTAGCCCGAGCCATTTTGTCAGCAATTTCGTTGTATTCGATCCCTGAAAGACCCGAGACCCAGCAAATTGCAATATTATTTGTTGCACCTAATTATTATAGGCTATTGAAGCATTATTCCACCAGTTTCGATTCATGAAATTGTGCAGTGGGGATAATCCTCTAATCGCGTCAATAGCAGCGGTTAGGCAGTTTCGCATGGCACCCGTGATTGCCACGGAAGTCTGCCTTTGAAAATTGTACCAAGGTTTTTTTATCTGTTTGTGAAAGGATCGAGAATGCATAACCTTCTGCGCGACACCAATCTGAAATGAAGGTTAGAGCCTGATTGGATGTTGGATATTGTTTTGTCGAACCTGCCGGAGATAATAACACTAAGATCGTCAGAATATCCACGTGCCTCGAAATCTTGCCCTTGTAGTTTGACTAACAGATCGTTGATCGTAACTAAAGACCAGAGAAGGAGTTATAGTACACAACCTTGGTGACAGCTTTATATAGCTTTGACTGATACGGATTCTTCGCCTATAGATTAAATAACTGCTATTCTTTTTAACATCATTTTAACCCACCAAAAAATTGGTTTATCGATATTCTTGCAGAGCACAGCCCTCTCTATAGAGCGGTAACCAGTATTATAAAAGACACCTTCGATATCACAGCACACAAAGAAATTTTCTTCGAATATTCATATATTTGTTACAAGATAATAAAGCGCTTCCTCCATGGATCTTCCCTTATTGTGTGCAAACTGAGATTGATAATCTCTAATATGTAGATTTACTAATCTTTACTTAGTTGTTAGAAGAAACGACGTGTGACTGATAGGTCTGTATGATTTAGGAATTACGCTGGACCTCTTGCCAAGCTTTGGAATAAAAATTGCATTGACCTTTCCCCAAATGGATGTTATGTATTCCCTGCTGAAACTATTTCTAAAAATTGCAACAAGTGATTTAAGTAATACATGCAGTCCTCATATCAAGAGGGATGGAAAAATATTATGTTCACCTGGTGCCTTTAATGGTTTAAAGGACCCAATAGCCCATTTAACTTTATCGGGGGTGAACATGACGGCTGATCTACTGTCATTAACAATCTAATTAACCCCGGAGGACTTTACGAGTCGCATTGTGAGTTTAAACCGCATTGCTTTCATTATATGCTGAAATTATTGTATCATTTAGTAGACACACCGCCTCCTCGAGTTCACCGATAACTTATACTTGTAAGCAGCAAATCGGTCCTTGATTGTAATAATTCCTTATATAATCTCCAATTTGTGTTTTTTGGATTGAAGACTTCATTTTTCAATTTCTGGTAAATCGAATGTTATGTGTAAATAATCTGACAAAGAGAGCTCGTCAGATACATGCCGTTTTCTAACAAAATTGGAGGACTGGTTGGAGTTAGGTCTAATACCTTCTCTAACAGCGTTAATAAAGTTTGGCTTGGTACCTTTATTACTGAGTTTTATATGTTTACTTAAGAGAAAGCTTAAGACAGACTCACCTCAGTCATATTGGTGGGCGTTTGCTTCACAAATTTTAGTTGATGGCAAATAGGGTATACTAATTTTGTGCTTTTGAGAGGGGTTCCAATTTCAAGAAGGTGGCGTGGTAGGTACGGATATATATATATATATATATATATATATATATATATATATATATATATATGCAGATATGATCAGAATCACTTTCTAAGCAATTTTTATTTTGTCCGTCCGTCTGTGCATTTGTCCATCCGTCTGTGGCCACTTTGTTTCTACACCGTTAGAGCTATCGTGATGAAATTTTGCAAAAGCATAGTCTGGACAAAGATACAGAACCAGATTGCTATATTGGCCGATTTGGACAAAGACCACGCCTACCTCCCATATAAAGAACTCTTTGCACCTTTTTTAAAATGATTATAACCAATTGATGGAATCGTGGCAGTTATGGAGATGTGGGGTCTAGTAATCACTATGCAAAAAATGGGCGGTATATTTTAACTGCCACGCCCACTATTAACAAAAATAATAACTTAAGATCTGGTAGAGATTTACGGACGATTTTACGAGAAGGAACATGTGGACATTAAAAAGCTACATAAAATTAACATTAGCCTATCTATGATCGTATTGATGCCATCGGAATAAAAATTTGCAGAAATATACATGGGGTCGATAATAGCGCAAGAATGATAAAATAGAAGATTGCGCCATGCGCAGGTCCGCTATTCCTCTCTCGACAAAAACTGAGCACAGCTGATTGACTGTGACGTCAGATAGCACTTTCAAATATTTTGTGATATGAAAAATGCATGCGCAAAGGCAATAATTTGTATATGAAAAGCTTTTAAATTATTTTGAATTATATATAATTTAACAAATTTTTTTTTTTAATTTCCTTTTATTTCATACATCTGTCACCATTATATTGACACCTAGTACATGATTTGACAATTTGTTTGGAAATTAATATTAAAAACACATTTTGGCCAGTGCCAAGAAGTGATACAACAAAAATTATTTACATTAATTATAATAGTTCACTATAATTATATTATAACAATTTATGATCAAAATTATGTTTATGATAATTAATTACATTTACATTTATAATACTATTGCTAATATGTGTAGTCTGGATTTCCTAGTTTATTAGGTCGTTTGGTCGAGTTCTCTTTAAACGGCGCATGGTGGTTTCTTCTAGATGTAGCAACTCGTTTATTTCTTCGTTATTATGCCCATGCAGTGTATCGTAGTGTTTTGTGGATATCTTTTTTATTTCTTCGTCAATTCTTGTCATATTTAGTTTGCGGTGTATATCTTCATTTGTTGTGTACCAACCAGACTTTATGACAACTCTTAATATTCTAGATTGCTGTCTTTGGATTTTTTTGTATGTGTGACCGCTTTGCCGTTCCCCATACTTGGAGTCCGTACGTCCAAATTGGCCTTATTACACACTTGTATAGCAGCAACTTGTTGTTAATTGTGAGTTTAGATTGCTTAACTATTAACCAATATAGTTGCCTAAATTTTTCTTTTATTTGTTTCGTTTTTTAACAATAATTTTTTCATCTTGTTTGACTAAACACATTTTTGCAGCTAATGCAAACATGCTCGTATGTTTTTATTGATAAACATTCTTTTTACTTGAACTGTTAACGAGTTCAAAGGCAATAAATATGATTATAATATATAAAAACACTGCTAGTTGTAATCGATCTGTAAAAGGAAGAGGCTCAGTAAATAACGTGATGAATTGTCTCCCAATTGAACTACAATTGCCAGGATAGCAATTTTGTGGGCCAGGTACAAAATTAAAAAAACATTTAGATAGAGGAGATAGAGGTATTAATTCATTGCATGCAGAGTGTTAAGAGCATAATATTTTATACTCTCCAACAAAAGATATAAACAAACGACATACAGCCGATCAAATATTAGCTGAAAAGGCGTGACAAAGAGTTAAATTAGCAGACAGAAGTCTATCAGAACGTACAAACACTGGGTTAGTTACAAATTTCAATTTATTGTTTAAAGTTGTACAATAAGACAAAGTCTTTTAATATATAACTATATATCAGTTATTAAAATATATATATTAAACTAGCTGACCCCGCAGGCGTTGCCCTGCGTGAAATTATGTGTTTTGAAAAGAAAAGAAAGTTGAATTTATATTGTGTTGAAAATCATTTATTTGCGATTTTTCTACATTTTTTTCAATGTAACGCAGCTTGATAAACAAAATTTTTTGTTTTCTGTTCCGGTGCGTAAATGTACAGAGAAGATGGTTTTCCAACTCGTGAACAGGCCACGTATAGTTGGCCGTGTGAAAAAAATGGCATTTCCAGATATATGCCACACACTTCCAACGACTGTCCTTGTGACCTATTGATTGTCATCGCAAATGCAAGTTTCACTGGAAACTGAATACGTTTGAACTGAAATGGCAAATCGTTGGAACTCAAAGGAATTCGTGGAATCAAGCATTCTGCCCCCTTGTAAGTCCCTTTCAAAATTCTTGCAACTATCATATTATTCGAAAGCTGCGTCACAATCAGTTGGGTTCCATTACACAGTTTCGGCGCATGAAGATTGCGAAGCATAATAATGACAGATCTAGCTTTGGGACGAAAGTGATGCGGCGGCGTGCCAGGCAAATCCAAAGAATTTAGAAATTCCACTGGATAATTCACGGCTTCGCCTTCATTTTCAACACGATCGATCGATTTGTATGAGCGCAAATCTCCCGGAATTTGACTTTGAATCGTCCAGTTTAAGTCATTAACATCGGTATTTTTGGCAGCTGAAATTGCGCGTGCACTCAACCAATCGTAGTTACGATAATTTTGGCCAATGTTCGGATAAACATTCGTGATGAGTTCAGCTTTCGTTGAAGTGAATTGACAAATGGCAGGTGGAATTGATATCAAACCACTGGAAGTATCAACCGGAATTTGCCCATTTCCAATTCTTAGCAGTTCTTTAGAGAAAACTTCTGCGGTGCTATCCTGTTGCAGGAGCACTCGCATATTCATAGTCAATCGTATGGTTTTCACGTACCGCCACAAATACGATGACTTGAGACTTGCGTTCAATTCATCCGCCGCTGTTGATATCGGAATAACAGGAAGTGTTTGTCGAAAATCGCCTGCTAACAGTATCATTGCGCCACTAAAGCGACGATTATTATTCCGCAGATCTTTCATTGTTCTGTCAAGTGCTTCTAGAGACCGTTTGTGAGCCATTGTGCACTCATCCCATACTATCAGTTTACAATTCTTCAACACTTTTGCCATAGCTGATTGCTTTGAAATGTTGCAAACAGGTGTTTCATTGATTGCATGTTTAACGGAAGCTTCAGTACCGAATGTGCCGTTCTTCCACCTTCTAGTAGAGTTGCAGCAATCCCAGTAGATGCGAGACGCAATGCCATTTTGAGATCGTATTGTTGCCAAAATCAATTATATCAGGAAAAAATAGTCCACCGTTTCCATCATTGACAGCCTTCATCAATTCATCATTCGCATTCTTTTGCTGCTCATTCAATAATGGAACATTTCTGTACTTGTTGTTCCAAAGTTATTCTGTCGTATGCACGCTCACGTTCCAATTCACGATTCAGTACATCTCTGATTTGACGATTTGGCGCTTGCATATGAATTTCAGTCAATAGTTTGCCACTCATAAACAAACACAAATCTTCAATCAACACCAATGCTTCATTGTAGATGTCATCGTTCATTTGCAATTCTGAATTCCATGTTGCCACTCGAATACGATGCAAAATGTCTTCGGCAATGTAATTTTTGTACGTATCCCATAATTGACGCGGATTTGAAGGCTGACATGTCGAAATAATCATCGCGAAAAGTGTGCGAACTTCAATGGCATGCGAAGTAGCTATCGCATCGTCCATCGTTTGATTCCAGTGATTATCATGTACCAGCAATTGTAATTGCTGGCATGCTTCTCAAAAAGTTGCACACAATGTACCATTCTCAGTACGCAATGACTCAAATGAAGTTGAACCGCGTACATTAATCAATAGCAACCGAAGGTAGAAGGAATCGTCGTTTTTCGGGAGGATTGTGTAAATTCGTCCTAATGCATTAGTTGAGAACACACCTGGATGTCCATCTACTGGTTGGCCTTGCTTTCTGCGTAACCATTTGTTCGACGATGCATTCCATGTATAATATCGAGGCATTTCCGAATAAAGCAATGTTCTCGCAAACGGATCACTGGCGCAAGTTGAGAAAAAATTCGTCAATGTTGTTGCTGGTGGTGTTTCCGCTCGCTGCACTGCATTCTCTGGGTTGAAATACACTCGTTGGACATTCTCCAAATAAACTGCGAGATGCACAACAGTCGGAAAACGCTCATGAATTACAAAAGAAAATATTCTCCAAAGCGCTTCATTGCAGTTCACGTATTGAGCCATTTGATATTTGCTGATCTCATCTCGTTGAAGGCCAATAACCGCCATGTCGCTTCCTTTGGTGACGTACTTGCAAACGTATTTGATCGATTTCACAGAACTGCAATACTCGACATTGATATGAGTTTTGAATGTCTTAGACAATATTGGCGAATATGGTACGATCCATGTGTTGTCAACTTCGATATTCCCTCCTCTAAATTGAATCCTGAGTGTTCTGCAATTGTTGTCTGATGAGCGACGCCGATAGAGTGGATATCCATCATTTCCAGTTTGCGTTTCCGAAAGAAAAGCACGTGGATAGTGTTTCGTGCATTTAATGTCAAACATACAAACCGAAGTGGGATTGTAGTGTCCGCAAGGTCCATGAACCATATTGGTTTTCACCACTTCGTATAATTCTGGATCTATCTCTGGATCAGGAATTTCTGCAGAAATGATGTCATCAATTTGATCTAGTGTAATCTTGTCCACCATCCAAAGAAGAATGTGTGCGTGCGGCAAACCTCTTTTTTGCCACTCAACAGAGTACATCCAGCATCTAACAGCACCATATATACGTTGCTTCACGATAAATTCCATCAAATATCGTAGCTGTTGTTTGAAAACTCGTGCTGTGACTTCGTGACGATCGCTTGCTGATTGACCGCGATTCAATAATTCCGTTATCTGTGGGCATTTTGTATTGCAAGTGAATGTAACAAACAAATCCGGCCGTCCATAATTCCGCACGTATGTCATCGCATCCTGCGAGTACTCGTGCATGTGCCTTGGGCTGCCAATGTATGTTGATGGCAAAATCGTGAGTCGGCCAAGGTTTGTCACATCTTCATCGCTATTGACCGCATCTCGCAAGTGAATGTACTCTTCAGATCGAAGCTTGGTCTGATTAAAGCGAATAAAATTGAGTCGTTCTGTCTCCATCGTCACGTACACATCAACTGCATACTGTTGAAATAATCGGCGATATCTCAAGAGATAGTTGTCAATTCCTTCGTGAATCATCAATCGATACGCGTAAAAGTTCATTGCACTGACCTTCTTATTTGTATCGACACCTAAAAGTTAACAAAAAATGAAGTTACAATCAAGAGTGTTTTGTGTTTCTTTTACTAACCATTGGCAGGATTGATCATGTAGTATCTCAAGTGATATCCATCTTCACCACGGCAGAACATAAGCGGATATTGTAGTGAGTCATACGATCGATGAGTTTCACTGATTCGCTCTAATGCATCTCCAGCTCAACGTTTAATAACAATATCACGGGATTCTAAATTATCGCCAACAACAACAATTGATATTTCATCGGCCGTCGGTGCATTATAATGCCGTTCATGAGTGCCTGCTGGTCGTTTGTCCGCTTTTATGACGATTCTGTGATCATCAGATGGCATCCTTTCTAACGAAGTTTTGAATAATCGAATTAGTTCGTTGTGTTCATGCAAAATTTCTTGCAATTGCTGCACAATTTTTCTTTTCGTCGATTCACTTCTTCATTTGAATCTCCAAGGAAATATGTTTGGAGATATTTGTGATCTTGATCAGGATGCGGCAACAGCGATCCAGCAAGATGATCAATTTGCCCGTGAATCTGTATAGTTGCAGACAAATATGTTAATTTCTGTATTTTATTGGCGAGATAATAAGTGTTAGATTGTTGGTGAACTAACCTTGAGTGTGGGATTGTAATTATGTTCATTCACAATTTCCCCACCAAACGACGTCATTTGAAAACAATCGTTATATATCTTGGAATTTTGTAAAAAATGATTCGAATTTGGTGATTCACCGTAAAGCAACGATCGCAATGGCTCTGGTGGAGGAAGTAACTCTGGTAATTTCACTTTTCCGCTTGCGTAACACAATCCGACCGGTTCTTTTAGAAATTTCAGTGCATCGCAATGCGGGCAAATGACAGACATCGAACCAAATTGAGCTGATGCGTGGGCACCGTATTCAATGTCCGGCTCATATCGAAAGGCTGCACATTCGATATTCAAATTAGGCAATCGTTGTTGTTGCGGGCGTTGTCGGTGAGCAGCCAAACGTTGTTCTCTTCCTTCATGAATTTCCTGAGCACGAACTAGTCTTCTTCTCAATCGTTGTTGCTCATTGTAAGCTTCGTGAGCCTCTTGTGATTGTCGCGCACGATGTTCAATCATTCCGATTCGAGCAGATTCCCTTGCAGTAGCATTTTTCTCTTCAGTACGACGTGCTGTATAATTACGTTGGTCCGTTGTACGTCGGGAACGCCGACCGATATTAGCGCGACCTCTTTGTGGCATCGTAACAAATTTCAATCTGTAATTGATCACTTTGTATGAAACACACATAAAGTTTTCACGGAATAATTTTCAATAATTTACCTTTTGAATAGCCGAAATAATGAAAGCAAACGACCGCAATTGAACGATTCAAATAATTTCCAAATCAGCTGAAGAAATAACACAAATAAATTCCAATGAAAATGAGGTTAGGTATTCACCAACAAACGAAAATAATGAACTCGCTTTTTTTGTTTGAAATGTCAATAAATTCACTCAAAAACTGATGATCCACAGATTTAAAATCAAATATTTCGTGAATGTAAACAATTTAACAATTAATTGTAATAAATTTAATTCGAGAAATCAATTAAAATTTGGAAAAATGTCAGAAAGTCAATTGACCGTGTCCGCACTGTTCGAATAAACAAATCAGAAAGAACAAACAATATACGCAGCTGTCAAAATAAATAAGCGTCTACAGCTCCATCTGTTGAGTTATTGGAGTATCAGTCAGTGATTACAACACTAAATGTGCGCGTGCAACACCACGCACATACAAAAAAAATGAGAACAAAAAGTGAGATTAGGTTTTTCAAATTTTCGAATTTTCCGAATTTTCCGACTTTTCCGAATGTTTCGAGATCGATAGATTTGCAAGAAACAATTGGAAAAAGAATTTGAAAGTAAAAAAATTTTGTATGGAAAAAGTCCTTTTTGGAATTTTTAAATTTTCCGACTTTTCTTCAAGAAGAGTATAAGGTTTTTTTATTTCTAAACATTCCCAGATCCACAACGAACAACCTCTGAAAATTCCATCAAGATTGGTCCTGCCGTTCTCGAGCCTTAGCGACACTAACAAACAAACATTAATTTTTATATATATAGATTTAATTAATCTAGCAACTAATTAAATAGGTAAATAAAAAGATTAATAAATAAATAAGTAATAAATAATAAATAATTAATAAATGAATACAATAAGAAATTAAAATAAAACTGACAGAAAAGAATAATAAAAGAGATAATTACAAGGGTAAAATTAAGAAAGCTCTATGTCAGCTCTCAACAAAAATACTGGAACACTAAATACTTAAACTCGCTAATCCCCGCCACACCTCTCATTGCAGAAGGCAGCGAAAGCCAGATCCTGATGGCATTAATGAAAAAGTATCGAGTTGACTTAGAATAGGAAAATTTATGTATTATCATGCACCGACTTCTTTTTGATTGGCTCTGCTGAAGTTTCTCAAAGAGATAATTTTTTCTTCTCGTGATAATCAGCTTGTGTAGAAAAATACAATTTCTGATCCGTAAATAGTTTTCAATACTGCATCCGAGAACACTTGTGTTCCAGGAAGTTATATGGTCAAAACTACGTAATCCAAACACATATAGTGTGCCATAGTTAAATACAACTTGTATTTTATGTAGGGTGCTTGAATCAAACTTACTATATACGAGTACATGCTCTGAATAGCAAATTATCGATACAACCAGCTGCTTAACCAACATTCTCCCAGTCTCGACAGGGGTAAACTCTGCAGACATCCGTAACTGTCTCAGCACAAAAAAATCTTTTTTCACTATACTATTCACTTGATCAGTGCAAGTGAAAGAATAATTAATATGGAAGCCCAAAGTACATGATCTCTCAACGAATTTCAGCTGTGCGCCACCAATAGATATCAAAGGAAGTTTATCCAATTCTATTTTCTTCTTCGAGATTGGTAAAACATAGGACTTTAACGGGTTTAGGAAAAGTCCATTTCTTTTTGACCAATCAAATATAGATTTAGATCTTCATTGTATTTTAAGACTCAAGTCATCAATAAACTCCATGCGGCGAGAAAGATAAATCTGTAAGTCATCAGCATATGCATGTATATTTATATATTTACACACCGAGAAAATATAATTTGTAAATATAGTAAACAGGAGTGGGCCAAGTAACGATCCCAGTGGAACACCCGAAAAAACATGCCTATAATCAGAATAGATATTCCCACCTTTACTCGCTGCATTCTCATTATTAAATAACTATTTATAAGACCAACTGCACTGTCACAAAACGCATAGTACCAGTTCAATTTTAAACAGAGCAAAGAATGATTAACGCTATCACAAACCTTACAGAAATCCAGGAGACATAGAAAAGTAACAAGACTTTGGTCATACATTACCCGAACATCATCCATAACCTTCAGCATAGCAGTCGCACAACTGTGCCCCGATATTAAACCAGACTGCAATGGAGAGAAAAGATTATTTTGATGAAAGTAACCCGAAATTTGCTCAGCCATAAGTGATTCACAAACTTTTGATAGAGAAATGCGATGAAAACTAAAGTGAAATTTGGTATGGGAAATATTTCTAACAAAGTACGCATAAAATCAATACGTAAGCGGCAAAAAGATAATTAAAAAGATATGTGGGAAAAAACTTTTCACTACAACTATAAAGAATACAAACAGAGTTCTAAAAGTTGAAGAACCGGAAAATATTTAAAACGCAACTAAAATTGCTAACGAAGTTATAAAAAGTACAATAAGGCGAAACAAGTCAATAAAAGTACCCAAAGTCATCTCCATACCTAAATAACGCCATTAGAACCAATTTTAACTGTTCTTGGTGCTATTGGTGGCTTAGCCTTTGGAGGGAGCGCCCTTACAAAAGTTATAAATGAGACTAAAGCCGCTAGAGAGCAGCAAATCAATTGCTATGGGCAAAGAACTTTATCTTAAACTATATCGGAAGGGTTACGGATTATTTTATGATTCACATTAAAAAAACGAATGCAACAACTACCCAAGAGAGCTCCTACAAACCTCGATTTGAAAAAGTATGCCAACAATATACCATACTTTAGAGGAGTGTATATGTGTTAAGCTTTTCCAAAGAACCCAAATCAAAGAGAATGTGGTATTGTTAACTTGGAGACTTATAATGGTAGTGAGACACATTGGGTAGCATTTATAAAAAAAAAATAATGTATGTTATTTGGACAGGTTTGGAAATTTACAACCGCCGAAGGAGATTGTTAATTATTTGGAGAAAAAATTCAATAAAATTATGATCAAGAACAAAAATATAATTCATATAATTGTGGTTTTATGTTTAAAATTTCTTTATAGTTTGAATAAAATAAAAACTTGAGAAAACAATAAAAGACATTGTGTTTTAAAAAATGTATTTTCAAATATTTTATTTCATATTAATTTTAGAATATAATTTTATTAATTTATTTTTGGATGATGATAAAACACATACAAGTATCTGGTCCCATATTCGTTTCACTATTACTCCAAGAACAACTGATGTAATGTTCACCTTATATTGATTCCACTTTATTTTCCCCATCAACTCCCTCAAGCAACAGTTGAATGTTGTAAAGTTCTTCCAGTAAACAATGTTTGAAATTGTCTATAAAATTTTTGATTTCTTTAATATTCATTTTTTTTTTTCTTTCTCTCTCAACGAATGTGTTGATGATGTTAGTTATGCAGTTATGTATCAACTAATCTTTAGGAAATACTCATTGCATAATTTTGCCTATATTTTTTATCATTTATTAATTCAACGTCTGAGTGCACATTTGAATACGTCATTTTTACAATTTATATTTCACCATTGCTTAATATTCTCTTGCTTCCATACTCACGATTCTCACAACAATTTATATTAAGCACGTTCTTCATAATTACTGTTGTAAGTACATGTAATTATTAACTCTATATCATCATATTTCAATTTAAAATATCTGTAAAATAATGTTTCATTTTCAATTATTCCTGCTATATCCAACTCTTTACACCCTTTACCTTTAACAAAAGGCAAATAGGGTATACTAATTTTGTGCTTTTGAGAGGGGTTGCAATTTCAAGAAGGAGGCGTGGTAGGTACGGATATATATATATATATATATATATATATATATATATATATATATATATATATACAGATATGATCAGAATCACTTTCTAAGCAATTTTTATTTTGTCCGTCCGTCTGTCCATTTGTCCATCCGTCTGTGGCCACTTTCTTTCTACACCGTTAGAGCTATCGTGATGATATCTATTTTATCATTCTTGATAATAGCGTGTGTGCAGAATTATTGTCACGCCCACAATTAACCAAAAATCATGACTAGGTTCCTATTAAAGATTTATCAACAAAATTGGACAGGAAGGTTGCGGGTGCTAACATTAAACACTACACATAATATGGGCGTGTTATTTTTACAGCCACGCCCACTATTGACATATTAATATAACTTACGACCCATACAATATTTTTGGACGAAATTTTACACTAAAACGTATATGGATCCTACAAAGCCATATACAAGAATCGGGGTCGATCAGAGGAAGGATACTCCCCCCTCCCATATAACGAACTTTGGGACCCCTCTTAAAGACAGTTACCCTATCTATGCTTCTAGTGCTGATATATAAAAACAAATTGGTAGATGTATACACTGGGTCTGTACTAGCATGCATTCCAAATATAGGCAGATTATTACTACTGCCACGCCCACAATTAACCAAAAATCATTACGAGGGTCCTATTAAAAATTTATGATCGAAATTTCAAAAGAAGCTTTCCACCAAAAATGTTATTTTTACAGCCACGCCCACTATTGACATATTTATATAATTTACGACCTATATAATATTTTTGGGCGAAATTTTATATCAGTACATAGACTGACCCTACAAAGCCATATACAGGAAATATGGACGTGTTATTTTTACAGTCACGCCCACTATTGACATATTTATATAATTTACGACCTATATAATATTTTGGGGCGAATTTTTATATCAGTACATATACTGACCCTACAAAGCCATATACAGGAAATATGGTCGATCAGATAAAGGCAACGCCTTCAACTAATACAATCTATCAATGTACTCTACAGAAAAGTACCGTCAATATGCTCCTAAAGATGATTTATGAAGAAAACATTTCCATTGTTGAACTCGTACGCACAAGCAAAGGTAAAGGATATTTCGATGTCGGTCTAACCCGACTTCAGACTTCTTTACTCGTTTTTAATTAAATCTTGGCTAAAAGTTTCAATTGTGTCTGCCATAGTAAAATATTCCGGTTCTGCTGCCGCTGCTGTATTTGTACTTGTGGTAATTACTGAATTATTAAGATGTTCTTCATCATTTATATTATTCAATGAATTAGTTAGTGTAAGCAATTGAAAAGATAAATCAATTTTTACAGTATCATTGTTTGGTAGTCTGAGAGAAAACTCTAAATTTCTTTTATTTCCACCTAAATCAGACAAATTTATTGGAATTCCATTCCCACTCATTAATCCAATCTTGTAGATTATTAAAAAAACTATTAAAATATGTTTATACATATTTTATAATGTCATCACTTTTGATAGTTACGTGTGTGTGTCTTAACAAAGTAGAAAAACAAATGATTGAGTTTAATACAATAACAAATGATTTTATATAGAAACAAATATTTTTGATTTATGAATTGCATAATGTTGTGAAACTACATTTTTTCAATACCACATCCACATACTTATCAACTAACAAAAATTTGCATTAGAACATACAGGCAGCCTCTTATCACATCAAAATATTTTAATTATAACATAACGCCCACGCGCCCCAAATACACACAATATATTTACATACATACATACATACATACATACTTACCTATAAAAAAAGACTTGTATAATCTCGCTTGCTCCGCTGTCCACTCATAACACCGCACACGCACAAAAATTTCTTTAAGAAGATGCCGGCGGTCAACTCTTATCACTTTTCAACTCTTATCACTTTCAAATATTTCAATAATAACATAGCACAGCCCTAATGCAATATATTTACATATATATAATGTATGCGAACACATTTCATTTAAAAATTTGTATATTACCAGCTCATTACGAGTCCCATACACACACACACACACACACACACACACACACTCACACACAACTAGGCAGGGCACGAGTGGGTGACGGATGCCAGTGGTAAAGCAGCCATCTGGGTCCTGAACGGTTGGTGCTTTCAACAAAGAATGGCTGCCACAGAAAACGGCTACACCTGGGCCAAATTCGATGGTCTATACCTATTTTCCTGTTATGCCCCGCCAAGCATTAGTATAGTCGACTTCGAGCGTATGCTGACATCAATGGTGGAGGAGGCACGAGGGAAATCGCCGGTGGTCATTGCGGGAGATTTCTACGCTTGGTCCACAACTTGGGGGAGCACGAGCACTAGTCAGCGTGGCATAATTCTGCTGGAGTGCCTGGCGCCCTTGGACCTCGTCATTCTCAATCAGGTCGGTCAGTACACTTTTGATTCAGGCAGGGGTACGTCGGTAATAGACCTGACCTTTGCGAACAGCACTGCGGAGCGCGTCGCGCGAGGGACTATCAGTAACATATATACGCAGAGCGACCATGTGGCCATAGTTATTGAGTTGGATAACGCGGCACAAAGGCGTACAAAACAGATGCGCAATGCGCAGACAAAAGGCTGGAAAGTGCGGGCTTTTGATGCAGAGGTCTTTGATCTAGTTTGGAAAGAAGAACAAATCAGCATTGGTACTGCCACGGTCATAGCGGATAGCATCACCAACGGACTCAGCAAAGCCTGCGATGCGGCGATGCCAAGGGTGTTAAATCGGCACGCTAGAAAACCAGTGTATTGGTGGAATGAGGAGATCGTAGCCGCCAGGAAGGAGTATATTCAAGCCAGCCGAAAGGCTCAGAGGGCTCGAAAACGCCAGTCATGGGATACACTACGAGCGGAAAAAATGCCGAAAAGCATTGAAAGTGGCCATCCGCAGCAGTAAGAATGAGTGCTTTAAGTCGCTGTGTGCGAATGCTGATGTGGATCCATCTGAAAGCAGTCTGCGAAAAGGCCACGAGATTAAACGGAGCACTTACACGCATGATGCCGAATATTGGAGGCCCACGCTCAAGTCAACGAAGATTGCTATCGACGGTTACTAGCTCCATCATTTTGTATGCCGCGCCAATCTGGGTGGAAGCCACCAAGGTGAAAGCCTTCATTAAATACGTCCAGTCAGTACATAGGCTGAGCGCACTACGCGTGGCTAGCGCATTTCGCAGTGTATCGGACGAAGCAATAGGGATAATAAGCAGCAAACCACCCATTGACTTGCTGGCGAAGGAGGTACACCGGCTCTACAAGCAGAGGACGAGACCCACAAACATCGACAAAGCCGCGGAAAGAAAAAACACCATTGCGGAATGGCAACAGAGGTGGGAGCAATCCGAAAAGGGTCGATGGACCTTCATGCTGATACCTCGCATCACACCATGGGTAACAAGGACGCACGGGGAACTGAACTAATACGTCACACAGTTGCTAACTGGTCACGGCTGCTTTAAAGAGTACCTCCATGAGAGAAAGTATGAGGAAGACCCATACTGTCCGTACTGCCCTGGGGTGCACGAGAACGCACAGCACGTGTTTTTCGACTGCCCACACTTCAAAGGCACCCGGGATGAACTGAGTGCTGTCCTCGATGAACCACCAACAATGGACAACCTCTGTGAGCACATGTGCGATACGCTCGTCAATTGGGAAGCAGTTTGCTCGGCAGCGGCCACCATCATGAAGGCGCTGCGAATCGAAGATCGAGCGCGTAACGCTGAACGCAGCCGCCAGCGCCTCTCCGATACTGAGACACACAGGACTGACATAATGACAGACCTAATACCGACGTGTGAGCAGTAAATGCTCTTACGGCCTCCCGACGTAAAACCTAATCAGTGTCTCCGGGGGGAATCGCCGTAATGACGAGAGGAGGTTTTGACGGAGTTAGAGTCCCGCACTGACGGGGTTCTGACTTTAGATGTTTTCCTCCTCGTTACATATAAAAAAAACACGCAACTAGGCTATGGCTGCCTGCTGCCTTCAAATTATTTCATCAGCTTTTATCATCAAACGGTCTGCACCGCCCCCTCTAGTCTATACCCAAGCCCATCAATCCCATTCAAATTTCTAGTACAGGCAATCCAACTCACCACCACAACAACAACAACAAAATAATTTGGCGCCTGAATATACAAAGGTATTTTCTGGACCACAACTATGACTAAGCAATAATGAGAATTTTTTGAGCAAATCCGATCAAAACACAACTTTACTCCAACACATTTTTACCAAAATCATTCACAATACTTAAACATTTGACGACTTATTACTACGATTTTCCATACGGAGCAAAATATATTTAGAATTCTTACATTCACATATATTCTTTTTACTAATTTCTACATTTTTACTCCACAATCCCCATACAAAACAACTACGAATCATGCCAATGGAGCAAAATGGTCCAGAAGCGACCTTTCTATACTACTGATACCACAGTATGGCTCTGGGCCTATGAGGAACTAGCCCGAGCCATTTTGTCAGCAATTTCATTGTATTCGATCCCTGAAAGACCCAGGACCCAGCAAATTGCAATATTATTTGTTGCACCTAAATATTATAGGCTATTGAAGCATTCTTCCACCAGTTTCGATTCATGAAATTGTGCAGTGGGGATAATCCTCTAATCGCGTCAATAGCAGCGGTTACGCAGTTTCGCATGGCACCCGTGATTGCCACGGAAGTCTGCCTTAGAAAATTTTACCAAGGTTTTCTTATCTCTTTGTGAAAGGATCGAGAATGCATAACCTTCTACGACACCAATCTGAAATGAAGGTTAAAGCCTGATTGGATGTTGGATATTGTTTTGTCGAACCTGCCGGAGATAATAACACTAAGATCGTCAGAATATCCACTTGCCTCGAAATCTTGCCCTTGTAGTTTGACTAACAGATCGTTGATCGTAACTAAAGACCAGAGAAGGAGATATAGTACACAACCTTGGTGACAGCTTTATATAGCTTTGACTGATACGGATTCTTCGCCTATAGATTAAATAACTGCTATTCTTTTTAACATCATTTTAACCCACCAAAAAATTGGTTTATCGATATTCTTGCAGAGCACAGCCCTCTCTATAGAGCGGTAACCAGTATTATAAAAGACACCTTCGATATCACAGCACACAAAGAAATTTTCTTCGAATATTCATATATTTGTTACAAGATAATAAAGCGCTTCCTCCATGGATCTTCCCTTATTGTGTGCAAACTGAGATTGATATTCTCTAATATGTAGATTTACTAATCTTTACTTAGTTGTTAGAAGAAACGACGTGTAACTGATAGGTCTGTATGATTTAGGAATTACGCTGGACCTCTTGCCAAGCATTGGAATAAAAATTGCATTGACCTTTCCCCAAATGGATGTTATGTATTCAATGCTGAAACTATTTCTAAAAATTGCAACAAGTGATTTAAGTAATACATGCAGTCCTCATATCAAGAGGGATGGAAAAATATTATGTTCACCTGGTGCCTTTAATGGTTTAAAGGACCCAATAGCCCATTTAACTTTATCGGGGGTGAACATGACGGCTGATCCACTGTCATTAACAATCTAATTAACCCCGGGGGACTTTACGAGTCGCATTGTGAGTTTAAACCGCATTGCTTTCATTATATGCTGAAATTATTGTATCATTTAGTAGACACACCGCCTCCTCGAGTTCACCGATAACTTATACTTGTAAGCAGCAAATCGGTCCTTAATTGTAATAATTCCTTATATAATCTCCAATTTGTGTTTTTTGGATTGAATACTTCATTTTTCAATTCCTGGTAAATCTAATGTTATGTGTAAATGATCTGACAAAGAGAGCTCGTCAGATACATGCCGTTTTCTAACAAAATTGGAGGACTGGTTAGAGTTAGGTCTAATACCTTCTCTGACCGCGTTAGTAAAGTTTGGCTTGGTACCTTTATTACTGACTTTCATATGTTTACTTAAGAGAAAGCTTAAGACAGACTCGCCTCTATTGTGTTAATGTTCGAACTTCCCCAGACATATCGGTGGGCGTTTGCTTCACAAATTTTAGTTGATGGCAGTATTAAATTTGCACTTAACAATTTCCTGAGCTTCCTTCTCTGTTGAGATTTCCACTAGAATATCTACTATATCCTGATAAGTTAACTCTGAAATGAGAAAATAGTTAATATTAAAGATCATAATCGCGCCACCCTGGCCCGCGAACAATGATGAGAAACCAGCTTGCATCCTTTATTGGTAAGATCTTTGATTTGGCCACCAATTATCCATGCCTCATGTAATAGGGTTATTCCTCAGCGAATCTTAAAGTGGCATCTTTTGCGTGGAGGCTTCGTAGACAGGCTTCCATCAGAAACTCAATTCCGGCACGTGCCTAACTGCATGTTAGTTCTCTTCAGTTACCTGCGGTTCTGACACCCTACGTAAATAAACATATAAATAAACATATACATAAAAGGTAAGGTGGGGCTAAGGGGGCTAAAGTTTAGGCTGACACTGACAACTCCATCTATATCTGTGAGTAAGTCAAATATATTACTGAAAATATTTATTAATGAATATTATTATTATTTATTACTGAATATTTTATTATTTCGCTGCTGTCCCTAAAGAGAATCAAATTTATTCAATTCAATTCATTTAATCAATTTTAATCATTAACTTCTAAGCTTATATTTTATATTATACGATTATTCAGCACTTCCAATGGTGCAAGATTCCCATAGTATAGTAATGCACCGTATGCTTGTGCAGTTATGCGTAGACATAGGGTCAGCATAATCTTCATTGGTGTGTTAACGAGTATGCAAGTAAGGTGGTATGCTAACTAAATATGTGTAAGGTGGCGTATTAGCTACCGCTCCTTAAAGATTTGGTGTCAAATCAGGTGGCTGGTGCGTCTCTGACCTCTCCTTTAACTTCAAAGGTATCGCTGGCATCTCAATCTTCACAGTCATCTTCCGCCAAATAAGGAAGAAAGCGGCAATTACAACACTCATGATCAACGCAGTCCGTTGCTATTGAAATTTGGAATCTGATACCCAAAGTGTTGAGGTGTTTAATGGTTGTCATACCCTGACTTGTCGAGCTGGTGAGAACCGATGGTAACCCTTGCAAGTTTCTTAGTACCGTATTGGAAAATGTTTGGTTTTTTATCACAATAGTTTCGTTGTTAAACTGAATCACGTATGTCCCCTCCAGAATTTTGGAATGATTTTCGCTGGTTCTAATGGTTCCATTTCGAGAAGTAGACTGCTGTGTTCTCATCGATCAGCTCCACACCTTCACTGTTGTCGGGCTCAAAGCGGAATTTAATGCCTCCTACCTTTAGGAGCTGCGCCAGACATCCTTTTTCCGGCAGTTTTTCACAGCTTCTGCTTCACATTATGTGCTGTGAGTCAGAAGCAAGCTACCTGTGCGTAGTTGACTCACAGCACCAACTCCTAATATACACTACACATTTGGCGTAGTTAACATTTTTACAATTAAATTAATTAAGAAAACACATAATTTTAGGGTGCAAATATTATAAATAAATTGTATTTATGTATTAATTATTATGTAAACTTTTAGGGTGTCACAGCTCCGCAGTCAAGTTGACGAGTGGCATTGGTTTAGAATGCACCATTGACACTTTTACAGTCAGTAGGTCAGTTGGCTTAACAAACTGACACCAATAAACAGATGCGTAACTGGAACACCAGACAGGTCAATACTTAGACTATAAGTGTTCTTTGCAAATAGTATATAAGACTTATGATTTTAAGAATAAAAGGTCTTAACTCTTGTCTTTGAAACTGAACAACACTGTGTTTTACTTCTCAAGAACTACTAGGTCCCCGTCCACGCCCGCGAATATTACCGGCAGCTAAAGTGCGCTCTCCACTAACGACGATAGACACTGACCCTGATATTTGGCTCAGCCGGTCATAAGGACTTCCCGACGGAATCCCAGGACAAGGAACCCCGTAGCAGGCGGAACATCCTGCAACGAGATGACACAAAACAGGATAATGGTGAGTAAAATTAAATAGCGTATTATAAGTTGATACTTCTGCGACCCTGAAGGCGCCGTAGCGCTGATCAAAGAGTTGCAACGTAAAGGCGCGATTCCGCTGTTGCACGCAGCTTTGTATGGGCAACCATAAACCGTCAGTATGATCGGACGGTCTATGTATCTCGTCTTAGGTGTGAGGATTTTTTTGGTAGAGGATTTGCGTTTGGTTGTTGTTAGGGACATTTTCTATCCACATTTGGTTTTATTAGACATTTTGAACACACATCTAAGCTTAGGTATTAGGCAAGAATATTTCAAGAGGTGCATACAACACTGTTTGTTGCATCAAAGTTTGTGTAGTTCCGAAACTACGATTTGCCCAGAATCAATAAATTAATATTTGCCACGGTAAAGCGAAATGAACTAAATAGAGCGTTTTACTGAAATATACTTACGTAATTTGAGTAATTTTGTTTTCTCTACGGCATTACGCCACAGTTGTCTTTTTATGTTGAGTAATGTTTGTATTACTAAAGAATAAAACTGAAAACTTATTGGAATACTGCTACGCGTTTTATTAAGAAAATCAACCTTTTTGGTTTCAAGTGAAGCATAAGGTTAATGGAAAATAACAGAAGCGGGAACGGGAAAAGAAGCTAAAAGATTGCTGGAAGCGCAAAACCGGCAGAGCGAGGCAATCCAAAAAAAAATCTGGAGTTGTAGAAAGGATAATAAGGCACGAAAGAATAGCGAGCACTACCGCAAGCGCATAGCGGAACTAGAAGACTTGTTGAAGACATTTAACGATAATAACGAGGAGTTGTTACCTTTTAAGAAGTGTTGGGGTGACAAGGAGTACTTTGCATATCCATTATATGTCAACAGTTTAACACGGGACTAGTTGACCAAGTTCAGATTGGATCTAGAAGAGCTGGAAGCACAAGTAGATAGTCCTAGTTTGCCAGAGGACAAGGCTCAAGACAAGTTAAGGTCTTTACAGACGGAAGTAAAGTTATTTACAGAAAAACTGTATGAACAATTTGAGCGGCAACGAGCAAAAGTGAAGCCCAGGTTCTCTGGAGACTAGTGAGAAAGGGACAGTGAGAAGTTGTCAACTTTGGAAGCAGCAGACCAAGCATTAGCGACTATTCAGAGTCGAACGGAGGAGAAATTTTTTCAAGTCTTCAAGGATATAGAAGAGTTGAAGGCGAATACAGAATTTCTCGAGAATAAAGCCATAGAACTTTCTAGGCAACTTCGAGACACCGAGGAAGCCGCATCATATTTGGAGAGGGAAACTCTAGAGCTTAAGAGAATCGGGACAACTGCTAAGTCAACAAGAGCAAGATCGGCATCAACTTCTCAAATACTTACGCGTTTTAGTTTAGAAAATAAACCTTATTGCCTTCAAGTGAAGCTAGGTTAATGATAAATAATATAAGCGGAAACAAGAAAACGAAATCGGGTCAAATCTAAAATTATTTTAGTGAAGTAAAAACTACTTGTTTATGATAAGTTTATGGGGTTTATCGGGAGGCAGACTTCAGTTGGTATAAATTGAAGTCGATGTTCAGTATAATTCGGTGGGTTAAGAATGATTGTAATAAAAAATTTGATAAATTTATATTTGGCGACTCATTGATTTCGGGGTAGTCATATGAGATTATTTGATTTTATATGTAAGTGGAGGTTAAAAATCACAAAACTAAGTTGTAACATTAGAAGGTCAAGAATCTGAGCAGAAGCTGCTCCATCCTTTTTCATTAGCCTTATAGAACCAAAGGAAATAGAGGATGAAGTAGGCTCTGGAATTAACGACAACCAATCAATAAAAAAAAGCAATATATTTGGAATTTGTAAAATGGGGATCGAGGAACTTTCGAAAACAGTGGCCAGACCCGTGTTTACTGGTGCTGCATGAGAGGACTTACGGTCAGAAATCAGTAGGTTCATACAGGGGTGTGAACTTGCGAGGAGGAGCATCAGGCCAGATGAGTTACAGGATTTATTTTACTATGTGAAGCAAAGGTTATTTGGAGATGCATACAACCTGGTGCTACCAAAGCCATTCGCCAGAGTGGACGAACTTTACGGGCTTCTAAAGAGAACTTATTTAAAGGAGAGAATTCTGGAAGACATATGCCAAGAGATCATAATCGGGAAGCAGCTGGCAAGTGAAGACCCTTTGCCAGGCGTTTAGGGTCATTTCAGATGATGGCCCAGGAAATAATAAAAAGTAAGAACAATGGCATTGGAGATACAGCATTTTTATAGGAAGTTGACAAGTCGGTGTTAACAACTTTCGTGGTGGGCCTCCGCAACTCCGCTCTAAAGATTCATATGCTGAATAGCAGAAGAGGAAATCTGGAGGAATTAGTAGAATAAGCAATTAGAGCCCAAGTCCTCGTGGAACGGAGTACGGCCGTTTTGGCAGAGGTACAGATGTTCGAAAACAGACAGGACATTTTCACTGCCGCTGTCGTGGATAGACAGGGAAGCAATTCCATCCCAAACATAAGACATAGAAGAGTGTATAATCCCAGTGTCTCCGACAACAGAGCCGTGAATCCGAGAAATCAGTACAGGGGGTCTGTACAGAGGGCAAGCACATGTTCGTTCTGCCGTAAGTTAGGTCATACAAGGGTTGAGTACATTACTCGCAAAAACACGCCATATTGTATGAAATGCCAAGCATATGGTCATGAAGCAAGTCTCCAATGCCCAGGAGGCACAGAATGGGATGAGAGTAGAATGCAGCGAGCTACGAGGCGCCCGGATGTACCCTTGAGGGACAGCAGGGGTAACATCAGTAGTCCCCGAGTTAATTAAACAGAAGAAATTAACCAAGGAAGAAATCCTTTCAATACTGGGAGTGGTTAGCAATGACCAAATTCGAATTCCAGAAGTGAACCGGGGATAAGCAACATCATACAGGGGATGAGGTGCTTCTCATGTGGACGAATGGGACATCGAGCAGCGGAATGCAGGGAAAGACAATCCCAACAGAGGGACCAGGGAAACTTCCAGGGCCCAGTCGAGGCCAGTATACTGGAAAGCCAAAAGAAAGGAAGAAATAATTAGGCCAGAAGTACGTGCAACTAGTAATATAAGAACTACATTCCAGGAGAAGGAGGAGCAAGAGGTTTTCCAGTACCACGTACCGAGTAATGTAAGAACAACGGTTCAAGATACGGAGGAACAAGAGTCTCTCCGAGAAAACATTTTGATTGCGTTTTGATTTGGGTAACTGTAATGATTCTAGCACTTAAGTTTAGTTTTATTTAACATTTTATGATAATAATAAGAATATAATTCTACTCTTCCATTAAAGTCATGGCAGGAAGGAACCGTGAATAGGGTTAAGAATTGTAGTTTTTTTTTTATATTTCATCTATTTTTTTATTGTATCTTCTAAGCTTAGACTAACAGTAAGTAAGCATATCTTACAAACTAAATAATTAATATTAATACACCTTGCCAATGCTTAGTGCCTTTTATTAGTAATCACAATGTTATATGTTTGTTACTGTCATAAATGTTATATTAGTGTTTGTACATGATTAAGGTGTCGATGTTAGTTGTGCTGGTGATTTCGTACGTTTTAGGCGACTTGGAACCATATTATATCCTAGTATCCTAGCTAGATGATTTGGGTGCTCTTTGATTTTTTGTGCATATTTGAAGCTGGCGTCAAAGATTTCCTTTTTTACGAGCGGAATGTTCAGATCTTTGTGAATGTTTGTATTCTTTATAAACCAAGGAGCCCCAGTAATTGTTCTTAGAATTTTGGACTGCGCTCTTTGAATCAGTTCTATGTTAGAGTTGCTTGCGCCGCCCCACAACTGGCTACCGTAAGTCCAAATTGGTTTTATGATGGCTTTGTACAGCAGTGTTTTATATTCTAGGCTCAACCTGGAATTTTTGTGCATGAGCCAGTGTAGGCTATTTGCTTTCAAAGTCATTTGTTTTTTTTTTTGCTTCGATGTGGCGCTTCCATGTCAAACGTGAGTCAAGATGAATTCCTAGGTACTTCACCTCCTTTGCTTGAGGAATAGGAACATTGTTGAGTTCTATCGCTGGACATGTACCTTTTTTTATAGTAAAGGTAATATGCGTACTTTTCGATTCATTAACGTTTATTCGCCAGTCAGCCAACCAATTTGTTACTAGGACCAGATGATCTTCTAAGTCACGGGATGCGATTTTGAAGTTCGGATGAATGCTAAGGATAGCTTTATCGTCTGCGAAAGTTGCTGTAGTTAAGTATTTATTGGTAGGTAGGTCTGAGGTAAATAGTAGATACAACACCGTACCTAGCACGCTTCCTTGTGGTACACCAGCTTTGATGTCAAAGCATTTAGAGTAAGCATTATTGTACTTTACCTTGAACTTTCTGCCCCTCAGATACGTTTCCAATATGTCGTGTACTTTTTTGGGCAACAGCTTTTTTATTTTGTAAATAAGCCCCTCGTGCCAGACCTTGTCAAATGCCTGCGCCACATCTAAAAAGACGGCTGAACAATATTGCTTTTTGTCGAATGCGTTTTTTATCTCGTTCACTATTCGACGAACCTGCTCTATTGTACTATGGTGTTCGCGGAAGCCAAGTTGGTGAGTGGGAATAGTGCGTTTTTCGTTTATATGCGGCATTAGATTTGCAAGAAAAAGCCTTTCTAGGAGTTTTGATAAGATAGGCAGGAGGCTAATCGGTCTATATGATGACGATTGGGAGGGGTCTTTTCCTGTTTTCGGGATCATTGTGATTACTGAAACTTTCCAGGCATTAGGAAAGTATCCTAAGCGCAACAAGCCATTAAATGGTGAAGTAAGATGATGGCCATTTGGGGTAACTCCTTGATCATTTTTCCAGTAATGAGGTCGTGTCCTGGAGCTTTGTTAAGAGCAAGGTTACTAATTGCATTACTTACTTCTTTTGTTTTTAATTTAATAGGCGAGCATGTTGTATCTGGCATCGGGGTTAATATTAGGTGATTGGTATTTGTGGGTTGGGGGTAAAAACATCTCTTAAGTGGTCGGCGAAAACAGCAGACTTTTCATCATCACTTCTTGCCCAGTTTCCGTTTTTTGTACGAATCGGTGGAATTCCGCGTGTAGGTGCTTTCATTTTTCTGACACCTTTCCACAGAGAGTAATTGGTGACGTCAGGCCGAGAAAGGTTTTGGATATATTGGTCCAGGCAACGATCTGATTCTAGACACAAGGCTTTTCTCAAATTTTCACTGGCAATAGATAACATCCGTTTTAGGAAAGGGGACGTGGATTTTTGCCATTCACGACGCGTCCTCCTTTTCTCAGTAAGGAGAATATCGATTTGGGTTGAGGTTTGTGGGCGCCGGATACTGTTGCAGTTGTTGTCACACTTGTCCGCAGAGTAGCGCACAGCTAATCTTAGGGTCGAGGTAAATTGTTCCAGAAATGTTTCAATGTCCTCATTAGTTTTGAGACGTGGGTTTAGGCTGAGATGACTACTGATGTATTTTCTGTATTTCAGCCAGTTAGTTTTAGTGGGTGTGAATTCGTAGGTAGGGCGTAACTTTTTGTTCAGATGTATTATAATAGGAGAGTGATCTGAATAGAGGTCGTTAAGGTGTTCTACTTTGAGTTGCTCTCGTTTTAGGTTTCTAGCAACTCCAAAATCAATAAGGTCAGGTATCTTACGTGGGTCTGTCGGCCAGTACGATGGTTGTCCTGAAGAGATAATATCAATCTTGGTGTCAGAAAGCATGAAGTTATATAATTGTTTTCCTTTTGGTGTTGTTAGCCGTGAGCCCCAGTAAGTGTGTTTGGCATTGCAGCAGCTAGAAAACCTGTTCCAAGTGTGGAGAAAAAATCTGAGAGCTGGTTACTTGTTATTTTAAATCTAGGTGGGCAGTACACAGCGGATATTGTTAAGTTATCCTCCCATCCGTCCAGACAAATTTGTGTTGCTTGCAGGTACTCCTTGTTGTATTCTTCCATAACGAAGTGTTTTATTCTTTGTTTGATTAGGATTCCAGTGCCGCCATGAGCTTTGCCAGCGAGTTGCTTTGTATCATAGAATTTATATCCCGGTATGTAAAAATTGTGTTTTTAGGTTAGATGGGTTTCGGATATAAGAAGTATGTCGATTTCATTAGAGAGTAAAAATTTGTTGATTTCTAACTTGTGCTGGCTTACACCGTTTGCATTCCATTGACAGATCTTAAGTACGTTCATTTCGGAGATAGCAGAAGCTGCATGAGCTGGTTTTGGTTTCTCATCATTTCTTGAATCATTGTTTGTATAAAGGTCATGAACTGCGTCATACATTGTGTGAGCGTTGCTATCATTCCTTCAAAATTATGCAGATTTGAACCAGTCCCGGACTGCTGATCCTTCCCTAACTGAAGTACCGATGCATACGTCGTCCCTGTATCGGGGTATGGAATTGACTTCTGTGGTTGTGCAATGGGCGGTATATTTGGACTAGGTTGAGTGCGCTTATTCTTTAACTGAGGGTCATTGTTCTTAATTTCCTGGTATACAGGGCAACCTCTGTAGTTGGCAGTATGGTTACCACCACAATTACTGCACTTTCTAGCAGCTCTATCAGTTTTAGTCTTCGTACATTCTGATGTGGGGTGTAAATCACCACAGGGAACACATACACTACGAAGAGTGCAATAGGACTTTGTGCGCCCAAATTCTTGGCAATTAGAACATTGAACTGGGCCGTTTCGTTTGAGAGGCTCCTCCACAGTAACTTTGCGATGCATAAGATAGCGGAGATTATAAATACCATGCACTTCTCCTTTTTTAAGCTTTTGGGTTTCAGGCTCCAATTTTACGCGAAACAATGGCTGAGGGATTCTGTTGCGATTTATTATATTTATAACAGTAGTAGTGCTTCTTTGACTTCAGCAGGGGGAATATCTGATGCAAGTTCCTTTATGACAATGGTAAGGCTTTTGCTACTTTTAAGCTGATAGGTGTTCTTTTTTTCTCAGTGTCGAAGTTTTTTATAACCACTCTGTAATTGCTCTCACTATGTATTTGGATTTTTGTTTCCTGGATATTTCCTTTAACAATAGGGGTGACATGGAAATTTTTAGGACCAATGAGCTCGGTAAGCTTTGCAACTAATTTACTGGAGTTACGTTCTCGTAGGTAAATGGGAGGTGGTTTGAGTATAATATTAGGTTTGGGTGCCTCCTCAGCACTTTGAAGTAGTGCGAAGCGATTATTACTAGAGATTAGGCTCTCGCTAGTTTTGCTGATTTTTGAGATGTTAGTTTTGATTGCACTCGATTTTGGGCTTCGCTTGCGCTTGTTTATAAGGATATACCTATCTAAACCAGTTTGTGATGTTCCACTTTTCCCTGCTGGGTTGTTTGAAAAATGTTTGGTTGAGTGGTTTGCATTGATGGTTGGTATTGTATGTATGGAGGAAGTAAACGCAAGGTCAACGAGAGTAGTTACTATACATGTAAACACGAAACTTAAGAATGTTGTTTTGCACAAGCAGCAGCTAGCGGAGGGCGTATATATGAGGAGACCATAACGCACGTTGACAAGGGTAAGGTATACGCTTGCGTACTAAATGCATCAGAAGAGGACTACTATATAGATAAGGATTTGAAACCTAAGTTCACTAGTTATGATAATTTTAAAGAGCAGAATTATGGATCGGTTAATCAGATTAAGCAAGTAGATATAAGAAAAAGGATGGAGAGAGTACTAGAATCACTGAAGTTAGACCCAAGCGTCAATTCAGAAGAGAAGGCATCAATAGAAGAAATATCTACGTCATTCCATGACATATTTTTGCTCGATGGAGGCCAGCTACCGTATACACCGGAAGTAGAGCATGAAATACCTAATAGAGTGGATCAACCACCAATAAACCAGAAATAGTACAGATTGTCACAAGCTCACAAAGATGGGGTAAACAGGCAAGTGGAAGGAATCTTAAAAGATAACATAATTTCACATATAATCTCGGCTTGGAAGTCACCAGTAATTTTGGTACCAAAGAAGGGGGGTGCTCAGGGTCAGAAGAAGTGGAGAATGTGTAACGACTCTTCTTTTTGCCGGGGTATCCTCAGCGGAGTCCAAGAGTCTTACAGAATTAGATTTTTAACTTTATTCTTTTCTGAGTTACAATAGATTCCTAGCGAGTTCCCTGAACTCGCGTGACCAGTTGCTTGTGAGGTGACCGGACACGCGTTACTTGAAATAGTTGAGGTGAGTACCGGAACACGCGTTGCTTGCAAAGGATATGAGGTGAGTGCCGGAACGCACGTGACTTGAGATGAGTACCGGAACACGCGTGACTAGTAAAGGATCTGAGGTGAGTGCCGGAACGCACGTGAGTTGAGATGAGTACCGGAACACGCGTGACTAGCAAATAGTTGTGAGTTGAGTTTGAAGAACGAATGGATTGATTCCCCGCATTTTTTCGACTTCATATATTTTTGTTCGCCTACTGTTGTTTTATAGTTTTGTGTGAGTAGAATTTGTCAGTGGGCAAATTTCATCTTCACAAATGGTCGTCGATTTTAGGAAATTGAACGACGCCACTATCAAGCAGGTGTTCCCGATACCAAGGATAGAAGAAATCCTGGACCAATTTGGACACAGTCGATATTTTTCTACACTTGGTTTAGCAAGTGGCTACCACCAAGTTCTGGTGGATACCCAAGATAAACAAAAGACCGCGTTTATCACCGGTATAGGGCATTATGAGTTTAATAGAATGCCGTTTTGATTAACAGGAGCACCGGCTACTTTCCAGCGGCTAATGAATCATGTGCTTACAGGCTTGCGAGGGTTACATGATTTTGTGTATCTGGATGATATTGTAATTTATGGGAAGAACTTGCAGCAGCATTCGCAACGCTTGTGCAAGGTGCTCCAGAAATTACGAGATCACAATTTCAAATTGAACACGGAGAAGTGTCAATATTTGCGAAGAGAGGTGGTTTATTTAGGCCATCGATGCTCAGAGGCAGGAGCACGGCCTGGCCCGCAGAAGGTGGAGTGTGTAAAAAATTTAGCAATTCCGTGGAATAGAGAGGAAGTGCAAGCATTCCTAGTACTAGTGAACTATATATTATAGAAAGTTCGTACAAGGACTAGCCGGAATTACGTTGCCAATTAATAAGTTGCTATGTAAAGAAGCAGAGTTCGAAAGGACAGAGAGCTGTCAGCAAGAATTCGAGAGCCTAAGAGAAATTATTAGCTCGCCACCGAATTCGGCGTACCACGACTTTGAGCAAACTTTTTTGTTGATCACCGATGCTAGTAATGAAGCATTGGGGGCAGTGTTGTCACAAGGGGAAGTCGATAATGACCGACCAATAGCATTCGCAAGCAGAGCCCTTAGTGATACGGAGAAGAGATACTCCGCAATAGAGAAGGAATTTCTAACCATAGTGTGGGCTATGAAGAATTTTAGGGCATATCTGCTAGGTCGCCTATTTAAAGTATATACCGATCAGCAGCCGTTGAGAGGCAAAGCCAATTTGAAAAACCAAACGTCTAGGCTAGCCAGGTTCAGACACAAATTGTCTGAGTATGATTTTGAAATCATATTGAAACCTATGAAAAAGAATCTAAATGCGGAGGCGCTCAGCAGAGTATCGCAGGCACAGAAGATATCAGTAATGCAAACTAGGGCCAGCATAGTCAGAGAAGGAGGAAGCCGGGAGAAGTCAATAGGATAAAAGTTATGCGACGAAAGATGTGAGTGATGCGGGTGGCGAATCCAATAAACAAGCAGCCAATCGTGTTGAATGGCTGGAGGATCAAAAAAATATCCAGGTAGTGTTAAAGGGTTTCCTTGATTCACCTCTAGGTGGACACCAGGGATTCTGGAAAAGCCATGAAAGAATTCGGCGAGTAAACGGATGGAAAGGTATGCTCAGAGATATAAAAAATATGTAAAGAGTTGCCCAAAATGTCAGGCCAACGGGAGTTCGAGGCTAACAAAGATGCCAATGGTGTTAACTGACACACCGAAACAACCATTTGATAAAGTTCATATGGATATTGTACCTACGACAGTTTCGGGAAATAAATACATCTTGACGTTTCAAGATGATTTATCAAAGTATATGGCGTGCGTGGCTATACCCGATGCTGAAGCAAGTACGGTAGCCAAGGCATTCTTTGACGAAAAAGTGGCACGGTACAATATACCAACGGTTTTGATAATCGATAATGGTTCAAATTTTGTATCGAAATTATTCTCAGAAACTTGTAAAATGCTGGGAATCAAGAAATTGCACATAACACCATATCTTTCACAGGCGAATTGCTCATTGCAGTTTTGCCAAGGAAGACGGCTCGAATTGGGATCAATGGTTAACTTCGGCCATGCATGTAACAACAATACTGTGCTTGTATCAACGAAGCAAACTCTATTTAGAACACTCTACGGGTTTTATTTCAACATGCCAGCAAATCTGAAGCGCAAATGTGCGCCAGTATACAATGCTGATTACCCAAATAAAGTGCGGAAATATCAGCAACAGCGAGCGCACGAGTTGGTTAGAGAAAACCACGATCAGACAGTCGTAACAATTAAGGGCAAGCAAAAGAAGCTACACAATAATTCAATAAAATTGTTCCATTTGCGAACTAACAATTAAAGACATGTGTTGACAGTGTTTTACAAGTGTAAATACAAGAAGAACAACGAAAACAAACTGATATCGCTTACGTGTATCAAATAGCACAGTTCCGACTTCCAAAGTCAATGTCAGCAGAAGTGTGCCAATTAAACTCGGGCGAGTAAAAATTTACGTAATATAATTATGCTCATTAGGCACTATAGCCGAATGAAGCGCAGTAGGAAAAAATGTTTTTTAAATATTAAATAATAAAAAAAAGGTTCATTGAATATAATTCAACAAAAAATTAATAATAGAGCTATGGGTAAGAAATAAGAAACGTAAATTATATACACACATGCATGCGACAGTTAATGCATGGAAATATGATGTATAAGCGTTAACACCGCGCACGAGTTTGATGAAGCAAGCAACGGAGTTGATGGTGGGGATAAGAGAATATGTGTAAAAAGAGAATGTGCAAGAATACGTTTTAAGTAGATTTGGAAAACATACATATTATATTTTTGTGTCTGTAAAAAACTTGGGGAATGCATTAAATGTTATGTACACAGGTATAGCGGATTAGGTCACTCTTTGAGTGAAGAGGAGCATAGAAGGTGTGACATGCAAGAAAGGGGTGATACTTACTGCTGACCTGTAAATAATTAATATGGATTTTAAAAAAAACGAATGTGTATATTTTTTCTTTGTGTTTATAGTATTTATTTATAATGAATCACTATAATACTTAAAAATAATTAATGGGCTCGCAGGTGGAACCCTGGAACCGTTAGTTCATGTACGTGCGAACCAACCACCCTAGAGCCTTCGCGACGAGTGCATCCTCCGGTTTCAGCCTAAGAGTAAACAACATCCTCCAGACAGGGTCCACCTCGTCCGGGTAGTCCCATTAGGTCTCCAGTTCCGCCATAAAAGTCAGTAATAGTTGCGACAACTGGGGATCGTTCCCCCAGGGTCTATCTATTAGAGTACCCATTTCCGACGAATCCAACATTTTGGCAGCAGCGTGTACCATGGGCGTCGCCTCGTTAACCAGGGTATTCAGCACCTGGGTATGATTGAGCGTGCAACGCCCGAAATTGATATTAGCGTGTGATATGATGAAAAACAACTATGAAAAGACGATGGTCGATTGATGGTCGCTGCAAAAGCGGGGTTTTATAAGCAGAGGTCCCATCGGAATTATGCTGACTAATAAAAAAATTGAACAAAGTAGGGTGTCTGACAGGGCAAAATGTAACCAACATGAGTTGATATACAAGAAAAATGCGGGACGGGGTTAGTATACGAAGAATAAGGTAAAATAGCTGAGTTGCAATGCGGAAATGTTCTATCAATTCAGCCATAAAGGCAACAAGCAGGTTACTCTGTGGTATGCGTGCGCTACCAATAATTTTTAAATACCATAGGTACCCTACTTCCGCTTTTCGGTCGCTAAAGGCCTACATAGCGTATATTTAAATAAGTAAGTATGTTAGTTAGGAGGAATTTGGATTTACGTACGTATAAGTAAGTATATAGTGTGTACCAATTAATTATGAATTATGAAAAATTAAAAGTGCCTGGAATGTATGTATGTAGTCATATACGGGCGAGATATAGGTTGTAGGAGAATACACTCGTTTATGGTTACATACATATCAGGCTAGAAGTAAATTTAAATATATAAAGTAATTAGATGCAATGAAAAAAAATTCAATCATACAATTGACACATCCGGTCCTCTTTTCATCTGGGATATAGTAACAAATCCGGTAATGTAAGGTGAAAAGACGAGTGGACGTAAGTTGAAGCATATTATAAAAGTACATATCCTGGTATTCAGGAATAAAAATAAGTGTAAAATTACTGATGGTACCGGCGGAGATCAACGGGACTTTTGCAGGAGTTCTGTTGGCCAAATTACCCAACACGGACATATTACTGGAGACGACAGGAGATGTGTGGTTCGCCAAGGACTATTGGGTGATTGTGACTGAGTTGCCACGAGCAGAGTTGGGGATCATTCTGAAACAAGTTGAAGACATGCAGGAGATAACCAGAAAATTATGTGAGAAACATACAGCGGTTAGCGGTACTGAGCTAACGCGTAGATGCGATGCTTCAACACAGGAAGTAGGAGCAATAATAAGAATATTTCAGAAGAAAGAAAAGTCATTGTCTCTACGGGGTAGAATACTCCGGTCACTAATAGACGCTGGCGGTGAAATACTGAAGTGGGCGATAGGAACCATGGACCACCAGGATTCAGACCGCATTTGTGGCCACCTACAGGAGCTCGATATAAGCAAGCGAAGACATTATCACTGCTTGGAAAAGAAGTGACCGTGATGAGAAGAGGGTACCAGGGTCTACATGAAGCAGTGAATAGAACCTTCCAAGAGCTGGAGCATATTCACTCAGCTTTGGAAAGCATTGGGAAGAGACAGGAGGAGGCAGAAATGGGCTTGGCGGAGTCTTTCATGTTGGGAAAAGCTATTAACGAGGAATTGATGAGCATTCAGGATCTCCAACAAACGGAAATAATGGTACTTGACGATATATATATATATATATATATATATATATATATATATATATATATATATATATATATATATATATATATATATATATATATATATATATATATATATATATATATATATATATATATATATATATATATATATATATATATATATATATATATATATATATATATATATATATATATATATATATATATATATATATATATATATATATATATATATATATATATATATATATATATATATATATATATATATATATATATATATATATATATATATATATATATATATATATATATATATATATATATATATATATATATATATATATATATATATATATATATATATATATATATATATATATATATATATATATATATATATATATATATATATATATATATATATATATATATATATATATATATATATATATATATATATATATATATATATATATATATATATATATATATATATATATATATATATATATATATATATATATATATATATATATATATATATATATATATATATATATATATATATATATATATATATATATATATATATATATATATATATATATATATATATATATATATATATATATATATATATATATATATATATATATATATATATATATATATATATATATATATATATATATATATATATATATATATATATATATATATATATATATATATATATATATATATATATATATATATATATATATATATATATATATATATATATATATATATATATATATATATATATATATATATATATATATATATATATATATATATATATATATATATATATATATATATATATATATATATATATATATATATATATATATATATATATATATATATATATATATATATATATATATATATATATATATATATATATATATATATATATATATATATATATATATATATATATATATATATATATATATATATATATATATATATATATATATATATATATATATATATATATATATATATATATATATATATATATATATATATATATATATATATATATATATATATATATATATATATATATATATATATATATATATATATATATATATATATATATATATATATATATATATATATATATATATATATATATATATATATATATATATATATATATATATATATATATATATATATATATATATATATATATATATATATATATATATATATATATATATATATGTATGATAAAATTATGTTATTAGTAGAATTTGTAATATTGTTCGTATATGCGTCAATGAAGGACCAAAATATAAAAAAGGGGAAATAAAAAAATTAACAGATAGAAATGAAAGAACAAATATAAAAAAGAAAAAACTACAAAAGAAAACAAAAGTTAAAAAATATAAAAAAGAAAAGAATACAAAAATAAAAAAAGATGAAGGATTTACTTCGAAAGAAATTGTAAACTTTATAGAATATATCCTAAAAAGTTAGTGTTGATCAGGCGTAATCTTTCATGTTGGGAAAAGCTATTAACTAGGAATTGATGAGCATTCAGGATCTCCAACAAACGGAAATAATGGTACTTGACGATCTGCTACATGGCAAACTACATCCGATGCTCCTAACTTCAGACGAGTTAATCCAAGCAGCGCCAACGTCGATGAGGGGCATAACGTGGTATAGCGAGGCGCCAAGCGGTTCTACGAACTGGCCGAGGTTCGAACTGAAGAGGCGGAGGAGGGCTTAAGAGTTGTCATAAAAATGCCGGTACAATTACTGGAATTATTTACTATGCACAAGGTCTACCCTATCCCCAAACGATTAAGCCCAGATTGGTGCGTATTACCAAAGACAAGATACGCTGGGCTCCTCCTAGTAGTAATGTTAATGATGACATTTTAAACGAAAAAATGGTGCACAATAGAAGCTTTTCTTCGGGGACTCGAATCGACCACACCGGCGGCGCAACACAACACCCACCCCGACAACGGCGGCCATCACCCGGTCGCAGTTTAGAGTAAGAAAACTAGTAATAACATAATTTTAACACACATATATATATATATATATATATATATATATATATATATATATATATATATATATATATATATATATATATATATATATATATATATATATATATATATAAAATATGTTATATTATATATATATATATATAAATATATATATATATATATATATATATATATATATATATATATATATATAACAATAAAAAAATAAGATTAAAAGTAACGATAAGACACGACGTACAAAAACAAATCCGTTTGGACGGTGCATGTTGTGATAAGGTGCTAAAATAGGCGACATTAAGAACGGGTTTCTTCAAAATAGCAGCATAATAAGAAAAATAAATACACCATCTACGCCGTGTAAGGAGCTCCGGCCGTTTGCCAACTTTAAGTGAGATACTCATACTGAACAGGGGCTGAAGAATTCCATAAGTGTGTCAGCCAAACGGTGCCGAACTGCTGGGTTGTGTAATAGTCATACAATCGCTTATTTAAATTAGAACAATTAGCTTTTTCTAATTATTGCAATTCACTCTCTTAGTCTTAGGCTTAAAGATTACTTTACTACAATTTTGTACTTCACTGAAAGAGACGAATAGAGTTTACCATAAAAGTATGCAACTATTTATATTCACTATTGTCTTGCTTGCATGTATCTTTATACCCTTTACCTTTAAAAATGGTAAATAGGGTATACTAATTTTGTTCTTTTGAGAGGGGTTGCAATTTCAAGAAGGAGGCTGGTAGGTATGGACATATACATACAGATATGATCAGAATCACTTTCTAACCAATTTTTATTTTCTCCCTCCGTCTGTCCATTTGTCCATCCGTCTGTGGCCCCTTTGTTTCTACACCGTTAGAACTATCGTGGTGAAATTTTGCAAAAGTATAGTCTGTACAAAGATACAGAACCAGATTGCTATATGGGCCGATTTGGACAAAGACCACGCCTACCTCCCATATAAAGAAGTTTTTTCACCTTTTTTAAAATGATTATAACTTCGGTCCAATTGATGGAATCGTGACGCAATTTGGCAGTTAGGGAGATGTGGGTCCTACTAAACAATATGCAAAAAGTGGGCTGTATATATTTACTGCCACGTCCACTATATACAAATATTAATAACTTAATATCTGGTAGAATTACACGGACAAAATTTTACGGGAACGAACACATGGACATTCTAAAGGTATCTGCAAAAAATGGGGTTATTCAGCAAAAATACGCGCCCACTTTTGATATAAGAAACTTTCGGGTATAAAATTAAAATTAGTCTACCTATGCTCGTATTGATGCCAGTGGAATAAAAATTGGCAGAAATATACATTGGGTCCATAATAGTGTGCGTGCAGAATATGGGGATCATAATGCAACTGCCACGCCTACACTTAGCCAAAAATCATTTTTAGGTTCCTATAAAAGACTTATCAACGAAATTTCACAGGAAGGTTGCGGGTACTAACATTAAACTCCACATAAAGAATGGGCGCGTTATTTTTAGAGCCACGCCCTCTATTAACATATTATTATAACTTACGACATATACAATATTTTTGGACGAAATTTTATATTAGTACGGTACGTATATGGACCCTACAAAGCCATACACAAAGCGATACCAAAGGGGTCGATATAATCAATTCAAGGTACCCTACCGAAAATTACCGTAGATATGGTCCTAATGATGATTTAGGAAGAAATCATCCTCATTGTTGAACTCGCACGCACAAGGAAAGGTAAAGGGTATTTCGAAGTCGGTCTAACCCGACTTCAGACTTATGTACTCGTTTATTTAGTTGTTGCGACAGGTGAGAATGTATATGCATACCAAAGTTCTTACCTGTCTCTTATAGTTACCAGCTAACATTGGGGTCATTTACCACATTGATTTTTTACGGGTCAAGAGACTCAAGAACCACGAATAGAAACATTTCAGGATATTGAATACCGAGTAAGTATTATAACTCAAATAACGAATATTTTATCAATGTTTATTGGTTAAAGTTAATAAGATTTCGAAATTCACATTCATATTTACTAATTATCATATTACTAGATCCTAATATTATTTTCCCACGGAATCGCTCCAACTGTATTTTAGTACTTATTGCGAATACATTTCACTGTATTTGTAACATTTCCTCCTTGAAGTGCTTGCAGCTTCGGGAGCTCACGTCTACTACGCCAAGGTGCCTTTCGATTCTCATTTGTGTTAACATTTTCTGTCCGAAACTTTTCTTAATTTTTTCTTTATAAAAAGTTATGCAAATAGCAGCAAGGTAAATCTAATTTAAATGCTATTTGCGGACTTAAATTTATTATGTTTGCAAGAACACGAAAACGACTGCACAAAATTCCAAAAGTATTTTCCACTACTTGCCTTGCCCTCGACTATCTGTAATAGAATATAGTATCTTCGGCCTTTATTCGAGTGCGATTAAATGAAATATTAAGTATTCCATTAGTGTAAATGCATCATCTCCTACGAAAACATACTTCACTCGTTTGAATATTCACCGCATCGGGAATAAATAACTGATTGTTCTCATATTTTTATTTAAATTTGCTTTTAGCGAATATCCCTTCAGATGCTCTTCCCATTTATCCCATTTATTCGCCGCCCATTTCGGATAATTATAAAACGTGAGCGCCTGTAGCATTTATCAACAGAAAAAATTTATAATTCACAGCCATCAGTAAAAATACTGACATCAGACAGTTCCATGCCAGCTTTTTCCCAACAATTTTCAAGCAGTGAATTCCAGTAATTAATGCTATTTTTTCTTTGTTTAATTTCCTGATAAATTTCAGTATTAAAACGAAAAAAGTTTTAAAAACTTTAACAAAAAAAAACTTTTGTAAACTTTATAGAATATATCCTAAAAAGTTAGTGTCGGTCAGGCGTAATCTTTCATGTTGGGAAAAGCTATTAACGAGGAATTGATGAGCATTCAGGATCTCCAACAAACGGAAATAATGGTACTTAACGATCTGCTACATGGCAAACTACATCCGTTGTTCCTAACTTCAGACGAGTTAATCCAAGCCGCGCCAACGTCGATGAGGGGCATAACGTGGTATAGCGAGGCGCCAAGCGGTTCTACGAACTGGCCGAGGTTCGAACTGAAGAGGCGGAGGAGGGCTTAAGAGTTGTCATAAAAATGCCGGTACAATTACTGGAATTATTTACTATGCACAAGGTCTACAATATCCCCAAACGATTAAGCCCAGATTGGTGCGAATTACCAAAGACAAGATACGCTGGGCTCCTCCTAGTAGTAATATTAATGATGACATTTTAAACGAAAAAATGGTGCACAATAGGAGCTTTTCTTCGGGGACTCGAATCGACCACACCGGCGGCGCAACACAACACCCACCCCGACAATGGCGGCCATCACCCGGTCGCAGTTTAGAGTAAGAAAACTAGTAATAACATAATTTTAACACATATATATATATATATATATATATATATATATATATATATACATATATATATATATATATATATATATATATATATATATTTATATATATATATATATATATATATATATATATATATAATATATATATATATATATATATATATATATATATAACAATAAAAAAATAAGTTTAAAAGTAACGATAAGACACGACGTACAAAAACAAATCCGTTTGGACGGTGCATGTTGTGATAGGGTGCTAAAATAGGCGACATTAAGAACGGGTTTCTTCAAAATAGCAGCATAATAACAAAAATAAATACACCATCTACGCCGTGTAAGGAGCTCCGGCCGTTTGCCAACTTTAAGTGAGATACTCATACTGAACAGGGGCTGAAGAATTCCATAAGTGTGCGAACTGCTGGGTTGTGTAATAGTCATACAATCGCTTATTTAAATTAGAACAATTAGCTTTTTCTAATTATTGCAATTCACTCTCTTAGTCTTAGGTTTAAAGATTACTTTAATACAATTTTGTACTTCACTGAAAGAGACGAATAGAGTTTACCATAAAAGTATGCAACTATTTATATTCACTATTGTCTTGTTTGCATGTATCTTTATACCCTTTACCTTTAAAAAAGGTAAATAGGGTATACTAGTTTTGTTCTTTTGAGAGAGGTTGCAATTTCAAGAAGGAGGCTGGTAGGTATGGACATATACATACAGATATGATCAGAATCACTTTCTAACCAATTTTTATTTTCTCCCTCCGTCTGTCCATTTGTCCATCCGTCTGTGGCCCCTTTGTTTCTACACCCTTAGAACTATCGTGGTGAAATTTTGCAAAAGTATAGTCTGTACAAAGATACAGAACCAGATTGCTATATGGGCCGATTTGGACAAAGACCACGCCTACCTCCCATATAAAGAAGTTTTTTCACCTTTTTTAAAATGATTATAACTTCGGTCCAATTGATGGAATCGTGACGCAATTTGGCAGTTAGGGAGATGTGGGTCCTACTAAACAATATGCAAAAAGTGGGCTGTATATATTTACTGCCACGTCCACTATATACAAATATTAATAACTTAATATCTGGTAGAATTACACGGACAAAATTTTACGGGAACGAACACATGGACATTCTAAAGGTATCTGCAAAAAATGGGGTTATTCAGCAAAAATACGCGCCCACTTTTGATATAAGAAACTTTCGGGTATAAAATTAAAATTAGTCTACCTATGCTCGTATTGATGCCAGTGGAATAAAAATTGGCAGAAATATACATTGGGTCCATAATAGTGTGCGTGCAGAATATGGGGATCATAATGCAACTGCCACGCCTACACTTAGCCAAAAATCATTTTTAGGTTCCTATAAAAGACTTATCAACGAAATTTCACAGGAAGGTTGCGGGTACTAACATTAAACGCCACACAAAGAATGGGCGCGTTATTTTTAGAGCCACGCCCTCTATTAACATATTATTATAACTTACGACATATACAATATTTTTGGACGAAATTTTATATTAGTACGGTACGTATATGGACCCTACAAAGCCATACACAAAGCGATACCAAAGGGGTCGATATAATCAATTCAAGGTACCCTACCGAAAATTACCGTAGATATGGTCCTAATGATGATTTAGGAAGAAATCATCCTCATTGTTGAACTCGCACGCACAAGGAAAGGTAAAGGGTATTTCGAAGTCGGTCTAACCCGACTTCAGACTTATGTACTCGTTTATTTAGTTGTTGCGACAGGTGAGAATGTATATGCATACCAAAGTTCTTACCTGTCTCTTATAGTTACCAGCTAACATTGGGGTCATTTACCACATTGATTTTTTACGGGTCAAGAGACTCAAGAACCACGAATAGAAACATTTCAGGATATTGAATACCGAGTAAGTATTATAACTCAAATAACGAATATTTTATCAATGTTTATTGGTTAAAGTTAATAAGATTTCGAAATTCACATTCATATTTACTAATTATCATATTACTAGATCCTAATATTATTTTCCCACGGAATCGCTCCAACTGTATTTTAGTACTTATTGCGAATACATTTCACTGTATTTGTAACATTTCCTCCTTGAAGTGCTTGCAGCTTCGGGAGCTCACGTCTACTACGCCAAGGTGCCTTTCGATTCTCATTTGTGTTAACATTTTCTGTCCGAAACTTTTCTTAATTTTTTCTTTATAAAAAGTTATGCAAATAGCAGCAAGGTAAATCTAATTTAAATGCTATTTGCGGACTTAAATTTATTATGTTTGCAAGAACACGAAAACGACTGCACAAAATTCCAAAAGTATTTTCCACTACTTGCCTTGCCCTCGACTATCTGTAATAGAATATAGTATCTTCGGCCTTTATTCGAGTGTGATTAAATGAAATATTAAGTATTCCATTAGTGTAAATGCATCATCTCCTACGAAAACATACTTCACTCGTTTGAATATTCACCGCATCGGGAATAAATAACTGATTGTTCTCATATTTTTATTTAAATTTGCTTTTAGCGAATATCCCTTCAGATGCTCTTCCCATTTATCCCATTTATTCGCCGCCCATTTCGGATAATTATAAAACGTGAGCGCCTGTAGTATTTATCAACAGAAAAAATTTATAATTCACAGCCATCAGTAAAAATACTGACATCAGACAGTTCCATGCCAGCTTTTTCCTAACAATTTTCAAGCAGTGAATTCCAGTAATTAATGCTATTTTTTCTTTGTTTAATTTCCTGATAAATTTAAGTATTAAAACGAAAAAAGTTTTGGAACTTTTTTCTTCGTTTATTTCAAACTCCTTAAGAAGTAATATGTGTGAAAACTTTGCACGCTTCAAATATCAATTTTCACACCAAATTCGTTGCTTTTGTTTCTTTTTTCACATTTTCATCTTGTACACACACATCAATGACAAGCAAACCTACAATTTCACTTTAAGATTGTATGAAAGTCAAACTAAAACAATAGAAAGCGCATTTAGTTTAATTCTATGTGGAAATTTCTGAAATTCACCTATCAATATTGGAATTCTTCGGAAACCACGATGGTACAAACTTTATTATCTCTACTGATGGATTAATTCTATTGCTATCATTTAAAAATTTTCAGTTAAACAACGGAAAAACTTGACATTCTAGAATTTTTTGACTTTATTCCTGGCGGCTACGGAACATGTTCGGTATGCAATGCCATTTCTGCCCCAAAGTCGCAAAATTTTTTCATCGAAGTTTTGCCAAATTTAGAGAAAAACAGATTTAGGAAAATTGTAAGGTCAAGTTGGCAAAATTTTCAAATCATGCATACCTTATTAAAAATTATGAAATTTTCCACGGCTCTCGGCCTTCAATCAATTTCCCGTACAAATGCTTTATATCACTTGGGTTCAAGTGGAGAGGGTGCATCGGTGGCAAAAATCGCAAGATTGTTTGGAATTGGTTTTGGTGGAACACTTCAGGTAGTCAATAACTTCTCCTGTTCATGTAATTTCAAGAATTAATTGAAAGAAATATATTTCAGATTCTCACTGATCGAATTTTTAAGTGATTCTGATGTTTCAAAATCAATTTCTGCACTGGTCGGACGTTTCAGAGCAAAAGCAAATAGTTTCAGCAACTTTTCACGAACTTCCACTTTGTGTTGGCTACGGAGATGGAACGCAAATCAAGTTGGCAGAGAGACCATTCAAAAATCATATTTCTCACATAAACATGTATACTCTTTAAAAGTACAAGCTATTTACGAACATCAACTCCGAAATCGTCATATGGTGATACGTACATGACTTCCGGGGAATCCCAGCCCCAGCAAGAATCTACAACAATAGCGATTCATCTACAATATCCGAACTATTTCTAAGTGGTGCAACTTTTCAAACGAACTCATTACAAGGAACTTTGCAAGAACGCACTGACTTCAACAAGAACATAAGACGCTGCCGAATTAGGATTGAACATTGCTTTGGGCTACTGAAAGAGCGGTTAAGTAGTTTGAAGGAACTAAGGACACAAATTAAAAACAATACGTCCATCAAACAAGCCTGTCACTGGATTCGAGTGTGTGCCATACTTCACATCTTACTAGATCAGAAAGAAGATGTTTTTACATTACGATGAACGATACAGATTTTAAGCCTGTACTATCAAACGAACCAAACTTTGTGCTTCAAAACCAAAATCACTCTAAATTGATGGCGAACTTAAATGACTTACACTCTTACAAATTATAATTGAACAAAACTGATAAAAATAAATTCATATTTAATGGTAGCTCGCGTTGCAATTTGCTTACAAAGGGTGTAACGCGAATTAACATTACATTTTATTTTTATTTAAAAGGGTGCTAGTATTTGCATTAAAAATTTTAAATAGATTTAGTTAAGTATAACTACTAATTTTCCTCATCATATATTGCAGTATCCTTATACATTGAATTGGTGAAGGTATTTGAGTTTAATACCTTAATTCTAAATTGTCTGCCATATGACAGTTTCTGTGTATTTTGTCAGATCACAAGACAGAAAACTTTTCTACCCTAAATTATAAATTCATTGGCCCATATTCATAGTTATTTTATAAACAGAGGTCTAACTAATATTTTGTATATATGCTGTTATTTATAGACAATTTACACATACATAAGTGGCACTACCACCGCATATCGGTTTTGGCCGAGTCCAGACATTTTAGACATTTTACCACCTCTGTTTAATTAGACACAGTTCTACATAAAATCTATTACTTTCTTGATCTATTATTTGCCAAAGGTAAAAAACCGTAATATTTTTGAATTCATTGAGAAGCACATCATTGAAATTTATTAATATAGCACACACAAAGTAAGTCGCAAATTGTATTATAAATTTAAAATAAAGTAAATTTCACAAATTACTTTCAGATGAATAGTAAAGGTACGGGAGCAAAACTGGTACCAAGCGGATAAAGACTTTTTGAGGGAGTTAGTGAGAGGTCAACTACTAGTGGTTGACAGCAAAGTCAACGATATAAAGATACTCGCTAAAAAAAAACAGATTGAGCGGATATTCAAGCAAATATGGCAGCTGCTGGTAATACTCATGATGACGCATGAAAACAGCAACCAGGAAAAATATTAGTGCGATGCAGGTTGCGCATCGAGCCACTGGCAATGCCAACGATGTAGTGCAACCGCCTGAAGCCGACCTCATGATCAAAGATATGATTATGGAGGATTTCATTGCGGATGAAATTTTAATTGACAGCAATTCTATCCAGCCAGTAGTAAGAGAAGAAGAAAAGAGTGTGGTGGATATAGTGATATAAGTAAAGGAGATTCTAACACCCATTCAGAGACTTCGAAAACTACCTAAAACTGGTATAAATCCAGCTGTTAATGTTCACAAACAGCGACAGTTACAAATTCTTACAGAAGAACGTCATGCCTAGGAACTGCATAACCTCAGAGGGGAACTACAGCAGAATAAAATAAAGCATGAAAAGGACTTGTTCGAGAAAGAGAGAGAGTTATTGAAAAAGGAGCTTGAAAGACTGCAATTCTACAAAGAAAGGTCCAACACTGTCACCATTTTCTCTGTCTGCAACTTGTCCGTTGGAGTCTTTTCTCTAGTGAATGTTTCAATAACATCAAAAGCTGTATGCAGGGAGAAGAACTTATCGTTGAATAAAATCACAGGTACAAAATATTCTGTAACCATATTAACATGAAGAATGTCTTTCCTTGGCTATATAGTGCAATATAGCTACTGCTATTACAACATTCTTGGCCGTATCCAAGTAAACCCTAAGACTCTCAAATATGGATCTAAATTTTGATTAAAATTGTCCATTCAAGCATTCTATTATGTTTCTGGTGCTAATATGGCACCGTCATATTTTTGTTCTTGTTATGTTTCTGGATTCCTTAGGGGAGTGACCAATATATTCGACAGGGGATAACCGGCATATCCAAGTAAGAATTAATTCTGGATATTTCTAGTGCTAGATGGGACTAACTATTATAGTTGCTCCATATGCAAGCACCGGGAGCCTCGAGATCGTGCAACAATATATGTTATGTTGTTATGTTGCATCACAGAGAATCCCTAGAATTCAAAGTTTTTTGTAATAATGATCATATATTAAAGTAAAATCTTGTCTTACTTGTACGTTTAAAGAATAATATCCTTTCCTGTTTATAAAATGACCAGCCATTCGCTTTCTAACACTTTAGGAGCACGTGTGTGCATTCAATGGTTCCTACTACTCCAGGAAATCCAGGGATGTGAAAAACGCTGATTTAGTTTATGTGGATGAAAATTTTATAAAATTTGAAAATTGTAATGCTAACTCTTTCGTCACTTTTGAAATAATTCGGCTTACAGCCGGTTGGGATATTCCGGGAGAGTCAGCTAAATAATAACTAAAATAGTACTATTAAAACTACTTGATGAAGAGTGTCTTACCAATGTCTCTCTGATGAACATTTCGACCAAAACACCTTAATGCTGCTAAGAACTGAAATTGGCCGAAATTGGCAACCCTTTTACTTGGCTGAATCGGAATATCCAACATATTAATTATATATTGTACTGTTTCCTTATCAAAACGATATCTTTCATAGAAATCCTTTTCTGGCAACTCAAACGGATCGAATCTGGGTCTGTATCGCTTCGTTCGTCTTTGGGGTGGCAAGCTTTGTGCAACATTTAATATCTGTAGTCCATATCCATATTGAAGTCCATTGGCTTGGTTTTATAAAAAACAAGCAAATACTGATTTTGTATTGTAAAACACAGCTAAAATACAAGATAACCTGTGTTTATATTTAGGCACGAGTTTTTGCTTAATCCACGAGCTAAATTTGACTATGAATAATATAAACTCCTGATTATCTTAAACAAGACTTTGTTACAGGTTAGCAAAGAACTATGAATATGGGCCATTATCTCTTTGAATAAGCTGTTATGTTAACAGAAAGCTGTTTAAGACTAACAGAGGACTGCAATGATCATTTGACAGTTGTGATTTCACACAAAAACGCAAAAGTAGCAGACAGTAAAGTGTAAGTAATTTTTATTATTAGATATTTAAATTTTATTGTTATATTACTTTTACATTTACAGAAACAACCAGAAAAATGAAAGAACCACTCAAGAACAGTTAAAATATTTTATTAAATTTTGTCTAAAACACCCGGAGTTAAATGCAGGAAAAAAGAGAACCACCCAGCCAAAAGTTCTAAAATATTTGTGGAAGGAATTGGCAGACGATTTAAATGCAATGCGCGGGGCCACCAGAACTCCAGATGAGTGGAAAAAAGTATGTTTATTACGGAAACTTTAAGAATCATATTATTAATAGATAATTTTTCTAAGGCTTTAAGCAATTGGAGGCATACTGTACGCAGCAGAGAGTGTTAAGTGAAGGCCAGTCAGAAAGCGACCGGTTTGGTCCCTCAGTGAAGGGACTTTCAGTTTTCGAAGAGGAAGCTGTTGGAAGCTTTGGTATGATGGCCGTTGACGGGCATGTAGCCCTCGACGAAAGGAGCTTGGAGGACGAAGAGGAAATGCCGATAACCTCAGCTGCTGCTGCAGCACCAATGCCGACAATCTCAGCTGTCGCTGCAGCGACCATGCCCGTCAATCCAGGAACAGATTTTGTCACATGTACCTTCCCCATCTGCAGACTAACGTGTATCATTAGAAAACATTTTTGCTTCCACACAGAGAATGCCCCGGAACAAATGTTTATTGAGATGCAAAGTGCAATTATACAAATCGACGAAGCAGAAGGGGATAGATTTAGGCAATAGATGGAGATATCAGTTACTCTAGTCAACGCTCTAAATAATTTCACACAATAGACCAAAAATTAATTGAGCAATTTTGTGGTTTGTGTAATATTTTTTATATTATATTTTTATATTATATTCAGGTTATGTAGTTTATTATAAATAAAATATAAAAACTTTGTAATATATTATAAATAAACTAGAAAGTATTTACATATCTCCGCCTTATCCTGTCTGTCTCTCTAAAATGGTCACCGATATTTACAGAGTTCACGCTCTCGCATGCTCCAATTTCAATACAAACATCTGCTTCTCTAGATTCGCATACATTGACATCAATCTGTAAATTGTGCAAAATTGCACAAGCATAAATAATCTTGCCAGCTCATTCATGGATATAATAGAGATCTTTTGAGTATCGTGCTTTCGCAAATCGTACTTTCTCTGCTCTCCCAAGAACATTTCTAGCTTTTGAATATCGCCACCTGCCTTGAAGAGGGCTGTGAAAATCGTGTGAGGAGCCACGGCTCCAACGGATAGCCCTCATCTCCAATGAGCCAGCTCTCTTCCTCTGGGATATATCTTTGGACCAGCTACGACACAGGAGAAGAGGTCCTCCAGATGCCAGAATCATGGCATGATCCAGGATATTTAGCATTAGCCGCAAGGAACCGCATTCGGTGATCACATCTGTTAAAATATTGTTTAATATATTTTAATGCATTTTTTTGAAGAAACAAGTTGCTTCGACATTGACGCTATAATATCCCTTGCGATTCATGTACAGACAGTGGGGTCGTAATATCTTCAGATGATGTCCAATGAATGGGTATATTTCAGTAAACTATGGGACCGATGATTCCTTTAATGCCGAAATTTCTATAGACTCTAAAAGAATAAAGAAAATAAAAACACAAGTAGTGATGCATCAATAATGAAAATGCTAGTCTAAACGGAGCTTTAAAGAGCAGAACTCTGCCTGAGGTCTTGGAAAACGCACAGCATGTCCCTTCAGTCAAAAATTTCTCGAATTCTTCGAGCTATTAAAGCTTCGCTCATAGTAGTTTTTTAATTGTTACTATGACACTGTTGGTAACTTCCACTGACCAAGAAATTTAACGCCGCCAAGAATCTGAGCGTGAATGGCAGTTTTGTTTTTTGGGTATCGTGGCAACTGAACTCTTGGGAGAGATACTATCCCAAATCTGTTGGAAGGCGAAAGTCTTTCATGAACACTGCTTCCGGCATACAAAAACGGTCACTGTCATCCCTTAATGACCTCAAGCACCTCCAACTTTTCTTTCTTCTTTGCCTTACAAAACATACCAAACTCGGCATTCATTCTTATAATTTATTCAATTCTATATAAAACACTTTTTTTTTAAATTTTGGTTTCACTTTTGGTACCACCAGGTACTTGTCAGCTCCTCTTGATGTGCTGTCAAAAAAAAAATGTCATATGACAGTAATTTTTGATGGAAGAGAGCTTTTTAGAATACACTTTCCTGACAAATGTACAACATTCTGTCATTAGATAGAAATATTATTTTGTCAGATAAATAGAAATAGGTTGTAATACTTAAATGTCTTAAGAGTAACACTAGTTACAATGGAATCACCCAAATGTATTTTTTATTCGAGTTGTTTCTATTAAATTTTAATTCTAGTTCATATTTTCGGATTATTTCGTCACTCTTTATCTGGCTTTTAAGCATTTCAAACCCCTTCACCATTTCCAACTTTTCAATTTCCAATTTTTTCTCTTGCCAACAACCAATACAAACGATTTTGATTTCTTGCATTTTGGCGAAATCTGCTGACCTTTTTAAAGCTATCTTTTAAATCTGCAAAATCGAGTGTCGACTGGAAACTGCATGAAGGTTCCGGAGTGATGGCTATGAAGGATTCAGAGTAAAAACTACCTTCATCTATCACGCTAACATCTGCTGAATTGTCTTCGTATATAACATCGGTGTAGTCTTGAATATCTGAATGATTGACACCTTTTCTTTGCCCGAAGTTTTGGTCAAGGTAATTCCACTTGGGGCAAATTTTATTTATATACTCGGTTACACTTCGTTCGTCATCACTGGCTAGAATACCAGCCCCGGGTTTGTTCTTCAGCTGAGGGCGGATACATAAGATGATTTGAGGTGTCACATTTTATTTTTGATATCCACCCATTCTATACTTCTCTGCAGACTGTGGGTTAATAAAAAGATTTAAGAGTTTGTTTAATTAAAAAAAAGCTACGGATTTAGGAATAGAAGAGATAACCTTAAAAGATTCTGGCCTATCTTTAACTTCATCTGTTACCTCTTGAACTAAATTCAGTTTTTGTGCATCTGTCCAGAGATGGGTACCATTCAATCGACGTCGCTTTGCGTTTAGTTTAGCTGTTTCCTGTTTTAAAATAAAACTTTAGTTGATTTTTTATATTTCCAAAATATTTTAGTCTTACCTCTCCCAGTTCGCTTGGAGAAAAATGAAAGAGAAGACCGAATACAACTTATTGCTGAGTTGTACAATTACCATACTGTTTGCGCTACACAATCTTGGCGTAAACATATGTGGGTTGTGCCAAAGATTTCCCATTCGATTTTTGAGTTTATTTGCGATGGTGGACATTAGCGAGGGTTTTGCGGGTTAAAAATTAACTCCCCTAATGAATTATTTCGAAAATTATTGATTTACGACATGTTGCAACAGTATATAGCAACTCAAGGGCTAACCACAATAGACGAGACGAGACGTGACGAGTAAGTTCAAGCATATGCGAATCAATGCTAATAGCCAAAATGGCCATACGTATTTGATCGAAACTGAACGAAACATTTAGTCGTGACGATCGGTTCTGTAAAGGTAGGACCAAAATAGACGAGACGAAACGATAGCGATTTGGCGAACGTCTGCACTCGTTACGTCGATTTTTAAATTTAACCCAAAATATGACGCTATCAACCGCATCGATGGATGGCTTTTTACATAAATTCCGAGCATATCCCTCACAGCGGCGATTAAATTGTAGCAAAATTCCGTCATTTTAATTTCTTTAAAAAACAACAATCGCGTCAAAAAAGAAGAGGTTGTGACGAGTAGCAGACATTTGCAGTTCGGTTCTTACGGAACCGACCGTCACGTCTAAATGTTTCGTTCAGTTTCGCTCAAATACGTATGGCCATTGTGGCTATGATTCACATATGCTTGAACTTACTCGTTACGTCTCGTCTCGTCTATTTTGGTTAGCCCTTAAGAACCGAACTGCAAACGTCCGCTACTCGTCACAACAAAGTGGCTGTTGACTGTTGATTGTTATTTTTTAAACCAATTAAATTTAAAATTACGGAGTTTATCTACAATTTAATCGCCGCTGTGAGGGATGAGTTTGGAATTTATGTTAAAAGTAATCCATTTTACATAAATAAAAACGAAAGGCATAAAGCGTGGGAGAGGATAGCTGCAAAATTGAATAAATCCAGTAAGTAGGAGTACATAAACTCTAATAATTTAGGAGCACCAGTTTTCATCATTTTTTTCAAATTTTTTTGGAGGTTGAGTGTGAAAAACGATGGAAGCTTCTACGGGAGAGGTTCAGTCGTATTATTCACAACGAGGTTGCTACGCTCTTGGCCATATTTTGAGGAGATGAGCTTCTTGCGCAGACATTGCAAGCAAAGAAAGTGAGTTTTCCGTGCAATACACAAAATATTTTGCCAGCTGTGCTTGCATTTATCCTTATCATTGCCCTATGAGTATCCCGACGATCGACAGAATCTGTTTCAGATATAGAAGCGTTTGGCGTGGATTGCACATTAGTCTGGCAATTTTTTTACTTTGCAAAAAGTTTTTTTTATTAAAATTTGTTTACTAGGACACGCTGCAACCAAGAGAATATTCCCGAGACGGTGCTTCTAGATGGAAGTTTCCAATCAGCCGAGTCCTTGGAACCGTCTACTACCAAAAGAACTAAAATTGATCATAAAAAAGAAATAGTCGTGGGCTTTAAAAATGCATTGGCTGCTCTAACAAATAAAATTGAAAATCAATGAAGTGATGATGACGAATTATATGCCAAAAATATAGTTGCAATGCTCAAGCCATTTCCAATGAGGCATAAGGACCTCGTGAAGGCTAGAATATTCAATTTAATCACAGAAGAGCGATTGAAACTCTACGAAGGATCGATTGATTAAATGATTTTTATAATTCGTCATAATCGATTCATTGCTTTTCAATTTAAACTTCGTTTATAATCTTAGATTTTTTTGTTACAAATAGTTTTTTTATATTATTGCAGTTGAATATGTTTCTTTAGAACATCTTTTAGGTTATTGACTTTATAATGAAATGTACTGTATTATAGAATGTAAAAACTTTATTTTTTTTAAACTTTTAAAAACTAAAATTGCAACTGAATGTATTTTATTTTAAGTAAAATGAACAGTGTTAACTAATGTAAGAAAACTAAAATTGCAACTGAATGTATTTTATTTTAAGTAAAATGAACTGTGTTAACTAATGTAAGAAAACTTGATTTTGTTTAAAAGTAGAATTGCAATGTTTTGCATTTAGTTTATTTTATTGAAATAAACTGGTAATTTTGTTCCTAAAACATTAAAGACAAGAAAAACTTGATTTTGTTTAAAAGTAGAATTGCAATGTTTTGCATTTACTTTATTTTATAGAAATAAACTGTGTTAACTAATTTAAGAAAACTTGATTTTGCAACTGAATGTATTTTATTTTAAGTAAAATGAACTGTTTAAAAGTACAATTGCAATGTTTTGCATTTACATTATTTTATTGAAAGAAACTGTGATAATTTTGTTCCTAAAACATTACCCTACGTCTCCACGGGCAATTTTTGATGGCATGCCATTGGCAATTTCAAACAAATTGCCAATGGAGACTGAAAATTGCTTCAAGTTGGCAATTTATGTTATGAAATATGTTATGCCATAAATTGCCAATGTGCTGTGCAGCAATCAGTTGTCGTTTTGTTTCTTTGACAATAATTTTTCATTTTTTCGTGACGCTCACAGTGGCACCATCGTCGAACATTTCAGTTTTACCGCGTCTATTAAATTAATTTAAACGCTAAAATGTATGGAGACTGTGCATTTGCATTCTTTGTAAAAAAGGATTCACCCAGAATTTCGGTTTCCTTCTTTTTTCCTCTTCATCGTATAAATCTAAAAATTTTTCAAGCGCTGGCACAGCGAACTAGATTGCTTGACGACATTTTCAAAATGAAGATGGCATAACAACGCAATGCCCACCATTAAAATATTGCCAACCATTGCAATCAAATTTGACAGCTGTTATGCCATCAAAAATTGCCCGTGGAGACGTGGGGTTAAAGACAAGAAAATTTACATAGAAAGGCTTACAGATTTATTAATAGTATAGATGAATTCATGAAATGAAATTGCTTGAAAGCAATGTAGTTTTATTTGATTTTCAGAAGAAACAAAATTGTCCAAGTTATTGCAAATAAAGGTCTAATGCCGAAAGGTTTTGAATTATGTGCAGAGTTGGTCTCTATTCGCAGTAGATGTGCTTCTTTGGTATATGTGAGCGAGAGGATCTGGTCTCAAAGGATTCAAATTATTAGCAACATCATTCCTCCACAACTCAACGTGAACAACATTATTCTCGTCCTCCCAATCTGCATAGCGTTGTGGAATGTATTCTTGACTTTGGCTATGGATGATGAGAAAGTTATGTAAAGCCGCGCAGCTCAAAACGACTTTCTCGGCATTTTGAGGAAGCATATGTAATGCCGTCAAAAAAATTCTCCATCGAGCGACCAAAATACCAAACGAGTTTTCGATAACACGACGCGCTCTAGAAACTCTTTTGTTGAAATATTCCTTTGTTGCCGGTAGAGAAACTCCTGGATAGCCTTTTGTTGAATGCACACGATTTATGGTCACTCTAATTTTGTTTGTTATAAGCGGTCACTCTAAACATTCTTGCAGGAAGCGTTATGAAATTCGTGTGCAAAGCAAAAGCAACATTGATCTGTATTGCAACTGAAGAAGTTTAAGAGAGACAGCTAATGTCTAAATTGTTTGTAGAAATAACTGTTCTTTTGTTTTTGCTGTGTACACACGCTTCTAATTAGTTGATTTCTGGTATTTTATTTTCACTCCTTCTAGAAAATTCACCGCGACAAGTTGTGCTTAAAAGAAGCAAATAATAAATTGAATTAAATTAATATAAAAGTTATTTCTGTTTGTTTCTTTGATGACCCCATATTCCAACAGGTTATGGGCCTAGTCACGAATGAACATTATTAGTGTGGCTTCTTGTTCGGCGGTGGTTAAAGTTCGGCGTTTGTTAAAAAAATTACTGGAAGAAAAGAAAATTAAAAAAAAAAAAAAATGGATAAAGTAAAAAGAAACATTAAGCCGTTTGATGGCGAAAAATATTCAATTTGGAAGTTTCGCGTGCGTGCTCTTTTATCTGAAAGTGGTGCTCTTAATGTTATTGACGCTGAAGTACCAGACAAAATTACTGAACAGTGGGAAAAAACTGAAAGATGTGAAAAAAGGCGTTATAATAGAGTTTTTAAGTGATTCGTATCTCGGTTTTGCCAATGATCAAAGCACTGCAAAGCAAATTTTTGCAAACTTAGACGCCATTTATGAGCGGAAGAGTTTGGCCTCGCAGCTTTCTGTTCGAAAGCAATTATTATCATTAAAATTAAAGAGTGGTTGTCCACTTGCTAATCATTTCAATATTTTTGATGATTTAATAACTGAGTTGTCGGCGTCGGGCGCAAAAATCGAAGAGATGGATAAAGTCTCGCACTTGTTATTAACACTTCCATACTCTTACGACGGTGTTATAACCGCAATCGAAACATTATCTGAAAATAACTTAACTGTGGCTTTTGTGAAAAATCACTTGCTTGATCATGAGATCAAATTAAAAAGTGCCGGGAGAGACACAAGTTCTAAAATATTGCAAGCTGTGTGCAACAATGTGCAAAACGAATATAAAGTTAAGACAAATAATTACAAATATAAAAGCAAGTACAAACCTTTTAAAAACAGTTATAAGTCTAATTTAAAATGCCACCACTGTGGTAAAAAGGGACATTTCAAAAAAGACTGCTTTGTTTTTAAAAAATTATCAAGTGACCAAAACAATGAAAAAACGAAGCAAGCCTAAGTAGCAGCAGTGCAGCCAGATAGAGGTTTTGCTTTTATGATGAGACAAGGGATTCATTTTCCAAAAGTATCTTTTATTTTGGACTCTGGAGCATCCGAGATGCTTGCTGATTATATCGACTTGGAATCGCCGATCGAGATTGCCGTTGCAAAACGTGGGGAGTATATTTATGCCACTGCTAAATGCATCATGAGACTCCGAAGCAATTTTAAAGACATGATTACCGTGGAAGACGTTTTGTTCTGCAAAGACATTCCGCATAACTTACTTTCGGTACGAAAAATGCAAGTAAGTGGCATGACCATCGAATTTAACTCAGGAGATGTAAAAGTCTTAAAGAATGGTGAAGTAATTATTGAAGGTATGTGTATGCAAAATATACCAATTGTTGAATTTAAATTATGCCTATTCAATAAATATGAAAGAAAATAAAGAACATCAATTGTGGCATGAAAGATTGGGTCATATTAGCAAGGGTAAGTTTTCAGAAATAAAACGAAATTATATGTTTGAAGATATTAACCTTTTAAAGAATGTTCAATTGAATAGTGATTTATGTGTATCTGGTATAAACGGCAAGCAGGCTAGACTCCCATTTGCAAAATTTAAGGATAAAAATTATATTCAAAGACCTTTATTCGTAATCCATTCAGATGTTTGTGGTCCAATAACACCTTCCTCTATTGATGGTAAAAACTACTACGTAATTTTTGTTGATCAGTATACACATTATTGTGTTACTTATTTGATATCCTACAAGTCTGCTGTTTTTGCAATGTTCAAAGATTTTATTGCCAAAAGCGAAGCTCATTTCAACCTAAAGGTTGCGAATTTTTATATTGATAATGGTAGAGAGTATTTATCAAATGAAATGCGCGAATATTGTGTTGAAAAAGGCATCACCTATCATTTGACAGTTCCACATACTCCACAATTAAATGGTGTGTCTGAACGTATGATTAGAACATTAACTGAAAAAGCTCGTGCTATGGTTAATGGCGCAAAGCTAGACAAGAGTTTTTGGGGTGAAGCTATATTGACAGCAACCTATTTGGTAAATAGAACTCCAAGTAAAGCCTTAGAAGGCAATAAGAAAACTCCTTTTGAAATGTGGCATAATAGAAAACCTAATTTAAAATATTTAAAAGTATTTGGTTCGACTGTATATGTACATAATAAAATAAGGAAAAGAAAATTTGATGAAAAATCATTAAAAGGTATTTTAGTTGGGTACGAACCAAATGGTTTTAAATTGTGGGATGTGGAATTCCGAAAATTTATGGTAGCAAGAGATGTTATTGTTGATGAAACCAATATGATAAACTCTAGGACTGTAACTACAGATAAAGTACAAATGAAAGACTCAGGGTTCCAAAATGAAGATATGGAACAGGTGGATCATTTCCTGAAGGATAGTACGGAAAAAGATCAGATTAATTTCCCGAATGAGAGTACGGAAAATCTGAGTTCTAAACTCCCGAATGAAAGTACGGAGGAAGTACAATCTAGTTTCCAGAATGAGAATACGGAAATTGAACAGTCTGATTTCCCGAATGAGAGTACGGAAGAAATATCTAATATTTTCATATTAGATGGACAGCCTAATGAAAGAGTCACAGCAAAATTGCCATATTCAGAGTTAAATGAAGATGAAAATGAAGTCAGACGAAGTGAACGGTTAAAGGATAGACCACAAAGATCTTATAGATTTTTAAATAGTTGCATAATGAATGCGCATAATTTCTTGAGTAGTATTCCCTGTACATTTGATGAAGTCAAAAATATGAGTAATAGATTATATTGGGAAGAAGCAATTAAAGAAGAATTAGATTCTCATTTGCTTAATAAGACTTGGTCTATTGTACAAAAATCTGAAAATAAAAATATAGTTGATTATAAATGGGTTTTTACAATAAAGAATGATGAATATGGCAAGCCAGTTAAATACAAAGCAAGGCTTGTGGCGCGTGGTTTAACACAGGAATATTTAATCGACTATGATGAAACATTTGCACCAGTAGCAAGAATTTCTAGTTTTCGATTCATTTTGCCAATTTCAAACCAATATGATTTAAAAGTTCACCATATGGATGTTAAAACTGTATTCTTGAATGGAACATTGAAGGAGGAAATCTATATGATGGTTCCTCAAGGATTACCACATGGAAGTGATAAAGTTCGCAAATTAAATAAATCCATTTATGGACTTAAACAGGCAGCTAGATGTTGGTTTGAGGTGTTTGAGCAAGTATTGAAAGAAATTGGGTTTGTTAATTCTGATGTAGATCGTTGTATCTATATTCTTGAGAAAGGAAATATATTGAAAAACATATACGTATTATTATATGTGGATGATTTGGTTATAGCAACTGAAACACTTGAAACAATGTCAAAATTTAAATCTTACCTTATGAGTAAATTCAGAATGACTGACTTAATTGAAATTCGATATTTTATTGGAATTAAAATCGATAGACATGATAATCAACTGGATCTTAGCCAGTCTGCTTATATTATAAATGTCTTAAAAAAATTTAATATGGATGAATGTAATGCAGTTAGTACTCCACTTCCAAGTAAGCTTAATTACGAAGCTTTAAACTCAGAAGAAAATTGCGATGCACCGTGCCGTAATTTGATTGGGTGCTTAATGTACATTATGTTATGTACACGTCCTGATCTTTGTACATCAGTGAGCATTTTACCCTACGTCTCCACGGGCAATTTTTGATGGCCTAACATCTGTCAAATTTGATTGCAATGGTTGGCAATATTTTAATGGTGGGCATTGCGATGTTATGCCATTATCATTTTGAAAATGCCGTCAAGCAATCTAGTTCGCTATGCCTACGCTTGAAAAAATTTTTTATTTATACGATGAAGAGGAAAAAAGAAGGAAACCGAAATTCTGGGTGAATCCTTTATTACAAAGAATGCAAATGCACAGTCTCCATTCATTTTAGCGTTTTTATTAATTTAATAGATGCGGTAAAACGAAAATGTCCGACGATGCTTCCACTGTGAGCGTCACGAAAAAATGAAAAATGGTTGTCAAACAAACAAAATGACAACTGATTGCAACACAGCATGTTGGCAATTTATGGCATAACATATTTCATAACATAAATTGCCAACATGAAGCTATTTGGAGTCTCCATTGGCAATTTGCTTGAAATTGCCAATGGCATGCCATCAAAAATTGCCCGTGGAGACGTAGGGTTAAGTAGATACACCAATAAAAATAATCATGAATTGTGGCAAAGTCTTAAAAGAGTTTTGCGATATCTAAAAGGTACTGTTGATTTGAAATTAACTTTTGTTAAAAATTCAAATTTTGAAAATATTTTTATTGGGTACGTTGATTCTGATTGGGCTGGAAGTGAGAGTGACAGAAAAAGTACTACTGGCTATTTATTTAAAATGTTTGAGTCATGTCTTATTTGCTGGAATACAAAGAAAGAAAATTCAGTTGCAGCTTCCTCTACTGGAGCAGAATATATGGCATTGTTTGAAGGCGTTAGGGAAGCTTTATGGCTAAAATCATTAATGAAGGGAATAAAGTTTGAATTAAATGGCCCAATTAAAATATTCGAGGACAATCAAGGTTGCATAAGTATAGCTAGTAATCCCTCATGTCACAAGAGATCTAAACATATATTTAGACAAAGCCGTTACCTGCAGTAAGATTCTTGAAACTACGAAGTCAATTGGGTTTCACCGATCAAAATTGGAGCTGAATATTTTAACTATTTTATTGTAGTTATCATTTTATTTAAAACTGTATTTTTTTGGTTATTTGCAGTACTGTGGATGTATGTACTATTTAATTTATTTAATTTAGTTAACGTTGGTCTGATTGGGTTTTTTCTGGGTTTCCCCAATCCTAGCAACAAATGTTGGACCACAAAAATGTAATCTCCCCAGAATTCACAACTTGTCGAATATGTAAAATATGAAAATGAAATGTAATTAATATAATTTTAATTTATCAATGTATCTTTTGAGGAGGTGTGTTGAATGCACACGATTTATGGTCACTCTAATTTTGTTTGTAATAAGCGGTCACTCTAAACATTCTTGCAGGAAGCGTTATGAATTTCGTGTGCAAAGCAAAAGAAACATTGATCTGTATTGCAACTGAAGAAGTTTAAGAGAGACAGCTAATGTCTAAATTGTTTGTAGAAATAACTGTTCTTTTGTTTTTGCTGGGTACACACGCTTCTAATGAGTTGATTTCTGGTATTTTATTTTCACTCCTTCTAGAAAATTCACCGCGACAAGTTGTGCTTAAAAGAAGCAAATAATAAATTGAATTAAATTAATATAAAAGTTATTTCTGTTTGTTTCTTTGATGACCCCATATTCCAACACCTTTCATAAGACTTTTATAAAAATTTGAGTTAGAATTTACCACCGTCGCTCTGCGATCCATATGCACCCAAATATACGTAGGTGAACGAGTACTTGGCATTACATGCTGCCATGAGCACAAGACTGCAAAGCTTTTTTTAATTGTAAATTCAGCCCCAGTATTCGGTGGCTTCCAAATGGCAATGTCTTTGCCATCGATGGCGCCAACACAGTTCGGCATGTTCCATATGGACCAAAATTCATTCGCAATAGCTTCCAGTTCACTTACATTTGGCTCCGAGACGTAAGTTGGTGCTAATACGGTCCAAATTTCATCGCAAGTGTCATATACCACTGTGCGGACCGTCTCCTTTCCAAGTTTCCAACTCCAAGCTAAGCTCTGCTTGCTGCATCCTTGTGAAAAATATCTGTAATATTTTAAATTTACTTAAAAACAAATTCATGCTATTTCCAAAGTTCACTTACAGCAGAGTCAAAGCCAGTCGTTGTTCTGGTGATATCGGTTGACGAATTGATAATCTTCTTAAATATGGTGTGCACATCGCCAAAAGAAGCTCAAAAACATCTCGCGACATCCGTGTGTGGATAAAAAGCTGTTCAGGGTCCAACTCCTTAATTTTGAGGAAGGAGACTTTAAAATAACCATACACTTTTCGGGATTTGTTTATTGCTCTATTTTTTTTTTTTGTGCTTTCTCTCGTTGATTCTACATAATCCAAATATTTGATGTAAATGTCTGTTATTTCAGACAAATTGCTTAAAATTTCAACAAAGTCACACATTTTTGCTTTTTTATTCTTTAAAGACTTCACAAAACAGCTTCGTTGCGTTCGATAGCGTCACATTTTGGGTGAAATGTCAAAATTAACGTAACGAGCGCAGACTTTCGTTTAAAAGCAATCGTTACGCCTCGTTTATTTTGGCCATACCTTCAATGTGCTACCTGGTATGTATCCATTATGCCGTGTATACTCTGCTTAAGTTTTGTTTTTAGTTATATATTTGTGGAAATCTGTAAAATTGTTCTATAAATATTATAATTTTACTACTGAGTTACTTTTTTTAAATATTCCGTAATATTTATTGTTGGAATGTTTTTAGAGAAGGATAAACATTTTTATTGGTCGTTTGATACATAAGCATTTGTTAAAAATATGTTAAATAATGAAATGGAGCTTAACTTTAAAACAATGAGAAGTAGTTATAACCAACAGTAATGAGACTATTTTAACATTAAATTATTTTATAGCTTCAGAGAAAATATTAGAGAATATCCATATAGTTGCTAACGATCCATCGTTGGCGTTTTTTCGAATTCAGGAACATGTCAGAAAAGTTCTACCACCAATATTGGAGAAAAGGTTCGAAGTCGTTCTTTTGAAGAGTAATCTACAAGGACACTGCTACGATATGGATTATGCAGTAAGGTATTAGTTTTGGTGGCTTTTATACTTATTTTTCCAAAGGAAAAATATTTTGTTCCAAGAAAGTTCTGAAACAGCACTTATAGAGTATTGTTCAAAAAGATCAATGTGGAAAAAACATTTGTATAAGAAGGGTGTTTATGTATAATTATAAGTTTTGTAACCATAGTGAGAAACTGCGATCGTTTGTTATAACTCCTAACTTCTCATGTAGAATGAAAGATGGGGCGTTTCATGTACTGACCACCTAAGTCGAGTATGAGTAAGGCGTTGAGCGCCCATGCAGCACCGGGGGCGGCAGGACCCCCGATTACGAAGTGGGGAACCAACCTGACAATTTGGGGATTGTGGCTATGTTCCTAATCTTACAAGTTGCGAGCTTTGTCAGGCTGGGCAAGAAAGGAGCTCCGAAGATGTGCATTCTTCGTCTGGCTAAGGATGGACACTAACACAGAAGGTTTAGCACTGTATCTTCTTCCACAGCACCACACCCGCGGCAGAAGTCATTAAATGGCAAACTCAGCCTAGCCGCATGTCTCCCCATCACACGATGCCCCGTCAGCACCGAAACAGTAGTGCTGATAGACTCGTTTCCGCGTTGAAGTAGCTTAAGAGTACGCTACTTGCTGAAGTTGGGCCAGTTTAACCTTGAGATACGGCATGAATGTTCCTCCGCTCATAGTTTGTTGGCCTCCTGGGAATACCTGCGTTTGATCACTATCCTGGCTGTGGCGAGAGAGATGTCTAGAGGATGGTGTACTTCGGTAGTGTGTGTGCTTTAGCAAGCTCATCTGCTTTGCAATTTCTCTCGATGTCCCTGTGGTCAGGTATCCAGCCTAGGTGAACTGGGAAATCCATGGAGAGTTCGTTTATTGGAGAAGATCCCACTACCGACTTTGTCCCCAAGCTTAGAGCCGTCTTTGTAGATATCCAGAGAGTCATCGGTGATCACTCTATTCCTCATCCAGTCATCAGAACCCTGATTGAGGTTGGAATACGGACGAACATAGACGACAGAGCTGGGGCAAGTCTTGATTAATAATACTAGCGTGTAACATTTAGCATTTAGTCTGGTAGCTGCCAGTTTGGCCTGTTGTTTTGCCAGAAGCTTAGAGGGTAGCCAGTATAGTAGTGCAAAGAGAGCCCTCGTAGGTGTGGAGCGTAGGGTTCCAGTGATCTACAGAGCTGCACTCCTGACTTGGCCAATTGGATTCAGGTTACAAGCCTTGATAGTAGCTGGCCACCAGAAAACAGCCGCTTCCAGCTGTGCTTCGGATCAAGAATCAGATATTTGATTTTATTTCTTAATCTAAGCGAAGTCCTTTAATCTTGGGCAGAATGAAGGAAGGTATTTTGTTGGATTTAGGCTGAGCCCAAATTCGGTGCATCAGTTTGTCAGAGTTTCGAGTGCATAGCTTAGCGTTTTGGGGGATTTACCGGAGGCAGTGATTGAATGTCATCTGCATAAGCTATTACGCTGCAACTGCGATCTTCCAGTCTTTGAGAGCAGTGTTAACTGCTAAATTCCAGAGGAGGGGAACAAGAGCCCACCCTGAGGTATGCCTCTGCCAACTGTTCTTTGGCAGTGAGCAGAGTCAATACTGAAGTCAATTGTCATCACTCTGAGCAGATGCTCAATCAATTTGACAAGATTGACTTCTAGATACAGATCTAATGGAGCTGTAAGTATGGCATTGGGGTATACATTATTAAATGCGCCTTCAATGTCGAGAAAGACGACAAGAGTATATTCCTTGAATGCAAGGGATTTATCTGCTTGAGAAATGAGCACGTGAAGCGCAGTTTTCACCGACTTGCTCTTGGTGTAGGCATGTTGGGATTTAGAGAGAAGGGTTGGATTGATGGAAGTCATTATATGGAGATCTAGGACCCTTCCCAACGTCTTCAGGAGAAACGAGGACAGACTGATTGGTCTGTGGTCGTTGGGTTGTGTGTGGGATGCTTTCCCAGCCTTTGGAATGAAGACTGCACGTGACTCCCTCCAGCTAATAGGAATGTTTATCGGTCTATGGCAGGCGATGTAAATGCGCACTAGCCATGGTAAAATTAAATATGCTACATTTTGTATTTCCGCAGAGATGATACCATCCGGACTCGGTGACTTACAGGTATCGAAAGTGTAGGTGGCCCACGTAAGTTGTGTGTCGGTCACGCAGAAACAGGGACAGTTTGATTGAACTGGTGATGTGCTTGACTAGCGAAAACTTTGCTGCCTAGAAAATAAGTTTCCAGTAGGACGTCCAGCGTCTTGGCACAGGAGCTTGTCCAGTGAATATCAGGCCGCTGAATACAGTCTATTGCTTTCTGTGGAGAATTGAGTATCCGGCGTAGCCGTCTATTTTCGGCGGGGGATTCTATTTGTTCTTAGAAGTTCCGCCATGACGCTCTTTTTGCCTTCTTGATGGCATACATGAGTTCGGATTGTTTTCTTTTGAAAGGAACCCAGTTATTTGTGACGAGTTTTCTGCGAGCTGGACGTAGATCGGCCACCTCTCTACACCACCATGGACGTTTTGGTTTACCTGTGGGATGCAAGATGCTTTCATCTCGCTTGTGAGAGGCTGCTGTGATTGTGTAAACCGCCTCGTCAGCATCAAGCATGTTCTCGATGGGAGGGGGGGGAGTCGGTAACAAGCTAGACTCCAAGGTGAACTGGAAGGACAGTTTGTGCGCATTCTATTGTTTGGTGTGGTTGAGCTAATGTCAGTGGTCGCTGCTACATCAAATGCGATTGTTAAGTACCTATGGTCCAAGAATACTCCTGAGACTGACCAGTTGTAATTAAGGGTCGAGAACTGCACACCGATTAGGATGTGTCGAAAACTCGGACTAGTACAAGGTCCCCCACTTTCTGGGCCAGGTAGAGGATAACGGCTGCCGAGGCAGTTTTGGAATGCTGGGGTCTAATTTGTATGACTCAGCATTTTGAGGGTGGCGATTACAGTGACGTTCGCACTATCCTCATCGGACATAGGCAAGACTGCTCCACCATCAATCGTAGGGTTCTGTTGATTAAAGAAATCCGAAACCAATTCCGAATTGGATCAGTCATTATCTCCACGACAGGAGGATATGGAACATCTATCTGCCGGGGCGACGCTATCTCCATCGTCGAAGGTAGCGCTGGCCTCGGTGTAGACACCAGAAAGTACATGGTTATCTATGCTATGCAGAGAGGCCATGCACGAGCCCTTAGGTGAACAAGTAATCGGGAGTCAATCTCAACCGAACCTACGCCGGCAACATAATGGAGACGAATATCGAACGTACTTTAAGGCCTGCCAAGGTTTTAACGGGTTGGGTGCAGTTACGGCCTTAAACCGGAGCCGTTCACACAAGTTTCACCTCTGTGCTACTGTGTCAGAAAACAACTAGGTCCAGAAGCAGTAACCACCAGCCCATAGAAATATAGACAAGCAAGAGAGATAGAGAGAGGTTCTAAGGCAATATCCGGTTCTGTCAGCACCAATAACAAAATATTCCCAAGGACCATTCGGCTCGGGATAAAAAATGTCGGATTGTTATTAAACATTAAGAATTTCCAGGAATCGAAACAATACAAAAATTCAGCAACAAATCAGCTCTAGAAATATAAAATGAAGACACCAACACAGCACTCAAACATACTCTGACGTTACCAAGAGCCTTTAACACACAACTCCATTTTCAGTTTGCTTTTGATATAAAATTATCCCTCCTTCAATGTTTTCATCCATCATATGCACGGGTGTAGTTTCTGAGAGATCGATTTATGTATTTAGTATGAGTTTTCAACTAATATCGTCCTTTTTAAATCAAAGCTGAAATTTTAGCGTTTCTGTTAGTTTCACTAAAAAATTCGGTGGAAGTTTTTTTTTAACAAATCTTAATTTTTTCAAAAATTATCTAATATTACCAATGAAAATAATCTGTAAGTTCTTATGGATTTCGTATTTAACACCGTCAGAAATTGGATAAAAAGCTATATGTTAGTTATTATGTCTCTGCAACTCTGTGCATATAAAACGAATATCACTACTATAACTAAATTAATTTAATAGTTCAGCAAGAGAGAAACGACGACAATTCTTACTAAAGGTGTGCATATAACTATGTCTATTCTGACTTTGCGATTAGTTTTTTACTTGTCGACGATGCTGATGCCATATTTATTACAGTTGCACGGTACTTCATTCAGAGATGATGTTTGACGAATGGTCGAGTGGAGTTTGCTTATAAATCGACTTTTTGGGCTCGTGTTCCAGTGAAGCATTCGTGGTTAACCAGTAATAATCGATTTATACAACGGACCGACAAACACCCTCCAAACGGTAATAAGTTGGGTTTGGTTCTCAGAACGCCGTTTTCGGGACTTCACTCAAAATTTTTTATTAAAAAAATTAAGTAATAATGTATAAATAATACAGTAGAAGATAAGTAAAAAATTACCTGCTGCGTTCAGAATCTGCACTACTAACATGTGTTGCTTAAATTTTGTTTGCTACTTTATTCATAAATTAGGGAATTCTGTTGCATGATTTTATCACGACTGGAAATCATCAATTTTTACATCAATGTTTACTTTAAATATACTATAACCCTCAACTTCATCAGTTGCACATCATACTGGAGAACCATTCGATATTCCCACAAAATCAGAAAAAAACTGTAAATCTTTTGATTCTGATTCCGTTTCATTTTCAAATAAAAAAGAAACAAAAGTTTCTTTTTCTGCTTTGGATCTTTGAAAATTAATCTACTTTGTGCCTAAAATTAAGATTGTTGACTTTTATGAACAGCAATATATCACACAAGAAGTTTTTCTTTTTGCTAAATTGTTGGTCCAAAGGTCAGTAGTTATAAGAGCCGTTCCTTTTTACCAGAGCTAATTTTAAATATATCGGCTTTTTGCTGTTGCAATCGCGTCCACTGACGAAAATGAACAAGAATCTTCCAGTGTATACTGTGAGGATGCACCACGATGGAGTTTTTAAATTGTGTTCCGTTATGCTTTGAGGAGCTGGGCAGTATGGCTCTGCAATATTCACATTGACAGTAAATTGTTGGTTTATAAAGACTGAATATACTCATACATAAATTTTGTGGCATTTACTGCACTCTTGTACATCTAAATTTGTCTTCAAAATGTTTGCGTATTTGTGCACATTTGAGTTTTTATCTGTAAATGATGCTGCACTGTACTCCTTTCTTGATGTGGTACTCAAATATGCTACCTCACAGGAATTCAGATGACCGTCATCTCTTGTAGGTAAACTTTCGAAAAGATCCCCTCCTGTAGCCTCTGAAGAAACACAATTGCACGTGTTAGTTGGGAAATAGGATAACTATTAAATAAAACCAGTCTTATTTATATGATAAATTCCAGTTTACAGTCCTTACTTCCTACTTCCGAATTTGCTCTATTTTACGGGTACATTCAGTTGCGAAATTGTATATTAAACTAATTACCGAATAGATTTGCCCACTATTTTAAAAGGTGCCAACAGCGCGTTATGTTAATATTTCGTAAACAACCGCGAAAGTATGCCACCAGGCTTGATTCTTATGTGCTAAGTATATAATCTTAACTGTTAATTTTGAAGTTAATGTCTTGCTGTGAGGTACTGTGTGAGTTTGGCTCCCAAAAATGCCTCCCTTCTTTCTACTGAGTTAAGACTACAATATTCTAGTGTATAGATATAGTTGCTGCATTATTTTTTATTTTAAGATATTTAATGTATCATTTTATAGTAGTTCCTTTTAGCAATAATTTAAGGCTCCGATATAAGTAAACTGTGCATACAATATTCAAAAGTTATCTTTTTGTTTTATAAAGCTTTTATTATTCACATTAGATTACATAATTCAGTTAAATTCGATAGTGGATGAATTCTAATATTTCAATTCGTAAATCTTCGGTTTTAGGGCATACTATTTGTTAAGAGTGGGAATTCTTTTATTCCACCTTACCTAAGCTGGGTCCTGGTAGATACACCAGACCCTTGTTTTATGGTTTTGAAATATCCTAGGTGCAAAACCAAGACTAATATTGAATGATGATACTGGTGCTTACAACCAGACCTTCGATAATTATGTGCGCAGTAACCTAGGTACAAAACCAAGACTATTGTTGAGTGAAGGTTCTAGTACATATTACTAGACCTCCGGAATGAGCAATTGAATAAAACACTCGTTGATAGGTTTCAAAGAACTAATACATATTTTATAATTCACTTAATTTATACTATTACAATTGAGCCAATTTTTTCTTACTTAGATATTTTACATATAAAATAAATCATAAACAAGTAATATAAAGGTAATGCAAAAAAACTACAATTAATGTGCACAGTGCTGATGCACGTGAAAATTCGTTGTCAGCGATTTGCGCTGTCGTTGGCCGCAGTCAAGGGCGTGCATTGCGGCGGTTGTTGACTTCGTTTAGAATGCCACATTCTCCCCCTCGTTGAACAGCGGTTCAACATTTACAGTAAAATTTGGTTGGCCGGGTGTCGACAGAATTTGTGATTCACTGATATTTAGTCTCTTCCATGGTGCTGGTTTCGGTTTCCTTGTTTTCTGTGTTCGCCATGCGATTACAATTGTAATTATAACGATTCCAAGGACGCAAAGATATCTGACGGTATAATGATGATTATGGTGGTAGCTTATGTCATTGGGTTTAAGTTCTGCCAACTGATTCTGCAATCGCGTTGATTCTCCCAAGTTGGATATGAAATGTGTTAGCTAGCGCATAGTATAGCTTGGAGAGCTCTTCTTGATGGAGTTGCTCGGTGATATTATCAAATTGAGCAACCACAGTTTGCAGTTGTGCTTGGAAATCACAGAAACCCTTTCCGACGGCTATCTGGTCCTTTTTCAGAACATTTAGTGTGGAATCGATAATGGATGTCTGATTTTTCAATAGTTTCACCACGTGGTTCTCGTTTCTATATATTCCATCGATGATGTTTGACATGTCGGCTGCATATTTTGAATCTAATACTCCGAAAAGACTATTAGCAACATTGCCGATAAGATCCAAGGCACCTCTTTTCTGCTGGCTGTTTGATGGTGCCGACAGCAGATTGTTTTCTTTGCTCATGTCCCTCAGCCTGTGGTTGTGTATTAAACAAATTCGCTGGCAAGATTCTCTTTGGAGTAGCTGACCTCAAAGTTTGTCTACCATGAACGTCATATTTTTTATGATTCGCCATTCTTGCCAGTAGGGATCGAGGTCATAAAATATGACTAAATTCCATTCATTGGTTATTATGTTGGTGGTGCCTATGTTCTCAAAATAGAGGCCGAGTTTGTTATTAAATTTGTCTTGCTTAATTCTTCCGTCACATGGCGTTATTGCCAAGCAGAGTAGTAGACCTGTGATGACGGTGCCTATATTACTAAGTCGGCATTTTTTCGGCGGTGCTGCAGGCGCGGATTCCTGCTGGGCTTCGGAAGTGGGTTCTATTGGGAGTGGGGCAAGACGGTGTATCGGTCTCTAACGTGTTGTTCATAGTACGGATGTCTGCAACACGAACATAGTCATCTTCGCCATTATATACCTAAGTTATACGTTCCCTAATTAAGGCCAGCCTTCCAAGTTCAATGTTCTTCTGGGGTTGTTTCCATTTTGTTTTCTGTTGCAGTTCACTTAGCTATTCCTTAGTCCATCTGTGCCAGAATTCCTGCTTGATGCTGTTGATTAATTGCCAGCCTTTCCCCAAAGAAACTTCGCAAGCTGCTGCCGCGGTGTCGATGGAGGCAGTCATGGGTTCTTCGATTAGGAAGTGTCCCGGAGTTAATGCCGCCAGGTCTCTGGAGTCAGTTGAAATGGGGGTGATAGGCCGGGAATTGAGTATGGCTTCGATATCAATTATGAGTGTCTCCAGTTCTTCATATGAGAGGGACGCGGTATTAAGGATGCGTTGCAGACGGTGTTTGGCCGATTTGACAGCTGCCTCCCATAAGCCTCGGAAATGAGGAGCGCGGGGAGCAATGAAGTGGAAGTTGATTCCTTTGTAGTTACAGGCATTTTTTATATTTTTCTGGGCCCCCTGTCGAGAATACGGACTCGGTGAGCTCTGAAAGTTTGTTCTTGGCATCTACAAAGTTTGTGGCGTTGTCGCAATATAAGTTTCTGCAGTTGCCGCGTCTACCCATGAATTGCGTCAGAGCTCCAATGAAGGCTTCGGTAGTTAAGTCAGTTACCATTTCTAAGTGTACTGCTTTCGTAGTGAAGCAGATAAATACCGCAACATAGCTTTTCTGATAACGCTTTCTTCTAAGGCGATAGTGTGCAGACGGGTCCCCAGAAGTATACGCCAGAGTTGATGAATGGCCTAGCAGGTTCTACGCGATCCGCAGGTAGATTGCCCATGATTTGAGTTAGGAGTTTAGGCTTGTTTTTGTAGCATGTAATGCAATTTTGCACAGTCGTTCGTGCCAGAGTTTTCCCTTTTACCGGCCAGAAACGTTGCCGTGTAGTCGCTAAAAATCCTTGTGGTCCGATATGCAGGTTTTTTCGATGAATGTCCTCTATCAAAAGTTTCGTGAATGGATGAGATGCGGGTAGTAACATCGGGTGTTTTGCATCGTATGAAAGTGATGCGGCTTTCAGTCGGCCACCTACTCAAATTATGTTTTCGTCGAGAAATGGTGATAGACTTAAAAGATCACTGGATTTGTGAAGTTCTTTAAAGGATTTCAGATACTTCCACTCTGTTGCAAATTCACCTTGCTGCATGGCTCGAATTATGATCCGCAATCCCTCTTCGAGCTCTTCGCAGGTTAATGAGGAACCCTTCTTGTGATTAAGATTGCGACTGTGTTGGATAAAGCGTGCTAAATAGGCTGTGATCCTTTGTAGTTTAGGAAATGGGTCCCTATGGTTGATGTTGTTTATGAAGTGGTATCCGCATGATTGGGCCACGTTTACTGTAACGGTTCTTTTTCGTTCTTCATTGCAGTCAGATTCAGGTTTGTATAGTACAGACCATGTTGCTTCTGAGCTATGAAGAAATAAGGGACCATAGAACCATAACGTGCAGCTCTTCAATTTTGATGGAGTAATTCCACGTGATAGAACATCCGGCCGGATTTTCTTTCGATCTGACGTGTCGCTATTGTTGAGGTAAGCTGAGATTTTGTATGGTTGCTATACGGTTGGCAACGAAGGTTTGATACGATGACGATGTGGTATTGATCCATGGTAGTACAATTTCAGAGTCTGGCCAAAAGAACGTAGGAGTGTCTCGCAGCTGTTCTTATTTTTTTACTCGATTTACTAGCTCAGCCGTTAACATAGCCGCACAGAGTTCTAGTCTTGGAATTGTGGTAGACTTGACTGGTGCAACCTTGGATTTGGCGCAAAGTAGTCGTACAAGTACTACGTTGTCCTCGGTAATTGACCGAACGTAAACTGCTCCGCCGTAAGCCCGTTCAGAGGCATCAACGAAGGCATGTGTCTCAACAATTTTCGGCGCGTGTTTTCCAAAGGCATGTCTTTGTACATCAATTTTGTCACATTCAGTTAGTTCATCTCGAAAACGGAGCCATCGTGTTTGTAGGTCCATTGGTAATGCTGCATCCCAATCTAGCTTTAATGTCCAAAGTTGCTGCAGAAATAGTTTTGCCGATACGACTACTGGTCCCATAAACCCAAGGGGATCAAAAAGACGCGAAATGTCCGAGGATACAATCCTGTTAGTAATCCTTGTTGTATCGGAACAATTTGTTTTGATCCGGAGTCTATCATTTACTGGAATCCATGACAATCCTAGTGTTTCAATGTGGTCATCGGAGTCTATATCGAAGTCAAACTGCATTGCTCGATCTGCCATTGGTATCTCCTGCTGCAGTTTGTGATGATTGGCGCATCATTTTCTCAGTTTGAAGCCACCTTTGGCGAGTAGTTTCTGGAGTTGAGCTTGAGCAAAAATGGCTTCTGTTAGGCTATTGCATCCTGTCATGACATCATCCACATAGAAATCCCTTTGAACGATTGCGGCAGCGACTGGATGGTTGATCTTTTCATCTTGGGCGAGTTGTTGCAAGCATTTTGTAGCCAAATAAGGTGCTGATTTAGCTTATAGAACTGAATTGGTAAAGTAGGTTCAGTTCTCCAAGCAATTAATTGAAGATTTCGATCCTGGTCGTTGACTAGGATTTGACGATACATCTTTTCTATATCTGCGGTGAATTCTGGGCAACCGAATGCGCAGTAATATGGTGAATAGATCGTCTTGAATTGTTGGACAAGTAGCTAGCACATCATTTAGTGCAAGGTTCGTTGATGACTTCGCTGATGCGTCAAAAACAACTCTCAATTTGGTGGTTGTGCTTGATGGCTTAAGGATACCATGATGTGGTAGGAATTATGATGGGGATTTTATCTCTTCTTCCTTAATGAGACTCATATGGCCAAGTTGATGATATTCGGCCATAAAGTCAGCATACATTCCTTTCAATGTGGGATCCTTGGTGAACTTGCGTTCCAATGTCGTGAATCTCCTCAAGGCCAGATGTTTAGAGTGTCCTAATCTTTCAGGGTTTTGTTTGAAAGGCAGTTGTACCACAAATCTGCCAAGTGTATTTCTTTTCACTGTTTGGCTGAAGTGCTCTTCGCACATCCTTTCCTCCTGTGTTTGTGTGGGAACCTTGCATCTACTTCCTCTAGTATCCAAAATTTTTGTAGGTCGAATTCTGTATTGGTCAGCACTCCGCATGTTAGTTCATCAAGGTAGTGGTTGTCGATTTTGCCCGCCACAATCCATCCAAAAACGGTGTTTTGTAATGTTGGCAAACCCTTTCCCAAACGAATTTGTCCGATGCTAAGGATGTCGTGATACAAATCTGCTCCCAACAGAATGTCAATAGGACCTGAAGTGTTGAATGCTGGGTCTGCCAACTTAATGTTGTGTGGTATTTCCCAGCTGGTTGTATCTATGTATATCGATGGTTGCGGTAGAGTTATTTGTGGTAGGAGGAAGGCTTCGAAATTGGCCGAGAAATTACATATTCGGGATGCTATTTTTGTGCTGACACGCCTTTGTGACTGTTGATGGCGTGCCCCATGCCCTTTATTGTTAGCAACTCAGCCTTTCCTTTGAATCCTAGTCTATTATCTAGCTTCACCGTGATGAGACTTAGCTGGGAGCCTGAATCTAGTAAGGCTCGGCATTCGATAGTGGCCGATTAATTTCACTACTGCTGTACCCAGTGCGACATACTTAGTGCGTGGAATAGCATGAGTAGCTAATACGCTGTGCTGGTGGATACTTGCAGTTGACGTATTATCTTTCGTATGACCAGGTTCAATTCCTGAATTATTAGTATTTGAAGCTGGAGAGGGTTGGGTTATGGCTCCTTCAAAGTGTAGCATAGTATTATGCTTTTTGGAGCACTTCCGGCATCCACTTGAAACGCAGTTCGAGAGCGAGTGCCCTGATTTGAGACAGTTGATGCAGAGATTATGACGTTACACTTGTTGCAGCCGCTTGTCAGGGTTCAACTTGCCAAAGTCCTTACATGCGTAGAGAGGATGGTTACTTCCACAAAGCGGACAATTGACGGTATTTGTTGCAAGTAGTGTACTTGCTTTGCTGATTGATTTGCCTCCTAAAGCCTCTAGAGCATGGAAGCGGGTTTGCAGAAAGCTTAGGAAATCCTTGAATGATTGGAGTTCTCGTTGCTTAACTAGCGATTGTTCATACAGTGTGTGTGAAGCCTTGTCCAACTTCCTTATACATATGAACAATAGAATTGGATCCCAGGTGCCAGTGTCAATTCCGATGTTTTGTAATCCCAATACACATTCTCGGGTTGTGTCATGGAAACGCTTTAAACTGTCGGCTCCTTCTGCTACAACATTGGGTTGGTTGACAAGTTTACTTAGCAGTGCATTTACCAGCAGCCTAGTATTCTCATAGCGCTCCTTTAGAATGCTCCAAGCTGTCAAGTAGTTTTCTTCTGTGGCTGGGAGGTGTTTTATCAGGCGCTCGGCTTCTCCTACTAAGTTGGACTTTAGGTAGAACAATTTCTGGCAGTTCGCTATCTTCTGTTTATGGATCATTTCATTAAAGAGGTCATGAAATTGTCTCCAATTCAAATAATTGCCATCGAATTTAGGCAAGGTTATCTTGGGCAGATGTAAGGAATTGTTTGCTACCGGTATTGATGTAACTTCTGCGTCCCACTCACTTAATAGCATCAGTACGGACTGTGTACTTCTTCCAGTGTTATATACTGGTGTGTATTGTGACGAGCAAAATTATTGACTAATTTTGCTCGCACAATAATTCCCCAAAGCAATAGTCACTGCGAAAATGGACCGCCAGCATCACTCGCGTGCGAAGAAGTTTAGAGTGCGTTAACCAATCAGCTTGCGCGGCCCCATCAACACTTAATGTTAATTGTTAGAATACCTTCGCACCAATAGAAACCACGGCGAAAGCGGGAGCGCATGAAATGCACAAAATAATAAACGTTGGTCAATAAATCACATGCAAATTGTACCAACAACTACGCAAGCGGAATGTCAACAGCAGCATTGGCAAAGCCAAGCCAGCCGCTTGCGTAAGACAAGGAAAAGGAATTGCATGTGAATTATACCAACACGAATGCGCCGACAGACTTGGCGAACTCAAGCCAGCCGTGTGCACTGATCGACAACAACAACAACACTACAAGCAAACTTCAATTAATCGTGTGTTAATTACAACAACACGACTCGGTAGAATTTACCGAGTGCGTTAGCTCGGGAAATAGAACAACAACAACACGAGGAACGAATGAAACGGAAAGAGAGAACGACATAACAATCGCTGTGCAGACAAGCTTCGCGGACATCACACAAAGGAGAAACGCACAAATAGTTTTCAAACGCTGGTGGATAATTTAAATAATATTAACCACCAGCAGAAAGAAATCATGCGTACAATAACAACAACAGGGCGTGCAACAACAACAACAGGGCGTGCAACAGCAACAACGTGCCGCTGCAACTACTACGCGCTTGACAACAGCCGGACTTTTCCAGGAAAACGCTGAGGGTTGCTTAAGGTCAAGAGGAAAACACCAACAATGCCTTGGCCTTAGCAACAGGAAGCGGTAGTCGGAGCAACGGCCAGCGGGACTGGAACAACAACTAGAAGTTCAACAGGTGGCTATAAAAGCGCCTGCACCCTGACATACGGGTTCTTTTTCCTGCTAAGACATCGCGCAAGTAAGTACTGTAGAAACGTTGCCGCATAGACGCCACTAGGAAACATTACCAACGGACACACACACACACACACACAAGCGCTGCCTTTACTACGAGTGCTGGACTTTAATCCACTCTCATAATAAACCAGAGTTTGTTCGTCAGCGTTAGAAACGGTGGAAGTGGTTTGTCAATCCACCACCGTCGAGACTGGAGACAGGACGGCACAGCACCAAGTTCAATTTCCTGTAACGACCCCTGGAGCCGCTGAGTTTTACCCCAGCTATAAATTTGAGTCGTTACAGTATCATAATCTACAAGAGTAGGATCAGCCTCCAATTCCCATAGCTGATTGTTGATGTCTTCGATGTGGTTCCAATGTTGTAATATGTTGCCTTTCTTGAATGAAAATAACTGTTTCGAGCGTCGATCCGTTTCGTCCATAATTGAATTTAGTTGCCGTCGTAGTGTCCTTATCACTTCGGCTTGGCGTCTAATTAACCGCGTAGACTCACTTAGTCGACGATTGGTTGATGAGTCTCGCTGCGGTTTGGTACCTGCTGAATATGCCGTGTGTCCAGTAGCACCTTGATTATCTATTGTGGCCGCAGGAGGACTACCTAACTTCGCCTCAGTTGACGTTTCTGGGTGTTGAGTCAGCTCCGCGAGGCATCTCTCAAACATACTCCGATATGTTGATGAAATAGCTGCAATTTTGGCATAATCATCGTTTTGAAAATATGCATGGTCAAGTGGAATCCCTGGCAAGGCTATTAATTCCGAGTCCTGTTGCTCAAAGGTTGTCCAGTATTCATCCAGTCGTCTTATGCGTTCCTCGTAATAGATGACCGTTTTACGCTGTTCGGAGTCCCTTTTGAAGTTGCTTATGAGCGCTTCGATCTGCTGCCCAATCCGCTCCTGGTGCTTCGCAAGAGTCTCCATGTTAAGCTTCTACGATGATTGTGATCACGCACTGGATCACGTCGGGGGTCACCAATGCTAAGAGTGGGAATTCTTTTATTCCACCTTACTTAAGCTGGGTCCTGGTAGATACACCAGACCCTTGTTTTATGGTTATGAAATAGCCTAGGTGCAAAACCAATACTAATATTGAATGAAGATACTGGTGCTTATAACCAGAAATTCAATAATTATGTGGGAAGTAGCCTAGGTACAAAACCAAGACTATTGTTGAGTGAAGGTACTAGTACATATAACCAGACCTCCGGAATGACCACTTAAATAAAACACTCGTTGATAGGTTTCAAAGAACAAATACATATTTAATAATTTCACTTAATTTATACTATTACAATTGAGCCATTTTTGCTTACTTATATATTTTTCCATATAAAATAAAACATAAACAAGTAATATAAAGGTAATGCAAAAAAACTACAATTAATGTGCACAAAGTGCTGATGCACGTGAAAATTCGTTGTCAGCGATTTGCGCTGTCGTTGGCCACAGTCAAGGGCGTGCATTGCGGCGGTTGTTGACTTCGTTTAGAATGGAATACTATTAGCATTTACAAATTATACTGTACCGTACGTATGTTTAGGTGATATATCTTAATATCTAGAGCTCGGCGGTTTTCTTATTTTTCTTTCAAAACCTTTAGATTCAAATGTTTCTTAATACTAATACTCCAATTATTATTGTTGCAAGTGCCGGTGAAATTCTTGGATGGTTTCACCGAAGTCCCCCAACAACTCCACTATCCCACCTTCTTTCTGGAACGGTTTTTAATTATTCGATCCTTGAAAACTTCGCTTGTAATGGCTCTCTTCTTGTTTTCCAATTAACGCGCTCCCACAGATGTCAGTGGTACTTCCTCTGCTTATTAGTCTTCAGCCTGTATAATACGTTCGAAATGCGTGGAGATATTTGGAAATCCCTAAATATTATTTTTTTAGCACTGTATGTTTATGCTGGAACTGCTTGTTAAGCTACGTATTATGGACTTCATTATGGTTGGTTTCGACGTGTTAGCTAAGGTTATCTCTCCGATATGAACGTTTAATGTTGAAATTTGCGTACTTAGTACAGGTACGTGTCTCAACCTCTTGTAGTCAATTTTATTAGTCAACCATATATGGCATATTCATCTTATTGAACATATGCCCCACAATGAAGCAATTGATCTCCTTGGGCCAAAATTTCTTCAGCTTATTAGCTGTGGTAGTGGTACCTCAGTCCAATGAAAACATGGTAGCGCAAGGAAACATGTTCATATTTTCGTTCCTTGTTAATATACCCATCCACAATGTATTCAAATACGTTGGTCCTTTAGTCTGCACCATCTTCCGATGTGCTCTGTTCCCGGAACTTCCTACTACGAATCACATCATCAGAGCTGAATCCTAATAATAGTTTTCGTAATTCTGTAACTGGTCAAAATTATAACTAACATATTTTGTTACTTTTCACTAATTAAATTGATTTATAATTATTACTTTATTCACATTTTACATTAATGGGTTATAAACTTGAGTACGAGGTGTGATCAAAAAAGAACCGTTATTGTGTGATCAAAAAATAAAGTATTTATTTATTCATCAACAACTATCTTGTCCCCTTCAAAGTAATTCCCCTCAGATATAATACACTTATACCAGCATTTTTTTCCATCCTCGAAACACTTCTGAAACGCTTTTTTTGGTATCGCCTACAGCTCCTGTTTCGATTTTTCTTTTATCTCCTCAATCGTAGCATCGGTGTCTTCAATTTTGGAAAGAGGAAAAAGTCAGCGGGGGCCAAGTCCGGTGAATACGGTGGTTGAGGCATGATAACGGTTTTGTTTTTGGCCAAAACAGCTCCTGAGCGATGTCCATGCGACGTTGTGTTTGCTCAAAATTTAGCAATTTTGGAACAATCTTCGCTGCCGCACGTTTCATGCCTAAAACATCCGTAAAAATTGCTTGGCATGAGCCGAACGATATGCCAACATCATCAGCAACCTCTCTGATAGTGATTCGACGATTATCCAAAATCATTTTCTTCACTGCGTCAATGTTTTCATCGGTTGTTGACGTGCTCGGGCGACCAGGACGAGCATCGTCATTGACATCTTCTCGGCCTTCCTTAAACCGGTTATACCACAATTGAACTTGTGTTCTGCTCAGAGTAGACTCGCCAAATGGACATTTCAAATGTCCTTGCGCATTTAATTTCATTTTTTACACAAAACTGAATACAGTTTCTTTGATCCATTTTTTCGAATAGTACAAAATCGAAGAGCACACCAAAACACGACTAACCTTTTTATCTGTCAAAAACAAACTGACAATCCAAAATGGTTGGTATTGCCAACATATATAACAGACATGTGTACCAACATAAAAAAAAAAATGCGAACATCGAACATACGTAACTCACGAAAAGATGAAAATAAAATAAATAAAGATTTTGATCACACCTCGTATATATTTTAATGTTTATATACATTATTATACTGCTTTATCCTTCTTAATCCCTTAGATAGATAGATAGTTTGTAGTCAGATCGGGAACTAGTCACAAAGTCACTGCTGCCAAATAGACCTATTGTGACACACTCTATTCTTACAAATGCTCCTAGTATCTAGTATTCATTACGAATTCAGAGATTTCTTTAAGAGATTTGTCCGCAATATATGATGGTCCCCAAGTCCCCACAACCATATCAGATGGACTCTGTTTTTGTATGCTAATCTCTTCAGTAGAAGTAGGCAATCCCAAACTAGTTTGGATTTAATTTCAATTGCGGTAAGTTCTAGCAACGCACCCTTGAAGGGCTAACCAAAATAGACGAAATGAGACGTAACGAGTAAGTTCAATCATATCCGAATCAATGTTAATAGCCAAAGTGGCCATACGTATTTGATCGAAATTGAACGAAACATTTAGACGTGACGTTCGGTTCCGTAAGAACCGAACTGCAAACGTCTGCTGCTCGTCACAAAAGCTACTTTGTTGACACGATTGTTATTTTAAAAAAAATTTTAATTAAAATGACAGAATTTTGCTACAATTTGATCGCCGTTGTGAGGGATGAGCACGGAATTTATTTAAAAAGTCCATCCATCGATGCGTTTGATAGCGTCACATTTTCGATTAAATGTCAACTTCGACGTAACGAGTGTAGACGTTCGTCCAATCGTAATCGTTACGTCTCGTTTATTTTGGTTCTACCTTTACTGTCTGAGCGAATATAGATGTGATAATTTGTGGTATCACTTCTGTTTCTTCTTTTAAGCAAAGTTCTATTGCATAGATGTCGAATTGAAGCACTGGGTTCTCATGTGCCAAGTTGCTAAAAATGCATTTTCTGGGGTTTCACCATATACTTGCAAGTTTAAGTCTTTTCTGTTCCCAATTAACCCTATCAGGAAATGTGACTTTGAAGTTACGTTGGAAGTTGTATCAGGTTTTGCAGAAGTCGTTTAGGGTTAAAGATTTGTTGCTCATTCTTATTCCTTTTCTAAATTGAGACATTTCTTCATTTTCTAAAATGAGCTTGCCGCAAAGTGTATCATCATTGAGATGTATGTATATATTTTCTGAACTGTGCGGACGCGATTTCGTGCGTGCTCCGTAATTGGGACGGGTTTTCACTGTGTTTGAACTGAATTCGTTCTTTGAACTTTGCGACATAGACGCTAATACGAAAGTGTAGTTTATTTACATAATTTGGTGATATTTTGTTCTGCAGGGACAAATTAAAGGTGAAGTGTGGAATTCACAAAGTATTTTATAAACAGCATCATTAAAAAATAAAATTGCGCGCCAAAAAACAACTAGCAGGAGTTGCCACCTGTGTCAGTACTCTAAGATGATTGGTGATACCACTTAATTTTAATTTATTTAAATTTAAAATTCCTCAGAGTTGCATTTGAGCCATTTATTAATTCTTTATATTCTCAATTCTTAATGAGTTTCCCGAACATCAACAAACTTACAAACATCAGAAATGCTTATGTGACGGTGGTTGCTGAAGATTGCTGCAAAAACAAAAAAGAAATAACTAAGGATAACTTGTACCTTACAACCAAGCCAATAAATCGGGCTCGTTCAGGTTCTCCTGCTTTAATGTTAAGCAGCGAATTTACACCCATAATTGCGCCAGCAAGTAACTTAGTCATGACAACCACAGGTGGTGGAAAAAGTAATGTGACAAGAAATGTTGCCACTATACAGACTGGTATACAGGTAAAACGAAAGTTGAGTCCAGATAAAAACGGAAATAAAAGACAGGCAAAAAATGCGAGACTAACTCCTCAATCGGCGAATATATCTGCCTCTCCGAAACAAATAAGTAGTAACACTTTGGGTCAGAACAGATTTGCACTATTAGAGAATGAAAACGTTGACTCAACTCCTGCAAACAATTCCATTGCCAAAACTGAAGCCACCACCATTCTACTTGCGAGAGAGATGCTGAAATGATTTAGTTGCAACTGTAGCTAGTCTTGTAGGGAATAACAATTTCCACGTAACGTCCATAACAAACGGGAATATAAAGGAAACGAAACTACAGACATACAATGAAAGCAATTACCGCAAAATAGCATCCTATCTTGAAAAATATGCTAAAAACTTCTATACATATCAACTGAAGAGCAGTAAAGGTCTAGTATGAAAAGTAATGAAATCAAAGATTCTCTCGAAATCGCCGGATTTAAAGTAAAAACGGTATTCAACATTAAAAACAGAGACAAAGTACCACAACCACTATTTCAAGTAGAACTTGAACCGAATGGAAGAAAATTAAAAAGTAGCGAAACACCCAATATACCATCTGCGTTACTTATTACATAGACGAATAACCGTTGAAGAACCACACAAAAGAAAAGGCACTGTCCAGTGCTTCAATTGCCAACAATACGGGCACACACAATCGTGCTGTACCTTACGCACTGTATGTGTTGCCTGTGGGGACCTTCACCATTCCTCCAAGTGTTTGTCTGACAAATCCAACATAAATGCAATAAAAATGCAGCAATTGTAGGGAAAACCACACGGCAAACTGCAGAGGCTGCCCAGTGTATTTAGCACTCAAAAATAAATTAGACCTGAAACAGCAACCAGCTTTTCATTACACAGAGATTGCCAAATCAATCGAACCCCATAAGCAACTGACCAGTGACAACGTTTCTACATCAAGATCATATGCCAACGTAGTAAAGTCTGAATCTGAAGAAATTCCTAGCTTTGCAGATCCTATGCAAAATGTAGAATCCATGATATCAAAATTAACAAATTGTATGACAGAATTTATGACATCAATGCAAAGCATGTTGCACGAGTTGTTGAAAACTCAAATCCAACTTATGCAATTGTTGATATCTAAAAAATGAACTATATTAAGATATGTCATTGGAATGCAAACGGCATTAGCCAACATAAACTTGAAATTCAACACTTCCTGCATACTAGGCAAATTGACATTATGCTTTTATCAGAAACGCACTTGACAAACAAAAATTATTTTGTTATATCAAGATATAAATTCTACAAGACAAACCATCCTGACAATTAAGCACATGGCGGTACGTGTACATTAATAAGAGATAGATTTAAGAATCATGCACTAGAAGAGTATGCAAAGGACTATCTGCAGGCAACATCAATATGTATTCAATGCTGGGAGGAAAAAATTGTACTAAGCGCAGTCTACTTTCCTCCAAGATACTCAGTGACTGAATTACAATTCACACAATTCTTCACATCAGTGAGGACCAAATTTTTGGCAGCAGGTGATTATAATGCGAAACATACCTTTTGGGGCTCCAGGTTAATAAATCCCAAAGGCAAACAACTGTTCTCTGCACTACTAAATCGGTGTTCTAACATAGACTTCGTGTCTTCAGGACAACCGACATACTGGCCCCTGACCCTCAAAAAATGCCCGACCTCATCGATTTTGGAATAACCAGTGGTATTGATCGTAACTTGTTATCTGCAGAATCGTGTTTAGAGCTCGCTTCTGATCATTCATCAGTTATTATATGTCTACATAAACAACTTCAACTGGGTAAGAAAACAGGTCACCTAACCAACAAAAGAACAAACTGGCTCAGGTACCGTCAATATATAAGTAGTCATATAAACATTGGTCCTCGACTAAAGAGTGCAAGCGATATTGACTCGGCAGTTTTGGCCATCAACTCAGTTCTTACATCTGCAGCCACACACTCATCTCCAGCAGCCTCATTATCCCGCTCCGCAACAACTCGCACAACATCTGCAGTTATCGATAGTCTCGTTAAGGAGAAAAGGCGCTTAAGAAGAGAGTGGCAACAAAATAGATCACCCTACGCCAAGCAGAAATTAGCATTAGCAAAAAAACGCCTCCGAGAAGCACTGAACTGCGAGCTAGAGAACAGTTTGAAAAAGTATACTGAGACGCTAACTCCAACACAAAATAAAAAAATAACGGTTATCTTTTGATCACACCTCGTATATATTTTAATGTTTATATACATTATTATACTGCTTTATCCTTATAAATATAAATCCTTCTTAATCCCTTAGATAGATAGATAGTTTGTAGTCAGATCGGGAACTAGTCACAAAGTCACTGCTGCCAAATAGACCTATTGTGACACACTCTATTCTTACAAATGCTCCTAGTATCTAGTATTCATTACGAATTCAGAGATTTCTTTAGGAGATTTGTCCGCAATATATGATGGTCCCCAAGTCCCCACAACCATATCAGATGGACTCTGTTTTTGTATGCTACTCTCCAGAGTAGAAGTAGGCAATCCCAAACTAGTTTGGATTTAATTTCAATTGCGGTAAGTTCTAGCAACGCACCCTTGAAGGGCTAACCAAAATAGACGAAATGAGACGTAACGAGTAAGTTCAATCATATCCGAATCAATGTTAATAGCCAAAGTGGCCATACGTATTTGATCGAAATTGAACGAAACATTTAGACGTGACGTTCGGTTCCGTAAGAACCGAACTGCAAACGTCTGCTGCTCGTCACAAAAGCTACTTTGTTGACACGATTGTTATTTTAAAAAAAATTTTAATTATAATGACAGAATTTTGCTACAATTTGATCGCCGTTGTGAGGGATGAGCACGGAATTTATGTAAAAAGCCCATCCATCGATGCGTTTGATAGCGTCACATTTTCGATTAAATGTCAACTTCGACGTAACGAGTGTAGACGTTCGTCCAATCGCAATCGTTACGTCTCGTTTATTTTGGTTCTACCTTTACTGTCTGAGCGAATATAAATGTGATAATTTGTGGTATCACTTCTGTTTCTTCTTTTAAGCAAAGTTCTATTGCATAGATGTCGAATTGAAGCACTGGGTTCTCATGTGCCAAGTTGCTAAAAATGCATTTTCTGGGGTTTCACCATATACTTGCAGGTTTAAGTCTTTTCTGTTCCCAATTAACCCTATCAGGAAATGTGACTTTGAAGTTACGTTGGAAGTTGTATCAGGTTTTGCAGAAGTCGTTTAGGGTTAAAGATTTGTTGCTCATTCTTATTCCTTTTCTAAATTGAGACATTTCTTCATTTTCTAAAATGAGCTTTGCCGCAAATTCTAAAGCTTCTTTCTTAATAAATAAATGAATCGTGGGCAGATTTAACAAGACCGCAAGGGCGGCAATCGCAACAGACTTCATAGCCCCTGTTACTTAGACACAGGCTAGTCTTTGTACTCTGTTAATTTTGGGCCTAGCTGTAACTTTAACTAGCTTCTTGCACTAAATCGGTGGGCATAGGCAATTACAAGTCTTGTAATTGCTCTATACAGCCACAGCGACATCTTCGGATTTAGTCACCAATTTTTCCCCACTAAACTTGCTGGTCCATATAGTGACCCTAACCTTGTTTATGGTTCTATTCAAGTGAATATTCCAAAGCAGTGTATCATCATTGATATGTATGTATATATTTTCTGAACTGTGCGGACGCGATTTCGTGCGTGCTCCGTAATTGGGACGGGTTTTCACTGTGTTTGAACTGAATTCGTTCGTTGAACTTTGCGACATAGACGCTAATACGAAAGTGTAGTTTATTTACATAATTTGGTGATATTTTGTTCTGCAGGGACAAATTAAAGGTGAAGTGTGGAATTCACAAAGTATTTTATAAACAGCATCATTTAAAAATATAATTGCGCGCCAAAAAACAACTAGCAGGAGTTGCCACCTGTGTCAGTACTCTAAGATGATTGGTGATACCACTTAATTTTAATTTATTTAAATTTAAAATTCCTCAGAGTTGCATTTGAGCCATTTATTAATTCTTTATATTCTCAACTCTTAATGAGTTTCCCGAACATCAACAAACTTACAAACATCAGAAATGCTTATGTGACGGTGGTTGCTGAAGATTGCTGCAAAAACAAAAAAGAAATAACTAAGGATAACTTGTACCTAACAACCAAGCCAATAAATCGGGCTCGTACAGGTTCTCCTGCTTTAATGTTAAGCAGCGAATTTACACCCATAATTGCGCCAGCAAGTAACTTAGTCATGCCAGCCACAGGTGGTGGAAAAAGTAATGTGACAAGAAATGTTGCCACTATACAGACTGGTATACAGGTAAAACGAAAGTTGAGTCCAGATAAAAACGGAAATAAAAGACAGGCAAAAAATGCGAGACTAACTCCTCAATCGGCGAATATATCTGCCTCTCCGAAACAAATAAGTAGTAACACTTTGGGTCAGAACAGATTTGCACTATTAGAGAATGAAAACGTTGACTCAACTCCTGCAAACAATTCCATTGCCAAAACTGAAGCCACCACCATTCTACTTGCGAGAGAGATGCTGAAATGATTTAGTTGCAACTGTAGCTAGTCTTGTAGGGAATAACAATTTCCACGTAACGTCCATAACAAACGGGAATATAAAGGAAACGAAACTACAGACATACAATGAAAGCAATTACCGCAAAATAGCATCCTATCTTGAAAAATATGCTAAAAACTTCTATACATATCAACTGAAGAGCAGTAAAGGTCTAGTATGAAAAGTAATGAAATCAAAGATTCTCTCGAAATCGCCGGATTTAAAGTAAAAACGGTATTCAACATTAAAAACAGAGACAAAGTACCACAACCACTATTTCAAGTAGAACTTGAACCGAATGGAAGAAAATTAAAAAGTAGCGAAACACCCAATATACCATCTGCGTTACTTATTACATAGACGAATAACCGTTGAAGAACCACACAAAAGAAAAGGCACTGTCCAGTGCTTCAATTGCCAACAATACGGGCACACACAATCGTGCTGTACCTTACGCACTGTATGTGTTGCCTGTGGGGACCTTCACCATTCCTCCAAGTGTTTGTCTGACAAATCCAACATAAATGCAATAAAAATGCAGCAATTGTAGGGAAAACCACACGGCAAACTGCAGAGGCTGCCCAGTGTATTTAGCACTCAAAAATAAATTAGACCTGAAACAGCAACCAGCTTTTCATTACACAGAGATTGCCAAATCAATCGAACCCCATAAGCAACTGACCAGTGACAACGTTTCTACATCAAGATCATATGCCAACGTAGTAAAGTCTGAATCTGAAGAAATTCCTAGCTTTGCAGATCCTATGCAAAATGTAGAATCCATGATATCAAAATTAACAAATTGTATGACAGAATTTATGACATCAATGCAAAGCATGTTGCACGAGTTGTTGAAAACTCAAATCCAACTTATGCAATTGTTGATATCTAAAAAATGAACTATATTAAGATATGTCATTGGAATGCAAACGGCATTAGCCAACATAAACTTGAAATTCAACACTTCCTGCATACTAGGCAAATTGACATTATGCTTTTATCAGAAACGCACTTGACAAACAAAAATTATTTTGTTATATCAAGATATAAATTCTACAAGACAAACCATCCTGACAATTAAGCACATGGCGGTACGTGTACATTAATAAGAGATAGATTTAAGAATCATGCACTAGAAGAGTATGCAAAGGACTATCTGCAGGCAACATCAATATGTATTCAATGCTGGGAGGAAAAAATTGTACTAAGCGCAGTCTACTTTCCTCCAAGATACTCAGTGACTGAATTACAATTCACACAATTCTTCACATCAGTGAGGACCAAATTTTTGGCAGCAGGTGATTATAATGCGAAACATACCTTTTGGGGCTCCAGGTTAATAAATCCCAAAGGCAAACAACTGTTCTCTGCACTACTAAATCGGTGTTCTAACATAGACTTCGTGTCTTCAGGACAACCGACATACTGGCCCCTGACCCTCAAAAAATGCCCGACCTCATCGATTTTGGAATAACCAGTGGTATTGATCGTAACTTGTTATCTGCAGAATCGTGTTTAGAGCTCGCTTCTGATCATTCATCAGTTATTATATGTCTACATAAACAACTTCAACTGGGTAAGAAAACAGGTCACCTAACCAACAAAAGAACAAACTGGCTCAGGTACCGTCAATATATAAGTAGTCATATAAACATTGGTCCTCGACTAAAGAGTGCAAGCGATATTGACTCGGCAGTTTTGGCCATCAACTCAGTTCTTACATCTGCAGCCACACACTCATCTCCAGCAGCCTCATTATCCCGCTCCGCAACAACTCGCACAACATCTGCAGTTATCGATAGTCTCGTTAAGGAGAAAAGGCGCTTAAGAAGAGAGTGGCAACAAAATAGATCACCCTACGCCAAGCAGAAATTAGCATTAGCAAAAAAACGCCTCCGAGAAGCACTGAACTGCGAGCTAGAGAACAGTTTGAAAAAGTATACTGAGACGCTAACTCCAACACAAAATAAAAAAATAACGGTTATCTTTTGATCACACCTCGTATATATTTTAATGTTTATATACATTATTATACTGCTTTATCCTTATAAATATAAATCCTTCTTAATCCCTTAGATAGATAGATAGTTTGTAGTCAGATCGGGAACTAGTCACAAAGTCACTGCTGCCAAATAGACCTATTGTGACACACTCTATTCTTACAAATGCTCCTAGTATCTAGTATTCATTACGAATTCAGAGATTTCTTTAGGAGATTTGTCCGCAATATATGATGGTCCCCAAGTCCCCACAACCATATCAGATGGACTCTGTTTTTGTATGCTACTCTCCAGAGTAGAAGTAGGCAATCCCAAACTAGTTTGGATTTAATTTCAATTGCGGTAAGTTCTAGCAACGCACCCTTGAAGGGCTAACCAAAATAGACGAAATGAGACGTAACGAGTAAGTTCAATCATATCCGAATCAATGTTAATAGCCAAAGTGGCCATACGTATTTGATCGAAATTGAACGAAACATTTAGACGTGACGTTCGGTTCCGTAAGAACCGAACTGCAAACGTCTGCTGCTCGTCACAAAAGCTACTTTGTTGACACGATTGTTATTTTAAAAAAAATTTTAATTATAATGACAGAATTTTGCTATAATTTGATCGCCGTTGTGAGGGATGAGCACGGAATTTATGTAAAAAGCATATCCATCGATGCGTTTGATAGCGTCACATTTTCGATTAAATGTCAACTTCGACGTAACGAGTGTAGACGTTCGTCCAATCGCAATCGTTACGTCTCGTTTATTTTGGTTCTACCTTTACTGTCTGAGCGAATATAAATGTGATAATTTGTGGTATCACTTCTGTTTCTTCTTTTAAGCAAAGTTCTATTGCATAGATGTCGAATTGAAGCACTGGGTTCTCATGTGCCAAGTTGCTAAAAATGCATTTTCTGGGGTTTCACCATATACTTGCAGGTTTAAGTCTTTTCTGTTCCCAATTAACCCTATCAGGAAATGTGACTTTGAAGTTACGTTGGAAGTTGTATCAGGTTTTGCAGAAGTCGTTTAGGGTTAAAGATTTGTTGCTCATTCTTATTCCTTTTCTAAATTGAGACATTTCTTCATTTTCTAAAATGAGCTTTGCCGCAAATTCTAAAGCTTCTTTCTTAATAAATAAATGAATCGTGGGCAGATTTAACAAGACCGCAAGGGCGGCAATCGCAACAGACTTCATAGCCCCTGTTACTTAGACACAGGCTAGTCTTTGTACTCTGTTAATTTTGGGCCTAGCTGTAACTTTAACTAGCTTCTTGCACTAAATCGGTGGGCATAGGCAATTACAAGTCTTGTAATTGCTCTATACAGCCACAGCGACATCTTCGGATTTAGTCACCAATTTTTCCCCACTAAACTTGCTGGTCCATATAGTGACCCTAACCTTGTTTATGGTTCTATTCAAGTGAATATTCCAAAGCAGTGTATCATCATTGATATGTATGTATATATTTTCTGAACTGTGCGGACGCGATTTCGTGCGTGCTCCGTAATTGGGACGGGTTTTCACTGTGTTTGAACTGAATTCGTTCGTTGAACTTTGCGACATAGACGCTAATACGAAAGTGTAGTTTATTTACATAATTTGGTGATATTTTGTTCTGCAGGGACAAATTAAAGGTGAAGTGTGGAATTCACAAAGTATTTTATAAACAGCATCATTTAAAAATATAATTGCGCGCCAAAAAACAACTAGCAGGAGTTGCCACCTGTGTCAGTACTCTAAGATGATTGGTGATACCACTTAATTTTAATTTATTTAAATTTAAAATTCCTCAGAGTTGCATTTGAGCCATTTATTAATTCTTTATATTCTCAACTCTTAATGAGTTTCCCGAACATCAACAAACTTACAAACATCAGAAATGCTTATGTGACGGTGGTTGCTGAAGATTGCTGCAAAAACAAAAAAGAAATAACTAAGGATAACTTGTACCTAACAACCAAGCCAATAAATCGGGCTCGTACAGGTTCTCCTGCTTTAATGTTAAGCAGCGAATTTACACCCATAATTGCGCCAGCAAGTAACTTAGTCATGCCAGCCACAGGTGGTGGAAAAAGTAATGTGACAAGAAATGTTGCCACTATACAGACTGGTATACAGGTAAAACGAAAGTTGAGTCCAGATAAAAACGGAAATAAAAGACAGGCAAAAAATGCGAGACTAACTCCTCAATCGGCGAATATATCTGCCTCTCCGAAACAAATAAGTAGTAACACTTTGGGTCAGAACAGATTTGCACTATTAGAGAATGAAAACGTTGACTCAACTCCTGCAAACAATTCCATTGCCAAAACTGAAGCCACCACCATTCTACTTGCGAGAGAGATGCTGAAATGATTTAGTTGCAACTGTAGCTAGTCTTGTAGGGAATAACAATTTCCACGTAACGTCCATAACAAACGGGAATATAAAGGAAACGAAACTACAGACATACAATGAAAGCAATTACCGCAAAATAGCATCCTATCTTGAAAAAAATGCTAAAAACTTCTATACATATCAACTGAAGAGCAGTAAAGGTCTAGTATGAAAAGTAATGAAATCAAAGATTCTCTCGAAATCGCCGGATTTAAAGTAAAAACGGTATTCAACATTAAAAACAGAGACAAAGTACCACAACCACTATTTCAAGTAGAACTTGAACCGAATGGAAGAAAATTAAAAAGTAGCGAAACACACCCAATATACCATCTGCGTTACTTATTACATAGACGAATAACCGTTGAAGAACCACACAAAAGAAAAGGCACTGTCCAGTGCTTCAATTGCCAACAATACGGGCACACACAATCGTGCTGTACCTTACGCACTGTATGTGTTGCCTGTGGGGACCTTCACCATTCCTCCAAGTGTTTGTCTGACAAATCCAACATAAATGCAAAAAAAAATGCAGCAATTGTAGGGAAAACCACACGGCAAACTGCAGAGGCTGCCCAGTGTATTTAGCACTCAAAAATAAATTAGACCTGAAACAGCAACCAGCTTTTCATTACACACAGATTGCCAAATCAATCGAACCCCATAAGCAACTGACCAGTGACAACGTTTCTACATCAAGATCATATGCCAACGTAGTAAAGTCTGAATCTGAAGAAATTCCTAGCTTTGCAAATCCAATGCAAAATGTAGAATCCATGATATCAAAATTAACAAATTGTATGACAGAATTTATGACATCAATGCAAAGCATGTTGCACGAGTTGTTGAAAACTCAAATCTAACTTATGCAATTGTTGATATCTAAAAAATGAACTATATTAAGATATGTCATTGGAATGCAAACGGCATTAGCCAACATAAACTTGAAATTCAACACTTCCTGCATAATAGGCAAATTGACATTATGCTTTTATCAGAAACGCACTTGACAAACAAAAATTATTTTGTTATATCAAGATATAAATTCTACAAGACAAACCATCCTGACAATTAAGCACATGGCGGTACGTGTACATTAATAAGAGATAGATTTAAGAATCATGCACTAGAAGAGTATGCAAAGGACTATCTGCAGGCAACATCAATATGTATTCAATGCTGGGAGGAAAAAATTGTACAAAAGCGCAGTCTACTTTCCTCCAAGATACTCAGTGACTGAATTACAATTCACACAATTCTTCACATCAGTGAGGACCAAATTTTTGGCAGCAGGTGATTATAATGCGAAACATACCTTTTGGGGCTCCAGGTTAATAAATCCCAAAGGCAAACAACTGTTCTCTGCACTACTAAATCGGTGTTCTAACCTAGACTTCGTGTCTTCAGGACAACCGACATACTGGCCCCTGACCCTCAAAAAATGCCCGACCTCATCGATTTTGGAATAACCAGTGGTATTGATCGTAACTTGTTATCTGCAGAATCGTGTTTAGAGCTCGCTTCTGATCATTCATCAGTTATTATATGTCTACATAAACAACCTCAACTGGGTAAGAAAACAGGTCACCTAACCAACAAAAGAACAAACTGGCTCAGGTACCGTCAATATATAAGTAGTCATATAAACATTGGTCCTCGACTAAAGAGTGCAAGCGATATTGACTCGGCAGTTTTGGCCATCAACTCAGTTCTTACATCTGCAGCCACACACTCATCTCCAGCAGCCTCATTATCCCGCTCCGCAACAACTCGCACAACATCTGCAGTTATCGATAGTCTCGTTAAGGAGAAAAGGCGCTTAAGAAGAGAGTGGCAACAAAATAGATCACCCTACGCCAAGCAGAAATTAGCATTAGCAAAAAAACGCCTCCGAGAAGCACTGAACTGCGAGCTAGAGAACAGTTTGAAAAAGTATACTGAGACGCTAACTCCAACACAAAATAAAAAAATAACGGTTATCTTTTGATCACACCTCGTATATATTTTAATGTTTATATACATTATTATACTGCTTTATCCTTATAAATATAAATCCTTCTTAATCCCTTAGATAGATAGATAGTTTGTAGTCAGATCGGGAACTAGTCACAAAGTCACTGCTGCCAAATAGACCTATTGTGACACACTCTATTCTTACAAATGCTCCTAGTATCTAGTATTCATTACGAATTCAGAGATTTCTTTAGGAGATTTGTCCGCAATATATGATGGTCCCGAAGTCCCCACAACCATATCAGATGGACTCTGTTTTTGTATGCTAATCTCTTCAGTAGAAGTAGGCAATCCCAAACTAGTTTGGATTTAATTTCAATTGCGGTAAGTTCTAGCAACGCACCCTTGAAGGGCTAACCAAAATAGACGAAATGAGACGTAACGAGTAAGTTCAATCATATCCGAATCAATGTTAATAGCCAAAGTGGCCATACGTATTTGATCGAAATTGAACGAAACATTTAGACGTGACGTTCGGTTCCGTAAGAACCGAACTGCAAACGTCTGCTGCTCGTCACAAAAGCTACTTTGTTGACACGATTGTTATTTTAAAAAAAATTTTAATTAAAATGACGGAATTTTGCTACAATTTGATCGCCGTTGTGAGGGATGAGCACGGAATTTATGTAAAAAGCCCATCCATCGATGCGTTTGATAGCGTCACATTTTCGATTAAATGTCAACTTCGACGTAACGAGTGTAGACGTTCGTCCAATCGTAATCGTTACGTCTCGTTTATTTTGGTTCTACCTTTACTGTCTGAGCGAATATAGATGTGATAATTTGTGGTATCACTTCTGTTTCTTCTTTTAAGCAAAGTTCTATTGCATAGATATCGAATTGAAGCACTGGGTTCTCATGTGCCAAGTTGCTAAAAATGCATTTTCTGGGGTTTCACCATATACTTGCAAGTTTGTCTTTTCTGTTCCCAATTAACCCTATCAGGAAATGTGACTTTGAAGTTACGTTGGAAGTTGTATCAGGTTTTGCAGAAGTCGTTTAGGGTTAAAGATTTGTTGCTCATTCTTATTCCTTTTCTAAATTGAGACATTTCTTCATTTTCTAAAATGAGCTTTGCCGCAAATTCTAAAGCTTCTTTCTTAATAAATAAATGAATCGTGGGCAGATTTAACAAGACCTGTTACTTAGACACAGGCTAGTCTTTGTACTCTGTTAATTTTGGGCCTAGCTGTAACTTTAACTAGCTTCTTGCACTAAATCGGTGGGCATAGGCAATTACAAGTCTTGTAATTGCTCTATACAGCCACAGCGACATCTTCGGATTTAGTCACCAATTTTTCCCCACTAAACTTGCTGGTCCATATAGTGACCCTAACCTTGTTTATGGTTCTATTCAAGTGAATATTCCAAAGCAGTGTATCATCATTGATATGTATGTATATATTTTCTGAACTGTGCGGACGCGATTTCGTGCGTGCTCCGTAATTGGGACGGGTTTTCACTGTGTTTGAACTGAATTCGTTCGTTGAACTTTGCGACATAGACGCTAATACGAAAGTGTAGTTTATTTACATAATTTGGTGATATTTTGTTCTGCAGGGACAAATTAAAGGTGAAGTGTGGAATTCACAAAGTATTTTATAAACAGCATCATTAAAAAATAAAATTGCGCGCCAAAAAACAACTAGCAGGAGTTGCCACCTGTGTCAGTACTCTAAGATGATTGGTGATACCACTTAATTTTAATTTATTTAAATTTAAAATTCCTCAGAGTTGCATTTGAGCCATTTATTAATTCTTTATATTCTCAACTCTTAATGAGTTTCCCGAACATCAACAAACTTACAAACATCAGAAATGCTTATGTGACGGTGGTTGCTGAAGATTGCTGCAAAAACAAAAAAGAAATAACTAAGGATAACTTGTACCTAACAACCAAGCCAATAAATCGGGCTCGTTCAGGTTCTCCTGCTTTAATGTTAAGCAGCGAATTTACACCCATAATTGCGCCAGCAAGTAACTTAGTCATGCCAGCCACAGGTGGTGGAAAAAGTCATGTGACAAGAAATGTTGCCACTATACAGACTGGTATACAGGTAAAACGAAAGTTGAGTCCAGATAAAAACGGAAATAAAAGACAGGCAAAAAATGCGAGACTAACTCCTCAATCGGCGAATATATCTGCCTCTCCGAAACAAATAAGTAGTAACACTTTGGGTCAGAACAGATTTGCACTATTAGAGAATGAAAACGTTGACTCAACTCCTGCAAACAATTCCATTGCCAAAACTGAAGCCACCACCATTCTACTTGCGAGAGAGATGCTGAAATGATTTAGTTGCAACTGTAGCTAGTCTTGTAGGGAATAACAATTTCCACGTAACGTCCATAACAAACAGGAATATAAAGGAAACGAAACTACAGACATACAATGAAAGCAATTACCGCAAAATAGCATCCTATCTTGAAAAAAATGCTAAAAACTTCTATACATATCAACTGAAGAGCAGTAAAGGTCTAGTATGAAAAGTAATGAAATCAAAGATTCTCTCGAAATCGCCGGATTTAAAGTAAAAACGGTATTCAACATTAAAAACAGAGACAAAGTACCACAACCACTATTTCAAGTAGAACTTGAACCGAATGGAAGAAAATTAAAAAGTAGCGAAACACACCCAATATACCATCTGCGTTACTTATTACATAGACGAATAACCGTTGAAGAACCACACAAAAGAAAAGGCACTGTCCAGTGCTTCAATTGCCAACAATACGGGCACACACAATCGTGCTGTACCTTACGCACTGTATGTGTTGCCTGTGGGGACCTTCACCATTCCTCCAAGTGTTTGTCTGACAAATCCAACATAAATGCAAAAAAAAATGCAGCAATTGTAGGGAAAACCACACGGCAAACTGCAGAGGCTGCCCAGTGTATTTAGCACTCAAAAATAAATTAGACCTGAAACAGCAACCAGCTTTTCATTACACACAGATTGCCAAATCAATCGAACCCCATAAGCAACTGACCAGTGACAACGTTTCTACATCAAGATCATATGCCAACGTAGTAAAGTCTGAATCTGAAGAAATTCCTAGCTTTGCAAATCCAATGCAAAATGTAGAATCCATGATATCAAAATTAACAAATTGTATGACAGAATTTATGACATCAATGCAAAGCATGTTGCACGAGTTGTTGAAAACTCAAATCCAACTTATGCAATTGTTGATATCTAAAAAATGAACTATATTAAGATATGTCATTGGAATGCAAACGGCATTAGCCAACATAAACTTGAAATTCAACACTTCCTGCATAATAGGCAAATTGACATTATGCTTTTATCAGAAACGCACTTGACAAACAAAAATTATTTTGTTATATCAAGATATAAATTCTACAAGACAAACCATCCTGACAATTAAGCACATGGCGGTACGTGTACATTAATAAGAGATAGATTTAAGAATCATGCACTAGAAGAGTATGCAAAGGACTATCTGCAGGCAACATCAATATGTATTCAATGCTGGGAGGAAAAAATTGTACAAAAGCGCAGTCTACTTTCCTCCAAGATACTCAGTGACTGAATTACAATTCACACAATTCTTCACATCAGTGAGGACCAAATTTTTGGCAGCAGGTGATTATAATGCGAAACATACCTTTTGGGGCTCCAGGTTAATAAATCCCAAAGGCAAACAACTGTTCTCTGCACTACTAAATCGGTGTTCTAACCTAGACTTCGTGTCTTCAGGACAACCGACATACTGGCCCCTGACCCTCAAAAAATGCCCGACCTCATCGATTTTGGAATAACCAGTGGTATTGATCGTAACTTGTTATCTGCAGAATCGTGTTTAGAGCTCGCTTCTGATCATTCATCAGTTATTATATGTCTACATAAACAACCTCAACTGGGTAAGAAAACAGGTCACCTAACCAACAAAAGAACAAACTGGCTCAGGTACCGTCAATATATAAGTAGTCATATAAACATTGGTCCTCGACTAAAGAGTGCAAGCGATATTGACTCGGCAGTTTTGGCCATCAACTCAGTTCTTACATCTGCAGCCACACACTCATCTCCAGCAGCCTCATTATCCCGCTCCGCAACAACTCGCACAACATCTGCAGTTATCGATAGTCTCGTTAAGGAGAAAAGGCGCTTAAGAAGAGAGTGGCAACAAAATAGATCACCCTACGCCAAGCAGAAAATAGCATTAGCAAAAAAACGCCTCCGAGAAGCACTGAACTGCGAGCTAGAGAACAGTTTGAAAAAGTATACTGAGACGCTAACTCCAACACAAAATAAAAAAATAACGGTTATCTTTTGATCACACCTCGTATATATTTTAATGTTTATATACATTATTATACTGCTTTATCCTTATAAATATAAATCCTTCTTAATCCCTTAGATAGATAGATAGTTTGTAGTCAGATCGGGAACTAGTCACAAAGTCACTGCTGCCAAATAGACCTATTGTGACACACTCTATTCTTACAAATGCTCCTAGTATCTAGTATTCATTACGAATTCAGAGATTTCTTTAGGAGATTTGTCCGCAATATATGATGGTCCCCAAGTCCCCACAACCATATCAGATGGACTCTGTTTTTGTATGCTAATCTCTTCAGTAGAAGTAGGCAATCCCAAACTAGTTTGGATTTAATTTCAATTGCGGTAAGTTCTAGCAACGCACCCTTGAAGGGCTAACCAAAATAGACGAAATGAGACGTAACGAGTAAGTTCAATCATATCCGAATCAATGTTAATAGCCAAAGTGGCCATACGTATTTGATCGAAATTGAACGAAACATTTAGACGTGACGTTCGGTTCCGTAAGAACCGAACTGCAAACGTCTGCTGCTCGTCACAAAAGCTACTTTGTTGACACGATTGTTATTTTAAAAAAAATTTTAATTAAAATGACAGAATTTTGCTACAATTTGATCGCCGTTGTGAGGGATGAGCACGGAATTTATGTAAAAAGCCCATCCATCGATGCGTTTGATAGCGTCACATTTTCGATTAAATGTCAACTTCGACGTAACGAGTGTAGACGTTCGTCCATCGTAATCGTTACGTCTCGTTTATTTTGGTTCTACCTTTACTGTCTGAGCGAATATAGATGTGATAATTTGTGGTATCACTTCTGTTTCTTCTTTTAAGCAAAGTTCTATTGCATAGATATCGAATTGAAGCACTGGGTTCTCATGTGCCAAGTTGCTAAAAATGCATTTTCTGGGGTTTCACCATATACTTGCAAGTTTGTCTTTTCTGTTCCCAATTAACCCTATCAGGAAATGTGACTTTGAAGTTACGTTGGAAGTTGTATCAGGTTTTGCAGAAGTCGTTTAGGGTTAAAGATTTGTTGCTCATTCTTATTCCTTTTCTAAATTGAGACATTTCTTCATTTTCTAAAATGAGCTTTGCCGCAAATTCTAAAGCTTCTTTCTTAATAAATAAATGAATCGTGGGCAGATTTAACAAGACCTGTTACTTAGACACAGGCTAGTCTTTGTACTCTGTTAATTTTGGGCCTAGCTGTAACTTTAACTAGCTTCTTGCACTAAATCGGTGGGCATAGGCAATTACAAGTCTTGTAATTGCTCTATACAGCCACAGCGACATCTTCGGATTTAGTCACCAATTTTTCCCCACTAAACTTGCTGGTCCATATAGTGACCCTAACCTTGTTTATGGTTCTATTCAAGTGAATATTCCAAAGCAGTGTATCATCATTGATATGTATGTATATATTTTCTGAACTGTGCGGACGCGATTTCGTGCGTGCTCCGTAATTGGGACGGGTTTTCACTGTGTTTGAACTGAATTCGTTCGTTGAACTTTGCGACATAGACGCTAATACGAAAGTGTAGTTTATTTACATAATTTGGTGATATTTTGTTCTGCAGGGACAAATTAAAGGTGAAGTGTGGAATTCACAAAGTATTTTATAAACAGCATCATTAAAAAATAAAATTGCGCGCCAAAAAACAACTAGCAGGAGTTGCCACCTGTGTCAGTACTCTAAGATGATTGGTGATACCACTTAATTTTAATTTATTTAAATTTAAAATTCCTCAGAGTTGCATTTGAGCCATTTATTAATTCTTTATATTCTCAACTCTTAATGAGTTTCCCGAACATCAACAAACTTACAAACATCAGAAATGCTTATGTGACGGTGGTTGCTGAAGATTGCTGCAAAAACAAAAAAGAAATAACTAAGGATAACTTGTACCTAACAACCAAGCCAATAAATCGGGCTCGTTCAGGTTCTCCTGCTTTAATGTTAAGCAGCGAATTTACACCCATAATTGCGCCAGCAAGTAACTTAGTCATGCCAGCCACAGGTGGTGGAAAAAGTCATGTGACAAGAAATGTTGCCACTATACAGACTGGTATACAGGTAAAACGAAAGTTGAGTCCAGATAAAAACGGAAATAAAAGACAGGCAAAAAATGCGAGACTAACTCCTCAATCGGCGAATATATCTGCCTCTCCGAAACAAATAAGTAGTAACACTTTGGGTCAGAACAGATTTGCACTATTAGAGAATGAAAACGTTGACTCAACTCCTGCAAACAATTCCATTGCCAAAACTGAAGCCACCACCATTCTACTTGCGAGAGAGATGCTGAAATGATTTAGTTGCAACTGTAGCTAGTCTTGTAGGGAATAACAATTTCCACGTAACGTCCATAACAAACGGGAATATAAAGGAAACGAAACTACAGACATACAATGAAAGCAATTACCGCAAAATAGCATCCTATCTTGAAAAAAATGCTAAAAACTTCTATACATATCAACTGAAGAGCAGTAAAGGTCTAGTATGAAAAGTAATGAAATCAAAGATTCTCTCGAAATCGCCGGATTTAAAGTAAAAACGGTATTCAACATTAAAAACAGAGACAAAGTACCACAACCACTATTTCAAGTAGAACTTGAACCGAATGGAAGAAAATTAAAAAGTAGCGAAACACACCCAATATACCATCTGCGTTACTTATTACATAGACGAATAACCGTTGAAGAACCACACAAAAGAAAAGGCACTGTCCAGTGCTTCAATTGCCAACAATACGGGCACACACAATCGTGCTGTACCTTACGCACTGTATGTGTTGCCTGTGGGGACCTTCACCATTCCTCCAAGTGTTTGTCTGACAAATCCAACATAAATGCAAAAAAAAATGCAGCAATTGTAGGGAAAACCACACGGCAAACTGCAGAGGCTGCCCAGTGTATTTAGCACTCAAAAATAAATTAGACCTGAAACAGCAACCAGCTTTTCATTACACAGAGATTGCCAAATCAATCGAACCCCATAAGCAACTGACCAGTGACAACGTTTCTACATCAAGATCATATGCCAACGTAGTAAAGTCTGAATCTGAAGAAATTCCTAGCTTTGCAAATCCAATGCAAAATGTAGAATCCATGATATCAAAATTAACAAATTGTATGACAGAATTTATGACATCAATGCAAAGCATGTTGCACGAGTTGTTGAAAACTCAAATCCAACTTATGCAATTGTTGATATCTAAAAAATGAACTATATTAAGATATGTCATTGGAATGCAAACGGCATTAGCCAACATAAACTTGAAATTCAACACTTCCTGCATACTAGGCAAATTGACATTATGCTTTTATCAGAAACGCACTTGACAAACAAAAATTATTTTGTTATATCAAGATATAAATTCTACAAGACAAACCATCCTGACAATTAAGCACATGGCGGTACGTGTACATTAATAAGAGATAGATTTAAGAATCATGCACTAGAAGAGTATGCAAAGGACTATCAACAGGCAACATCAATATGTATTCAATGCTGGGAGGAAAAAATTGTACTAAGCGCAGTCTACTTTCCTCCAAGATACTCAGTGACTGAATTACAATTCACACAATTCTTCACATCAGTGAGGACCAAATTTTTGGCAGCAGGTGATTATAATGCGAAACATACCTTTTGGGGCTCCAGGTTAATAAATCCCAAAGGCAAACAACTGTTCTCTGCACTACTAAATCGGTGTTCTAACCTAGACTTCGTGTCTTCAGGACAACCGACATACTGGCCCCTGACCCTCAAAAAATGCCCGACCTCATCGATTTTGGAATAACCAGTGGTATTGATCGTAACTTGTTATCTGCAGAATCGTGTTTAGAGCTCGCTTCTGATCATTCATCAGTTATTATATGTCTACATAAACAACCTCAACTGGGTAAGAAAACAGGTCACCTAACCAACAAAAGAACAAACTGGCTCAGGTACCGTCAATATATAAGTAGTCATATAAACATTGGTCCTCGACTAAAGAGTGCAAGCGATATTGACTCGGCAGTTTTGGCCATCAACTCAGTTCTTACATCTGCAGCCACACACTCATCTCCAGCAGCCTCATTATCCCGCTCCGCAACAACTCGCACAACATCTGCAGTTATCGATAGTCTCGTTAAGGAGAAAAGGCGCTTAAGAAGAGAGTGGCAACAAAATAGATCACCCTACGCCAAGCAGAAATTAGCATTAGCAAAAAAACGCCTCCGAGAAGCACTGAACTGCGAGCTAGAGAACAGTTTGAAAAAGTATACTGAGACGCTAACTCCAACACAAAATAAAAAAATAACGGTTATCTTTTGATCACACCTCGTATATATTTTAATGTTTATATACATTATTATACTGCTTTATCCTTATAAATATAAATCCTTCTTAATCCCTTAGATAGATAGATAGTTTGTAGTCAGATCGGGAACTAGTCACAAAGTCACTGCTGCCAAATAGACCTATTGTGACACACTCTATTCTTACAAATGCTCCTAGTATCTAGTATTCATTACGAATTCAGAGATTTCTTTAGGAGATTTGTCCGCAATATATGATGGTCCCCAAGTCCCCACAACCATATCAGATGGACTCTGTTTTTGTATGCTAATCTCTTCAGTAGAAGTAGGCAATCCCAAACTAGTTTGGATTTAATTTCAATTGCGGTAAGTTCTAGCAACGCACCCTTGAAGGGCTAACCAAAATAGACGAAATGAGACGTAACGAGTAAGTTCAATCATATCCGAATCAATGTTAATAGCCAAAGTGGCCATACGTATTTGATCGAAATTGAACGAAACATTTAGACGTGACGTTCGGTTCCGTAAGAACCGAACTGCAAACGTCTGCTGCTCGTCACAAAAGCTACTTTGTTGACACGATTGTTATTTTAAAAAAAATTTTAATTAAAATGACAGAATTTTGCTACAATTTGATCGCCGTTGTGAGGGATGAGCACGGAATTTATGTAAAAAGCCCATCCATCGATGCGTTTGATAGCGTCACATTTTCGATTAAATGTCAACTTCGACGTAACGAGTGTAGACGTTCGTCCAATCGTAATCGTTACGTCTCGTTTATTTTGGTTCTACCTTTACTGTCTGAGCGAATATAGATGTGATAATTTGTGGTATCACTTCTGTTTCTTCTTTTAAGCAAAGTTCTATTGCATAGATATCGAATTGAAGCACTGGGTTCTCATGTGCCAAGTTGCTAAAAATGCATTTTCTGGGGTTTCACCATATACTTGCAAGTTTGTCTTTTCTGTTCCCAATTAACCCTATCAGGAAATGTGACTTTGAAGTTACGTTGGAAGTTGTATCAGGTTTTGCAGAAGTCGTTTAGGGTTAAAGATTTGTTGCTCATTCTTATTCCTTTTCTAAATTGAGACATTTCTTCATTTTCTAAAATGAGCTTTGCCGCAAATTCTAAAGCTTCTTTCTTAATAAATAAATGAATCGTGGGCAGATTTAACAAGACCTGTTACTTAGACACAGGCTAGTCTTTGTACTCTGTTAATTTTGGGCCTAGCTGTAACTTTAACTAGCTTCTTGCACTAAATCGGTGGGCATAGGCAATTACAAGTCTTGTAATTGCTCTATACAGCCACAGCGACATCTTCGGATTTAGTCACCAATTTTTCCCCACTAAACTTGCTGGTCCATATAGTGACCCTAACCTTGTTTATGGTTCTATTCAAGTGAATATTCCAAAGCAGTGTATCATCATTGATATGTATGTATATATTTTCTGAACTGTGCGGACGCGATTTCGTGCGTGCTCCGTAATTGGGACGGGTTTTCACTGTGTTTGAACTGAATTCGTTCTTTGAACTTTGCGACATAGACGCTAATACGAAAGTGTAGTTTATTTACATAATTTGGTGATATTTTGTTCTGCAGGGACAAATTAAAGGTGAAGTGTGGAATTCACAAAGTATTTTATAAACAGCATCATTAAAAAATAAAATTGCGCGCCAAAAAACAACTAGCAGGAGTTGCCACCTGTGTCAGTACTCTAAGATGATTGGTGATACCACTTAATTTTAATTTATTTAAATTTAAAATTCCTCAGAGTTGCATTTGAGCCATTTATTAATTCTTTATATTCTCAACTCTTAATGAGTTTCCCGAACATCAACAAACTTACAAACATCAGAAATGCTTATGTGACGGTGGTTGCTGAAGATTGCTGCAAAAACAAAAAAGAAATAACTAAGGATAACTTGTACCTAACAACCAAGCCAATAAATCGGGCTCGTTCAGGTTCTCCTGCTTTAATGTTAAGCAGCGAATTTACACCCATAATTGCGCCAGCAAGTAACTTAGTCATGCCAGCCACAGGTGGTGGAAAAAGTCATGTGACAAGAAATGTTGCCACTATACAGACTGGTATACAGGTAAAACGAAAGTTGAGTCCAGATAAAAACGGAAATAAAAGACAGGCAAAAAATGCGAGACTAACTCCTCAATCGGCGAATATATCTGCCTCTCCGAAACAAATAAGTAGTAACACTTTGGGTCAGAACAGATTTGCACTATTAGAGAATGAAAACGTTGACTCAACTCCTGCAAACAATTCCATTGCCAAAACTGAAGCCACCACCATTCTACTTGCGAGAGAGATGCTGAAATGATTTAGTTGCAACTGTAGCTAGTCTTGTAGGGAATAACAATTTCCACGTAACGTCCATAACAAACGGGAATATAAAGGAAACGAAACTACAGACATACAATGAAAGCAATTACCGCAAAATAGCATCCTATCTTGAAAAAAATGCTAAAAACTTCTATACATATCAACTGAAGAGCAGTAAAGGTCTAGTATGAAAAGTAATGAAATCAAAGATTCTCTCGAAATCGCCGGATTTAAAGTAAAAACGGTATTCAACATTAAAAACAGAGACAAAGTACCACAACCACTATTTCAAGTAGAACTTGAACCGAATGGAAGAAAATTAAAAAGTAGCGAAACACACCCAATATACCATCTGCGTTACTTATTACATAGACGAATAACCGTTGAAGAACCACACAAAAGAAAAGGCACTGTCGAGTGCTTCAATTGCCAACAATACGGGCACACACAATCGTGCTGTACCTTACGCACTGTATGTGTTGCCTGTGGGGACCTTCACCATTCCTCCAAGTGTTTGTCTGACAAATCCAACATAAATGCAAAAAAAAATGCAGCAATTGTAGGGAAAACCACACGGCAAACTGCAGAGGCTGCCCAGTGTATTTAGCACTCAAAAATAAATTAGACCTGAAACAGCAACCAGCTTTTCATTACACAGAGATTGCCAAATCAATCGAACCCCATAAGCAACTGACCAGTGACAACGTATCTACATCAAGATCATATGCCAACGTAGTAAAGTCTGAATCTGAAGAAATTCCTAGCTTTGCAAATCCTATGCAAAATGTAGAATCCATGATATCAAAATTAACAAATTGTATGACAGAATTTATGACATCAATGCAAAGCATGTTGCACGAGTTGTTGAAAACTCAAATCCAACTTATGCAATTGTTGATATCTAAAAAATGAACTATATTAAGATATGTCATTGGAATGCAAACGGCATTAGCCAACATAAACTTGAAATTCAACACTTCCTGCATACTAGGCAAATTGACATTATGCTTTTATCAGAAACGCACTTGACAAACAAAAATTATTTTGTTATATCAAGATATAAATTCTACAAGACAAACCATCCTGACAATTAAGCACATGGCGGTACGTGTACATTAATAAGAGATAGATTTAAGAATCATGCACTAGAAGAGTATGCAAAGGACTATCTGCAGGCAACATCAATATGTATTCAATGCTGGGAGGAAAAAATTGTACTAAGCGCAGTCTACTTTCCTCCAAGATACTCAGTGACTGAATTACAATTCACACAATTCTTCACATCAGTGAGGACCAAATTTTTGGCAGCAGGTGATTATAATGCGAAACATACCTTTTGGGGCTCCAGGTTAATAAATCCCAAAGGCAAACAACTGTTCTCTGCACTACTAAATCGGTGTTCTAACCTAGACTTCGTGTCTTCAGGACAACCGACATACTGGCCCCTGACCCTCAAAAAATGCCCGACCTAATCGATTTTGGAATAACCAGTGGTATTGATCGTAACTTGTTATCTGCAGAATCGTGTTTAGAGCTCACTTCTGATCATTCATCAGTTATTATATGTCTACATAAACAACCTCAACTGGGTAAGAAAACAGGTCACCTAACCAACAAAAGAACAAACTGGCTCAGGTACCGTCAATATATAAGTAGTCATATAAACATTGGTCCTCGACTAAAGAGTGCAAGCGATATTGACTCGGCAGTTTTGGCCATCAACTCAGTTCTTACATCTGCAGCCACACACTCATCTCCAGCAGCCTCATTATCCCGCTCCGCAAGAACTCGCACAACATCTGCAGTTATCGATAGTCTCGTTAAGGAGAAAAGGCGCTTAAGAAGAGAGTGGCAACAAAATAGATCACCCTACGCCAAGCAGAAATTAGCATTAGCAAAAAAACGCCTCCGAGAAGCACTGAACTGCGAGCTAGAGAACAGTTTGAAAAAGTATACTGAGACGCTAACTCCAACACAAAATAAAAAAATAACTGTTATCTTTTGATCACACCTCGTATATATTTTAATGTTTATATACATTATTATACTGCTTTATCCTTATAAATATAAATCCTTCTTAATCCCTTAGATAGATAGATAGTTTGTAGTCAGATCGGGAACTAGTCACAAAGTCACTGCTGCCAAATAGACCTATTGTGACACACTCTATTCTTACAAATGCTCCTAGTATCTAGTATTCATTACGAATTCAGAGATTTCTTTAGGAGATTTGTCCGCAATATATGATGGTCCCCAAGTCCCCACAACCATATCAGATGGACTCTGTTTTTGTATGCTAATCTCTTCAGTAGAAGTAGGCAATCCCAAACTAGTTTGGATTTAATTTCAATTGCGGTAAGTTCTAGCAACGCACCCTTGAAGGGCTAACCAAAATAGACGAAATGAGACGTAACGAGTAAGTTCAATCATATGCGAATCAATGTTAATAGCCAAAGTGGCCATACGTATTTGATCGAAATTTAACGAAACATTTAGACGTGACGTTCGGTTCCGTAAGAACCGAACTGCAAACGTCTGCTGCTCGTCACAAAAGCTACTTTGTTGACACGATTGTTGTTTTAAAAAAAATTTAAATTAAAATTACGGAATTTTGCTACAATTTGATCGCCGTTGTGAGGGATGAGCACGGAATTTATGTAAAAAGCCCATCCATCGATGCGTTTGATAGCGTCACATTTTCGATTAAATGTCAACTTCGACGTAACGAGTGTAGACGTTCGTCCAATCGCAATCGTTACGTCTCGTTTATTTTGGTTCTACCTTTACTGTCTGAGCGAATATAGATGTGATAATTTGTGGTATCACTTCTGTTTCTTCTTTTAAGCAAAGTTCTATTGCATAGATGTCGAATTGAAGCACTGGGTTCTCATGTGCCAAGTTGCTAAAAATGCATTTTCTGGGGTTTCACCATATACTTGCAAGTTTAAGTCTTTTCTGTTCCCAATTAACCCTATCAGGAAATGTGACTTTGAAGTTGCGTTGGAAGTTGTATCAGGTTTTGCAGAAGTCGTTTAGGGTTAAAGATTTGTTGCTCATTCTTATTCCTTTTCTAAATTGAGACATTTCTTCATTTTCTAAAATGAGCTTTGCCGCAAATTCTAAAGCTTCTTTCTTAATAAATAAATGAATCGTGGGCAGATTTAACAAGACCGCAAGGGCGGCAATCGCAACAGACTTCATAGCCCCTGTTACTTAGACACAGGCTAGTCTTTGTACTCTGTTAATTTTGGGCCTAGCTGTAACTTTAACTAGCTTCTTGCACTAAATCGGTGGGCATAGGCAATTACAAGTCTTGTAATTGCTCTATACAGCCACAGCGACATCTTCGGATTTAGTCACCAATTTTTCCCCACTAAACTTGCTGGTCCATATAGTGACCCTAACCTTGTTTATGGTTCTATTCAAGTGAATATTCCAAAGCAGTGTATCATCATTGATATGTATGTATATATTTTCTGAACTGTGCGGACGCGATTTCGTGCGTGCTCCGTAATTGGGACGGGTTTTCACTGTGTTTGAACTGAATTCGTTCTTTGAACTTTGCGACATAGACGCTAATACGAAAGTGTAGTTTATTTACATAGTTTGGTGATATTTTGTTCTGCAGGGACAAATTAAAGGTGAAGTGTGGAATTCACAAAGTATTTTATAAACAGCATCATTAAAAAATAAAATTGCGCGCCAAAAAGCAACTAGCAGGAGTTGCCACCTGTGTCAGTACTCTAAGATGATTGGTGATACCACTTAATTTTAATTTATTTAAATTTAAAATTCCTCAGAGTTGCATTTGAGCCATTTATGAATTCTTTATATTCTCAACTCTTAATGAGTTTCCCGAACATCAACAAACTTACAAACATCAGAAATGCTTATGTGACGGTGGTTGCTGAAGATTGCTGCAAAAACAAAAAAGAAATAACTAAGGATAACTTGTACCTAACAACCAAGCCAATAAATCGGGCTCGTTCAGGTTCTCCTGCTGCAGCGAATTTACACCCATAATTGCGCCAGCAAGTAACTTAGTCATGCCAGCCACAGGTGGTGGAAAAAGTAATGTGACAAGAAATGTTGCCACTATACAGACTGGTATACAGGTAAAACGAAAGTTGAGTCCAGATAAAAACGGAAATAAAAGACAGGCAAAAAATGCGAGACTAACTCCTCAATCGGCGAATATATCTGCCTCTCCGAAACAAATAAGTAGTAACACTTTGGGTCAGAACAGATTTGCACTATTAGAGAATGAAAACGTTGACTCAACTCCTGCAAACAATTCCATTGCCAAAACTGAAGCCACCACCATTCTACTTGCGAGAGAGATGCTGAAATGATTTAGTTGCAACTGTAGCTAGTCTTGTAGGGAATAACAATTTCCACGTAACGTCCATAACAAACGGGAATATAAAGGAAACGAAACTACAGACATACAATGAAAGCAATTACCGCAAAATAGCATCCTATCTTGAAAAAAATGCTAAAAACTTCTATACATATCAACTGAAGAGCAGTAAAGGTCTAGTATGAAAAGTAATGAAATCAAAGATTCTCTCGAAATCGCCGGATTTAAAGTAAAAACGGTATTCAACATTAAAAACAGAGACAAAGTACCACAACCACTATTTCAAGTAGAACTTGAACCGAATGGAAGAAAATTAAAAAGTAGCGAAACACACCCAATATACCATCTGCGTTACTTATTACATAGACGAATAACCGTTGAAGAACCACACAAAAGAAAAGGCACTGTCCAGTGCTTCAATTGCCAACAATACGGGCACACACAATCGTGCTGTACCTTACGCACTGTATGTGTTGCCTGTGGGGACCTTCACCATTCCTCCAATTGTTTGTCTGACAAATCCAACATAAATGCAATAAAAATGCAGCAATTGTAGGGAAAACCACACGGCAAACTGCAGAGGCTGCCCAGTGTATTTAGCACTCAAAAATAAATTAGACCTGAAACAGCAACCAGCTTTTCATTACACAGAGATTGCCAAATCAATCGAACCCCATAAGCAACTGACCAGTGACAACGTTTCTACATCAAGATCATATGCCAACGTAGTAAAGTCTGAATCTGAAGAAATTCCTAGCTTTGCAAATCCAATGCAAAATGTAGAATCCATGATATCAAAATTAACAAATTGTATGACAGAATTTATGACATCAATGCAAAGCATGTTGCACGAGTTGTTGAAAACTCAAATCCAACTTATGCAATTGTTGATATCTAAAAAATGAACTATATTAAGATATGTCATTGGAATGCAAACGGCATTAGCCAACATAAACTTGAAATTCAACACTTCCTGCATACTAGGCAAATTGACATTATGCTTTTATCAGAAACGCACTTGACAAACAAAAATTATTTTGTTATATCAAGATATAAATTCTACAAGACAAACCATCCTGACAATTAAGCACATGGCGGTACGTGTACATTAATAAGAGATAGATTTAAGAATCATGCACTAGAAGAGTATGCAAAGGACTATCTGCAGGCAACATCAATATGTATTCAATGCTGGGAGGAAAAAATTGTACTAAGCGCAGTCTACTTTCCTCCAAGATACTCAGTGACTGAATTACAATTCACACAATTCTTCACATCAGTGAGGACCAAATTTTTGGCAGCAGGTGATTATAATGCGAAACATACCTTTTGGGGCTCCAGGTTAATAAATCCCAAAGGCAAACAACTGTTCTCTGCACTACTAAATCGGTGTTCTAACCTAGACTTCGTGTCTTCAGGACAACCGACATACTGGCCCCTGACCCTCAAAAAATGCCCGACCTCATCGATTTTGGAATAACCAGTGGTATTGATCGTAACTTGTTATCTGCAGAATCGTGTTTAGAGCTCGCTTCTGATCATTCATCAGTTATTATATGTCTACATAAACAACCTCAACTGGGTAAGAAAACAGGTCACCTAACCAACAAAAGAACAAACTGGCTCAGGTACCGTCAATATATAAGTAGTCATATAAACATTGGTCCTCGACTAAAGAGTGCAAGCGATATTGACTCGGCAGTTTTGGCCATCAACTCAGTTCTTACATCTGCAGCCACACACTCATCTCCAGCAGCCTCATTATCCCGCTCCGCAAGAACTCGCACAACATCTGCAGTTATCGATAGTCTCGTTAAGGAGAAAAGGCGCTTAAGAAGAGAGTGGCAACAAAATAGATCACCCTACGCCAAGCAGAAATTAGCATTAGCAAAAAAACGCCTCCGAGAAGCACTGAACTGCGAGCTAGAGAACAGTTTGAAAAAGTATACTGAGACGCTAACTCCAACACAAAATAAAAAAATAACGGTTATCTTTTGATCACACCTCGTATATATTTTAATGTTTATATACATTATTATACTGCTTTATCCTTATAAATATAAATCCTTCTTAATCCCTTAGATAGATAGATAGTTTGTAGTCAGATCGGGAACTAGTCACAAAGTCATTGCTGCCAAATAAACCTATTGTGGCACACTCTATTCTTACAAATGCTCCCCAAGTCTAGTATTCATTACGAATTCAGAGATTTCTTTAGGAGATTTGTCCGCAATATATGATGGTCCCCAAGTCCCCACAACCATATCAGATGGACTCTGTTTTTGTATGCTAATCTCTTCAGTAGAAGTAGGCAATCCCAAACTAGTTTGGATTTAATTTCAATTGCGGTAAGTTCTAGCAACGCACCCTTGAAGGGCTAACCAAAATAGACGAAATGAGACGTAACGAGTAAGTTCAATCATATGCGAATCAATGTTAATAGCCAAAGTGGCCATACGTATTTGATCGAAATTGAACGAAACATTTAGACGTGACGTTCGGTTCCGTAAGAACCGAACTGCAAACGTCTGCTGCTCGTCACAAAAGCTACTTTGTTGACACGATTGTTGTTTTAAAAAAAATTTAAATTAAAATTACGGAATTTTGCTACAATTTGATCGCCGTTGTGAGGGATGAGCACGGAATTTATGTAAAAAGCCCATCCATCGATGCGTTTGATAGCGTCACATTTTCGATTAAATGTCAACTTCGACGTAACGAGTGTAGACGTTCGTCCAATCGCAATCGTTACGTCTCGTTTATTTTGGTTCTACCTTTACTGTCTGAGCGAATATAGATGTGATAATTTGTGGTATCACTTCTGTTTCTTCTTTTAAGCAAAGTTCTATTGCATAGATGTCGAATTGAAGCACTGGGTTCTCATGTGCCAAGTTGCTAAAAATGCATTTTCTGGGGTTTCACCATATACTTGCAAGTTTAAGTCTTTTCTGTTCCCAATTAACCCTATCAGGAAATGTGACTTTGAAGTTACGTTGGAAGTTGTATCAGGTTTTGCAGAAGTCGTTTAGGGTTAAAGATTTGTTGCTCATTCTTATTCCTTTTCTAAATTGAGACATTTCTTCATTTTCTAAAATGAGCTTTGCCGCAAATTCTAAAGCTTCTTTCTTAATAAATAAATGAATCGTGGGCAGATTTAACAAGACCTCAAGGGCGGCAATCGCAACAGACTTCATAGCCCCTGTTACTTAGACACAGGCTAGTCTTTGTACTCTGTTAATTTTGGGCCTAGCTGTAACTTTAACTAGCTTCTTGCACTAAATCGGTGGGCATAGGCAATTACAAGTCTTGTAATTGCTCTATACAGCCACAGCGACATCTTCGGATTTAGTCACCAATTTTTCCCCACTAAACTTGCTGGTCCATATAGTGACCCTAACCTTGTTTATGGTTCTATTCAAGTGAATATTCCAAAGCAGTGTATCATCATTGATATGTATGTATATATTTTCTGAACTGTGCGGACGCGATTTCGTGCGTGCTCCGTAATTGGGACGGGTTTTCACTGTGTTTGAACTGAATTCGTTCTTTGAACTTTGCGACATAGACGCTAATACGAAAGTGTAGTTTATTTACATAATTTGGTGATATTTTGTTCTGCAGGGACAAATTAAAGGTGAAGTGTGGAATTCACAAAGTATTTTATAAACAGCATCATTAAAAAATAAAATTGCGCGCCAAAAAACAACTAGCAGGAGTTGCCACCTGTGTCAGTACTCTAAGATGATTGGTGATACCACTTAATTTTAATTTATTTAAATTTAAAATTCCTCAGAGTTGCATTTGAGCCATTTATGAATTCTTTATATTCTCAACTCTTAATGAGTTTCCCGAACATCAACAAACTTACAAACATCAGAAATGCTTATGTGACGGTGGTTGCTGAAGATTGCTGCAAAAACAAAAAAGAAATAACTAAGGATAACTTGTACCTAACAACCAAGCCAATAAATCGGGCTCGTTCAGGTTCTCCTGCTGCAGCGAATTTACACCCATAATTGCGCCAGCAAGTAACTTAGTCATGCCAGCCACAGGTGGTGGAAAAAGTAATGTGACAAGAAATGTTGCCACTATACAGACTGGTATACAGGTAAAACGAAAGTTGAGTCCAGATAAAAACGGAAATAAAAGACAGGCAAAAAATGCGAGACTAACTCCTCAATCGGCGAATATATCTGCCTCTCCGAAACAAATAAGTAGTAACACTTTGGGTCAGAACAGATTTGCACTATTAGAGAATGAAAACGTTGACTCAACTCCTGCAAACAATTCCATTGCCAAAACTGAAGCCACCACCATTCTACTTGCGAGAGAGATGCTGAAATGATTTAGTTGCAACTGTAGCTAGTCTTGTAGGGAATAACAATTTCCACGTAACGTCCATAACAAACGGGAATATAAAGGAAACGAAACTACAGACATACAATGAAAGCAATTACCGCAAAATAGCATCCTATCTTGAAAAAAATGCTAAAAACTTCTATACATATCAACTGAAGAGCAGTAAAGGTCTAGTATGAAAAGTAATGAAATCAAAGATTCTCTCGAAATCGCCGGATTTAAAGTAAAAACGGTATTCAACATTAAAAACAGAGACAAAGTACCACAACCACTATTTCAAGTAGAACTTGAACCGAATGGAAGAAAATTAAAAAGTAGCGAAACACACCCAATATACCATCTGCGTTACTTATTACATAGACGAATAACCGTTGAAGAACCACACAAAAGAAAAGGCACTGTCCAGTGCTTCAATTGCCAACAATACGGGCACACACAATCGTGCTGTACCTTACGCACTGTATGTGTTGCCTGTGGGGACCTTCACCATTCCTCCAAGTGTTTGTCTGACAAATCCAACATAAATGCAATAAAAATGCAGCAATTGTAGGGAAAACCACACGGCAAACTGCAGAGGCTGCCCAGTGTATTTAGCACTCAAAAATAAATTAGACCTGAAACAGCAACCAGCTTTTCATTACACAGAGATTGCCAAATCAATCGAACCCCATAAGCAACTGACCAGTGACAACGTTTCTACATCAAGATCATATGCCAACGTAGTAAAGTCTGAATCTGAAGAAATTCCTAGCTTTGCAAATCCAATGCAAAATGTAGAATCCATGATATCAAAATTAACAAATTGTATGACAGAATTTATGACATCAATGCAAAGCATGTTGCACGAGTTGTTGAAAACTCAAATCCAACTTATGCAATTGTTGATATCTAAAAAATGAACTATATTAAGATATGTCATTGGAATGCAAACGGCATTAGCCAACATAAACTTGAAATTCAACACTTCCTGCATACTAGGCAAATTGACATTATGCTTTTATCAGAAACGCACTTGACAAACAAAAATTATTTTGTTATATCAAGATATAAATTCTACAAGACAAACCATCCTGACAATTAAGCACATGGCGGTACGTGTACATTAATAAGAGATAGATTTAAGAATCATGCACTAGAAGAGTATGCAAAGGACTATCTGCAGGCAACATCAATATGTATTCAATGCTGGGAGGAAAAAATTGTACTAAGCGCAGTCTACTTTCCTCCAAGATACTCAGTGACTGAATTACAATTCACACAATTCTTCACATCAGTGAGGACCAAATTTTTGGCAGCAGGTGATTATAATGCGAAACATACCTTTTGGGGCTCCAGGTTAATAAATCCCAAAGGCAAACAACTGTTCTCTGCACTACTAAATCGGTGTTCTAACCTAGACTTCGTGTCTTCAGGACAACCGACATACTGGCCCCTGACCCTCAAAAAATGCCCGACCTCATCGATTTTGGAATAACCAGTGGTATTGATCGTAACTTGTTATCTGCAGAATCGTGTTTAGAGCTCGCTTCTGATCATTCATCAGTTATTATATGTCTACATAAACAACCTCAACTGGGTAAGAAAACAGGTCACCTAACCAACAAAAGAACAAACTGGCTCAGGTACCGTCAATATATAAGTAGTCATATAAACATTGGTCCTCGACTAAAGAGTGCAAGCGATATTGACTCGGCAGTTTTGGCCATCAACTCAGTTCTTACATCTGCAGCCACACACTCATCTCCAGCAGCCTCATTATCCCGCTCCGCAAGAACTCGCACAACATCTGCAGTTATCGATAGTCTCGTTAAGGAGAAAAGGCGCTTAAGAAGAGAGTGGCAACAAAATAGATCACCCTACGCCAAGCAGAAATTAGCATTAGCAAAAAAACGCCTCCGAGAAGCACTGAACTGCGAGCTAGAGAACAGTTTGAAAAAGTATACTGAGACGCTAACTCCAACACAAAATAAAAAAATAACGGTTATCTTTTGATCACACCTCGTATATATTTTAATGTTTATATACATTATTATACTGCTTTATCCTTATAAATATAAATCCTTCTTAATCCCTTAGATAGATAGATAGTTTGTAGTCAGATCGGGAACTAGTCACAAAGTCATTGCTGCCAAATAAACCTATTGTGGCACACTCTATTCTTACAAATGCTCCCCAAGTCTAGTATTCATTACGAATTCAGAGATTTCTTTAGGAGATTTGTCCGCAATATATGATGGTCCCCAAGTCCCCACAACCATATCAGATGGACTCTGTTTTTGTATGCTAATCTCTTCAGTAGAAGTAGGCAATCCCAAACTAGTTTGGATTTAATTTCAATTGCGGTAAGTTCTAGCAACGCACCCTTGAAGGGCTAACCAAAATAGACGAAATGAGACGTAACGAGTAAGTTCAATCATATGCGAATCAATGTTAATAGCCAAAGTGGCCATACGTATTTGATCGAAATTGAACGAAACATTTAGACGTGACGTTCGGTTCCGTAAGAACCGAACTGCAAACGTCTGCTGCTCGTCACAAAAGCTACTTTGTTGACACGATTGTTGTTTTAAAAAAAATTTAAATTAAAATTACGGAATTTTGCTACAATTTGATCGCCGTTGTGAGGGATGAGCACGGAATTTATGTAAAAAGCCCATCCATCGATGCGTTTGATAGCGTCACATTTTCGATTAAATGTCAACTTCGACGTAACGAGTGTAGACGTTCGTCCAATCGCAATCGTTACGTCGCGTTTATTTTGGTTCTACCTTTACTGTCTGAGCGAATATAGATGTGATAATTTGTGGTATCACTTCTGTTTCTTCTTTTAAGCAAAGTTCTATTGCATAGATGTCGAATTGAAGCACTGGGTTCTCATGTGCCAAGTTGCTAAAAATGCATTTTCTGGGGTTTCACCATATACTTGCAAGTTTAAGTCTTTTCTGTTCCCAATTAACCCTATCAGGAAATGTGACTTTGAAGTTACGTTGGAAGTTGTATCAGGTTTTGCAGAAGTCGTTTAGGGTTAAAGATTTGTTGCTCATTCTTATTCCTTTTCTAAATTGAGACATTTCTTCATTTTCTAAAATGAGCTTTGCCGCAAATTCTAAAGCTTCTTTCTTAATAAATAAATGAATCGTGGGCAGATTTAACAAGACCTCAAGGGCGGCAATCGCAACAGACTTCATAGCCCCTGTTACTTAGACACAGGCTAGTCTTTGTACTCTGTTAATTTTGGGCCTAGCTGTAACTTTAACTAGCTTCTTGCACTAAATCGGTGGGCATAGGCAATTACAAGTCTTGTAATTGCTCTATACAGCCACAGCGACATCTTCGGATTTAGTCACCAATTTTTCCCCACTAAACTTGCTGGTCCATATAGTGACCCTAACCTTGTTTATGGTTCTATTCAAGTGAATATTCCAAAGCAGTGTATCATCATTGATATGTATGTATATATTTTCTGAACTGTGCGGACGCGATTTCGTGCGTGCTCCGTAATTGGGACGGGTTTTCACTGTGTTTGAACTGAATTCGTTCTTTGAACTTTGCGACATAGACGCTAATACGAAAGTGTAGTTTATTTACATAATTTGGTGATATTTTGTTCTGCAGGGACAAATTAAAGGTGAAGTGTGGAATTCACAAAGTATTTTATAAACAGCATCATTAAAAAATAAAATTGCGCGCCAAAAAACAACTAGCAGGAGTTGCCACCTGTGTCAGTACTCTAAGATGATTGGTGATACCACTTAATTTTAATTTATTTAAATTTAAAATTCCTCAGAGTTGCATTTGAGCCATTTATGAATTCTTTATATTCTCAACTCTTAATGAGTTTCCCGAACATCAACAAACTTACAAACATCAGAAATGCTTATGTGACGGTGGTTGCTGAAGATTGCTGCAAAAACAAAAAAGAAATAACTAAGGATAACTTGTACCTAACAACCAAGCCAATAAATCGGGCTCGTTCAGGTTCTCCTGCTTTAATGTTAAGCAGCGAATTTACACCCATAATTGCGCCAGCAAGTAACTTAGTCATGCCAGCCACAGGTGGTGGAAAAAGTAATGTGACAAGAAATGTTGCCACTATACAGACTGGTATACAGGTAAAACGAAAGTTGAGTCCAGATAAAAACGGAAATAAAAGACAGGTTAAAAATGCGAGACTAACTCCTCAATCGGCGAATATATCTGCCTCTCCGAAACAAATAAGTAGTAACACTTTGGGTCAGAACAGATTTGCACTATTAGAGAATGAAAACGTTGACTCAACTCCTGCAAACAATTCCATTGCCAAAACTGAAGCCACCACCATTCTACTTGCGAGAGAGATGCTGAAATGATTTAGTTGCAACTGTAGCTAGTCTTGTAGGGAATAACAATTTCCACGTAACGTCCATAACAAACGGGAATATAAAGGAAACGAAACTACAGACATACAATGAAAGCAATTACCGCAAAATAGCATCCTATCTTGAAAAAAATGCTAAAAACTTCTATACATATCAACTGAAGAGCAGTAAAGGTCTAGTATGAAAAGTAATGAAATCAAAGATTCTCTCGAAATCGCCGGATTTAAAGTAAAAACGGTATTCAACATTAAAAACAGAGACAAAGTACCACAACCACTATTTCAAGTAGAACTTGAACCGAATGGAAGAAAATTAAAAAGTAGCGAAACACACCCAATATACCATCTGCGTTACTTATTACATAGACGAATAACCGTTGAAGAACCACACAAAAGAAAAGGCACTGTCCAGTGCTTCAATTGCCAACAATACGGGCACACACAATCGTGCTGTACCTTACGCACTGTATGTGTTGCCTGTGGGGACCTTCACCATTCCTCCAAGTGTTTGTCTGACAAATCCAACATAAATGCAATAAAAATGCAGCAATTGTAGGGAAAACCACACGGCAAACTGCAGAGGCTGCCCAGTGTATTTAGCACTCAAAAATAAATTAGACCTGAAACAGCAACCAGCTTTTCATTACACAGAGATTGCCAAATCAATCGAACCCCATAAGCAACTGACCAGTGACAACGTTTCTACATCAAGATCATATGCCAACGTAGTAAAGTCTGAATCTGAAGAAATTCCTAGCTTTGCAAATCCTATGCAAAATGTAGAATCCATGATATCAAAATTAACAAATTGTATGGCAGAATTTATGACATCAATGCAAAGCATGTTGCACGAGTTGTTGAAAACTCAAATCCAACTTATGCAATTGTTGATATCTAAAAAATGAACTATATTAAGATATGTCATTGGAATGCAAACGGCATTAGCCAACATAAACTTGAAATTCAACACTTCCTGCATACTAGGCAAATTGACATTATGCTTTTATCAGAAACGCACTTGACAAACAAAAATTATTTTGTTATATCAAGATATAAATTCTACAAGACAAACCATCCTGACAATTAAGCACATGGCGGTACGTGTACATTAATAAGAGATAGATTTAAGAATCATGCACTAGAAGAGTATGCAAAGGACTATCTGCAGGCAACATCAATATGTATTCAATGCTGGGAGGAAAAAATTGTACTAAGCGCAGTCTACTTTCCTCCAAAATACTCAGTGACTGAATTACAATTCACACAATTCTTCACATCAGTGAAGACCAAATTTTTGGCAGCAGGTGATTATAATGCGAAACATACCTTTTGGGGCTCCAGGTTAATAAATCCCAAAGGCAAACAACTGTTCTCTGCACTACTAAATCGGTGTTCTAACCTAGACTTCGTGTCTTCAGGACAACCGACATACTGGCCCCTGACCCTCAAAAAATGCCCGACCTCATCGATTTCGGAATAACCAGTGGTATTGATCGTAACTTGTTATCTGCAGAATCGTGTTTAGAGCTCGCTTCTGATCATTCATCAGTTATTATATGTCTACATAAACAACCTCAACTGGGTAAGAAAACAGGTCACCTAACCAACAAAAGAACAAACTGGCTCAGGTACCGTCAATATATAAGTAGTCATATAAACATTGGTCCTCGACTAAAGAGTGCAAGCGATATTGACTCGGCAGTTTTGGCCATCAACTCAGTTCTTACATCTGCAGCCACACACTCATCTCCAGCAGCCTCATTATCCCGCTCCGCAAGAACTCGCACAACATCTGCAGTTATCGATAGTCTCGTTAAGGAGAAAAGGCGCTTAAGAAGAGAGTGGCGACAAAATAGATCACCCTACGCCAAGCAGAAATTAGCATTAGCAAAAAAACGCCTCCGAGAAGCACTGAACTGCGAGCTAGAGAACAGTTTGAAAAAGTATACTGAGACGCTAACTCCAACACAAAATAAAAAAATAACGGTTATCTTTTGATCACACCTCGTATATATTTTAATGTTTATATACATTATTATACTGCTTTATCCTTATAAATATAAATCCTTCTTAATCCCTTAGATAGATAGATAGTTTGTAGTCAGATCGGGAACTAGTCACAAAGTCATTGCTGCCAAATAAACCTATTGTGGCACACTCTATTCTTACAAATGCTCCCCAAGTCTAGTATTCATTACGAATTCAGAGATTTCTTTAGGAGATTTGTCCGCAATATATGATGGTCCCCAAGTCCCCACAACCATATCAGATGGACTCTGTTTTTGTATGCTAATCTCTTCAGTAGAAGTAGGCAATCCCAAACTAGTTTGGATTTAATTTCAATTGCGGTAAGTTCTAGCAACGCACCCTTGAAGGGCTAACCAAAATAGACGAAATGAGACGTAACGAGTAAGTTCAATCATATGCGAATCAATGTTAATAGCCAAAGTGGCCATACGTATTTGATCGAAATTTAACGAAACATTTAGACGTGACGTTCGGTTCCGTAAGAACCGAACTGCAAACGTCTGCTGCTCGTCAGAAAAGCTACTTTGTTGACACGATTGTTGTTTTAAAAAAAATTTAAATTAAAATGACGGAATTTTGCTACAATTTGATCGCCGTTGTGAGGGATGAGCACGGAATTTATGTAAAAAGCCCATCCATCGATGCGTTTGATAGCGTCACATTTTCGATTAAATGTCAACTTCGACGTAACGAGTGTAGACGTTCGTCCAATCGCAATCGTTACGTCTCGTTTATTTTGGTTCTACCTTTACTGTCTGAGCGAATATAGATGTGATAATTTGTGGTATCACTTCTGTTTCTTCTTTTAAGCAAAGTTCTATTGCATAGATGTCGAATTGAAGCACTGGGTTCTCATGTGCCAAGTTGCTAAAAATGCATTTTCTGGGGTTTCACCATATACTTGCAAGTTTAAGTCTTTTCTGTTCCCAATTAACCCTATCAGGAAATGTGACTTTGAAGTTGCGTTGGAAGTTGTATCAGGTTTTGCAGAAGTCGTTTAGGGTTAAAGATTTGTTGCTCATTCTTATTCCTTTTCTAAATTGAGACATTTCTTCATTTTCTAAAATGAGCTTTGCCGCAAATTCTAAAGCTTCTTTCTTAATAAATAAATGAATCGTGGGCAGATTTAACAAGACCGCAAGGGCGGCAATCGCAACAGACTTCATAGCCCCTGTTACTTAGACACAGGCTAGTCTTTGTACTCTGTTAATTTTGGGCCTAGCTGTAACTTTAACTAGCTTCTTGCACTAAATCGGTGGGCATAGGCAATTACAAGTCTTGTAATTGCTCTATACAGCCACAGCGACATCTTCGGATTTAGTCACCAATTTTTCCCCACTAAACTTGCTGGTCCATATAGTGACCCTAACCTTGTTTATGGTTCTATTCAAGTGAATATTCCAAAGCAGTGTATCATCATTGATATGTATGTATATATTTTCTGAACTGTGCGGACGCGATTTCGTGCGTGCTCCGTAATTGGGACGGGTTTTCACTGTGTTTGAACTGAATTCGTTCTTTGAACTTTGCGACATAGACGCTAATACGAAAGTGTAGTTTATTTACATAATTTGGTGATATTTTGTTCTGCAGGGACAAATTGAAGGTGAAGTGTGGAATTCACAAAGTATTTTATAAACAGCATCATTAAAAAATAAAATTGCGCGCCAAAAAACAACTAGCAGAAGTTGCCACCTGTGTCAGTACTCTAAGATGATTGGTGATACCACTTAATTTTAATTTATTTAAATCTAAAATTCCTCAGAGTTGCATTTGAGCCATTTATTAATTCTTTATATTCTCAACTCTTAATGAGTTTCCCGAACATCAACAAACTTACAAACATCAGAAATGCTTATGTGACGGTGGTTGCTGAAGATTGCTGCAAAAACAAAAAAGAAATAACTAAGGATAACTTGTACCTAACAACCAAGCCAATAAATCGGGCTCGTTCAGGTTCTCCTGCTTTAATGTTAAGCAGCGAATTTACACCCATAATTGCGCCAGCAAGTAACTTAGTCATGCCAGCCACAGGTGGTGGAAAAAGTCATGTGACAAGAAATGTTGCCACTATACAGACTGGTATACAGGTAAAACGAAAGTTGAGTCCAGATAAAAACGGAAATAAAAGACAGGCAAAAAATGCGAGACTAACTCCTCAATCGGCGAATATATCTGCCTCTCCGAAACAAATAAGTAGTAACACTTTGGGTCAGAACAGATTTGCACTATTAGAGAATGAAAACGTTGACTCAACTCCTGCAAACAATTCCATTGCCAAAACTGAAGCCACCACCATTCTACTTGCGAGAGAGATGCTGAAATGATTTAGTTGCAACTGTAGCTAGTCTTGTAGGGAATAACAATTTCCACGTAACGTCCATAACAAACGGGAATATAAAGGAAACGAAACTACAGACATACAATGAAAGCAATTACCGCAAAATAGCATCCTATCTTGAAAAAAATGCTAAAAACTACTATACATATCAACTGAAGAGCAGTAAAGGTCTAGTATGAAAAGTAATGAAATCAAAGATTCTCTCGAAATCGCCGGATTTTAAGTAAAAACGGTATTCAACATTAAAAACAGAGACAAAGTACCACAACCACTATTTCAAGTAGAACTTGAACCGAATGGAAGAAAATTAAAAAGTAGCGAAACACACCCAATATACCATCTGCGTTACTTATTACATAGACGAATAACCGTTGAAGAACCACACAAAAGAAAAGGCACTGTCCAGTGCTTCAATTGCCAACAATACGGGCACACACAATCGTGCTGTACCTTACGCACTGTTTGTGTTGCTTGTGGGGACCTTCACCATTCCTCCAAGTGTTTGTCTGACAAATCCAACATAAATGCAAAAAAATGCAGCAATTGTAGGGAAAACCACACGGCAAACTGCAGAGGCTGCCCAGTGTATTTAGCACTCAAAAATAAATTAGACCTGAAACAGCAACCAGCTTTTCATTACACAGAGATTGTCAAATCAATCGAACCCCATAAGCAACTGACCAGTGACAACGTGTCTACATCAAGATCATATGCCAACGTAGTAAAGTCTGAATCTGAAGAAATTCCTAGCTTTGCAAATCCTATGCAAAATGTAGAATCCATGATATCAAAATTAACAAATTGTATGACAGAATTTATGACATCAATGCAAAGCATGTTGCACGAGTTGTTGAAAACTCAAATCCAACTTATGCAATTGTTGATATCTAAAAAATGAACTATATTAAGATATGTCATTGGAATGCAAACGGCATTAGCCAACATAAACTTGAAATTCAACACTTCCTGCATACTAGGCAAATTGACATTATGCTTTTATCAGAAACGCACTTGACAAACAAAAATTATTTTGTTATATCAAGATATAAATTCTACAAGACAAACCATCCTGACAATTAAGCACATAGCGGTACGTGTACATTAATAAGAGATAGATTTAAGAATCATGCACTAGAAGAGTATGCAAAGGACTATCTGCAGGCAACATCAATATGTCTTCAATGCTGGGAGGAAAAAATTGTACTAAGCGCAGTCTACTTTCCTCCAAGATACTCAGTGACTGAATTACAATTCACACAATTCTTCACATCAGTGAGGACCAAATTTTTGGCAGCAGGTGATTATAATGCGAAACATGCCTTTTGGGGCTCCAGGTTAATAAATCCCAAAGGCAAACAACTGTTCTCTGCACTACTAAATCGGTGTTCTAACCTAGACTTCGTGTCTTCAGGACAACCGACATACTGGCCCCTGACCCTCAAAAAATGCCCGACCTCATCGATTTTGGAATAACCAGTGGTATTGATCGTAACTTGTTATCTGCAGAATCGTGTTTAGAGCTCGCTTCTGATCATTCATCAGTTATTATATGTCTACATAAACAACCTCAACTGGGTAAGAAAACAGGTCACCTAACCAACAAAAGAACAAACTGGCTCAGGTACCGTCAATATATAAGTAGTCATATAAACATTGGTCCTCGACTAAAGAGTGCAAGCGATATTGACTCGGCAGTTTTGGCCATCAACTCAGTTCTTACATCTGCAGCCACACACTCATCTCCAGCAGCCTCATTATCCCGCTCCGCAAGAACTCGCACAACATCTGCAGTTATCGATAGTCTCGTTAAGGAGAAAAGGCGCTTAAGAAGAGAGTGGCAACAAAATAGATCACCCTACGCCAAGCAGAAATTAGCATTAGCAAAAAAACGCCTCCGAGAAGCACTGAACTGCGAGCTAGAGAACAGTTTGAAAAAGTATACTGAGACGCTAACTCCAACACAAAATAAAAAAATAACGGTTATCTTTTGATCACACCTCGTATATATTTTAATGTTTATATACATTATTATACTGCTTTATCCTTATAAATATAAATCCTTCTTAATCCCTTAGATAGATAGATAGTTTGTAGTCAGATCGGGAACTAGTCACAAAGTCATTGCTGCCAAATAAACCTATTGTGGCACACTCTATTCTTACAAATGCTCCCCAAGTCTAGTATTCATTACGAATTCAGAGATTTCTTTAGGAGATTTGTCCGCAATATATGATGGTCCCCAAGTCCCCACAACCATATCAGATGGACTCTGTTTTTGTATGCTAATCTCTTCAGTAGAAGTAGGCAATCCCAAACTAGTTTGGATTTAATTTCAATTGCGGTAAGTTCTAGCAACGCACCCTTGAAGGGCTAACCAAAATAGACGAAATGAGACGTAACGAGTAAGTTCAATCATATGCGAATCAATGTTAATAGCCAAAGTGGCCATACGTATTTGATCGAAATTTAACGAAACATTTAGACGTGACGTTCGGTTCCGTAAGAACCGAACTGCAAACGTCTGCTGCTCGTCACAAAAGCTACTTTGTTGACACGATTGTTGTTTTAAAAAAAATTTAAATTAAAATGACGGAATTTTGCTACAATTTGATCGCCGTTGTGAGGGATGAGCACGGAATTTATGTAAAAAGCCCATCCATCGATGCGTTTGATAGCGTCACATTTTCGATTAAATGTCAACTTCGACGTAACGAGTGTAGACGTTCGTCCAATCGCAATCGTTACGTCTCGTTTATTTTGGTTCTACCTTTACTGTCTGAGCGAATATAGATGTGATAATTTGTGGTATCACTTCTGTTTCTTATTTTAAGCAAAGTTCTATTGCATAGATGTCGAATTGAAGCACTGGGTTCTCATGTGCCAAGTTGCTAAAAATGCATTTTCTGGGGTTTCACCATATACTTGCAAGTTTAAGTCTTTTCTGTTCCCAATTAACCCTATCAGGAAATGTGACTTTGAAGTTACGTTGGAAGTTGTATCAGGTTTTGCAGAAGTCGTTTAGGGTTAAAGATTTGTTGCTCATTCTTATTCCTTTTCTAAATTGAGACATTTCTTCATTTTCTAAAATGAGCTTTGCCGCAAATTCTAAAGCTTCTTTCTTAATAAATAAATGAATCGTGGGCAGATTTAACAAGACCTCAAGGGCGGCAATCGCAACAGACTTCATAGCCCCTGTTACTTAGACACAGGCTAGTCTTTGCACTCTGTTAATTTTGGGCCTAGCTGTAACTTTAACTAGCTTCTTGCACTAAATCGGTGGGCATAGGCAATTACAAGTCTTGTAATTGCTCTATACAGCCACAGCGACATCTTCGGATTTAGTCACCAATTTTTCCCCACTAAACTTGCTGGTCCATATAGTGACCCTAACCTTGTTTATGGTTCTATTCAAGTGAATATTCCAAAGCAGTGTATCATCATTGAGATGTATGTATATATTTTCTGAACCGTGCGGACGCGATTTCGTGCGTGCTCCGTAATTGGGACGGGTTTTCACTGTGTTTGAACTGAATTCGTTCTTTGAACTTTGCGATATAGACGCTAATACGAAAGTGTAGTTTATTTACATAATTTGGTGATACTTTGTTCTGCAGGGACAAATTAAAGGTGAAGTGTGGAATTCACAAAGTATTTTATAAACAGCATCATTAAAAAATAAAATTGCGCTCCAAAAAACAACTAGCAGGAGTTGCCACCTGTGTCAGTACTCTAAGATGATTGGTGATACCACTTAATTTTAATTTATTTAAATTTAAAATTCCTCAGAGTTGCATTTGAGCCATTTATTAATTCTTTATATTCTCAACTCTTAATGAGTTTCCCGAACATCAACAAACTTACAAACATCAGAAATGCTTATGTGACGGTGGTTGCTGAAGATTGCTGCAAAAACAAAAAAGAAATAACTAAGGATAACTTGTACCTAACAACCAAGCCAATAAATCGGGCTCGTTCAGGTTCTCCTGCTTTAATGTTAAGCAGCGAGTTTACACCCATAATTGCGCCAGCAAGTAACTTAGTCATGCCAGCCACAGGTGGTGGAAAAAGTAATGTGACAAGAAATGTTGCCACTATACAGACTGGTATACAGGTAAAACGAAAGTTGAGTCCAGATAAAAACGGAAATAAAAGACAGGCAAAAAATGCGAGACTAACTCCTCAATCGGCGAATATATCTGCCTCTCCGAAACAAATAAGTAGTAACACTTTGGGTCAGAACAGATTTGCACTATTAGAGAATGAAAACGTTGACTCAACTCCTGCAAACAATTCTGTGAAAGGAGGTTTCACAATCCCGAGTCCGCGCTCGACAAGTTTTTAAAAGAAGGGTCGATTTTCAAGTGAATAAGATTTTATTCGTAAAACTATATATTACATAAAATTAAATAAGGTTTTAAACCGTTTTTGCCACGACTTTAAAAATTCTTGTTTATTTCTCCATATACAAACGCGAACTGACTGTACTCTTCCAAGTCTCTAAACTCGTAAGCTATTTTTTTAAAAACGGTATTTAACAGTTATTCCAAGGCTATCAAATATAAATGCGTATAATAGAATATATAGACAAAAGGGGGGAAAAAACTATATACATATGTAATGAGAAACATATCAAAAATTCTATGATAATCAAAACACCCAGTAGGAAAAAATAGAAATCAAATAATTTAAAATACTCCGTTCGGCGGTAACATTCTCCCCCTCGTAAGCGAGTCCAAACGCGCTTACTCCAGTTGATTACCGACGTCTAGGACAGCTATCTTGATTGCAGGGCGCTCTAGCAAGCCATGTTGCGTCTTCACTGTAGCTCGTCGTACCTGGCCATCCTTTGCGATGACAACTTCCTGAACTATACCTTTTGGCCACTTGTTTCTCGGTTGGTTGTCGTCCACGATGACCACGACGTCGCCGACCTTTAGAGGTGGTTGCTTCGTATACCATTTCGACCGCCGAGTTAGTTCAGGCGTATACTCCTTTAGCCACCTTTGCCAAAATCGGTCGGCGTATATCCGGGTTTGATGATAACGATGTCGTAGATCGCCACCGTGTCCAATCGGCTTATAACCGTTGGTTGAGCCTAGCAATAAATGGTTAGGAGTGATAGCTTCATCATCACACGACTCCAGTGAAACGAAAGTCAACGGTCTTGAATTTATTATATATTCGACCTCGAACAGTGCACTTCGGAGCGTCTCGTCGTTGAAGTTGGGCTCAGGACACATTGCTGCTAGAACGTTTTTTATCGATCTGATTAGCCGCTCCCAAGCGCCACCCATGTGGGGGGCGGCAGGTGGGTTGAACTTCTATTGGATGTCATCGAACTTGGCTTCGATTTCCGCATAATCAACGTGCCCGGCCTCTTCTTGCAGAATCTTCGCAGATGCTTTGAAATTTGTACCATTATCCGTATAAATTTCTTTTGGTACACCTCGACGCGCTACGAAATTACGAATACACAGTATGCAGGAGCTAGTGTCCAAGGTGTGGGCTACCTCAATATGCACCGCTCGAACCGTGAGGCAGGTAAATATAACGCCCCATCGTTTTTCACGCCTTCTTCCAACCGTAGCAAACATTGGGCCGAAGTAATCAATCCCGACGTAAGTGAATGGGCGCTCGAAACTCGCAAGTCTGGCAGCTGGCAATGCGGCCATTTGAGGTGTCATCGTCATCGCATTTTTATTTTTGCAGTGTTGGCAGCTGCTTCGAACAGAACGATACAGCACGCGCAGCCGTGGTATGAAATATTGACCCTTAATATCATTAATAATGGTCTCATGGGCAAGGTGATGATATTTCCCATGCATCTCCTTGACGATCAGATAGGTGATGTTACTGTTGCTGGGCAGCACGATCACGTCGTGCGGATTTAGAAATTCTGTGCGCCCTTTAACACGAATGACATCATGATCGTCTAGAAAGATATTAAAGGAAATTAATTTGCTGTTCTTCTCAATACTCTTACCACTTTTCAAGACAATTATTTCTTGGGAATATTCGCTGAGTTGCGCTTGCTTGATGAGGATCGTCTTCGCTGCTTGGATCATTTCGAACGTGGGCTTTTCGGGGAGAGCACTCACTGATCTGATTCTTGCTCTCAGCTTCTTCACGTAAAGAATGAACATTCCTAATGCGCGATACAAGCGGCGCCAGGATGAAAAATATTCAACGTTGATGGGCAGCTTATGTTTATCCATCTTTTGAAAGTGAAGCAGGTGATGTCTAATTTCGGCGGTGTTCGTGGGTCCGAAGTCGTCGCGATATGGCCACTCGTTTTCAGAATTCATTAAAAAAGCAGGTCCATTGTACCACAAATGATCTGACGTTTTGGGTTCGGATTTTGTTGCAAGATCTGCCGGGTTAGATGTTGATGGGACCCACTTCCACTGGTCTGGGTTGGTGTGCTCGAGAATTTCAGCGACTCTATACATGACGAATTGCTGGAACTGCCTGGGATCCATGCGGAGCCATTTTAAAACCGTAGCTGAGTCAGTCCAAAACACTTTTCTGCAAATACGTAATCGAGGAACGCTTTGTATTTGGTTTGCCAGGCGCACACCTGTGATTGCTGCCTGTAGCTCGAGCCGTGGAATTGATACAGGCTTAAGTGGTGTTACCTTGGACTTTGCTGCCACCAATGAAATATTCATGCTGCTGCCACATCGAACTCTCAGGTAGCATACCGCTGCATAGCCATACTCCCCTGCATCCACAAAGGTATGCAGTTCGACGTCATCAGCTTCATTTAAAGAATGTGAGAAGCATCGTGGAATTTCAACCGCTGCTATTTGCTTTAGCATCGTCTTCCACTGGCACCACTTCCGAGCTAGTTCGTCAGGAAGAGTTTCATCCCAATCGATGCTCGATCGCCAGACTTCCTGAAGAAGAATCTTTAGTGAAATAGTATATTGTGCTATGAATCCTAACGGATCAAATATAGACATCAAAACTTGAAGGAGCTCACGCTTCGTGGGTATCGCGTTGTCTGATAAAACGTTCCTTTTCAGCCTGGCAAACCTCAGCGCGTACTTGAACACGTCCTTTTTTGGGTCCCAAAATACTCCAAGTATCTTCTCGTTTGTGCTCAGCTCGACCGGTTCCTGGCTTACCGCGTGGTCGGTGCTTAAATGCGTTAGCACGAATGTGGAGTTTGAAGACCAGTTGCGTATATGAAAACCTGCTGCTGCGTGTATTTTTCTTACCGTTCCTGCCAATTGCAACGCTGCCTGCTCACTGTACTCGCTATCAATAAAGTCGTCTACATAGTGATGTTTCTTAATCGCGTCTACGGCACGGGGAAACTGCTGCGCAAACTCATCGGCATTTTTATTGCGCACGTAATGAGCAATGCATGGGGCGCAGCTTATACCAAACGTCAGCGCGCGCATGACGTACACTCCAGGGCTGTCGATCGTATCCTCTTTTTCACACCATAAAAATCTTTGAGCATGCATGTCACTGCTACGCACGCTTATCTGGTGGAACATTTCGGCGATATCTCCACAAATCGCCACTCGCCCAAGTCGAAAGCCAAGAAGAACTTCCACCAGTGGAGTCAGCAAATCAGGTCCGCTGAGGAGCATGTCGTTCAATGATACGCCTTTTGTTTTCGTGGCTGCGTCCCATACTAGTCGCACTCTGTCGGGCTTATTCGGATTCCTAGTTGTGAAAATTGGCAGATACCAGACGCGATCTGTGCTTGCATGCAACTCCTCGGCACTTAGTCGTCTTGCGTAGCCTTTATTCAGCAAGTTGTCGATTTGTTTTTGCATTGCTGCCTTCAGCGATGGGTCCTTACGAAATTGTCTATCCAAGCAAATCATACGTTTCAATGCAGTATCGTAGCTTTCCGGCATATCGATGTGCTCGTAGCGCCAGAGTAGCCCAGTTTCGAATCGGCTGCCCACCCTCTTACAAGTTGTATCGAGGATCTCCATAGCTCGTTTATCTTGGTGCGACAACAGCTGTGTGGGTGATGGTGCATCTAGCTTATAGTGCTCCTTGACAAGATCGTGGAGTTGCTCGTACTTCTCGCTGCAGCCACACGTGTGTATGTTTAAGTACGAATTTGCTGACTGACTTGAGCAACGACCTTGTAGCGCCCAACCTAGCCTCGTTTTGGTGGCTATGGGCTGGTTCCAAGCACCTTCACGAATCTTGAGCGGCACAGCTAGATGCCAGTTGTTGGACCCGATGAGAATTGTTGGCTTTGCATCTACGTAGGACTTCATTGGCAACCCCGCCAAGTAGGGAAGTTGCGTGATGATTTTCTCCATGTGGACAGTTTGCATTGGAAGGCCCAAGTTCTTGACTGTGTGAACCCCTTGCATCGTGAAGCGATCATCGTTTTGGGGGTTGGACACCTTCAATGTGGTTCGCATGGAAAATTCTTCAGAACGAGTTTTATCCCCGGTCCAGCGCAAACACAAGGGATCCAGCACGCCTTTCAAGTTGAGATACTTGAAAACCTCTTCGTCAATCAACGTGACTGATGACCCTTCATCTAGAAATGCAAAGGTATCAAAAAATTTGTTCGCAGCATGGATACGAACCGGTAGTATGCGGAAAAATGAGCTATCCTCTTCGCGAGCCTTGTGGTGCGAATTCAGGGTCGCGATGGACGTAGCGCCTTCGCTCGTTGTGGTCGGTTGACTGGTGACTTTGCTTCTATGCAGGAGTTGATGGTGTTTCGCATTGCAGCCTTCGATTCCGCAGACCCGATTGACTAGGCAGCGCCTACGATGTGTGTTGAGGCACTGACGGCATAGTTTCAGTGATCGTATCACGTCCCACTTGCGATCAATATTCAGCTTCTTGAATTCCTCACATTGAGCAATTTTATGCCCGTTGCTTTTGCAGTTCCCGCAGTCATATTTCTGCTGAACATTGAGTGCTTGCATGTGCGTGTTGACATGGCCGTTGCGTTTTGTTGTTGTAGGCGAAACCACTTGACTGGCAGCTTCCGCGAGCGCATAAAGCCAATCACTAAACACCTTCACCAATGGCACTTCCTTTTGTTTAGGATACATAGCCCAAGACATTTTGTAATGGTTCGAAAGCTTCTCTACTAGTTCTCTTACCAGCATAGGGTTGTTCATGTAGGCGTCCATGCGGCAAGCCTCCATCGTTGAGTAAACGTTGCGCACAGAAAGAGCGAAATCAATAAGTGTATCTAATCTGTCCTTTAATGGTGGCACTTTTCTTACCTTGTCGATGAGATTTTCAATTATATACTCTGGCCTACCAAAGCACATCCTTAGAGTGTGAATTATCTCTGGAACCATTGCCGGTAGTAGCAATTTGCTCCTCACCATTTCCCGTGCTTTTCCTTTAAGACAGGCCTGTAATCGCATTAAATTTTCGACATTCGTGTACCCGGCGACCTCTGTGCTGATATCGAAGCTGCTTATGAACAGAGGCCACTCCTCAGGATCACCATGAAAATGCGGCAGCTCTCTTGGAATGGCTTGCCTAGCTGCCAGCTGCATTTTGGTAGGCATCGACTGGAGACAACTATCGCTTTTAATCAAGGAAATCCCTTGAGCTTGTGACAATATTTTATATTTTTCTTCTAAATAACTTTTTTGAAGTTTTGTCTCTTCTTCCAGCATAGCTAAACGCAATTCACATGCTTTTGCGCTTTCTTCTTTTTGAGAAGCTGGATGCGAATTTGATAGAAAATGTGGTTGGCTGTCAAACGTAAACAACGAATGTTGCTGAGTATTCTTAGCAAACTCTGCGTGTTTCTCAACATTATATATGTTTGTCGCAGCATTACATCCGCTTGGCGCAACATTATATTCTCTTGGCGCAACATTATAAAAGTTCGGCTCATTTGTATACATTGGCTGCGTTCGAGTTGCAGAGCGAAAACTAACCATTGACGCCGACTGCGGCTGCTGTGCGTTTTTCTCCATTACTTCTTGTTGTGCTTCTGCTTCAACTTGGACGGCAACTTTTCCAATGTTTCCAACTGTCTGTTCGGCAACTTGTCCATTGTTCCATACGATCGTTTTAATTACTTCGGATGGATCCGATGTATTTTTTGTTTGATGTAATTGGCTGCACACGGTTTGGGGGGAGGACGTCGCCTGTGGCTGAATTTGTTGGACTTTTGGTGGAACATTATTATGCGCATTTGTCGGAGGAGCATTCGAACTCAATGTGACTGCTACTGACAAGGGATTACCGCATCCGCAGCTCCAACTTATATCAGCTATGTCATGATTTACTCCGACGCAATCATAGTGGTACCACATGTCGCACTTATCACACTGCACCATACGGGAATCATCCGCTTGGTCACACTTTTTGCAGTGGTGTACGCTGTCCGACTGGTTTAGGCCATCCGTGGCGAACATATTTGCGTTTTCGAACGGATCAGTTTATAACACTTCTTTAGTTTTTTGTTTTATTTTTCGCGAAACGCGTAAAGTTCACTTGAATTATCACGAACCGTGTTTTTACAATTTAAAAGAATTTTTAAAGATTTGTGAAAGGAGGTTTCACAATCCCGAGTCCGCGCTCGACAAGTTTTTAAAAGAAGGGTCGATTTTCAAGTGAATAAGATTTTATTCGTAAAACTATATATTACATAAAATTAAATAAGGTTTTAAACCGTTTTTGCCACGACTTTAAAAATTCTTGTTTATTTCTCCATATACAAACGCGAACTGACACGTGTACTCTTCCAAGTCTCTAAACTCGTAAGCTATTTTTTTAAAAACGGTATTTAACAGTTATTCCAAGGCTATCAAATATAAATGCGTATAATAGAATATATAGACAAAAGGGGGGAAAAAACTATATACATATGTAATGAGAAACATATCAAAAATTCTATGATAATCAAAACACCCAGTAGGAAAAAATAGAAATCAAATAATTTAAAATACTCCGTTCGGCGGTAACAAATTCCATTGCCAAAACTGAAGCCACCACCATTCTACTTGCGAGAGAGATGCTGAAATGATTTAGTTGCAACTGTAGCTAGTCTTGTAGGGAATAACAATTTCCACGTAACGTCCATAACAAACGGGAATATAAAGGAAACGAAACTACAGACATACAATGAAAGCAATTACCGCAAAATAGCATCCTATCTTGAAAAATATGCTAAAAACTTCTATACATATCAACTGAAGAGCAGTAAAGGTCTAGTATGAAAAGTAATGAAATCAAAGATTCTCTCGAAATCGCCGGATTTAAAGTAAAAACGGTATTCAACATTAAAAACAGAGACAAAGTACCACAACCACTATTTCAAGTAGAACTTGAACCGAATGGAAGAAAATTAAAAAGTAGCGAAACACACCCAATATACCATCTGCGTTACTTATTACATAGACGAATAACCGTTGAAGAACCACACAAAAGAAAAGGCACTGTCCAGTGCTTCAATTGCCAACAATACGGGCACACACAATCGTGCTGTACCTTACGCACTGTTTGTGTTGCCTGTGGGGACCTTCACCATTCCTCCAAGTGTTTGTCTGACAAATCCAACATAAATGCAAAAAAATGCAGCAATTGTAGGGAAAACCACACGGCAAACTGCAGAGGCTGCCCAGTGTATTTAGCACTCAAAAATAAATTAGACCTGAAACAGCAACCAGCTTTTCATTACACAGAGATTGCCAAATCAATCGAACCCCATAAGCAACTGACCAGTGACAACGTTTCTACATCAAGATCATATGCCAACGTAGTAAAGTCTGAATCTGAAGAAATTCCTAGCTTTGCAAATCCTATGCAAAATGTAGAATCCATGATATCAAAATTAACAAATTGTATGACAGAATTTATGACATCAATGCAAAGCATGTTGCACGAGTTGTTGAAAACTCAAATCCAACTTATGCAATTGTTGATATCTAAAAAATGAACTATATTAAGATATGTCATTGGAATGCAAACGGCATTAGCCAACATAAACTTGAAATTCAACACTTCCTGCATACTAGGCAAATTGACATTATGCTTTTATCAGAAACGCACTAAACAAACAAAAATTATTTTGTTATATCAAGATATAAATTCCACAAGACAAACCATCCTGACAATTAAGCACATGGCGGTACGTGTACATTAATAAGAGATAGATTTAAGAATCATGCACTAGAAGAGTATGCAAAGGACTCTCTGCAGGCAACATCAATATGTCTTCAATGCTGGGAGGAAAAAATTGTACTAAGCGCAGTCTACTTTCCTCCAAGATACTCAGTGACTGAATTACAATTCACACAATTCTTCACATCAGTGAGGACCAAATTTTTGGCAGCAGGTGATTATAATGCGAAACATACCTTTTGGGGCTCCAGGTTAATAAATCCCAAAGGCAAACAACTGTTCTCTGCACTACTAAATCGGTGTTCTAACCTAGACTTCGTGTCTTCAGGACAACCGACATACTGGCCCCTGACCCTCAAAAAATGCCCGACCTCATCGATTTTGGAATAACCAGTGGTATTGACCGTAACTTGTTATCTGCAGAATCGTGTTTAGAGCTCGCTTCTGATCATTCATCAGTTATTATATGTCTACATAAACAACCTCAACTGGGTAAGAAAACAGGTCACCTAACCAACAAAAGAACAAACTGGCTCAGGTACCGTCAATATATAAGTAGTCATATAAACATTGGTCCTCGACTAAAGAGTGCAAGCGATATTGACTCGGCAGTTTTGGCCATCAACTCAGTTCTTACATCTGCAGCCACACACTCATCTCCAGCAGCCTCATTATCCCGCTCCGCAACAACTCGCACAACATCTGCAGTTATCGATAGTCTCGTTAAGGAGAAAAGGCGCTTAAGAAGAGAGTGGCAACAAAATAGATCACCCTACGCCAAGCAGAAATTAGCATTAGCAAAAAAACGCCTCCGAGAAGCACTGAACTGCGAGCTAGAGAACAGTTTGAAAAAGTATACTGAGACGCTAACTCCAACACAAAATAAAAAAATAACGGTTATCTTTTGATCACACCTCGTATATATTTTAATGTTTATATACATTATTATACTGCTTTATCCTTATAAATATAAATCCTTCTTAATCCCTTAGATAGATAGATAGTTTGTAGTCAGATCGGGAACTAGTCACAAAGTCACTGCTGCCAAATAGACCTATTGTGACACACTCTATTCTTACAAATGCTCCCCAAGTCTAGTATTCATTACGAATTCAGAGATTTCTTTAGGAGATTTGTCCGCAATATATGATGGTCCCCAAGTCCCCACAACCATATCAGATGGACTCTGTTTTTGTATGCTAATCTCTTCAGTAGAAGTAGGCAATCCCAAACTAGTTTGGATTTAATTTCAATTGCGGTAAGTTCTAGCAACGCACCCTTGAAGGGCTAACCAAAATAGACGAAATGAGACGTAACGAGTAAGTTCAATCATATGCGAATCAATGTTAATAGCCAAAGTGGCCATACGTATTTGATCGAAATTGAACGAAACATTTAGACGTGACGTTCGGTTCCGTAAGAACCGAACTGCAAACGTCTGCTGCTTGTCACAAAAGCTACTTTGTTGACACGATTGTTGTTTTAAAAAAAATTTAAATTAAAATGACGGAATTTTACTACAATTTGATCGCCATTGTGAGGGATGAGCACGGAATTTATGTAAAAAGCCCATCCATCGATGCGTTTGATAGCGTCACATTTTCGATTAAATGTCAACTTCGACGTAACGAGTGTAGACGTTCGTCCAATCGCAATCGTTACGTCTCGTTTATTTTGGTTCTACCTTTACTGTCTGAGCGAATATAGATGTGATAATTTGTGGTATCACTTCTGTTTCTTCTTTTAAGCAAAGTTCTATTGCATAGATGTCGAATTGAAGCACTGGGTTCTCATGTGCCAAGTTGCTAAAAATGCATTTTCTGGGGTTTCACCATATACTTGCAAGTTTAAGTCTTTTCTGTTCCCAATTAACCCTATCAGGAAATGTGACTTTGAAGTTACGTTGGAAGTTGTATCAGGTTTTGCAGAAGTCGTTTAGGGTTAAAGATTTGTTGCTCATTCTTATTCCTTTTCTAAATTGAGACATTTCTTCATTTTCTAAAATGAGCTTTGCCGCAAATTCTAAAGCTTCTTTCTTAATAAATAAATGAATCGTGGGCAGATTTAACAAGACCTCAAGGGCGGCAATCGCAACAGACTTCATAGCCCCTGTTACTTAGACACAGGCTAGTCTTTGTACTCTGTTAATTTTGGGCCTAGCTGTAACTTTAACTAGCTTCTTGCACTAAATCGGTGGGCATAGGCAATTACAAGTCTTGTAATTGCTCTATACAGCCACAGCGACATCTTCGGATTTAGTCACCAATTTTTCCCCACTAAACTTGCTGGTCCATATAGTGACCCTAACCTTGTTTATGGTTCTATTCAAGTGAATATTCCAAAGCAGTGTATCATCATTGAGATGTATGTATATATTTTTTGAACTGTGCGGACGCGATTTCGTGCGTGCTCCGTAATTGGGACGGGTTTTCACTGTGTTTGAACTGAATTCGTTCTTTGAACTTTGCGACATAGACGCTAATACGAAAGTGTAGTTTATTTACATAATTTGGTGATATTTTGTTCTGCAGGGACAAATTAAAGGTGAAGTGTGGAATTCACAAAGTATTTTATAAACAGCATCATTAAAAAATAAAATTGCGCGCCAAAAAACAACTAGCAGGAGTTGCCACCTGTGTCAGTACTCTAAGATGATTGGTGATACCACTTAATTTTAATTTATTTAAATTTAAAATTCCTCAGAGTTGCATTTGAGCCATTTATTAATTCTTTATATTCTCAACTCTTAATGAGTTTCCCGAACATCAACAAACTTACAAACATCAGAAATGCTTATGTGACGGTGGTTGCTGAAGATTGCTGCAAAAACAAAAAAGAAATAACTAAGGATAACTTGTACCTAACAACCAAGCCAATAAATCGGGCTCGTTCAGGTTCTCCTGCTTTAATGTTAAGCAGCGAGTTTACACCCATAATTGCGCCAGCAAGTAACTTAGTCATGCCAGCCCAGGTGGTGGAAAAAGTAATGTGACAAGAAATGTTGCCACTATACAGACTGGTATACAGGTAAAACGAAAGTTGAGTCCAGATAAAAACGGAAATAAAAGACAGTCAAAAAATGCGAGACTAACTCCTCAATCGGCGAATATATCTGCCTCTCCGAAACAAATAAGTAGTAACACTTTGGGTCAGAACAGATTTGCACTATTAGAGAATGAAAACGTTGACTCAACTCCTGCAAACAATTCCATTGCCAAAACTGAAGCCACCACCATTCTACTTGCGAGAGAGATGCTGAAATGATTTAGTTGCAACTGTAGCTAGTCTTGTAGGGAATAACAATTTCCACGTAACGTCCATAACAAACGGGAATATAAAGAAAACGAAACTACAGACATACAATGAAAGCAATTACCGCAAAATAGCATCCTATCTTGAAAAAAATGCTAAAAACTACTATACATATCAACTGAAGAGCAGTAAAGGTCTAGTATGAAAAGTAATGAAATCAAAGATTCTCTCGAAATCGCCGGATTTAAAGTAAAAACGGTATTCAACATTAAAAACAGAGACAAAGTACCACAACCACTATTTCAAGTAGAACTTGAACCGAATGGAAGAAAATTAAAAAGTAGCGAAACACACCCAATATACCATCTGCGTTACTTATTACATAGACGAATAACCGTTGAAGAACCACACAAAAGAAAAGGCACTGTCCAGTGCTTCAATTGCCAACAATACGGGCACACACAATCGTGCTGTACCTTACGCACTGTTTGTGTTGCCTGTGGGGACCTTCACCATTCCTCCAAGTGTTTGTCTGACAAATCCACCATAAATGCAAAAAAATGCAGCAATTGTAGGGAAAACCACACGGCAAACTGCAGAGGCTGCCCAGTGTATTTAGCACTCAAAAATAAATTAGACCTGAAATAGCAACCAGCTTTTCATTACACAGAGATTGCCAAATCAATCGAACCCCATAAGCAACTGACCAGTGACAACGTTTCTACATCAATATCATATGCCAACGTAGTAAAGTCTGAATCTGAAGAAATTCCTAGCTTTGCAAATCCTATGCAAAATGTAGAATCCATGATATCAAAATTAACAAATTGTATGACAGAATTTATGACATCAATGCAAAGCATGTTGCACGAGTTGTTGAAAACTCAAATCCAACTTATGCAATTGTTGATATCTAAAAAATGAACTATATTAAGATATGTCATTGGAATGCAAACGGCATTAGCCAACATAAACTTGAAATTCAACACTTCCTGCATACTAGGCAAATTGACATTATGCTTTTATCAGAAACGCACTTGACAAACAAAAATTATTTTGTTATATCAAGATATAAATTCTACAAGACAAACCATCCTGACAATTAAGCACATGGCGGTACGTGTACATTAATAAGAGATAGATTTAAGAATCATGCACTAGAAGAGTATGCAAAGGACTATCTGCAGGCAACATCAATATGTCTTCAATGCTGGGAGGAAAAAATTGTACTAAGCGCAGTCTACTTTCCTCCAAGATACTCAGTGACTGAATTACAATTCACACAATTCTTCACATCAGTGAGGACCAAATTTTTGGCAGCAGGTGATTATAATGCGAAACATACCTTTTGGGGCTCCAGGTTAATAAATCCCAAAGGCAAACAACTGTTCTCTGCACTACTAAATCGGTGTTCTAACCTAGACTTCGTGTCTTCAGGACAACCGACATACTGGCCCCTGACCCTCAAAAAATGACCGACCTCATCGATTTTGGAATAACCAGTGGTATTGATCGTAACTTGTTATCTGCAGAATCGTGTTTAGAGCTCGCTTCTGATCATTCATCAGTTATTATATGTCTACATAAACAACCTCAACTGGGTAAAAAAACAGGTCACCTAACCAACAAAAGAACAAACTGGCTCAGGTACCGTATAAGTAGTCATATAAACATTGGTCCTCGACTAAAGAGTGCAAGCGATATTGACTCGGCAGTTTTGGCCATCAACTCAGTTCTTACATCTGCAGCCACACACTCATCTCCAGCAGCCTCATTATCCCGCTCCGCAACAACTCGCACAACATCTGCAGTTATCGATAGTCTCGTTAAGGAGAAAAGGCGCTTAAGAAGAGAGTGGCAACAAAATAGATCACCCTACGCCAAGCAGAAATTAGCATTAGCAAAAAAACGCCTCCGAGAAGCACTGAGCTGCGAGCTAGAGAACAGTTTGAAAAAGTATACTGAGACGCTAACTCCAACACAAAATAAAAAAATAACGCTTATCTTTTGATCACACCTCGTATATATTTTAATGTTTATATACATTATTATACTGCTTTATCCTTATAAATATAAATCCTTCTTAGTCCCTTAGATAGATATATAGTTTGTAGTCAGATCGGGAACTAGTCACAAAGTCACTGCTGCCAAATAGACCTATTGTGACACACTCTATTCTTACAAATGCTCCTAGTATCTAGTATTCATTACGAATTCAGAGATTTCTTTAGGAGATTTGTCCGCAATATATGATGGTCCCCAAGTCCCCACAACCATATCAGATGGACTCTGTTTTTGTATGCTAATCTCTTCAGTAGAAGTAGGCAATCCCAAACTAGTTTGGATTTAATTTCAATTGCGGTAAGTTCTAGCAACGCACCCTTGAAGAGCTAACCAAAATAGACGAAATGAGACGTAACGAGTAAGTTCAATCATATGCGAATCAATGTTAATAGCCAAAGTGGCCATACGTATTTGATCGAAATTTAACGAAACATTTAGACGTGACGTTCGGTTCCGTAAGAACCGAACTGCAAACGTCTGCTGCTCGTCACAAAAGCTACTTTGTTGACACGATTGTTGTTTTAAAAAAAATTTAAATTAAAATGACGGAATTTTGCTACAATTTGATCGCCGTTGTGAGGGATGAGCACGGAATTTATGTAAAAAGCCCATCCATCGATGCGTTTGATAGCGTCACATTTTCGATTAAATGTCAACTTCGACGTAACGAGTGTAGACGTTCGTCCAATCGCAATCGTTACGTCTCGTTTATTTTGGTTCTACCTTTACTGTCTGAGCGAATATATATGTGATAATTTGTGGTATCACTTCTGTTTCTTCTTTTAAGCAAAGTTCTATTGCATAGATGTCGAATTGAAGCACTGGGTTCTCATGTGCCAAGTTGCTAAAAATGCATTTTCTGGGGTTTCACCATATACTTGCAAGTTTAAGTCTTTTCTGTTCCCAATTAACCCTATCAGGAAATGTGACTTTGAAGTTACGTTGGAAGTTGTATCAGGTTTTGCAGAAGTCGTTTAGGGTTAAAGATTTGTTGCTCATTCTTATTCCTTTTCTAAATTGAGACATTTCTTCATTTTCTAAAATGAGCTTTGCCGCAAATTCTAAAGCTTCTTTCTTAATAAATAAATGAATCGTGGGCAGATTTAACAAGACCTCAAGGGCGGCAATCGCAACAGACTTCATAGCCCCTGTTACTTAGACACAGGCTAGTCTTTGTACTCTGTTAATTTTGGGCCTAGCTGTAACTTTAACTAGCTTCTTGCACTAAATCGGTGGGCATAGGCAATTACAAGTCTTGTAATTGCTCTATACAGCCACAGCGACATCTTCGGATTTAGTCACCAATTTTTCCCCACTAAACTTGCTGGTCCATATAGTGACCCTAACCTTGTTTATGGTTCTATTCAAGTGAATATTCCAAAGCAGTGTATCATCATTGAGATGTATGTATATATTTTCTGAACCGTGCGGACGCGATTTCGTGCGTGCTCCGTAATTGGGACGGGTTTTCACTGTGTTTGAACTGAATTCGTTCTTTGAACTTTGCGACATAGACGCTAATACGAAAGTGTAGTTTATTTACATAATTTGGTGATATTTTGTTCTGCAGGGACAAATTAAAGGTGAAGTGTGGAATTCACAAAGTATTTTATAAACAGCATCATTAAAAAATAAAATTGCGCGCCAAAAAACAACTAGCAGGAGTTGCCACCTGTGTCAGTACTCTAAGATGATTGGTGATACCACTTAATTTTAATTTATTTAAATTTAAAATTCCTCAGAGTTGCATTTGAGCCATTTATTAATTCTTTATATTCTCAACTCTTAATGAGTTTCCCGAACATCAACAAACTTACAAACATCAGAAATGCTTATGTGACGGTGGTTGCTGAAGATTGCTGCAAAAACAAAAAAGAAATAACTAAGGATAACTTGTACCTAACAACCAAGCCAATAAATCGGGCTCGTTCAGGTTCTCCTGCTTTAATGTTAAGCAGCGAATTTACACCCATAATTGCGCCAGCAAGTAACTTAGTCATGCCAGCCACAGGTGGTGGAAAAAGTAATGTGACAAGAAATGTTGCCACTATACAGACTGGTATACAGGTAAAACGAAAGTTGAGTCCAGATAAAAACGGAAATAAAAGACAGGCAAAAAATGCGAGACTAACTCCTCAATCGGCGAATATATCTGCCTCTCCGAAACAAATAAGTAGTAACACTTTGGGTCAGAACAGATTTGCACTATTAGAGAATGAAAACGTTGACTCAATTCCTGCAAACAATTCCATTGCCAAAACTGAAGCCACCACCATTCTACTTGCGAGAGAGATGCTGAAATGATTTAGTTACAACTGTAGCTAGTCTTGTAGGGAATAACAATTTCCACGTAACGTCCATAACAAACGGGAATATAAAGGAAACGAAACTACAGACATACAATGAAAGCAATTACCGCAAAATAGCATCCTATCTTGAAAAAAATGCTAAAAACTACTATACATATCAACTGAAGAGCAGTAAAGGTCTAGTATGAAAAGTAATGAAATCAAAGATTCTCTCGAAATCGCCGGATTTAAAGTAAAAACGGTATTCAACATTAAAAACAGAGACAAAGTACCACAACCACTATTTCAAGTAGAACTTGAACCGAATGGAAGAAAATTAAAAAGTAGCGAAACACACCCAATATACCATCTGCGTTACTTATTACATAGACGAATAACCGTTGAAGAACCACACAAAAGAAAAGACACTGTCCAGTGCTTCAATTGCCAACAATACGGGCACACACAATCGTGCTGTACCTTACGCACTGTTTGTGGGGACCTTCACCATTCCTCCAAGTGTTTGTCTGACAAATCCAACATAAATGCAAAAAAATGCAGCAATTGTAGGGAAAACCACACGGCAAACTGCAGAGGCTGCAAAGTGTATTTAGCACTCAAAAATAAATTAGACCTGAAATAGCAACCAGCTTTTCATTACACAGAGATTGCCAAATCAATCGAACCCCATAAGCAACTGACCAGTGACAACGTTTCTACATCAATATCATATGCCAACGTAGTAAAGTCTGAATCTGAAGAAATTCCTAGCTTTGCAAATCCTATGCAAAATGTAGAATCCATGATATCAAAATTAACAAATTGTATGACAGAATTTATGACATCAATGCAAAGCATGTTGCACGAGTTGTTGAAAACTGAAATCCAACTTATGCAATTGTTGATATCTAAAAAATGAACTATATTAAGATATGTCATTGGAATGCAAAAGGCATTAGCCAACATAAACTTGAAATTCAACACTTCCTGCATACTAGGCAAATTGACATTATGCTTTTATCAGAAACGCACTTGACAAACAAAAATTATTTTGTTATATCAAGATATAAATTCTACAAGACAAACCATCCTGACAATTAAGCACATGGCGGTACGTGTACATTAATAAGAGATAGATTTAAGAATCATGCACTAGAAGAGTATGCAAAGGACTATCTGCAGGCAACATCAATATGTATTCAATGCTGGGAGGAAAAAATTGTACTAAGCGCAGTCTACTTTCCTCCAAGCTACTCAGTGACTGAATTACAATTCACACAATTCTTCACATCAGTGAGGACCAAATTTTTGGCAGCAGGTGATTATAATGCGAAACATACCTTTTGGGGCTCCAGGTTAATAAATCCCAAAGGCAAACAACTGTTCTCTGCACTACTAAATCGGTGTTCTAACCTAGACTTCGTGTCTTCAGGACAACCGACATACTGGCCCCTGACCCTCAAAAAATGCCCGACCTCATCGATTTTGGAATAACCAGTGGTATTGATCGTAACTTGTTATCTGCAGAATCGTGTTTAGAGCTCGCTTCTGATCATTCATCAGTTATTATATGTCTACATAAACAACCTCAACTGGGTAAGAAAACAGGTCACCTAACCAACAAAAGAACAAACTGGCTCAGGTACCGTCAATATATAAGTAGTCATATAAACATTGGTCCTCGACTAAAGAGTGCAAGCGATATTGACTCGGCAGTTTTGGCCATCAACTCAGTTCTTACATCTGCAGCCACACACTCATCTCCAGCAGCCTCATTATCCCGCTCCGCAACAACTCGCACAACATCTGCAGTTATCGATAGTCTCGTTAAGGAGAAAAGGCGCTTAAGAAGAGAGTGGCAACAAAATAGATCACCCTACGCCAAGCAGAAATTAGCATTAGCAAAAAAACGCCTCCGAGAAGCACTGAACTGCGAGCTAGAGAACAGTTTGAAAAAGTATACTGAGACGCTAACTCCAACACAAAATAAAAAAATAACGGTTATCTTTTGATCACACCTCGTATATATTTTAATGTTTATATACATTATTATACTGCTTTATCCTTATAAATATAAATCCTTCTTAATCCCTTAGATAGATAGATAGTTTGTAGTCAGATCGGGAACTAGTCACAAAGTCACTGCTGCCAAATAGACCTATTGTGACACACTCTATTCTTACAAATGCTCCCCAAGTCTAGTATTCATTACGAATTCAGAGATTTCTTTAGGAGATTTGTCCGCAATATATGATGGTCCCCAAGTCCCCACAACCATATTAGATGGACTCTGTTTTTGTATGCTAATCTCTTCAGTAGAAGTAGGCAATCCCAAACTAGTTTGGATTTAATTTCAATTGCGGTAAGTTCTAGCAACGCACCCTTGAAGGGCTAACCAAAATAGACGAAATGAGACGTAACGAGTAAGTTCAATCATATGCGAATCAATGTTAATAGCCAAAGTGGCCATACGTATTTGATCGAAATTGAACGAAACATTTAGACGTGACGTTCGGTTCCGTAAGAACCGAACTGCAAACGTCTGCTGCTCGTCACAAAAGCTACTTTGTTGACACGATTGTTGTTTTAAAAAAAATTTGAATTGAAATGACGGAATTTTGCTACAATTTGATCGCCGTTGTGAGGGATGAGCACGGAATTTATGTAAAAAGCGCATCCATCGATGCGTTTGATAGCGTCACATTTTCGATTAAATGTCAACTTCGACGTAACAAGTGTAGACGTTCGTCCAATCGCAATCGTTACGTCTCGTTTATTTTGGTTCTACCTTTACTGTCTGAGCGAATATAGATGTGATAATTTGTGGTATCACTTCTGTTTCTTCTTTTAAGCAAAGTTCTATTGCATAGATGTCGAATTGAAGCACTGGGTTCTCATGTGCCAAGTTGCTAAAAATGCATTTTCTGGGGTTTCACCATATACTTGCAAGTTTAAGTCTTTTCTGTTCCCAATTAACCCTATCAGGAAATGTGACTTTGAAGTTACGTTGGAAGTTGTATCAGGTTTTGCAGAAGTCGTTTAGGGTTAAAGATTTGTTGCTCATTCTTATTCCTTTTCTAAATTGAGACATTTCTTCATTTTCTAAAATGAGCTTTGCCGCAAATTCTAAAGCTTCTTTCTTAATAAATAAATGAATCGTGGGCAGATTTAACAAGACCTCAAGGGCGGCAATCGCAACAGACTTCATAGCCCCTGTTACTTAGACACAGGCTAGTCTTTGTACTCTGTTAATTTTGGGCCTAGCTGTAACTTTAACTAGCTTCTTGCACTAAATCGGTGGGCATAGGCAATTACAAGTCTTGTAATTGCTCTATACAGCCACAGCGACATCTTCGGATTTAGTCACCAATTTTTCCCCACTAAACTTGCTGGTCCATATAGTGACCCTAACCTTGTTTATGGTTCTATTCAAGTGAATATTCCAAAGCAGTGTATCATCATTGAGATGTATGTATATATTTTCTGAACCGTGCGGACGCGATTTCGTGCGTGCTCCGTAATTGGGACGGGTTTTCACTGTGTTTGAACTGAATTCGTTCTTTGAACTTTGCGACATAGACGCTAATACGAAAGTGTAGTTTATTTACATAATTTGGTGATATTTTGTTCTGCAGGGACAAATTAAAGGTGAAGTGTGGAATTCACAAAGTATTTTATAAACAGCATCATTAAAAAATAAAATTGCGCGCCAAAAAACAACTAGCAGGAGTTGCCACCTGTGTCAGTACTCTAAGATGATTGGTGATACCACTTAATTTTAATTTATTTAAATTTAAAATTCCTCAGAGTTGCATTTGAGCCATTTATTAATTCTTTATATTCTCAACTCTTAATGAGTTTCCCGAACATCAACAAACTTACAAACATCAGAAATGCTTATGTGACGGTGGTTGCTGAAGATTGCTGCAAAAACAAAAAAGAAATAACTAAGGATAACTTGTACCTAACAACCAAGCCAATAAATCGGGCTCGTTCAGGTTCTCCTGCTTTAATGTTAAGCAGCGAATTTACACCCATAATTGCGCCAGCAAGTAACTTAGTCATGCCAGCCACAGGTGGTGGAAAAAGTAATGTGACAAGAAATGTTGCCACTATACAGACTGGTATACAGGTAAAACGAAAGTTGAGTCCAGATAAAAACGGAAATAAAAGACAGGCAAAAAATGCGAGACTAACTCCTCAATCGGCGAATATATCTGCCTCTCCGAAACAAATAAGTAGTAACACTTTGGGTCAGAACAGATTTGCACTATTAGAGAATGAAAACGTTGACTCAACTCCTGCAAACAATTCCATTGCCAAAACTGAAGCCACCACCATTCTACTTGCGAGAGAGATGCTGAAATGATTTAGTTGCAACTGTAGCTAGTCTTGTAGGGAATAACAATTTCCACGTAACGTCCATAACAAACGGGAATATAAAGGAAACGAAACTACAGACATACAATGAAAGCAATTACCGCAAAATAGCATCCTATCTTGAAAAATATGCTAAAAACTTCTATACATATCAACTGAAGCGCAGTAAAGGTCTAGTATGAAAAGTAATGAAATCAAAGATTCTCTCGAAATCGCCGGATTTAAAGTAAAAACGGTATTCAACATTAAAAACAGAGACAAAGTACCACAACCACTATTTCAAGTAGAACTTGAACCGAATGGAAGAAAATTAAAAAGTAGCGAAACACACCCAATATACCATCTGCGTTACTTATTACATAGACGAATAACCGTTGAAGAACCACACAAAAGAAAAGGCACTGTCCAGTGCTTCAATTGCCAACAATACGGGCACACACAATCGTGCTGTACCTTACGCACTGTATGTGTTGCCTGTGGGGACCTTCACCATTCCTCCAAGTGTTTGTCTGACAAATCCAACATAAATGCAAAAAAAATGCAGCAATTGTAGGGAAAACCACACGGCAAACTGCAGAGGCTGCCCAGTGTATTTAGCACTCAAAAATAAATTAGACCTGAAACAGCAACCAGCTTTTCATTACACAGAGATTGCCAAATCAATCGAACCCCATAAGCAACTGACCAGTGACAACGTTTCTACATCAAGATCATATGCCAACGTAGTAAAGTCTGAATCTGAAGAAATTCCTAGCTTTGCAAATCCTATGCAAAATGTAGAATCCATGATATCAAAATTATCAAATTGTATGACAGAATTTATGACATCAATGCAAAGCATGTTGCACGAGTTGTTGAAAACTCAAATCCAACTTATGCAATTGTTGATATCTAAAAAATGAACTATATTAAGATATGTCATTGGAATGCAAACGGCATTAGCCAACATAAACTTGAAATTCAACACTTCCTGCATACTAGGCAAATTGACATTATGCTTTTATCAGAAACGCACTTGACAAACAAAAATTATTTTGTTATATCAAGATATAAATTCTACAAGACAAACCATCCTGACAATTAAGCACATGGCGGTACGTGTACATTAATAAGAGATAGATTTAAGAATCATGCACTAGAAGAGTATGCAAAGGACTATCTGCAGGCAACATCAATATGTATTCAATGCTGGGAGGAAAAAATTGTACTAAGCGCAGTCTACTTTCCTCCAAGATACTCAGTGACTGAATTACAATTCACACAATTCTTCACATCAGTGAGGACCAAATTTTTGGCAGCAGGTGATTATAATGCGAAACATACCTTTTGGGGCTCCAGGTTAATAAATCCCAAAGGCAAACAACTGTTCTCTGCACTACTAAATCGGTGTTCTAACCTAGACTTCGTGTCTTCAGGACAACCGACATACTGGCCCCTGACCCTCAAAAAATGCCCGACCTCATCGATTTTGGAATAACCAGTGGTATTGAGCGTAACTTGTTATCTGCAGAATCGTGTTTAGAGCTCGCTTCTGATCATTCATCAGTTATTATATGTCTACATAAACAACCTCAACTGGGTAAGAAAACAGGTCACCTAACCAACAAAAGAACAAACTGGCTCAGGTACCGTCAATATATAAGTAGTCATATAAACATTGGTCCTCGACTAAAGAGTGCAAGCGATATTGACTCGGCAGTTTTGGCCATCAACTCAGTTCTTACATCTGCAGCCACACACTCATCTCCAGCAGCCTCATTATCCCGCTCCGCAACAACTCGCACAACATCTGCAGTTATCGATAGTCTCGTTAAGGAGAAAAGGCGCTTAAGAAGAGAGTGGCAACAAAATAGATCACCCTACGCCAAGCAGAAATTAGCATTAGCAAAAAAACGCCTCCGAGAAGCACTGAACTGCGAGCTAGAGAACAGTTTGAAAAAGTATACTGAGACGCTAACTCCAACACAAAGTAAAAAAATAACGGTTATCTTTTGATCACACCTCGTATATATTTTAATGTTTATATACATTATTATACTGCTTTATCCTTATAAATATAAATCCTTCTTAATCCCTTAGATAGATAGATAGTTTGTAGTCAGATCGGGAACTAGTCACAAAGTCACTGCTGCCAAATAGACCTATTGTGACACACTCTATTCTTACAAATGCTCCTAGTATCTAGTATTCATTACGAATTCAGAGATTTCTTTAGGAGATTTGTCCGCAATATATGATGGTCCCCAAGTCCCCACAACCATATCAGATGGACTCTGTTTTTGTATGCTAATCTCTTCAGTAGAAGTAGGCAATCCCAAACTAGTTTGGATTTAATTTCAATTGCGGTAAGTTCTAGCAACGCACCCTTGAAGGGCTAACCAAAATAGACGAAATGAGACGTAACGAGTAAGTTCAATCATATCCGAATCAATGTTAATAGCCAAAGTGGCCATACGTATTTGATCGAAATTGAACGAAACATTTAGACGTGACGTTCGGTTCCGTAAGAACCGAACTGCAAACGTCTGCTGCTCGTCACAAAAGCTACTTTGTTGACACGATTGTTATTTTTAAAAAAATTTTAATTAAAATGACAGAATTTTGCTACAATTTGATCGCCGTTGTGAGGGATGAGCACGGAATTTATGTAAAAAGCCCATCCATCGATGCGTTTGATAGCGTCACATTTTCGATTAAATGTCAACTTCGACGTAACGAGTGTAGACGTTCGTCCAATCGTAATCGTTACGTCTCGTTTATTTTGGTTCTACCTTTACTGTCTGAGCGAATATAGATGTGATAATTTGTGGTATCACTTCTGTTTCTTCTTTTAAGCAAAGTTCTATTGCATAGATGTCGAATTGAAGCAGTGGGGTCTCATGTGCCAAGTTGCTAAAAATGCATTTTCTGGGGTTTCACCATATACTTGCAAGTTTAAGTCTTTTCTGTTCCCAATTAACCCTATCAGGAAATGTGACTTTGAAGTTACGTTGGAAGTTGTATCAGGTTTTGCAGAAGTCGTTTAGGGTTAAAGATTTGTTGCTCATTCTTATTCCTTTTCTAAATTGAGACATTTCTTCATTTTCTAAAATGAGCTTTGCCGCAAATTCTAAAGCTTCTTTCTTAATAAATAAATGAATCGTGGGCAGATTTAACAAGACCGCAAGGGCGGCAATCGCAACAGACTTCATAGCCCCTGTTACTTAGACACAGGCTAGTCTTTGTACTCTGTTAATTTTGGGCCTAGCTGTAACTTTAACTAGCTTCTTGCACTAAATCGGTGGGCATAGGCAATTACAAGTCTTGTAATTGCTCTATACAGCCACAGCGACATCTTCGGATTTAGCCACCAATTTTTCCCCACTAAACTTGCTGGTCCATATAGTGACCCTAACTTTGTTTATGGTTCTATTCAAGTGAATATTCCAAAGAAGTGTATCATCATTGAGATGTATGTATATATTTTCTGAACTGTGCGGACGCGATTTCGTGCGTGCTCCGTAATTGGGACGGGTTTTTCACTGTGTTTGAACTGAATTCGTTCTTTGAACTTTGCGACATAGACGCTAATACGAAAGTGTAGTTTATTTACATAATTTGGTGATATTTTGTTCTGCAGGGACAAATTAAAGGTGAAGTGTGGAATTCACAAAGTATTTTATAAACAGCATCATTAAAAAATAAAATTGCGCGCCAAAAAACAACTAGCAGGAGTTGCCACCTGTGTCAGTACTCTAAGATGATTGGTGATACCACTTAATTTTAATTTATTTAAATTTAAAATTCCTCAGAGTTGCATTTGAGCCATTTATTAATTCTTTATATTCTCAACTCTTAATGAGTTTCCCGAACATCAACAAACTTACAAACATCAGAAATGCTTATGTGACGGTGGTTGCTGAAGATTGCTGCAAAAACAAAAAAGAAATAACTAAGGATAACTTGTACCTAACAACCAAGCCAATAAATCGGGTTCGTTCAGGTTCTCCTGCTTTAATGTTAAGCAGCGAATTTACACCCATAATTGCGCCAGCAAGTAACTTAGTCATGCCAGCCACAGGTGGTGGAAAAAGTAATGTGACAAGAAATGTTGCCACTATACAGACTGGTATACAGGTAAAACGAAAGTTGAGTCCAGATAAAAACGGAAATAAAAGACAGGCAAAAAATGCGAGACTAACTCCTCAATCGGCGAATATATCTGCCTCTCCGAAACAAATAAGTAGTAACACTTTGGGTCAGAACAGATTTGCACTATTAGAGAATGAAAACGTTGACTCAACTCCTGTACCTGAAGCCACCACCATTCTACTTGCGAGAGAGATGCTGAAATGATTTAGTTGCAACTGTAGCTAGTCTTGTAGGGAATAACAATTTCCACGTAACGTCCATAACAAACGGGAATATAAAGGAAACGAAACTACAGACATACAATGAAAGCAATTACCGCAAAATAGCATCCTATCTTGAAAAAAATGCTAAAAACTTCTATACATATCAACTGAAGAGCAGTAACAGAAACACACCCAATATACCATCTGCGTTACTTATTACATAGACGAATAACCGTTGAAGAACCACACAAAAGAAAAGGCACTGTCCAGTGCTTCAATTGCCAACAATACGGGCACACACAATCGTGCTGTACCTTACGCACTGTATGTGTTGCCTGTGGGGACCTTCACCATTCCTCCAAGTGTTTGTCTGACAAATCCAACATAAATGCAAAAAAAATGCAGCAATTGTAGGGAAAACCACACGGCAAACTGCAGAGGCTGCCCAGTGTATTTAGCACTCAAAAATAAATTAGACCTGAAACAGCAACCAGCTTTTCATTACACTGACCAGTGACAACGTTTCTACATCAAGATCATATGCCAACGTAGTAAAGTCTGAATCTGAAGAAATTCCTAGCTTTGCAAATCCTATGCAAAATGTAGAATCCATGATATCAAAATTATCAAATTGTATGACAGAATTTATGACATCAATGCAAAGCATGTTGCACGAGTTGTTGAAAACTCAAATCCAACTTATGCAATTGTTGATATCTAAAAAATGAACTATATTAAGATATGTCATTGGAATGCAAACGGCATTAGCCAACATAAACTTGAAATTCAACACTTCCTGCATACTAGGCAAATTGACATTATGCTTTTATCAGAAACGCACTTGACAAACAAAAATTATTTTGTTATATCAAGATATAAATTCTACAAGACAAACCATCCTGACAATTAAGCACATGGCGGTACGTGTACATTAATAAGAGATAGATTTAAGAATCATGCACTAGAAGAGTATGCAAAGGACTATCTGCAGGCAACATCAATATGTATTCAATGCTGGGAGGAAAAAATTGTACTAAGCGCAGTCTACTTTCCTCCAAGATACTCAGTGACTGAATTACAATTCACACAATTCTTCACATCAGTGAGGACCAAATTTTTGGCAGCAGGTGATTATAATGCGAAACATACCTTTTGGGGCTCCAGGTTAATAAATCCCAAAGGCAAACAACTGTTCTCTGCACTACTAAATCGGTGTTCTAACCTAGACTTCGTGTCTTCAGGACAACCGACATACTGGCCCCTGACCCTCAAAAAATGCCCGACCTCATCGATTTTGGAATAACCAGTGGTATTGATCGTAACTTGTTATCTGCAGAATCGTGTTTAGAGCTCGCTTCTGATCATTCATCAGTTATTATATGTCTACATAAACAACCTCAACTGGGTAAGAAAACAGGTCACCTAACCAACAAAAGAACAAACTGGCTCAGGTACCGTCAATATATAAGTAGTCATATAAACATTGGTCCTCGACTAAAGAGTGCAAGCGATATTGACTCGGCAGTTTTGGCCATCAACTCAGTTCTTACATCTGCAGCCACACACTCATCTCCAGCAGCCTCATTATCCCGCTCCGCAACAACTCGCACAACATCTGCAGTTATCGATAGTCTCGTTAAGGAGAAAAGGCGCTTAAGAAGAGAGTGGCAACAAAATAGATCACCCTACGCCAAGCAGAAATTAGCATTAGCAAAAAAACGCCTCCGAGAAGCACTGAACTGCGAGCTAGAGAACAGTTTGAAAAAGTATACTGAGACGCTAACTCCAACACAAAGTAAAAAAATAACGGTTATCTTTTGATCACACCTCGTATATATTTTAATGTTTATATACATTATTATACTGCTTTATCCTTATAAATATAAATCCTTCTTAATCCCTTAGATAGATAGATAGTTTGTAGTCAGATCGGGAACTAGTCACAAAGTCACTGCTGCCAAATAGACCTATTGTGACACACTCTATTCTTACAAATGCTCCTAGTATCTAGTATTCATTACGAATTCAGAGATTTCTTTAGGAGATTTGTCCGCAATATATGATGGTCCCCAAGTCCCCACAACCATATCAGATGGACTCTGTTTTTGTATGCTAATCTCTTCAGTAGAAGTAGGCAATCCCAAACTAGTTTGGATTTAATTTCAATTGCGGTAAGTTCTAGCAACGCACCCTTGAAGGGCTAACCAAAATAGACGAAATGAGACGTAACGAGTAAGTTCAATCATATGCGAATCAATGTTAATAGCCAAAGTGGCCATACGTATTTGATCGAAATTGAACGAAACATTTAGACGTGACGTTCGGTTCCGTAAGAACCGAACTGCAAACGTCTGCTGCTCGTCACAAAAGCTACTTTGTTGACACGATTGTTGTTTTAAAAAAAATTTGAATTGAAATGACGGAATTTTGCTACAATTTGATCGCCGTTGTGAGGGATGAGCACGGAATTTATGTAAAAAGCGCATCCATCGATGCGTTTGATAGCGTCACATTTTCGATTAAATGTCAACTTCGACGTAACAAGTGTAGACGTTCGTCCAATCGCAATCGTTACGTCTCGTTTATTTTGGTTCTACCTTTACTGTCTGAGCGAATATAGATGTGATAATTTGTGGTATCACTTCTGTTTCTTCTTTTAAGCAAAGTTCTATTGCATAGATGTCGAATTGAAGCACTGGGTTCTCATGTGCCAAGTTGCTAAAAATGCATTTTCTGGGGTTTCACCATATACTTGCAAGTTTAAGTCTTTTCTGTTCCCAATTAACCCTATCAGGAAATGTGACTTTGAAGTTACGTTGGAAGTTGTATCAGGTTTTGCAGAAGTCGTTTAGGGTTAAAGATTTGTTGCTCATTCTTATTCCTTTTCTAAATTGAGACATTTCTTCATTTTCTAAAATGAGCTTTGCCGCAAATTCTAAAGCTTCTTTCTTAATAAATAAATGAATCGTGGGCAGATTTAACAAGACCTCAAGGGCGGCAATCGCAACAGACTTCATAGCCCCTGTTACTTAGACACAGGCTAGTCTTTGTACTCTGTTAATTTTGGGCCTAGCTGTAACTTTAACTAGCTTCTTGCACTAAATCGGTGGGCATAGGCAATTACAAGTCTTGTAATTGCTCTATACAGCCACAGCGACATCTTCGGATTTAGTCACCAATTTTTCCCCACTAAACTTGCTGGTCCATATAGTGACCCTAACCTTGTTTATGGTTCTATTCAAGTGAATATTCCAAAGCAGTGTATAATCATTGAGATGTATGTATATATTTTCTGAACCGTGCGGACGCGATTTCGTGCGTGCTCCGTAATTGGGACGGGTTTTCACTGTGTTTGAACTGAATTCGTTCTTTGAACTTTGCGACATAGACGCTAATACGAAAGTGTAGTTTATTTACATAATTTGGTGATATTTTGTTCTGCAGGGACAAATTAAAGGTGAAGTGTGGAATTCACAAAGTATTTTATAAACAGCATCATTAAAAAATAAAATTGCGCGCCAAAAAACAACTAGCAGGAGTTGCCACCTGTGTCAGTACTCTAAGATGATTGGTGATACCACTTAATTTTAATTTATTTAAATTTAAAATTCCTCAGAGTTGCATTTGAGCCATTTATTAATTCTTTATATTCTCAACTCTTAATGAGTTTCCCGAACATCAACAAACTTACAAACATCAGAAATGCTTATGTGACGGTGGTTGCTGAAGATTGCTGCAAAAACAAAAAAGAAATAACTAAGGATAACTTGTACCTAACAACCAAGCCAATAAATCGGGTTCGTTCAGGTTCTCCTGCTTTAATGTAAAGCAGCGAATTTACACCCATAATTGCGCCAGCAAGTAACTTAGTCATGCCAGCCACAGGTGGTGGAAAAAGTAATGTGACAAGAAATGTTGCCACTATACAGACTGGTATACAGGTAAAACGAAAGTTGAGTCCAGATAAAAACGGAAATAAAAGACAGGCAAAAAATGCGAGACTAACTCCTCAATCGGCGAATATATCTGCCTCTCCGAAACAAATAAGTAGTAACACTTTGGGTCAGAACAGATTTGCACTATTAGAGAATGAAAACGTTGACTCAACTCCTGTACCTGAAGCCACCACCATTCTACTTGCGAGAGAGATGCTGAAATGATTTAGTTGCAACTGTAGCTAGTCTTGTAGGGAATAACAATTTCCACGTAACGTCCATAACAAACGGGAATATAAAGGAAACGAAACTACAGACATACAATGAAAGCAATTACCGCAAAATAGCATCCTATCTTGAAAAAAATGCTAAAAACTTCTATACATATCAACTGAAGAGCAGTAAAGGTCTAGTATGAAAAGTAATGAAATCAAAGATTCTCTCGAAATCGCCGGATTTAAAGTAAAAACGGCATTCAACATTAAAAACAGAGACAAAGTACCACAACCACTATTTCAAGTAGAACTTGAACCGAATGGAAGAAAATTAAAAGTAGCGAAACACACCCAATATACCATCTGCGTTACTTATTACATAGACGAATAACCGTTGAAGAACCACACAAAAGAAAAGGCACTGTCCAGTGCTTCAATTGCCAACAATACGGGCACACACAATCGTGCTGTACCTTACGCACTGTATGTGTTGCCTGTGGGGACCTTCACCATTCCTCCAAGTGTTTGTCTGACAAATCCAACATAAATGCAAAAAAAATGCAGCAGTTGTAGGGAAAACCACACGGCAAACTGCAGAGGCTGCCCAGTGTATTTAGCACTAAAAAATAAATTAGACCTGAAACAGCAACCAGCTTTTCATTGCACAGAGATTGCCAAATCAATCGAACCCCATAAGCAACTGACCAGTGACAACGTTTCTACATCAAGATCATATGCCAACGTAGTAAAGTTTGAATCTGAAGAAATTCCTAGCTTTGCAAATCCTATGCAAAATGTAGAATCCATGATATCAAAATTAACAAATTGTATGACAGAATTTATGACATCAATGCAAAGCATGTTGCACGAGTTGTTGAAAACTCAAATCCAACTTATGCAATTGTTGATATCCAAAAAATGAACTATATTAAGATATGTCATTGGAATGCAAACGGCATTAGCCAACATAAACTTGAAATTCAACACTTCCTGCATACTAGGCAAATTGACATTATGCTTTTATCAGAAACGCACTTGACAAACAAAAATTATTTTGTTATATCAAGATATAAATTCTACAAGACAAACCATCCTGACAATTAAGCACATGGCGGTACGTGTACATTAATAAGAGATAGATTTAATAATCATGCACTAGAAGAGTATGCAAAGGACTATCTGCAGGCAACATCAATATGTATTCAATGCTGGGAGGAAAAAATTGTACTAAGCGCAGTCTACTTTCCTCCAAGATACTCAGTGACTGAATTACAATTCACACAATTCTTCACATCAGTGAGGACCAAATTTTTGGCAGCAGGTGATTATAATGCGAAACATACCTTTTGAGGCTCCAGGTTAATAAATCCCAAAGGCAAACAACTGTTCTCTGCACTACTAAATCGGTGTTCTAACCTAGACTTCGTGTCTTCAGGACAACCGACATACTGGCCCCTGACCCTCAAAAAATGCCCGACCTCATCGATTTTGGAATAACCAGTGGTATTGATCGTAACTTGTTATCTGCAGAATCGTGTTTAGAGCTCGCTTCTGATCATTCATCAGTTATTATATGTCTACATAAACAACCTCAACTGGGTAAGAAAACAGGTCACCTAACCAACAAAAGAACAAACTGGCTCAGGTACCGTCAATATATAAGTAGTCATATAAACATTGGTCCTCGACTAAAGAGTGCAAGCGATATTGACTCGGCAGTTTTGGCCATCAACTCAGTTCTTACATCTGCAGCCACACACTCATCTCCAGCAGCCTCATTATCCCGCTCCGCAACAACTCGCACAACATCTGCAGTTATCGATAGTCTCGTTAAGGAGAAAAGGCGCTTAAGAAGAGAGTGGCAACAAAATAGATCACCCTACGCCAAGCAGAAATTAGCATTAGCAAAAAAACGCCTCCGAGAAGCACTGAACTGCGAGCTAGAGAACAGTTTGAAAAAGTATACTGAGACGCTAACTCCAACACAAAATAAAAAAATAACGGTTGTCTTTTGATCACACCTCGTATATATTTTAATGTTTATATACATTATTATACTGCTTTATCCTTATAAATATAAATCCTTCTTAATCCCTTAGATAGATAGATAGTTTGTAGTCAGATCGGGAACTAGTCACAAAGTCACTGCTGCCAAATAGACCTATTGTGGCACACTCTATTCTTACAAATGCTCCCCAAGTCTAGTATTCATTACGAATTCAGAGATTTCTTTAGGAGATTTGTCCGCAATATATGATGGTCCCCAAGTCCCCACAACCATATCAGATGGACTCTGTTTTTGTATGCTAATCTCTTCAGTAGAAGTAGGCAATCCCAAACTAGTTTGGATTTAATTTCAATTGCGGTAAGTTCTAGCAACGCACCCTTGAAGGGCTAACCAAAATAGACGAAATGAGACGTAACGAGTAAGTTCAATCATATGCGAATCAATGTTAATAGCCAAAGTGGCCATACGTATTTGATCGAAATTTAACGAAACATTTAGACGTGACGTTCGGTTCCGTAAGAACCGAACTGCAAACGTCTGCTGCTCGTCACAAAAGCTACTTTGTTGACACGATTGTTGTTTTAAAAAAAATTTAAATTAAAATGACAGAATTTTGCTACAATTTGATCGCCGTTGTGAGGGATGAGCACGGAATTTATGTAAAAAGCCCATCCATCGATGCGTTTGATAGCGTCACATTTTCGATTAAATGTCAACTTCGACGTAACGAGTGTAGACGTTCGTCCAATCGCAATCGTTACGTCTCGTTTATTTTGGTTCTACCTTTACTGTCTGAGCGAATATAGATGTGATAATTTGTGGTATCACTTCTGTTTCTTCTTTTAAGCAAAGTTCTATTGCATAGATGTCGAATTGAAGCACTGGGTTCTCATGTGCCAAGTTGCTAAAAATGCATTTTCTGGGGTTTCACCATATACTTGCAAGTTTAAGTCTTTTCTGTTCCCAATTAACCCTATCAGGAAATGTGACTTTGAAGTTACGTTGGAAGTTGTATCAGGTTTTGCAGAAGTCGTTTAGGGTTAAAGATTTGTTGCTCATTCTTATTCCTTTTCTAAATTGAGACATTTCTTCATTTTCTAAAATGAGCTTTGCCGCAAATTCTAAAGCTTCTTTCTTAATAAATAAATGAATCGTGGGCAGATTTAACAAGACCTCAAGGGCGGCAATCGCAACAGACTTCATAGCCCCTGTTACTTAGACACAGGCTAGTCTTTGTACTCTGTTAATTTTGGGCCTAGCTGTAACTTTAACTAGCTTCTTGCACTAAATCGGTGGGCATAGGCAATTACAAGTCTTGTAATTGCTCTATACAGCCACAGCGACATCTTCGGATTTAGTCATCAATTTTTCCCCACTAAACTTGCTGGTCCATATAGTGACCCTAACCTTGTTTATGGTTCTATTCAAGTGAATATTCCAAAGCAGTGTATCATCATTGAGATGTATGTATATATTTTCTGAACCGTGCGGACGCGATTTCGTGCGTGCTCCATAATTGGGACGGGTTTTCACTGTGTTTGAACTGAATTCGTTCTTTGAACTTTGCGACATAGACGCTAATACGAAAGTGTAGTTTATTTACATAATTTGGTGATATTTTGTTCTGCAGGGACAAATTAAAGGTGAAGTGTGGAATTCACAAAGTATTTTATAAACAGAATCATTAAAAAATAAAATTGCGCGCCAAAAAACAACTAGCAGAAGTTGCCACCTGTGTCAGTACTCTAAGATGATTGGTGATACCACTTAATTTTAATTTATTTAAATTTAAAATTCCTCAGAGTTGCATTTGAGCCATTTATTAATTCTTTATATTCTCAACTCTTAATGAGTTTCCCGAACATCAACAAACTTACAAACATCAGAAATGCTTATGTGACGGTGGTTGCTGAAGATTGCTGCAAAAACAAAAAAGAAATAACTAAGGATAACTTGTACCTAACAACCAAGCCAATAAAGCGGGCTCGTTCAGGTTCTCCTGCTTTAATGTTAAGCAGCGAGTTTACACCCATAATTGCGCCAGCAAGTAACTTAGTCATGCCAGCCACAGGTGGTGGAAAAAGTAATGTGACAAGAAATGTTGCCACTATACAGACTGGTATACAGGTAAAACGAAAGTTGAGTCCAGATAAAAACGGAAATAAAAGACAGGCAAAAAATGCGAGACTAACTCCTCAATCGGCGAATATATCTGCCTCTCCGAAACAAATAAGTAGTAACACTTTGGGTCAGAACAGATTTGCACTATTAGAGAATGAAAACGTTGACTCAACTCCTGTACCTGAAGCCACCACCATTCTACTTGCGAGAGAGATGCTGAAATGATTTAGTTGCAACTGTAGCTAGTCTTGTAGGGAATAACAATTTCCACGTAACGTCCATAACAAACGGGAATATAAAGGAAACGAAACTACAGACATACAATGAAAGCAATTACCGCAAAATAGCATCCTATCTTGAAAAAAATGCTAAAAACTACTATACATATCAACTGAAGAGCAGTAAAGGTCTAGTATGAAAAGTAATGAAATCAAAGATTCTCTCGAAATCGCCGGATTTAAAGTAAAAACGGTATTCAACATTAAAAACAGAGACAAAGTACCACAACCACTATTTCAAGTAGAACTTGAACCGAATGGAAGAAAATTAAAAAGTAGCGAAACACACCCAATATACCATCTGCGTTACTTATTACATAGACGAATAACCGTTGAAGAACCACACAAAAGAAAAGGCACTGTCCAGTGCTTCAATTGCCAACAATACGGGCACACACAATCGTGCTGTACCTTACGCACTGTTTGTGTTGCCTGTGGGGACCTTCACCATTCCTCCAAGTGTTTGTCTGACAAATCCAACATAAATGCAAAAAAATGCAGCAATTGTAGGGAAAACCACACGGCAAACTGCAGAGGCTGCCCAGTGTATTTAGCACTCAAAAATAAATTAGACCTGAAACAGCAACCAGCTTTTCATTACACAGAGATTGCCAAATCAATCGAACCCCATAAGCAACTGACCAGTGAACGTTTCTACATCAAGATCATATGCCAACGTAGTAAAGTCTGAATCTGAAGAAATTCCTAGCTTTGCAAATCCTATGCAAAATGTAGAATCCATGATATCATAATTAACAAATTGTATGACAGAATTTATGACATCAATGCAAAGCATGTTGCACGAGTTGTTGAAAACTCAAATCCAACTTATGCAATTGTTGATATCTAAAAAATGAACTATATTAAGATATGTCATTGGAATGCAAACGGCATTAGCCAACATAAACTTGAAATTCAACACTTCCTGCATACTAGGCAAATTGACATTATGCTTTTATCAGAAACGCACTTGACAAACAAAAATTATTTTGTTATATCAAGATATAAATTCTACAAGACAAACCATCCTGACAATTAAGCACATGGCGGTACGTGTACATTAATAAGAGATAGATTTAAGAATCATGCACTAGAAGAGTATGCAAAGGACTATCTGCAGGCAACATCAATATGTCTTCAATGCTGGGAGGAAAAAATTGTACTAAGCGCAGTCTACTTTCCTCCAAGATACTCAGTGACTGAATTACAATTCACACAATTCTTCACATCAGTGAGGACCAAATTTTTGGCAGCAGGTGATTATAATGCGAAACATACCTTTTGGGGCTCCAGGTTAATAAATCCCAAAGGCAAACAACTGTTCTCTGCACTACTAAATCGGTGTTCTAACCTAGACTTCGTGTCTTCAGGACAACCGACATACTGGCCCCTGACCCTCAAAAAATGCCCGACCTCATCGATTTTGGAATAACCAGTGGTATTGACCGTAACTTGTTATCTGCAGAATCGTGTTTAGAGCTCGCTTCTGATCATTCATCAGTTATTATATGTCTACATAAACAACCTCAACTGGGTAAGAAAACAGGTCACCTAACCAACAAAAGAACAAACTGGCTCAGGTACCGTCAATATATAAGTAGTCATATAAACATTGGTCCTCGACTAAAGAGTGCAAGCGATATTGACTCGGCAGTTTTGGCCATCAACTCAGTTCTTACATCTGCAGCCACACACTCATCTCCAGCAGCCTCATTATCCCGCTCCGCAACAACTCGCACAACATCTGCAGTTATCGATAGTCTCGTTAAGGAGAAAAGGCGCTTAAGAAGAGAGTGGCAACAAAATAGATCACCCTACGCCAAGCAGAAATTAGCATTAGCAAAAAAACGTCTCCGAGAAGCACTGAACTGCGAGCTAGAGAACAGTTTGAAAAAGTATACTGAGACGCTAACTCCAACACAAAATAAAAAAATAACGGTTATCTTTTGATCACACCTCGTATATATTTTAATGTTTATATACATTATTATACTGCTTTATCCTTATAAATATAAATCCTTCTTAATCCCTTAGATAGATAGATAGTTTGTAGTCAGATCGGGAACTAGTCACAAAGTCACTGCTGCCAAATAGACCTATTGTGACACACTCTATGCTTACAAATGCTCCCCAAGTCTAGTATTCATTACGAATTCAGAGATTTCTTTAGGAGATTTGTCCGCAATATATGATGGTCCCCAAGTCCCCACAACCATATCAGATGGACTCTGTTTTTGTATGCTAATCTCTTCAGTAGAAGTAGGCAATCCCAAACTAGTTTGGATTTAATTTCAATTGCGGTAAGTTCTAGCAACGCACCCTTGAAGGGCTAACCAAAATAGACGAAATGAGACGTAACGAGTAAGTTCAATCATATGCGAATCAATGTTAATAGCCAAAGTGGCCATACGTATTTGATCGAAATTGAACGAAACATTTAGACGTGACGTTCGGTTCCGTAAGAACCGAACTGCAAACGTCTGCTGCTCGTCACAAAAGCTACTTTGTTGACACGATTGTTGTTTTAAAAAAAATTTAAATTAAAATGACGGAATTTTGCTACAATTTGATCGCCGTTGTGAGGGATGAGCACGGAATTTATGTAAAAAGCCCATCCATCGATGCGTTTGATAGCGTCACATTTTCGATTAAATGTCAACTTCGACGTAACGAGTGTATACGTTCGTCCAATCGCAATCGTTACGTCTCGTTTATTTTGGTTCTACCTTTACTGTCTGAGCGAATATAGATGTGATAATTTGTGGTATCACTTCTGTTTCTTATTTTAAGCAAAGTTCTATTGCACAGATGTCGAATTGAAGCACTGGGTTCTCATGTGCCAAGTTGCTAAAAATGCATTTTCTGGGGTTTCACCATATACTTGCAAGTTTGTCTTTTCTGTTCCCAATTAACCCTATCAGGAAATGTGACTTTGAAGTTACGTTGGAAGTTGTATCAGGTTTTGCAGAAGTCGTTTAGGGTTAAAGATTTGTTGCTCATTCTTATTCCTTTTCTAAATTGAGACATTTCTTCATTTTCTAAAATGAGCTTTGCCGCAAATTCTAAAGCTTCTTTCTTAATAAATAAATGAATCGTGGGCAGATTTAACAAGACCTCAAGGGCGGCAATCGCAACAGACTTCATAGCCCCTGTTACTTAGACACAGGCTAGTCTTTGTACTCTGTTAATTTTGGGCCTAGCTGTAACTTTAACTAGCTTCTTGCACTAAATCGGTGGGCATAGGCAATTACAAGTCTTGTAATTGCTCTATACAGCCACAGCGACATCTTCGGATTTAGTCACCAATTTTTCCCCACTAAACTTGCTGGTCCATATAGTGACCCTAACCTTGTTTATGGTTCTATTCAAGTGAATATTCCAAAGCAGTGTATCATATTGAGATGTATGTATATATTTTCTGAACCGTGCGGACGCGATTTCGTGCGTGCTCCGTAATTGGGACGGGTTTTCACTGTGTTTGAACTGAATTCGTTCTTTGAACTTTGCGATATAGACGCTAATACGAAAGTGTAGTTTATTTACATAATTTGGTGATACTTTGTTCTGCAGGGACAAATTAAAGGTGAAGTGTGGAATTCACAAAGTATTTTATAAACAGCATCATTAAAAAATAAAATTGCGCGCCAAAAAACAACTAGCAGGAGTTGCCACCTGTGTCAGTACTCTAAGATGATTGGTGATACCACTTAATTTTAATTTATTTAAATTTAAAATTCCTCAGAGTTGCATTTGAGCCATTTATTAATTCTTTATATTCTCAACTCTTAATGAGTTTCCCGAACATCAACAAACTTACAAACATCAGAAATGCTTATGTGACGGTGGTTGCTGAAGATTGCTGCAAAAACAAAAAAGAAATAACTAAGGTTAACTTGTACCTAACAACCAAGCCAATAAATCGGGCTCGTTCAGGTTCTCCTGCTTTAATGTTAAGCAGCGAGTTTACACCCATAATTGCGCCAGCAAGTAACTTAGTCATGCCAGCCACAGGTGGTGGAAAAAGTAATGTGACAAGAAATGTTGCCACTATACAGACTGGTATATAGGTAAAACGAAAGTTGAGTCCAGATAAAAACGGAAATAAAAGACAGGCAAAAAATGCGAGACTAACTCCTCAATCGGCGAATATATCTGCCTCTCCGAAACAAATAAGTAGTAACACTTTGGGTCAGAACAGATTTGCACTATTAGAGAATGAAAACGTTGACTCAACTCCTGTACCTGAAGCCACCACCATTCTACTTGCGAGAGAGATGCTGAAATGATTTAGTTGCAACTGTAGCTAGTCTTGTAGGGAATAACAATTTCCACGTAACGTCCATAACAAACGGGAATATAAAGGAAACGAAACTACAGACATACAATGAAAGCAATTACCGCAAAATAGCATCCTATCTTGAAAAAAATGCTAAAAACTACTATACATATCAACTGAAGAGCAGTAAAGGTCTAGTATGAAAAGTAATGAAATCAAAGATTCTCTCGAAATCGCCGGATTTAAAGTAAAAACGGTATTCAACATTAAAAACAGAGACAAAGTACCACAACCACTATTTCAAGTAGAACTTGAACCGAATGGAAGAAAATTAAAAAGTAGCGAAACACACCCAATATACCATCTGCGTTACTTATTACATAGACGAATAACCGTTGAAGAACCACACAAAAGAAAAGGCACTGTCCAGTGCTTCAATTGCCAACAATACGGGCACACACAATCGTGCTGTACCTTACGCACTGTTTGTGTTGCCTGTGGGGACCTTCACCATTCCTCCAAGTGTTTGTCTGACAAATCCAACATAAATGCAAAAAAATGCAGCAATTGTAGGGAAAACCACACGGCAAACTGCAGAGGCTGCCCAGTGTATTTAGCACTCAAAAATAAATTAGACCTGAAACAGCAACCAGCTTTTCATTACACAGAGATTGCCAAATCAATCGAACCCCATAAGCAACTGACCAGTGAACGTTTCTACATCAAGATCATATGCCAACGTAGTAAAGTCTGAATCTGAAGAAATTCCTAGCTTTGCAAATCCTATGCAAAATGTAGAATCCATGATATCATAATTAACAAATTGTATGACAGAATTTATGACATCAATGCAAAGCATGTTGCACGAGTTGTTGAAAACTCAAATCCAACTTATGCAATTGTTGATATCTAAAAAATGAACTATATTAAGATATGTCATTGGAATGCAAACGGCATTAGCCAACATAAACTTGAAATTCAACACTTCCTGCATACTAGGCAAATTGACATTATGCTTTTATCAGAAACGCACTTGACAAACAAAAATTATTTTGTTATATCAAGATATAAATTCTACAAGACAAACCATCCTGACAATTAAGCACATGGCGGTACGTGTACATTAATAAGAGATAGATTTAAGAATCATGCACTAGAAGAGTATGCAAAGGACTATCTGCAGGCAACATCAATATGTCTTCAATGCTGGGAGGAAAAAATTGTACTAAGCGCAGTCTACTTTCCTCCAAGATACTCAGTGACTGAATTACAATTCACACAATTCTTCACATCAGTGAGGACCAAATTTTTGGCAGCAGGTGATTATAATGCGAAACATACCTTTTGGGGCTCCAGGTTAATAAATCCCAAAGGCAAACAACTGTTCTCTGCACTACTAAATCGGTGTTCTAACCTAGACTTCGTGTCTTCAAGACAACCGACATACTGGCCCCTGACCCTCAAAAAATGCCCGACCTCATCGATTTTGGAATAACCAGTGGTATTGACCGTAACTTGTTATCTGCAGAATCGTGTTTAGAGCTCGCTTCTGATCATTCATCAGTTATTATATGTCTACATAAACAACCTCAACTGGGTAAGAAAACAGGTCACCTAACCAACAAAAGAACAAACTGGCTCAGGTACCGTCAATATATAAGTAGTCATATAAACATTGGTCCTCGACTAAAGAGTGCAAGCGATATTGACTCGGCAGTTTTGGCCATCAACTCAGTTCTTACATCTGCAGCCACACACTCATCTCCAGCAGCCTCATTATCCCGCTCCGCAACAACTCGCACAACATCTGCAGTTATCGATAGTCTCGTTAAGGAGAAAAGGCGCTTAAGAAGAGAGTGGCAACAAAATAGATCACCCTACGCCAAGCAGAAATTAGCATTAGCAAAAAAACGCCTCCGAGAAGCACTGAACTGCGAGCTAGAGAACAGTTTGAAAAAGTATACTGAGACGCTAACTCCAACACAAAATAAAAAAATAACGGTTATCTTTTGATCACACCTCGTATATATTTTAATGTTTATATACATTATTATACTGCTTTATCCTTATAAATATAAATCCTTCTTAATCCCTTAGATAGATAGATAGTTTGTAGTCAGATCGGGAACTAGTCACAAAGTCACTGCTGCCAAATAGACCTATTGTGACACACTCTATGCTTACAAATGCTCCCCAAGTCTAGTATTCATTACGAATTCAGAGATTTCTTTAGGAGATTTGTCCGCAATATATGATGGTCCCCAAGTCCCCACAACCATATCAGATGGACTCTGTTTTTGTATGCTAATCTCTTCAGTAGAAGTAGGCAATCCCAAACTAGTTTGGATTTAATTTCAATTGCGGTAAGTTCTAGCAACGCACCCTTGAAGGGCTAACCAAAATAGACGAAATGAGACGTAACGAGTAAGTTCAATCATATGCGAATCAATGTTAATAGCCAAAGTGGCCATACGTATTTGATCGAAATTGAACGAAACATTTAGACGTGACGTTGCTCGTCACAAAAGCTACTTTGTTGACACGATTGTTGTTTTAAAAAAAATTTAAATTAAAATGACGGAATTTTGCTACAATTTGATCGCCGTTGTGAGGGATGAGCACGGAATTTATGTAAAAAGCCCATCCATCGATGCGTTTGATAGCGTCACATTTTCGATTAAATGTCAACTTCGACGTAACGAGTGTATACGTTCGTCCAATCGCAATCGTTACGTCTCGTTTATTTTGGTTCTACCTTTACTGTCTGAGCGAATATAGATGTGATAATTTGTGGTATCACTTCTGTTTCTTATTTTAAGCAAAGTTCTATTGCATAGATGTCGAATTGAAGCACTGGGTTCTCATGTGCCAAGTTGCTAAAAATGCATTTTCTGGGGTTTCACCATATACTTGCAAGTTTAAGTCTTTTCTGTTCCCAATTAACCCTATCAGGAAATGTGACTTTGAAGTTACGTTGGAAGTTGTATCAGGTTTTGCAGAAGTCGTTTAGGGTTAAAGATTTGTTGCTCATTCTTATTCCTTTTCTAAATTGAGACATTTCTTCATTTTCTAAAATGAGCTTTGCCGCAAATTCTAAAGCTTCTTTCTTAATAAATAAATGAATCGTGGGCAGATTTAACAAGACCTCAAGGGCGGCAATCGCAACAGACTTCATAGCCCCTGTTACTTAGACACAGGCTAGTCTTTGTACTCTGTTAATTTTGGGCCTAGCTGTAACTTTAACTAGCTTCTTGCACTAAATCGGTGGGCATAGGCAATTACAAGTCTTGTAATTGCTCTATACAGCCACAGCGACATCTTCGGATTTAGTCACCAATTTTTCCCCACTAAACTTGCTGGTCCATATAGTGACCCTAACCTTGTTTATGGTTCTATTCAAGTGAATATTCCAAAGCAGTGTATCATATTGAGATGTATGTATATATTTTCTGAACCGTGCGGACGCGATTTCGTGCGTGCTCCGTAATTGGGACGGGTTTTCACTGTGTTTGAACTGAATTCGTTCTTTGAACTTTGCGATATAGACGCTAATACGAAAGTGTAGTTTATTTACATAATTTGGTGATACTTTGTTCTGCAGGGACAAATTAAAGGTGAAGTGTGGAATTCACAAAGTATTTTATAAACAGCATCATTAAAAAATAAAATTGCGCGCCAAAAAACAACTAGCAGGAGTTGCCACCTGTGTCAGTACTCTAAGATGATTGGTGATACCACTTAATTTTAATTTATTTAAATTTAAAATTCCTCAGAGTTGCATTTGAGCCATTTATTAATTCTTTATATTCTCAACTCTTAATGAGTTTCCCGAACATCAACAAACTTACAAACATCAGAAATGCTTATGTGACGGTGGTTGCTGAAGATTGCTGCAAAAACAAAAAAGAAATAACTAAGGATAACTTGTACCTAACAACCAAGCCAATAAATCGGGCTCGTTCAGGTTCTCCTGCTTTAATGTTAAGCAGCGAGTTTACACCCATAATTGCGCCAGCAAGTAACTTAGTCATGCCAGCCACAGGTGGTGGAAAAAGTAATGTGACAAGAAATGTTGCCACTATACAGACTGGTATACAGGTAAAACGAAAGTTGAGTCCAGATAAAAACGGAAATAAAAGACAGGCAAAAAATGCGAGACTAACTCCTCAATCGGCGAATATATCTGCCTCTCCGAAACAAATAAGTAGTAACACTTTGGGTCAGAACAGATTTGCACTATTAGAGAATGAAAACGTTGACTCAACTCCTGTACCTGAAGCCACCACCATTCTACTTGCGAGAGAGATGCTGAAATGATTTAGTTGCAACTGTAGCTAGTATTGTAGGGAATAACAATTTCCACGTAACGTCCATAACAAACGGGAATATAAAGGAAACGAAACTACAGACATACAATGAAAGCAATTACCGCAAAATAGCATCCTATCTTGAAAAAAATGCTAAAAACTACTATACATATCAACTGAAGAGCAGTAAAGGTCTAGTATGAAAAGTAATGAAATCAAAGATTCTCTCGAAATCGCCGGATTTAAAGTAAAAACGGTATTCAACAACAGAGACAAAGTACCACAACCACTATTTCAAGTAGAACTTGAACCGAATGGAAGAAAATTAAAAAGTAGCGAAACACACCCAATATACCATCTGCGTTACTTATTACATAGACGAATAACCGTTGAAGAACCACACAAAAGAAAAGGCACTGTCCAGTGCTTCAATTGCCAACAATACGGGCACACACAATCGTGCTGTACCTTACGCACTGTTTGTGTTGCCTGTGGGGACCTTCACCATTCCTCCAAGTGTTTGTCTGACAAATCCAACATAAATGCAAAAAAATGCAGCAATTGTAGGGAAAACCACACGGCAAACTGCAGAGGCTGCCCAGTGTATTTAGCACTCAAAAATAAATTAGACCTGAAACAGCAACCAGCTTTTCATTACACAGAGATTGCCAAATCAATCGAACCCCATAAGCAACTGACCAGTGACAACGTTTCTACATCAAGATCATATGCCAACGTAGTAAAGTCTGAATCTGAAGAAATTCCTAGCTTTGCAAATCCTATGCAAAATGTAGAATCCATGATATCAAAATTAACAAATTGTATGACAGAATTTATGACATCAATGCAAAGCATGTTGCACGAGTTGTTGAAAACTCAAATCCAACTTATGCAATTGTTGATATCTAAAAAATGAACTATATTAAGATATGTCATTGGAATGCAAACGGCATTAGCCAACATAAACTTGAAATTCAACACTTCCTGCATACTAGGCAAATTGACATTATGCTTTTATCAGAAACGCACTTGACAAACAAAAGTTATTTTGTTATATCAAGATATAAATTCTACAAGACAAACCATCCTGACAATTAAGCACATGGCGGTACGTGTACATTAATAAGAGATAGATTTAAGAATCATGCACTAGAAGAGTATGCAAAGGACTATCTGCAGGCAACATCAATATGTCTTCAATGCTGGGAGGAAAAAATTGTACTAAGCGCAGTCTACTTTCCTCCAAGATACTCAGTGACTGAATTACAATTCACACAATTCTTCACATCAGTGAGGACCAAATTTTTGGCAGCAGGTGATTATAATGCGAAACATACCTTTTGGGGCTCCAGGTTAATAAATCCCAAAGGCAAACAACTGTTCTCTGCACTACTAAATCGGTGTTCTAACCTAGACTTCGTGTCTTCAGGACAACCGACATACTGGCCCCTGACCCTCAAAAAATGCCCGACCTCATCGATTTTGGAATAACCAGTGGTATTGACCGTAACTTGTTATCTGCAGAATCGTGTTTAGAGCTCGCTTCTGATCATTCATCAGTTATTATATGTCTACATAAACAACCTCAACTGGGTAAGAAAACAGGTCACCTAACCAACAAAAGAACAAACTGGCTCAGGTACCGTCAATATATAAGTAGTCATATAAACATTGGTCCTCGACTAAAGAGTGCAAGCGATATCGACTCGGCAGTTTTGGCCATCAACTCAGTTCTTACATCTGCAGCCACACACTCATCTCCAGCAGCCTCATTATCCCGCTCCGCAACAACTCGCACAACATCTGCAGTTATCGATAGTCTCGTTAAGGAGAAAAGGCGCTTAAGAAGAGAGTGGCAACAAAATAGATCACCCTACGCCAAGCAGAAATTAGCATTAGCAAAAAAACGCCTCCGAGAAGCACTGAACTGCGAGCTAGAGAACAGTTTGAAAAAGTATACTGAGACGCTAACTCCAACACAAAATAAAAAAATAACGGTTATCTTTTGATCACACCTCGTATATATTTTAATGTTTATATACATTATTATACTGCTTTATCCTTATAAATATAAATCCTTCTTAATCCCTTAGATAGATAGATAGTTTGTAGTCAGATCGGGAACTAGTCACAAAGTCACTGCTGCCAAATAGACCTATTGTGACACACTCTATTCTTACAAATGCTCCCCAAGTCTAGTATTCATTACGAATTCAGAGATTTCTTTAGGAGATTTGTCCGCAATATATGATGGTCCCCAAGTCCCCACAACCATATCAGATGGACTCTGTTTTTGTATGCTAATCTCTTCAGTAGAAGTAGGCAATCCCAAACTAGTTTGGATTTAATTTCAATTGCGGTAAGTTCTAGCAACGCACCCTTGAAGGGCTAACCAAAATAGACGAAATGAGACGTACCGAGTAAGTTCAATCATATGCGAATCAATGTTAATAGCCAAAGTGGCCATACGTATTTGATCGAAATTGAACGAAACATTTAGACGTGACGTTCGGTTCCGTAAGAACCGAACTGCAAACGTCTGCTGCTCGTCACAAAAGCTACTTTGTTGACACGATTGTTGTTTTAAAAAAAATTTAAATTAAAATGACGGAATTTTGCTACAATTTGATCGCCGTTGTGAGGGATGAGCACGGAATTTATGTAAAAAGCCCATCCATCGATGCGTTTGATAGCGTCACATTTTCGATTAAATGTCAACTTCGACGTAACGAGTGTAGACGTTCGTCCAATCGCAAGCGTTACGTCTCGTTTATTTTGGTTCTACCTTTACTGTCTGAGCGAATATAGATGTGATAATTTGTGGTATCACTTCTGTTTCTTCTTTTAAGCAAAGTTCTATTGCATAGATGTCGAATTGAAGCACTGGGTTCTCATGTGCCAAGTTGCTAAAAATGCATTTTCTGGGGTTTCACCAATACTTGCAAGTTTAAGTCTTTTCTGTTCCCAATTAACCCTATCAGGAAATGTGACTTTGAAGTTACGTTGGAAGTTGTATCAGGTTTTGCAGAAGTCGTTTAGGGTTAAAGATTTGTTGCTCATTCTTATTCCTTTTCTAAATTGAGACATTTCTTCATTTTCTAAAATGAGCTTTGCCGCAAATTCTAAAGCTTCTTTCTTAATAAATAAATGAATCGTGGGCAGATTTAACAAGACCTCAAGGGCGGCAATCGCAACAGACTTCATAGCCCCTGTTACTTAGACACAGGCTAGTCTTTGTACTCTGTTAATTTTGGGCCTAGCTGTAACTTTAACTAGCTTCTTGCACTAAATCGGTGGGCATAGGCAATTACAAGTCTTGTAATTGCTCTATACAGCCACAGCGACATCTTCGGATTTAGTCACCAATTTTTCCCCACTCAACTTGCTGGTCCATATAGTGACCCTAACCTTGTTTATGGTTCTATTCAAGTGAATATTCCAAAGCAGTGTATCATCATTGAGATGTATGTATATATTTTCTGAACCGTGCGGACGCGATTTCGTGCGTGCTCCGTAATTGGGACGGGTTTTCACTGTGTTTGAACTGAATTCGTTCTTTGAACTTTGCGACATAGACGCTAATACGAAAGTGTAGTTTATTTACATAATTTGGTGATATTTTGTTCTGCAGGGACAAATTAAAGGTGAAGTGTGGAATTCACAAAGTATTTTATAAACAGCATCATTAAAAAATAAAATTGCGCGCCAAAAAACAACTAGCAGGAGTTGCCACCTGTGTCAGTACTCTAAGATGATTGGTGATACCACTTAATTTTAATTTATTTAAATTTAAAATTCCTCAGAGTTGCATTTGAGCCATTTATTAATTCTTTATATTCTCAACTCTTAATGAGTTTCCCGAACATCAACAAACTTACAAACATCAGAAATGCTTATGTGACGGTGGTTGCTGAAGATTGCTGCAAAAACAAAAAAGAAATAACTAAGGATAACTTGTACCTAACAACCAAGCCAATAAATCGGGCTCGTTCAGGTTCTCCTGCTTTAATGTTAAGCAGCGAATTTACACCCATAATTGCGCCAGCAAGTAACTTAGTCATGCCAGCCACAGGTGGTGGAAAAAGTAATGTGACAAGAAATGTTGCCACTATACAGACTGGTATACAGGTAAAAGGAAAGTTGAGTCCAGATAAAAACGGAAATAAAAGACAGGCAAAAAATGCGAGACTAACTCCTCAATCGGCGAATATATCTGCCTCTCCGAAACAAATAAGTAGTAACACTTTGGGTCAGAACAGATTTGCACTATTAGAGAATGAAAACGTTGACTCAATTCCTGCAAACAATTCCATTGCCAAAACTGAAGCCACCACCATTCTACTTGCGAGAGAGATGCTGAAATGATTTAGTTGCAACTGTAGCTAGTCTTGTAGGGAATAACAATTTCCACGTAACGTCCATAACAAACGGGAATATAAAGGAAACGAAACTACAGACATACAATGAAAGCAATTACCGCAAAATAGCATCCTATCTTGAAAAAAATGCTAAAAACTACTGTACATATCAACTGAAGAGCAGTAAAGGTCTAGTATGAAAAGTAATGAAATCAAAGATTCTCTCGAAATCGCCGGATTTAAAGTAAAAACGGTATTCAACATTAAAAACAGAGACAAAGTACCACAACCACTATTTCAAGTAGAACTTGAACCGAATGGAAGAAAATTAAAAAGTAGCGAAACACACCCAATATACCATCTGCGTTACTTATTACATAGACGAATAACCGTTGAAGAACCACACAAAAGAAAAGGCACTGTCCAGTGCTTCAATTGCCAACAATACGGGCACACACAATCGTGCTGTACCTTACGCACTGTTTGTGTTGCCTGTGGGGACCTTCACCATTCCTCCAAGTGTTTGTCTGACAAATCCAACATAAATGCAAAAAAATGCAGCAATTGTAGGGAAAACCACACGGCAAACTCAAAAATAAATTAGACCTGAAACAGCAACCAGCTTTTCATTACACAGAGATTGCCAAATCAATCGAACCCCATAAGCAACTGACCAGTGACAACGTTTCTACATCAAGATCATATGCCAACGTAGTAAAGTCTGAATCTGAAGAAATTCCTAGCTTTGCAAATCCTATGCAAAATGTAGAATCCATGATATCAAAATTAACAAATTGCTTGACAGAATTTATGACATCAATGCAAAGCATGTTGCACGAGTTGTTGAAAACTGAAATCCAACTTATGCAATTGTTGATATCTAAAAAATGAACTATATTAAGATATGTCATTGGAATGCAAAAGGCATTAGCCAACATAAACTTGAAATTCAACACTTCCTGCATACTAGACAAATTGACATTATGCTTTTATCAGAAACGCACTTGACAAACAAAAATTATTTTGTTATATCAAGATATAAATTCTACAAGACAAACCATCCTGACAATTAAGCACGTGGCGGTACGTGTTCATTAATAAGAGATAGATTTAAGAATCATGCACTAGAAGAGTATGCAAAGGACTATCTGCAGGCAACATCAATATGTCTTCAATGCTGGGAGGAAAAAATTGTACTAAGCGCAGTCTACTTGCCTCCAAGATACTCAGTGACTGAATTACAATTCACACAATTCTTCACATCAGTGAGGACCAAATTTTTGGCAGCAGGTGATTATAATGCGAAACATACCTTTTGGGGCTCCAGGTTAATAAATCCCAAAGGCAAACAACTGTTCTCTGCACTACTAAATCGGTGTTCTAACCTAGACTTCGTGTCTTCAGGACAACCGACATACTGGCCCCTGACCCTCAAAAAATGCCCGACCTCATCGATTTTGGAATAACCAGTGGTATTGATCGTAACTTGTTATCTGCAGAATCGTGTTTACAGCTCGCTTCTGATCATTCATCAGTTATTATATGTCTACATAAACAACCTCAACTGGGTAAGAAAACAGGTCACCTAACCAACAAAAGAACAAACTGGCTCAGGTACCGTCAATATATAAGTAGTCATATAAACATTGGTCCTCGACTAAAGAGTGCAAGCGATATTGACTCGGCAGTTTTGGCCATCAACTCAGTTCTTACATCTGCAGCCACACACTCATCTCCAGCAGCCTCATTATCCCGCTCCGCAACAACTCGCACAACATCTGCAGTTATCGATAGTCTCGTTAAGGAGAAAAGGCGCTTAAGAAGAGAGTGGCAACAAAATAGATCACCCTACGCCAAGCAGAAATTAGCATTAGCAAAAAAACGCCTCCGAGAAGCACTGAACTGCGAGCTAGAGAACAGTTTGAAAAAGTATACTGAGACGCTAACTCCCAACACAAAATAAAAAAATAAAGCTTATCTTTTGATCACACCTCGTATTTATTTTAATGTTTATATACATTATTATACTGCTTTATCCTTATAAATATAAATCCTTCTTAGTCCCTTAGATAGATATATAGTTTGTAGTCAGATCGGGAACTAGTCACAAAGTCACTGCTGCCAAATAGACCTATTGTGACACACTCTATTCTTACAAATGCTCCCCAAGTCTAGTATTCATTACGAATTCAGAGATTTCTTTAGGAGATTTGTCCGCAGTATATGATGGTCCCCAAGTCCCCACAACCATATCAGATGGACTCTGTTTTTGTATGCTAATCTCTTCAGTAGAAGTAGGCAATCCCAAACTAGTTTGGATTTAATTTCAATTGCGGTAAGTTCTAGCAACGCACCCTTGAAGGGCTAACCAAAATAGACGAAATGAGACGTAACGAGTAAGTTCAATCATATGCGAATCAATGTTAATAGCCAAAGTGGCCATACGTATTTGATCGAAATTTAACGAAACATTTAGACGTGACGTTCGGTTCCGTAAGAACCGAACTGCAAACGTCTGCTGCTCGTCACAAAAGCTACTTTGTTGACACGATTGTTGTTTTAAAAAAAATTTAAATTAAAATGACGGAATTTTGCTACAATTTGATCGCCGTTGTGAGGGATGAGCACGGAATTTATGTAAAAAGCCCATCCATCGATGCGTTTGATAGCGTCACATTTTCGATTAAATGTCAACTTCGACGTAACGAGTGTAGACGTTCGTCCAATCGCAATCGTTACGTCTCGTTTATTTTGGTTCTACCTTTACTGTCTGAGCGAATATAGATGTGATAATTTGTGGTATCACTTCTGTTTCTTCTTTTAAGCAAAGTTCTATTGCATAGATGTCGAATTGAAGCACTGGGTTCTCATGTGCCAAGTTGCTAAAAATGCATTTTCTGGGGTTTCACCATATACTTGCAAGTTTAAGTCTTTTCTGTTCCCAATTAACCCTATCAGGAAATGTGACTTTGAAGTTACGTTGGAAGTTGTATCAGGTTTTGCAGAAGTCGTTTAGGGTTAAAGATTTGTTGCTCATTCTTATTCCTTTTCTAAATTGAGACATTTCTTCATTTTCTAAAATGAGCTTTGCCGCAAATTCTAAAGCTTCTTTCTTAATAAATAAATGAATCGTGGGCAGATTTAACAAGACCTGTTACTTAGACACAGGCTAGTCTTTGTACTCTGTTAATTTTGGGCCTAGCTGTAACTTTAACTAGCTTCTTGCACTAAATCGGTGGGCATAGGCAATTACAAGTCTTGTAATTGCTCTATACAGCCACAGCGACATCTTCGGATTTAGTCACCAATTTTTCCCCACTAAACTTGCTGGTCCATATAGTGACCCTAACCTTGTTTATGGTTCTATTCAAGTGAATATTCCAAAGCAGTGTATCATCATTGATATGTATGTATATATTTTCTGAACTGTGCGGACGCGATTTCGTGCGTGCTCCGTAATTGGGACGGGTTTTCACTGTGTTTGAACTGAATTCGTTCGTTGAACTTTGCGACATAGACGCTAATACGAAAGTGTAGTTTATTTACATAATTTGGTGATATTTTGTTCTGCAGGGACAAATTAAAGGTGAAGTGTGGAATTCACAAAGTATTTTATAAACAGCATCATTAAAAAATAAAATTGCGCGCCAAAAAACAACTAGCAGGAGTTGCCACCTGTGTCAGTACTCTAAGATGATTGGTGATACCACTTAATTTTAATTTATTTAAATTTAAAATTCGTCAGAGTTGCATTTGAGCCATTTATTAATTCTTTATATTCTCAACTCTTAATGAGTTTCTCGAACATCAACAAACTTACAAACATCAGAAATGCTTATGTGACGGTGGTTGCTGAAGATTGCTGCAAAAACAAAAAAGAAATAACTAAGGATAACTTGTACCTAACAACCAAGCCAATAAATCGGGCTCGTTCAGGTTCTCCTGCTGCAGCGAATTTACACCCATAATTGCGCCAGCAAGTAACTTAGTCATGCCAGCCACAGGTGGTGGAAAAAGTAATGTGACAAGAAATGTTGCCACTATACAGACTGGTATACAGGTAAAACGAAAGTTGAGTCCAGATAAAAACGGAAATAAAAGACAGGCAAAAAATGCGAGACTAACTCCTCAATCGGCGAATATATCTGCCTCTCCAAAACAAATAAGTAGTAACACTTTGGGTCAGAACAGATTTGCACTATTAGAGAATGAAAACGTTGACTCAATTCCTGCAAACAATTCCATTGCCAAAACTGAAGCCACCACCATTCTACTTGCGAGAGAGATGCTGAAATGATTTAGTTGCAACTGTAGCTAGTCTTGTAGGGAATAACAATTTCCACGTAACGTCCATAACAAACGGGAATATAAAGGAAACGAAACTACAGACATACAATGAAAGCAATTACCGCAAAATAGCATCCTATCTTGAAAAAAATGCTAAAAACTACTATACATATCAACTGAAGAGCAGTAAAGGTCTAGTATGAAAAGTAATGAAATCAAAGATTCTCTCGAAATCGCCGGATTTAAAGTAAAAACGGTATTCAACATTAAAAACAGAGACAAAGTACCACAACCACTATTTCAAGTAGAACTTGAACCGAATGGAAGAAAATTAAAAAGTAGCGAAACACACCCAATATACCATCTGCGTTACTTATTACATAGACGAATAACCGTTGAAGAACCACACAAAAGAAAAGACACTGTCCAGTGCTTCAATTGCCAACAATACGGGCACACACAATCGTGCTGTACCTTACGCACTGTTTGTGTTGCCTGTGGGGACCTTCACCATTCCTCCAAGTGTTTGTCTGACAAATCCAACATAAATGCAAAAAAATGCAGCAATTGTAATGAAAACCACACGGCAAACTGCAGAGGCTGCCTAGTGTATTTAGCACTCAAAAATAAATTAGACCTGAAATAGCAACCAGCTTTTCATTACACAGAGATTGCCAAATCAATCGAACCCCATAAGCAACTGACCAGTGACAACGTTTCTACATCAATATCATATGCCAACGTAGTAAAGTCTGAATCTGAAGAAATTCCTAGCTTTGCAAATCCTATGCAAAATGTAGAATCCATGATATCAAAATTAACAAATTGTATGACAGAATTTATGACATCAATGCAAAGCATGTTGCACGAGTTGTTGAAAACTGAAATCCAACTTATGCAATTGTTGATATCTAAAAAATGAACTATATTAAGATATGTCATTGGAATGCAAAAGGCATTAGCCAACATAAACTTGAAATTCAACACTTCCTGCATACTAGGCAAATTGACATTATGCTTTTATCAGAAACGCACTTGACAAACAAAAATTATTTTGTTATATCAAGATATAAATTCTACAAGACAAACCATCCTGAAAATTAAGCACATGGCGGTACGTGTACATTAATAAGAGATAGATTTAAGAATCATGCACTAGAAGAGTATGCAAAGGACTATCTGCAGGCAACATCAATATGTCTTCAATGCTGGGAGGAAAAAATTGTACTAAGCGCAGTCTACTTGCCTCCAAGATACTCAGTGACTGAATTACAATTCACACAATTCTTCACATCAGTGAGGACCAAATTTTTGGCAGCAGGTGATTATAATGCGAAACATACCTTTTGGGGCTCCAGGTTAATAAATCCCAAAGGCAAACAACTGTTCTCTGCACTACTAAATCGGTGTTCTAACCTAGACTTCGTGTCTTCAGGACAACCGACATACTGGCCCCTGACCCTCAAAAAATGCCCGACCTCATCGATTTTGGAATAACCAGTGGTATTGATCGTAACTTGTTATCTGCAGAATCGTGTTTACAGCTCGCTTCTGATCATTCATCAGTTATTATATGTCTACATAAACAACCTCAACTGGGTAAGAAAACAGGTCACCTAACCAACAAAAGAACAAACTGGCTCAGGTACCGTCAATATATAAGTAGTCATATAAACATTGGTCCTCGACTAAAGAGTGCAAGCGATATTGACTCGGCAGTTTTGGCCATCAACTCAGTTCTTACATCTGCAGCCACACACTCATCTCCAGCAGCCTCATTATCCCGCTCCGCAACAACTCGCACAACATCTGCAGTTATCGATAGTCTCGTTAAGGAGAAAAGGCGCTTAAGAAGAGAGTGGCAACAAAATAGATCACCCTACGCCAAGCAGAAATTAGCATTAGCAAAAAAACGCTTCCGAGAAGCACTGAACTGCGAGCTAGAGAACAGTTTGAAAAAGTATACTGAGACGCTAACTCCAATACAAAATAAAAAATAACGGTTATCTTTTGATCACACCTCGTATATATTTTAATGTTTATATACATTATTATACTGCTTTATCCTTATAAATATAAATCCTTCTTAATCCCTTAGATAGATAGATAGTTTGTAGTCAGATCGGGAACTAGTCACAAAGTCATTGCTGCCAAATAAACCTATTGTGGCACACTCTATTCTTACAAATGCTCCCCAAGTCTAGTATTCATTACGAATTCAGAGATTTCTTTAGGAGATTTGTCCGCAATATATGATGGTCCCCAAGTCCCCACAACCATATCAGATGGACTCTGTTTTTGTATGCTAATCTCTTCAGTAGAAGTAGGCAATCCCAAACTAGTTTGGATTTAATTTCAATTGCGGTAAGTTCTAGCAACGCACCCTTGAAGGGCTAACCAAAATAGACGAAATGAGACGTAACGAGTAAGTTCAATCATATGCGAATCAATGTTAATAGCCAAAGTGGCCATACGTATTTGATCGAAATTGAACGAAACATTTAGACGTGACGTTCGGTTCCGTAAGAACCGAACTGCAAACGTCTGCTGCTCGTCACAAAAGCTACTTTGTTGACACGATTGTTGTTTTAAAAAAAATTTAAATTAAAATGACGGAATTTTGCTACAATTTGATCGCCGTTGTGAGGGATGAGCACGGAATTTATGTAAAAAGCCCATCCATCGATGCGTTTGATAGCGTCACATTTTCGATTAAATGTCAACTTCGACGTAACAAGTGTAGACGTTCGTCCAATCGCAATCGTTACGTCTCGTTTATTTTGGTTCTACCTTTACTGTCTGAGCGAATATAGATGTGATAATTTGTGGTATCACTTCTGTTTCTTATTTTAAGCAAAGTTCTATTGCATAGATGTCGAATTGAAGCACTGGGTTCTCATGTGCCAAGTTGCTAAAAATGCATTTTCTGGGGTTTCACCATATACTTGCAAGTTTAAGTCTTTTCTGTTCCCAATTAACCCTATCAGGAAATGTGACTTTGAAGTTACGTTGGAAGTTGTATCAGGTTTTGCAGAAGTCGTTTAGGGTTAAAGATTTGTTGCTCATTCTTATTCCTTTTCTAAATTGAGACATTTCTTCATTTTCTAAAATGATCTTTGCCGCAAATTCTAAAGCTTCTTTCTTAATAAATAAATGAATCGTGGGCAGATTTAACAAGACCTCAAGGGCGGCAATCGCAACAGACTTCATAGCCCCTGTTACTTAGACACAGGCTAGTCTTTGTACTCTGTTAATTTTGGGCCTAGCTGTAACTTTAACTAGCTTCTTGCACTAAATCGGTGGGCATAGGCAATTACAAGTCTTGTAATTGCTCTATACAGCCACAGCGACATCTTCGGATTTAGTCACCAATTTTTCCCCACTAAACTTGCTGGTCCATATAGTGACCCTAACCTTGTTTATGGTTCTATTCAAGTGAATATTCCAAAGCAGTGTATCATCATTGAGATGTATGTATATATTTTCTGAACCGTGCGGACGCGATTTCGTGCGTGCTCCGTAATTGGGACGGGTTTTCACTGTGTTTGAACTGAATTCGTTCTTTGAACTTTGCGATATAGACGCTAATACGAAAGTGTAGTTTATTTACATAATTTGGTGATACTTTGTTCTGCAGGGACAAATTAAAGGTGAAGTGTGGAATTCACAAAGTATTTTATAAACAGCATCATTAAAAAATAAAATTGCGCTCCAAAAAACAACTAGCAGGAGTTGCCACCTGTGTCAGTACTCTAAGATGATTGGTGATACCACTTAATTTTAATTTATTTAAATTTAAAATTCCTCAGAGTTGCATTTGAGCCATTTATTAATTCTTTATATTCTCAACTCTTAATGAGTTTCCCGAACATCAACAAACTTACAAACATCAGAAATGCTTATGTGACGGTGGTTGCTGAAGATTGCTGCAAAAACAAAAAAGAAATAACTAAGGATAACTTGTACCTAACAACCAAGCCAATAAATCGGGCTCGTTCAGGTTCTCCTGCTTTAATGTTAAGCAGCGAATTTACACCCATAATTGCGCCAGCAAGTAACTTAGTCATGCCAGCCACAGGTGGTGGAAAAAGTAATGTGACAAGAAATGTTGCCACTATACAGACTAGTATACAGGTAAAACGAAAGTTGAGTCCAGATAAAAACGGAAATAAAAGACAGGCAAAAAATGCGAGACTAACTCCTCAATCGGCGAATATATCTGCCTCTCCGAAACAAATAAGTAGTAACACTTTGGGTCAGAACAGATTTGCACTATTAGAGAATGAAAACGTTGACTCAACTCCTGCAAACAATTCCATTGCCAAAACTGAAGCCACCACCATTCTACTTGCGAGAGAGATGCTGAAATGATTTAGTTGCAACTGTAGCTAGTCTTGTAGGGAATAACAATTTCCACGTAACGTCCATAACAAACGGGAATATAAAGGAAACGAAACTACAGACATACAATGAAAGCAATTACCGCAAAATAGCATCCTATCTTGAAAAAAATGCTAAAAACTTCTATACATATCAACTGAAGAGCAGTAAAGGTCTAGTATGAAAAGTAATGAAATCAAAGATTCTCTCGAAATCGCCGGATTTAAAGTAAAAACGGTATTCAACATTAAAAACAGAGACAAAGTACCACAACCACTATTTCAAGTAGAACTTGAACCGAATGGAAGAAAATTAAAAAGTAGCGAAACACACCCAATATACCATCTGCGTTACTTATTACATAGACGAATAACCGATGAAGAACCACACAAAAGAAAAGGCACTGTCCAGTGCTTCAATTGCCAACAATACGGGCACACACAATCGTGCTGTACCTTACGCACTGTTTGTGTTGCCTGTGGGGACCTTCACCATTCCTCCAAGTGTTTGTCTGACAAATCCAACATAAATGCAAAAAAATGCAGCAATTGTAGGGAAAACCACACGGCAAACTGCAGAGGCTGCCCAGTGTATTTAGCACTCAAAAATAAATTAGACCTGAAACAGCAACCAGCTTTTCATTACACAGAGATTGCCAAATCAATCGAACCCCATAAGCAAATCACCAGTGACAACGTTTCTACATCAAGATCATATGCCAACGTAGTAAAGTCTGAATCTGAAGAAATTCCTAGCTTTGCAAATCCTATGCAAAATGTAGAATCCATGATATCAAAATTAACAAATTGTATGACAGAATTTATGACATCAATGCAAAGCATGTTGCACGAGTTGTTGAAAACTCAAATCCAACTTATGCAATTGTTGATATCTAAAAAATGAACTATATTAAGATATGTCATTGGAATGCAAACGGCATTAGCCAACATAAACTTGAAATTCAACACTTCCTGCATACTAGGCAAATTGACATTATGCTTTTATCAGAAACGCACTTGACAAACAAAAATTATTTTGTTATATCAAGATATAAATTCTACAAGACAAACCATCCTGACAATTAAGCAGATGGCGGTACGTGTACATTAATAAGAGATAGATTTAAGAATCATGCACTAGAAGAGTATGCAAAGGACTATCTGCAGGCAACATCAATATGTCTTCAATGCTGGGAGGAAAAAATTGTATTAAGCGCAGTCTACTTGCCTCCAAGATACTCAGTGACTGAATTACAATTCACACAATTCTTCACATCAGTGAGGACCAAATTTTTGGCAGCAGGTGATTATAATGCGAAACATACCTTTTGGGGCTCCAGGTTAATAAATCCCAAAGGCAAACAACTGTTCTCTGCACTACTAAATCGGTGTTCTAACCTAGACTTCGTGTCTTCAGGACAACCGACATACTGGCCCCTGACCCTCAAAAAATGCCCGACCTCATCGATTTTCTGCAGCATCGTGTTTAGAGCTCGCTTCTGATCATTCATCAGTTATTATATGTCTACATAAACAACCTCAACTGGGTAAGAAAACAGGTCACCTAACCAACAAAAGAACAAACTGGCTCAGGTACCGTCAATATATAAGTAGTCATATAAACATTGGTCCTCGACTAAAGAGTGCAAGCGATATTGACTCGGCAGTTTTGGCCATCAACTCAGTTCTTACATCTGCAGCCACACACTCATCTCCAGCAGCCTCATTATCCCGCTCCGCAACAACTCGCACAACATCTGCAGTTATCGATAGTCTCGTTAAGGAGAAAAGGCGCTTAAGAAGAGAGTGGCAACAAAATAGATCACCCTACGCCAAGCAGAAATTAGCATTAGCAAAAAAACGCCTCCGAGAAGCACTGAACTGCGAGCTAGAGAACAGTTTGAAAAAGTATACTGAGACGCTAACTCCAACACAAAATACTAACTAATCTTTATGGAAAGCCTATAAAAATATAAAGACTCCTAAAGACTGTCAACCACCACTCAGGCAAAATAATGGAACTTGCGCAAGAAGTGACGAAGAGAAAGCCTCAGCGTTTGCAAATCATCTCAAATCCGTATTCCAACCTAACCAACCAACCAACTGTTTTGAAATTCCATTTTAATAATACCACTAATCCCGATGAATGTTAAAATGAAGGAAGTGCAACTTGCTATTAAAACTCAGCTAAACCCGAAAAAAGTACCAGGATTTGAATTAATTACCGCAAAAATGATTGTAGAATTGCCTGAAGTAGCCATCAAAATAGTGACGCAGTTATTTAATGCAATATTTAGGATTCCACAACCCTGGAAAATATCACAAATTACAATGATACCAAAACCCTGAAAAGACGCAACTCAACCGTTTATCAAGTGTTGTAACTAAGCATTTCTCGAGAAACCAATTTTTTCACCAGAAATGGAAGGTTCTCTGAAGTTGTCCCTAAGCCTTTTCCTAGTGAAAATAACAAAGCAGGTTTTTTTTTAGTTTACATTAGACCCCACCCCCCTGCACCAATTTGATATCAGGGTTAGTGCACTCTGGAGTAGATCTAAGATTGTGTCAACAAATTTTCCTCTGATGAATACGACAAACCCGTTATTTATAAATTTTTTTTTTATAATTTTTTTTTTTACATTTATCTATTTAACGAATCTTTCTTTGTTAAGAAACTAACAGAAATTTTTCTAAGATTACAAGACTACATTTATATACCTAGATAATATCCTAAGCCACTGCATCGAATATTTGGTGTTTCCACAGCATGTAATAAGGCGTTATTAAGTCTACGGCATATGTCCTTTTGATTTTCCAATTTAAGAGCGTAGGTTTTGTAGGTGTTCACCATTTCATTTTTAATCGTGGGTATATTCATGTCACGGTGGATGTTTATGCTCCTCAAGTACCATGGAACACCGGTGATTATTCTCAAAATTTGCGATTTGAGGCATTGGAATTTCTCCCTGTCTGAGGGATACGCGGTGCCCCACAATTGAATCCCATATGTCTATATAAGCTTAATGACACTAGTGTAAATTAGTACCTTATATTCTAAGGCAAGGTTTGAATGCCTATTTAGCATCCAGTTCAAGATATGGAGTTTCAACTTGATGTGTTTAGTCCAGGTTATTCGGCTGTCTAAGTGGATTCCCAGATACTTTATGGCAGAGCGTTGTGGAATGTTTTGACCATTGATGCGAATAGGGGGCACGTGTGCTTCCTTAAGGTAAATGTTAGGTGTGCACATTTAGCTTCGTTGACCTTTATTCTCCATTTGGTAAGCCACTATTAATAGACGGTAAGTGGGTCTGTTGCGAGCTATTGCGAGGATTCAAGATGGGAGCTGTTTGTACTCAGCATGGCGGTATCATCGGCAAATGTGAATATAGCCGTGTGATCGGAAGTTGGCATGTCAGCTGTAAAAAGCAAATACAGCAGTAGTCCAAGCACATTGCGTTGAGGGACTCCTGCTTTGATATCAAAATAGTCGGAGGTAGAGTCACCTTGGCTTACCATGAATTTTCTGTCTTTAATGTAAGTTTCAAATAGTTTGTGGAATTTCTTTGCAATCATTTCTTGAAGTTTATATATGAGCCCTTTGTACCACACCTTATCAAAGGCTTGCGTAATGTCAAGGAATGCAGCAGAGCAGTATTTCTTTTGTTCGAATGCTAAGCATATAACTTACTATACGATGCACTTGCTCTATCGTTCCATGCTTTTTACGGAAGCCGAACTGGTATTGAGGAATTGCATCGTTTTTATTTAAGTCCTGGAAGACCTGCCGATGAACTATTTTTTCGAAGATTTTAGATAAGGTTGGAGGCAGTAGACTAATGGGTCTATCGGAACAAACCTGTGTAACATCCTTTCCTGGCTTCGGGATCATTATTATTTTCGAAATCTTCCAGCATTGAGGATAGTGTTCAGTGCGAAATACTGTGATTAACTGAGATACAGCTATATTAGGTAATTCTTTTACCATGTTTGCTGATATCTGATCCATTCCTGGTGCTTTTTTAAGATTTAAGTCTTTAATGGTGTTATTTACCTCCTTCCTTGAAGTTTTCAGGCGCTCACTGTTTCCACTACTCAGTATTTCACGAGGTTGAAACGATTTAATGGGGGGATTTGTGAGAGGTGAACAGAGTTGGAGTTTGAAGACACTGATGAGGTTTTCAGATGAATGAAGGTTGGCGAGTGGTCAGACGAAAGACCAAACGAAGTCTCAGCGATAATGTTTTCTTTTTTTATGTTTTTAAACACACCAAAGTCTATGAGGTCTGGTCTTTTGGTCATACCAGACGGCCGTAGGGTGGCTCCCCGGATGACAAAACCTCTAGACCCAAGGTACTTATGGCATCATAAAGTTGTCTACCTTTCAGTGAGACAATGCGGGATCCCCAGATTGAATGCTTTGCATTGAAGTCACCGGCTACAAAATCTTGGTGGACAGTAGATGGAGGATATGGTGATATTTCCTTCTAATAGATTGATGTTAGTTGCTTGCAGGTAGACTTCACGGACGTCTTCAAGGACTACATGTTTTTTCTACTACGTATTCCACTTCCTCCGCACGCTCTTACGTTTGGATGTTTTATATCCTGTAATTCTAAAGTTGTTTTTTGTTGTTAAGTGGATTTCAGATATTAGCATTATATCTATTTGTTGAGCTGTCAGAAAGTCAGCCAGTTCTAATTTATGGTTGGTAAGACCGTTTGCGTTCCAAAAGCATAATTTCAACGATAAATTCATACCTTCTCTGCAGTATTATTAGTTGTACAGTTGAGTTGTACAAGGTCGTTACCTTTAATTGATTCTGTTTTATTTTTAGATTCCAAGTTTTCGTCGACGATCTGGTGTTTATTTGATTTTGTGTTTTCCATTTGATTCTCACGAGTGTAGGGGATTTGTGTGTCCACCACATCATAGCCCCCGATATTGTGGCAAGGTCATTATTCCACTCCGAGGCGACCAGGTATCGGAGAGGCTCCGTTCAAATACAGCTTTCGTATCCCTCCGTTGTACAGAGATTCGACGGCACGGTTCGCGTAACACCGCAGATTAAGGGAGTGCTTTCAGTTTGCACCACTTCGTTTCAGCCGCCCCCAACATGGGAAACAGAGTCTGCACAAGACGCCGCCAAAAATAGAGATGACGGGCCTGGATTTCCGTCTATTCACATCAGCTAAAACTTATAATATGATAAAATGTTATTGCCCAGGTGACACCACGTGGAGGTTGTGAGATGATTGAGGTGCACCTGCAAGGATCATGCAGACCTCTCCCAAGTGGGATGTAATTAGACACTTTACCTTCCAAATACAACCCCGTCACCAAATTTTCTTCTGATGAGTACGACTATGTCATCAGCATATCCTTGTACGTCAAACCCGTTATTACTTAGTAACTGCAGTAGTTCGTGAACAACAATAGACCATAAAAGCGGATACAGTACCCCACCCTGAGGACACCCATTTGCTGCCTAAATCTGCAAGTTAGTTAAACACAAATAAGACTTGATCTGTCTCCCCTTTGGGATATCGTTCATCTATGTTGTCTGAATGACACATCTGTTTAGGATTGATCTGTTAATGTGGGAGAAATCAGTTCTATCAAAAGCTCCTTCAACATCAAGCCTACTGCATAATTTTTTTTCTCAAGTGAGCATTCGATCTTCTGGGTGAGATTTAATAGGGCATGTGTGGCATATTGATTTTTGTGTAGTGGTGATGTTAAACTAATCGGTCTGTAAGACTTTGGCATGCAACTACCTTTCCCATCTGGTTGCGCTATATACCGAACGATTACTTCCCTCCATTTGCTGGGAATTCTGCCCCAGGCAAAACTAGTCCTAAAGATTTTTATCAATAAAAGACATAGAACTAAAAGTTGAAGCAAATTAAATTCATGACGCCGTAAGTCACGGATGTATCGATTTGAAGTCGGTATATAATATGCGCAATAAAAACAAAGCTCCAATGCCTCTAAACCGTGTTGAGCTACAGCCAGTCAATATCACTTTAAAGAAAGGAGACTCACCCTATTTATAGCGTTCGGTATCTCTTACACCGGAAAATCACGGTCGACGAACCCCGTAAACGATATGGTCCAGTACAATGTCTGAATTATCAGGAGTTCGCACATATCAAAAAATAATGCACACTTTCCAGCATATGCGTTGCCTGTGGTGACCTAAACGAGTCACAATTTTGGGCTAAGTCCAAGGAAGATTCTGCGGCTAAAAATACAGTAACTGCGGAGAAATCCACACCCCGAACTGCAGAGGCCGCTCCGTATATGTCACCACTAAACAAAAACTCATGCCTCAGCCAAAAGTGGCCAAAAGTGCTACCCAGCAACTGTCTAACGCACTATGCGTTTCAGTGGTTTAACCTCTTAAGAGTTTCCTAGGCAAATACAGCCGTATACTTGAAAAAACTCGGCATGTATTTAAGGCAAATATGACACAATTCATAAGTTCAATACAAAATATGATGCAAGAGATGATGCGAAACCAAAACATGCTATTGCAATCCCTCCTAGCAAAACCATGAACTCCTTCAAAATCTATTGGTCAAATTATTTCTCAATGCAAACTCAATAGATAAGATGCTAATTTCTGAGACTCATCTCACTCAAAAAAATGCTTTCAGATGGAAGTGTACACAGTTTACGTCACCAAACACCCTGGTGGCAAAGCTGGTGCTGGCGCAGCTATTCTTATTAAAAAGAGAATAAAGCATTTCCCAATGTTTTGTATGAAATATCTCCAAGCAACGAGTATTCGGTTAGAAGAATACTTTAAACACATAAATCTCAGCCATTTATTCAATATAGATGAGAGACAATATAAACATATTTTGGTAAAGGCAGAAAATTATGCTGCTAAAAGTGTAAACTAGGCCTAAGCAGAAATAATTTTATCACATACTCGAACCAATTTTGTGAATTTGATAATAACCCTGATGTCCGGAAGTCTCAACAGAAACCCATGGAAGGTCGTCTCGACTATAACCGTATAGACTGGCTCACATATAAAATGATTATAAGCTCACATCTCAATTTTAAGATACCCCTGAAGTCAGAAAGATAATTAGATTCTGCTATTCCCAAGCTCACGGAGGTGATGTCCGAAACAATGAAATTATCTACACCCCAGATTAAAGCTGTAATGTACCCCCCAAGAAGTTCAAGTACATCTCCGAAAAAAATCTCTCAGATGAGAATGGCAGAAGCAGAGATCCCCATCTCTGAAACAGGAACTCTCAGATTGTACCAAAAAGCTTTGTCGTCTTTTAAACGAGAAGAAAGCCTGTGAGTTTAATCAATATGTATATGTCCTGCAGACACCTCAAGTTATTCACTATGGCGTGCAATAAAAAAACTTTTAAAAAACCAACCCTAGCGGAGTCCCCAATACACCTGCCCAACGGCGAATGGGCAAAAAGCGATGCAGAAAAGGGAACTCCATTTGCAAATCACTTCAAGCGTGTTTTTATCCCTAATGTTGCTAGTTTTAACCCGTTGCCACCAGTCAATGCTCTGCCGAGCATTACAGATATATCAATTAAGAAAAAAGCTTACAAATGTTATCAAGGACCTCAGTGCCGAAAAATTACCAGAATACGATTTGATTACAGGTCGAATGTTAAAAAAAAACTCCCAACAACAGCTGAAATAGATCTCCTGCATATATTTAATGCGATAATTCGCACTGGCTATTTTCCTTATTCATCATGGAAAATTTCTCTAATTACCCCTGATTCCCAAACTTGGTAAAGATCCTCCAAATGTCTGTTCTTACAGACCCTTTAGTTTACTATATATTTTCTCAAAGCGCTTTGGTGTATTTCAAGGTAGTGCACTGGGCCCTTTGCTCTACACACTTCACACTGCAGACATGTCAACTAACGACAATACTATCACCTCAACTTTTGCTGATAATAGAGTCATTTGTTCCAGTAGTATAAATATGACAGTTCACATTTTTCATACAAAATTTGGTTCATGCCAACCTGTCAATTTCGCACTTATTGTTTTTATATATGTTCTTCTCGCTCGTACAATGGAGTGACGTCATAGTTTTCGGTGGAAAGTAAAAGCTTTTATGTGATGACGTCATATATAGGTTCCAAGCTTTACGGTAAGCTTATTGTTTGGTTTGTGTCATGGCATTTATGACGAGATTGACGGATTTGAGTATAGACCTGGGGGGCGAAGCGGGGTGGCTTTCTGAGCGTTTTTGATAAGAGCTGATGAAATAGTAGAGGGTAGCAGGCAGCCACAGTATAGAATTTTTTGAATGAGTTGTGTTTGCTTACATTATACTCGTATATACATATATGTAAAAATATTGTGGGGCATGTGCGTTATGTTATTATTGAAATATATTTATGTGATAAGAGTTGAGGCTGACCGTCCGATTGTTCTTATGGAATTTTTTGTGCAAATGTTATTGAAAATATGTAGTTCTAACAATTAAATAAAGGCTTATTTCACAATACTATGCAATTAACAAATTAAATATTATTATTATTATATCTTAACACCATAATTGATTATGGGTGCAATCGTTTTTATACGTTGGATATGAAGCTCTAGAGTTAAGAATTCGATGTACATGCAACAGACAGAGAAAGAAAATAAAAAATGAATAGTAAAGAAATCAAAAATTTTATAGACAGTTTTTTATTTTATTCAATCTATAAATAAATTTTAAACATAAATGTCCACAATTAAATGAATTGTATTTTTGTTCTCGATCATAATTATATTGAATTGTTTTCACCAAATAAATACCAATCTACTTGGCGGTTTTAAATTTCCAAAGCTGTCAAAATAGCATACATTATTTTTGTTTTTATAATATGCTACCCAATGTGTCCCACTACCATTAGAAGTATCCAAGTTAACAATTCCACAATAGCACCAAGAACAGTTAAAATTGGTCCTAATGATGAAAACCACCTACTTTAGGTATGGAGATGACTCTGGGTACTTTTATTGCCTTGTTTCGCATTATTGTCCTTTTTATAACTTTGTTTGCAATTTTAATTGCGTTTTTTTCAGCTTTTAGAACTTTGTTTGCATTCTTTATAGCTGTAGTGAAGAGTTTTTACCCCACATATCTTTTATCTTCTTTGTCCGCTTACGTATTGTCTTTACGCGTAATTGTTTAGAAATATTTCCCATACCAAATTTCACTTTATTTTTCATCGCATTTCTCTATCAAAAGTTTGTGAATCACTTATGGCTGAGCAAATTTCGGGTTACTTTCATCAAAATAATCTTTTCTCTCCATTGCAGTCTGGTTTAATATCGGGGCACAGTTGTGCGACTGCTATGCTGAAGGTTATGGATGATGTTCGGGTAATATATGACCAAAGTCTTGTTACTTTTCTATATCTCCTGGATTTCTGAAGGTTTGTGATAGCGTTAATCATTCTATGCTCTGTTTAAAATTAAACTGGTACCATGCGTTTTATGACAGTGCAGTTGGTCTTATATATAGTTATTTAACAATGAGAATGCAGCGAGTAAAGGTGGGAATATCTATTCTGATTATAGGCATGTTTACTATACTCCTGTTTACTATATTTACAAATTACATTTTCTCGGTGTGTAAATACATAAATATACATGCATATGCTGATGACTTACAGATTTATCTTTCTCGCCGCATGGAGTTTATTGATGACTAGAGTCTTAAAATACAATGAAGATCTAAATCTATATTTGATTGGTCAAAAAGAAATGGACTTTTCCTAAACCCGTTAAAGTCCTATGTTTTACCAATCTCGAAGAAGAAAATAGAATTGGATAAATTTCCTTTGATATCTATTGGTGACGCACAGCTGAAATTCGTTCAGAGATCATGTAGTTTCGGCTTCCATATTAATTCTTCTTTCACTTGCACTGATCAAGTGAATAGTATAGTGAAAAAAGATTTTTTTTGTGCTGAGACAGTTACGGATGTCTGCAGAGTTTACCCCTGTCGAGACTGGGAGAATGTTGGTTAAGCAGCTGGTTGTATTCTATTCAGAGCATGTACTCGTATATAGTAAGTTTGATTCAAGCACCCTACATAAAATACAAGTTGTATTTAACTATGCCACACGATATGTGTTTGGATTACGTAGGTTTGACCATATTACTTCCTGGAACACAAGTGTTCTCGGATGCAGTATTGAAAACTATTTACGGATCAGAAATTGTATTTTTCTACACAAGCTAAGCTGATTATCACGAGAAGAAAAAATTATCTCTTTGAGAAACTTCAGCAGAGCCAATCAAAAAGAAGTCGGTGCATGATAATACCTAAATTTGCCTATTCTAAGTCAACTCGATACTTTTTCATTAATGCCATCAGGATCTGGCTTTCGCTGCCTTCTGCAATGAGAGGCGTGGCGGGGATTAGCGAGTTTAAGTATTTAGTGTTCCAGTATTTTTGTTGAGAGCTGACATAGAGCTTTCTTAATTTTACCCTTGTAATTATCTCTTTTATTATTCTTTTCTGTCAGTATTATTTTAATTTCTTATTGTATTCATTTATTAATTATTAATTATTTGTTACTTATTTATTTATTAATCTTTTTATTTACCTATTTAATTAGTTGCTAGATTAATTAAGTTTAATATATATATTTTAATAACTGATATATAGTTATATATTAAAAGACTTTGTCTTATTGTATAACTTTAAACAATAAATTGAAATTTGTAACTAACCCAGCATTTGTACGTTCTGATAGACTTCTGTCTGCTAATTTAACTTTTTGTCACGCCTTTTCAGCTAATATTTGATCGGCTGTATGTCGTTTGTTTATATCTTTTATTGGAGAGTATAAAATATTATGCTCTTAATACTCTGTATGCAATGAATTAATACCTCTATCTCCTCTATCTAAACGTTTTTTTTAATTTTGTCCCTGGCCCACAAAATTGCTATCCTGGTAATTGTAGTTCAATTGGGAGACAATTCATCACGTTATTTACATAGCCTCTTCCTTTTACAGATCGATTACAATTAGCAGTGTTTGTATATATTACAATCATATTTATTGCCTTTGAACTCGTTAACAGTTCAAGTAAAAAGAATGTTAATCAATTAAAACATATGTTTGCATTAGTTGCAAAAATGTGTTTAGTCAAACAAGATGAAAAAATTATTGTTAAGAATATTCATTTTCCAACCAAAAATTCCTCTAAAGTCAACATAGTTCACTTTTACCGAATTCCATAAGAGCTTTAATTGTCGGTCCCTCAAATTGTGGAAAGACTTATGTTATAATAAGTTTAAAAGAAGGTTCTAATGGTCTTAAATTTCAGAATGTATACATATATATTCAAAGTCTTTATATCAATCAAAATATGTTTATTTAAAGAAATTATTAGAGCCGATAAAAGGTATAGGATTGTATAATTTTCTGAAAATGATAATGTTCTACCACTGGAGAATGCAAAGCGTAATTCTATTATTATATTTGATGATGTTGCTTGTGAGAAACGAAATAATATTCGGTCATATTTTTGTATGAGGAACAGAAAAACATATATAGTTTCTACTTATATCAAAGGGATGCGGAAAAGTTTATACTGTTCGGACGTGTTTTTTGTGCGCTCCTTGTTTGATTTACATATTCCTCAAATATAATATTGTAATATTAATATTAACAATTATATCAAAGCAATCTTGAGAAATTTATAAAAACAGCTCGTTTAATAATTTAAAAACATATATAGAAATATAATTAAAAAAAGTAAACACAAAAAATATAAACATAAACAAATACAAGTAAACAGAACACAAATTATATCTTTTTAATAATTTTATTTATTAAACTTAATGGTTTTACCGTTCATATTTATTTTAACAATTTAATATAACCTTTTAATGATTTATTTATTCAATTTAATGGTTTTCCATGCCTGCTATGCAGGTTTGAGACTTGAAATAAGACTGACTTTTAATCTAACAGAAACTCTGTGGCCAAAATGTCGACTAAGCGAAACAGTCTATTTGGAAGGTAAAATAAAACATCAGCCAGACGCTGATGGGACAAAATTTGAAACGCGCGTGTGGTTTGTTTGCACAATTGCATTCGCGTTAAGTCAAAACAACAACAATGAATGCTTTAAGCATAAGAACGGACAACAACAATGCATGCTTTAAGCATGAGAACGGATGTGCGCGCGGCTTGCATGGAGTTCGCAAGTTCGAAAAAATCACGGAGGGTTGATCGTTAATGATAACGATACCATCATTAACTTCCGTGATAAGTGGCGTGCTATGTGCAGAAATTGTACCACAAGAGGCGGTATAATTGTTAAGAAGACTGTTAAGACATGAGCTGTTTTTGCTGTCGATCGGTCGTCAGAATGTAACCACAGAGTTTCTTTTACAATTTTTTAGCATTAAATACTTATTGCCGCATTTTGCGACGTCATTGGTTTCAAATGATACAATTTTGTTGTGGTGGACCGATGGATAGATCAATTTTTTCTCGTGAAATTGCTTAATTCTTGGAAATTTAATTAGGAATGTTATTATATTTTCATTTTGTAGTATCTTTAGTTTCGAGTTTACAATTATTTCGCTTATACTGATGTTAAAGTCTGACTCTGATTTAAAAATGAAATCGACCTCCGAGCTGTCCAACAGAATGGGATTAATCATTTGCAGCTTTCCCAGAGCTATTGACAAGGCAATGTTATCCAATTCTCTAATTATTGCCTTGTTTCTGCCGCTCAGCAGGTCGTACAAGTGTCCAGTATCTATATCGTTAGTTTTTGTTTTATTAAGTAAAATATTAACGGTCCTAGTCAAGTTATTTTCTCTGGAGGTTACTTGCCGTTATTAGTTCGTTTTGCTTATCGTGTACTTCCGCGAAGTCGTCGTAGTCTGGTGCACCGGCTACATACTTTAGTGCAGTACCGAGAAAGTTAATGCAGCGTGCATGCCTATGATGAATGCGCAGCGCGTCTATTGTCCTCAGTATTTGGTCCAGGTCTGCTTCTAATAACTTTTTCATATGAGATAGTGGCAATAATTCAGTTAACTTCCCCGTTGCCTCCGCTATCACTTCAAAGTCCGTTAAGTTCGTGACATGTGCCAACATTCCGTAGTTCTCAAAAATAGCGACGTTTCCGTCCGAGAGCGGGATATAATGGGAAGAGGAATAATCCAGTATGTTGGCTTGATTGATGAGTGGAGAGGATAGGGATATCAGGATTCTGTAACGAGGAATTGGACGTTATCTTTATGGACTATTTTGTTATCAATTTTAAGGGTGGTGCCTAAATCTTGTTGGACTATTTTTTCAATAAAAACTTTGCTGAACTTATTTCCCAGACGTTTATTAACTTTAACATATACCTTATCCCCGGGTCTATATGTTCTAGCGACTGCCTTTCTATTGTGGAAAGCTAAGTCAGCCTTTTGTTTTTCGATTATTTTTAGTCGGATTTTTTCTTTTAAGTTATCTGGTATTGATTGAATCCACTGGTCTGAGGTTTGTAGTGGAGTGGATTGTTTTGTTGTATTTCATTGTAGCTAGAAGAACAAGTTCCGTGGAATCCTCCATTCCATATTCCAATTTCAAACATCTGGCTATTTCAGTCAGTGTCCCGTTCGACCTGTCCGTTGGAACCGCTATGCATAGGTGGAGTTGCATGGATATCAGCTCCGAAGTTATTTCTTATGAAAGATCTCACGGTTTCCGAAACTAGAGATTTTTCATTGTCGCAGATAATTGTTTTGGTGTCTTTGTACAGGCTCAGCGCCTCTATAAGGGCCGGCTTAACATCGACTATGGCTCTGGAAGCTATTGGCTTGATAGTGGCACATTTCGAGAACTTGTCCAAGCAAGTCAAAAAGAATTTTTTATCTGTGTTGTAGATGTCTACATGCAAGATTTCTCCTGGAGAGGAGGGTATTGGTGTTTCACCAATTTCGTATTTTTGGGGATGCCTTCGGTATTTGGCCTCGCCACAAATTTTACAACTTGATACGATTTCTTTAAGTTTCTTTCCTATGTCTGGGAAGTAGTAGTCCTTGAGGACTTGCTTTGTATTTTCTAAAACTGAGCGGTGTGCCCTGTTGTGTTCGGTTACTAGGAGTTCGGTTTGATCATTAGTGTTAAAAACATCTGTTACGAATTTCTCCGTGTATCGAAATTTTACGGTTGGATAATTTGTTATAAGGGTGTGTTGAATTTGTGCTAAGGTGTGTAAGTCGCAGTAAATTGCGTTTACTATCTGTGGATTTATAGCATCCTTAATTCTATCGAAAATGTCGTCTATTTCTCTGTATGCGATGTAATGGCGAATGCGATTTCTAAAAAGGATTTTAGTTTCAACTCTTGGTTCTGACTCTTGAGTCAGGATAATTTGATTTTTAAAAGAATTAACTGGGTTCTCCACTGTGGGGATAACTTCCGTGAGGGACATTTCGCTTCCCCAAGCTTGAACTGAGGATGTGGACTTTGAATTTACCATTGAGTTGATGTATTGCCTAGATAGAGCGTCGGCAACCACATTATCTTTGCCGGGCTTATAGAAAAATGTTGGTGAGTACTCCTCGATGAAGGCTCTCCAACGCTTTAATTTAGAATTTGGGTTTTTATCTGACATGGAAAAGGTTAAAGGCTGATGGTCAGTAAAGATATTCAGTTTATTAACTCCGTAAAGGTAGTGTCTTAAATTTTTTAGAGCCCACACAATGGCTAGAAGTTCGCGCTCATTAGTGGCGTAGTTCTCTTCGGTAGGAGACAACGTCCTAGAAATCATAGTTATTGGGCGTCCGTTTTGTGAGAGGACAGCTCCAATCGCATGTGAAGAAGCATCTGTCGTTAAATCGAATGGTTTTTCGAAATTGGGATACAAGAGTAGAACGTCTTCTGAAAACAATATTTCTTTAATTTTGTTAAATGCAAACAAGGCGTCAGTGTCTAAACTTATTTTAGTGTGTCTCGACTGTTGGGTGCTTACATGACCGTTTTCTTCCCGTAGATATCTAGTTAAAGGTTTCGCTATGGCGGCATAGCCTTTTACAAATCTTCTGTAATAGCCGGCCAAGCCTAAGAATGATCTAAGGCCTCTTAAGGTTGTAGGGGCTTCGTACTGTAGTATTGTTTCAATTTTCTTTGGGCATGTTTTTATACCATTAATGGAGACAGTAAACCCCAAATATTCGACTGATGTTTGGAAAAATTTGGATTTTTCAATGGAAACTCTCATGTTTGCATTGTAAAGCTTCTTTAGTATTCTATCAATATCGTACACGTGTTTTTGATCTGAATCGGAAAATATGATTATATCGTCGATATAGACGTGGCAAGATTTGCCGATTTCGTCTCGTAAGACCTCGTCTATAGCACGTTGAAAAACACTGGGTGCATTTTTTAGGCCGAATGGTAAACGACAGAATTCGTATTTACCATTGTTGACACTAAATGCTGTTTTTTCTCGATCACGTTCTGATAGGTTTATCTGGTGAAATCCACTTTTGAGATCTAAAGTAGTGTAAAACTTTGCTTTACCGAGATTCGATAAAATAATTGATGGGTCGGGAATGGGGTATTTATCTGGAATAGTCTTCGCGTTGAGTTTAGTATAGTCGAAAACAAGACGTTTGTTGGGTTTCCCATTTTCGTCAAGTCCCTTTTTATCGACAACCCAGACTGGGCTATTATAAGGAGATCGGGACGGTCTTATTATACCATTTTTTAGGAGCTCTTGAACTTCCTTGTTCACAAAGTCAATCATATGAATAGGGTAGGACTGATACCTCGAGTAAATGGGCTCCTGGTCCTTTGTCCTAATTGTTGCGGATATTTTAGTGTTGAAGGGTAAAGATTCGTTTGGAGTGGCGAAGACTCCGAAATTTCCGTTAATTTTTTTGAAAAATATTTCTTCGATATTTTTTGGAATTGCTGCAGTTTCTAATATGGCATTCACTGCATCTAGTTTGAAGTATTTTAATTTTTCTTGTCCATTCTGAAAATAGATTATGTCATTTTCTGTATCGATGACTCCTTTAATGCTTTTTAAAAAATCGAATCCTATAATTCCATGAAACAGAGATAGGTTAGGGAGAATAAAGAATGTGTCGGTTCTGCCAAGAACGTTAACCAATGTTTTACGGTCGATAATGTCGGCACCGTGAATAGACTTAACTTGGAATGGTTTGTTTAGTTTTTTAATATTTTTTAAACCGCGAATATCCGTGATGTAGCTTTTTGAAGCTCCTGTATCGATAAGAAGTTTTATAGTCCTACCGCCTACTACTCGTTCGATATAAGGGAGGACGGATCGTCCCCTAAAAAATTAACTTCATCCTCACATGGCAAGTCTGCGGAAGGTTGGTATTCTGTTGGGTCTTGATTAACTGGTTGGTCTGAATATTCCTGAAAGCCTTGAACTTCTTCTGAAACTTGGTCCTGTTGGATTTGCTGTTCGAGGTGATTGATTCTTTGAATCTTATTTGGAATTTGTTTGTCAGATGTTGCTCTCTTTTGGTTCTGGAAATTATTTGTACGCACAGTTCGCATGCTTACGTCGGTGTCTATTTGCTGAGGTGTTAGGAATGGGTTAGTGGCCTGTTGATTTGCGGCTGGAGCGGTATTTGGCATGAAAGCACGAAAGTTTGAACGTGGTTGATAGTTGGGGTTTGGATTTTTAAAACGTTGTGACTGATTTGACATTTGTTGAGGGCGATTTTGGAAAAATGGCGTATTTGGTTGCATAAAAGGGCTTAAAGGTGCATTCGGGAAATTGTATTGTTGATTATTAGGATTTTGTCTGATGCTTCCTGGGTTTGCTCTAAGAAGTGGCTGAGCCGAAAGGGTTGGCAGGGCCCTGTTTAAGCCGTTATTGTAAATGGCAGCAAAATGATACCGGTTTTGGTTGGTTTCCAATTCCTGAGCCAAGGCCAAAGCCGAAGGTAAGTCCGCTGGCTTACATGAGAAAAGCGTGTCACAAAGAGGTCTTTTTAGTCCTGAAATAAAAACTCGTAGGGCATCTAGTCGATACTTTTGGTTTAGTGACTGAATGAGCGAAGCGTCTCCCTCATAGGACATTGTTACCTTGTTAACAATAACGGTCAATTTTCTTTCAACTTCGTCGTAAAATTGAACTATAGTTTTCTGTCCTTGCCTGAGCGTTGAAAGTTCCTGCTCTAATGTGAAAATTGATTTTTTATCCGAGTACGTAAAGTCTAGCCTCGCTATAATTGCTTTAAAATTTAAAACTGTATTGTATGCGCTTAATGTAGCGTCCGCGGTGCCAGTAATTTTGTTTCTTAAAATGGCCACAGCCTGATAGTATTTTGAGCTTCCTGTGTAAGGTTCAAATAGCTTGTGCGCTGTAATGGCGGCTTGACGCCAAGAAACGTATCTAGAGGAGTCGCCCTTAAATTCGGGGACAGACTTCACAATGTCTAGTGTCTCTTCACATTGTATGTTTGACACGATTTGTATTTCTTTGTATTCTTCTACAGTAGAGGTTGGTTGCAAATCATTGATTTGTCTAGTCAAATCATCTATGGTTGATTGAAATTCTTGCTTGGTCGCTTGGATTGCCTGCTGAATGGCAGTGTCTAGAAGTATTTTTAGGTTTGCAGCGTCCATTGCGCTTCCACTACTTTTCGCTTTACTTTCTGAAATTGACAAACCCCGTAGTCTTGTTAAAAGTTCGTCTGTTTTCCTTAAATTTACTTAAATAACTTTTTTAAATCAGTTGCTTCAAAAACTAAATTCACTTTTTGTAATTCCGTAAGATTTACTTAAATAATTTTGGGAAATTCACAATCTTTATCGTCAATTAAAAGAGACAAGAATATCTTAAACTTTAACTTACATAAAAATGAACATTTTGGTGATTTTGAATCGGTGTTATGCTTCCTTTGCTGTGCTAAAAAGTTGACAATCGGCAGCTTGTTTTTTGTTGTTCCTTTTCCTCAAAAATCTTTCGACGTTCTTAGTTTCGTATGATGGTTTTTTTGATGGTTCGTTCTTTTTTTGAAAGTGCCACAAATTTGGCAATTTGTTATTTTAATTCAAAATTCTTTCCACGTTTTCATAATAGTTTTTTGCTTTTATTTTTTTACCTTATGAGAAACTGCTTGATTTCTCTTTTTTTTTTTAAATTTCGCGATTTCCTTTATAAGGAATTTTATTTACGCACTTTATTTAATTTTAGTTGGGCGCCAGTAAACAGAACACAAATTATATCTTTTTAATAATTTTATTTATTAAACTTAATGGTTTTACCGTTCATATATATTTTAACAATTTAATATAACCTTTTAATGATTTTTTTATTCAATTTAATGGTTTTCCATGCCTGCTATGCAGGTTTGAGACTTGAAATAAGACTGACTTTTAATCTAACAGAAACTCTGTGGCCAAAATGTCGACTAAGCGAAACAGTCTATTTGGAAGGTAAAATAAAACATCACCCAGACGCTGATGGGACAATATTTGAAACGCGCGTGTGGTTTGTTTGCACAATTGCATTCGCGTTAAGTCAAAACAACAACAATGAATGCTTTAAGCATAAGAACGGACAACAACAATGCATGCTTTAAGCATGAGAACGGATGTGCGCGCGGCTTGCATGGAGTTCGCAAGTTCGAAATATGAAACGAAAGGAATTTTTTTGTCACGTTGAGGCGACGTATCTAGTTTTGGGTCACGTTGAGGCGACGTATCTTAACTTACACAAAGCTATGAGTGAGTGTTGCGCACTCACCTCATAGAGAGCGTCGGCACTCTGTGCATATACCCTTTGCACCAAACAACAACACAATAACAATACAATACAGTAAATTATCGGTAACAACAATACCACAGTGTCATCATCTGTGTCAGTAGCAGCGTCGGCAACAGCAGTGACCTCAACAGAAAAGGCAATTGCAGTAACTGTCGCTACAGGAAAGAGCGCGATGACTTTCTTTGAAACAACAGCGAAGGCAAGGCAGCCCAGCATAGCGCCGTTACTAAACTCAGCAGCAGTAAGGAGTCCAGCAACAATGTCTCTGCAGGCGGTAACAAACAGTGAGGTAAAGAAGAGGGTCGTGCAGACTGGTATTGACATCTGCATTAATATAAATAGAAATATAAGTCCACAAAAGATCATGGGCGTCGCCAAAAGGTCAAACACAACAAACTCGGTGGTTTCTTCTCTGGAGAATAATAGATTTGCACTTCTTAGTGTAGAAGATTCTACTAACATATCGAAAGCTGAACCTGTAGTCAGTAACGCCAGACCACCACCAATTTACTTGCGCGAGCGTAGTTCCAATAAATTAGTATTGAATATCGCAAATATTATAGGCACGAACAATTTTCACATTATGCCTCTTAAGAAAGGTAGTATTGAGCAGCACTATCGTGATATTGTAAACTTTTTAGCGGGGAACAACAAAACTTATTCCTATCAGTAAAGAGCTTAAAAGGCCTTGTTATTTTTTTTAAAAGGAATCGAAGCCACAGTAGATTCTGGCGATATAAAAGAGGCTCTTTGAAGAGCAAGGGTTCCCCGTAAAGGTTGTGATTAAGGTTGTGAATAGAAATAAGGCACCACAATCTATATTTAAAGTTGAACTGCCCCCCAACTCAACCCAGCTTAAAAAGAACGAGACGCACCGCAGAATTACTGTTGAAGAACCGCATAAACGTAACGGGCCAATACAATGTATGAATTGTCAAGAATTCAGCCACTCTAAATCGTACTGCACTCTGCGCAGTGTTTGCGTAGTTAGCGGTGATCTCCACCCTACAAGTGCACCGTAGCTAAAGCTGACACATCCACATAGAAATGTTGTAACTGTGGTGGTAGATACACGGCTATTTACAGAGTTTGCCCTTTATATAAAGATTTATTCTAAATTAAGACTGTCGCAGGGTATAAAAATAAAACGTAACTTATCCACAAATCCTATTTATATTCAGCCTGCTGCCACAAATCTTCATATAGGTGACGCTATTATTCAAAATCCTAGTTCTGGTCAAGCAACCTACGCAAGTGTTCTGCAGGGCAACGTACGGCAAGTTAACAATAACAATGCATCTAATGGTGGAGTAGAAGTCATCATTCTAAATCTTACTCAGTGTATGACTCAATTCATATCTACAGTGCAAATATGCTACCAGATTTTATTAAAGCTCAAAATCAGAAGATCCAAACTCTTCTAAATAAAAAATGAGTGTTAAAAATATGTTTATGGAACGCAAACGGTGTTAACCAGCATAAACTAGCCCTTAATAAGTTTCAACATGACCACGAAATTGATGTTATGCATTTGTCTTAAACACATCAAACAAACAAATACAACTTTCATATCCCAGGCTTCAAATTTTATAACACAAATCATCCTGATGGTAAGGCACATGGCGGTACGGCTATACTAATCAGAAATCGGCTTAAGCGTCATCCTATGCAATCGCATTCGATGCAATGGATGCAAGCTACATCAATATCTATTAAAAATCGTGACAAAGACCTGACGCTTTCAGCTATATACTGCCCACCCTGTTTTACTGTAACAGAAACTCAATTTAAAGAACTTTTTGATTCCCTTAGTGATAGATTTCTAGCTGGCGGTGTTTATAATGCGAAACAAAAACACTGGGGCTCTCACCTTATTAATCCAAAGGGCCGACAACTGTACAATGCAATAACTAACAGACATAGTAAACTCGATTTTGTCCCACCAGGACAGCCCACTTCTTGACCAACAGACCCAAAGAAAATTCCTGATCTTATTGATTTTACTATTTCTAAAAATATAGAAATGTCTTTAGTATCAGCGGAAACCTGTGTCGAACTGTCCTCTGATCACTCACCTATAATAATTAACCTTTATGAACAGCCAGAATATACAAGTCCACTGTTTCGCCTAGGGACCAACCAAACCGATTGGTTCAAATACAAAAAGTATATTAGTAGTCATATCTCTACAAGAGTTGAGGTAAAACATGTAGATGATATAGATAATAATATTAATATTTTTAACTGCATGCTAGCGAGTGCAGCCGTAGTGGCAACGCCAAAAAATACTTCTAAAATGTGCAAGTACGCCTGTACAAATATTCAAATTGAAAAACTTGTTTTTTTTTTTTTTTTTTTTATCTCCATTTATTTAACTACAATCTGTCCAGCTGGACATTCAGTATTACTTATATTATATTTGGTTATAAACATGTGTATGAATTTTCAGTAACATTCAATACATTAGGTACATTAATTTAACAAAGTTAGATTCTATATATATTAATTTCATTCATTCCTTATTATTATTATTTTTTAATTTTTTTTTTTTTTAATTTTTTTTTTTTATTTTTTATTTTTTTTATTTTTTTTTTTTTATTTCTAATTTGATCTTAGGTGGTAAATCTGAATGGTAAGTCCGATGGTACATATTTTTTTAGTCTTCGCGCGCTGGTATCGCTGGTTATCAATTCTACCGCTAGGTTGTTAGGATGGACTCTAAGACGTTTGAGATATGAGTGGCTATATTTCATGATTTCATCATTTACTTTTGGGATGTTTAGATCCCGATGAATGATGTCGTTGCTGACATACCAAGGTGCATTAGCACACAGTCGTATGACTTTTGATTGGAATCGTTGTAGGATGTCCAGGTTTGACTTGGATGCTGATCCCCAAATTTGAATACCATAAGTCCATATGGGCTTCAGTATTACCTTATATATCAGGACTTTATTTCCAAGTGTTAGGGCTGACCTTCGTCCAAGTAGCCAGAACAAAGACCTAAGCGTTATTCCAAGTTGTTTCCGTTTGGAGAAGATGTGATAGCGCCACGTAAGCCGCCGATCCAGGTGCACCCCAAGGTATTTTGCATGGTCTGCTTGTGGCAATTGGGAGTTACTTAGTGTCACTGGAGGGCAAGAACCTGCACGTAGGGTAAAAGTCGTTTGCACTGATTTTATTGCATTTGCTTTTATTCGCCACTTGTCTAGCCATAAGTCAATTTGGTTCAGGTTCTCCTGCAAATGCTTCGAGGCTAACACGGGGTTTTTGTTGCAGGCCATTACAACAGTATCATCTGCAAAAGTTGCGGTATATGTGGTAACAGTCAGCGGCAGGTCAGCCGTGAATAGTGTGTAGAGCACAGGTCCCAAAACGCTCCCTTGTGGAACACCAGCTTTGATTGGATGGAGGGAAGTTACGTCGCTGTTAACTTTGACCATGAAGAATCTGCTTTCTAAGTAGGACTTTAATATGGCAAAGTAGTGATAGGGTAAATGCATTTTCAATTTGTACAGTAACCCTTGGTGCCACACCTTGTCGAATGCTTGGGTGATATCCAGGAATGCAGCTGAACAGTATTCTCTATTTTCTAGTGCATTCTGTGCAAATGCATATACTCGATTTATTTGTTCTATCGTAGCATGATGCTTTCGGAATCCAAATTGATGGGAAGGTATAAGTTGTTTTGACTCGATGATTGGGAGGAGTCGCTTCAAAAGAAGTTTCTCAAACATTTTGGAAAGTATCGGAAGCAAGCTAATTGGTCTATATGAAGTGACCACTTCTGCCGGTTTCCCAGGTTTGGGAACAAGGATAATTTGAGCCACTTTCCATTGGCTTGGGAAGTGGTCACATCGGATAATCGCATTGAATAGTTGTGCAATGAATTTATAGCCGCAATCTGGTAGCTCCTTTAGGATTCTGCTCGTAATAAGGTCATATCCCGGCGATTTTTTGTCTTTTAGCGTATTCTTGATAATCCCTCTAATTTCTTTTAGTTTAAAATGCTGGATCGGAATATCCATTTGGTATGGGGCATCAAGTAATTCAGCTATTTTTATGTCTTCTTGTGGATATTTGCTTGGAAACGGCGCAAATACTTCTAATAAATGAAGAGCAAATGACTGTGCTTTTTCCTTGTCAGATCTGGCCCATCCGCCATCTTTCGTTTTAATAGGTGGCACATGTGATGTTGGTTGATTTAGTTTTTTTGTAGCTTTCCATAGAGAATAACCTGAAGCCTGTGAAGGTGACAAGCTGCTGAGATAGCTTTGTATTTCTGAATTTTTTGTTGACCGTAGGTCGTTTTTGAGTTGCTTTGTAGCGCAATTGAACCGGTTTTTGTCATAGGGGCTTCTGGTCATTTGCCAAATTCGACGCAGTCTCCGCTTCTCTTTTAGTTGCTCCTTTACAACCTGGCTTATATCACGATGATTACTTATACAGCTGGGCTCCAATGTGGAAGTCCATGCAGCATGCTGAATGGCTGAGTTCAAAAGTTCTACTGCATCGTCTATATTTGTTTTGTTTTTTAAAGGAATATTGGTGACTAGAGTCTCGATAATGCTTTGTCTAAACAGCTCCCAATTTGTGCTTTTGTTGTGCAGACAGATTGTTCTTGCTCTGATCTGAGCCTCACAGCTAATTGTTAGAACTATCGGTGAGTGATCTGATGACAGGTCCAGGCACGATTCCATGGAAGTGTTTGTTTTTGGTACACCTTTGGATACAAAAAAAGTCGATAACGTCTGGAAGCTTGTTTCTGTCCGTTGGCCAGTAGGTTGGCTCACCCGTTGATAGGTGGGACAGGCTGTTTTGTTGCATAGCTTTATATAGGTTACGGCCTCTAGGAGTTGTTATTCTAGACCCCCATTGTGGATGCTTAGCATTATAATCACCCCCAGCGATGAATCTTGATCCTAGGGAGTTATAAAATTCTTGGAACTGTTCGCAGCTAACTGGATGGTTGGGAGGGCAATATACCGCTGCAATTGTTATGGGGCCTTTATAATCATCAATTGTTATAACCGTTGATTGCAGGTATTTCTTTTTATAACATTCGTGCTCCACGTGTGCAATACTGTTGCGAATAATTACAGCAGTTCCCCCACGCGCAGTGCCAGCTGGGTGGATTGTGGAGTATAGGTCATATTGCGGAATTTTTGCGTAACTTTTTTCAGTGAAATGGGTTTCAGATATCAACATAATGTCAATATTTTTGTCTGCTAAGAAAGCTGATATTTCATGTATATGACGACTGAGCCCATTGGCATTCCAGACTGCGATTTTTAATAATTTATTCATTTCGACATATTTGCTACGACTGTGGTTAGTAGATTAAGTAGAGTACTCACTTGACCCATCAATGCTTTAAGCATGGTTTTTAGCTCGGTCATATCCTCATTCAGTTGAGTATTTGGATTGTTGAGCGGAGTGGTTAGGTTCGTATTGGTTTCTACCGGAGTATTGTTACGTACAACATTTGCATACGACGTTGTTGTTCGTGGAGCGGATCTTTGAGGCGCTTCCTGGTTAATGTTCCTCGCTTCTCTGTTCCTGAGTGCTGGGAACGACTTTTGTTGCAGCTCCTTATAGACAGTGCAACCTTTATAATTAGCGGGATGATTGCCTTCGCAGAGCACACATCGAACGTCTTGTGCGACGAGTTTGCGGGAACATTCGGAAGTAAGGTGGTTACCTGTACATTTAACGCATCGTGGGCTACGGTTACAGTATCGCTTGGTGTGTCCGTAACGTTGGCATCGGACACATTGAGGAATCTCACGTTTCTTCCTAGGTGGCTCAATTTTTATTCGTGTGTTTAAAAGTGTATTACATTCGTATATGCCTTTGTTATTGCTGCATTGCTTCAGACTGATGTAAAACATAGGAAGCGGTTTTTTTGTAGTTCTTTGCCTAATATTACAAACATTAACAACTGTATAACCTAACTCCTCAATTGCTTCTCTTATTTCGTCGATTGGGGTTGAACAGTGCATACCCCTTAGTACTACGTTAAAGTCTCTTTCCTGCTTCAATTTAAAAGTATGAAACTCAGTGTTCTTTTCGGTTAGAGCCTTTGTAATGGCTGAGTATTTTTCAGACGACTTTGGTTGTATTTTGACAACATCTCCATTTATAACTCTGAGTTCATATTCTTTCTTAGCAATTACTTCAAGTAATTCTTTTAGGGGAATTATATTACTCACGCCTGAAACAAAAATAGGTGGAGGTTTTGGTTCTCTCCGGACGTCAGTTGATGCATCTTGACGTGCCTCTTCTTGGTCTAGTGCAGCGAATCTATTCGAGCTCTTTAAAGAAGGTGTTCCGAGCCAGTAGTTATCCAATTTGGATTGTTTTGGAGTGGGACGCGATGTTGCGCCTGGGCTAGATCTATTCCTCTTCGAGAAAAACTCTAGAGAAAAACTTGTAGCACAGAAACGATGGCTGCATCGCGAATGGCAGACCCATGGCTCAACCACCTCTAAATACAATCTTAAAGCAGCCGAAAGGGCTCTTAAAGATGCTCTTGCAAAGGAGGAGGATAAAACCCTAAAAGAGTACCTGAAGAAGGTAACCCCAAATTCTACCGAAAGGTATTCCCTTTGAAAGGCATCGAAAAACTTTAAGCCTCCAACGGCGCGTCGGCTCAAAGTGATAAAGAAAAAGCACTTTGCTTTGCACGACATCTATGCAACGTGTTCCAGCCGAATATAGCTACAAACTCCTTTGCATTGCCTGCCTTACCTTGCAGTACTGAGATTGCTCAGCCTATTAAAACTTCCCTTCCTGACAAAGCCAAACATATTCAACAACTGAATCCAAAAAAATCACCTGGATTCTATAATATTACCCCGAAAATGCTAAAACAGTTACCAGATTCTGCATCCGCATTTCTCTGTAAGCTTTTTAACGCAATTTTGGACATTGGTTACTATCCGAATGCTTGGAAGAAGTCTCAGATATGTATGATAGCTAACCCTGGCAAAGACGCATCGCTGACGTCATCATATAGACCTATCAGCTTGTTGTCTTGCCTTTCCAAATTGTTTGAGAAACTACTACTAAATAAACTATCTGCTTTTCTTCATGAACATAGCGTAATTCTACAACATCAATTCGGTTTTCGACAAAAGCACAGCACTATTGAGCAAGTGAATCGAGTTACAAATGAAATAAGAAAAGCTGTTGAACAAGGAGAGTTTTGCTCTGCAATATTCCTTGACGTGGCTCAAGCCTTTGAGAAGGTATGGCATCAAGGACTCATATTCAAAATCGATAAGTTTCTTCCAAAAAGCTATAATAAAATTCTTGAGTCTTACTTATCGAATAGACGTTTCAGGGTAAAAGTAAACGAATTTATTTCCGCAGATTTTCCAATTTCAGCCAGTGTGCCCCAAAGTAGCGTTCTAGGCCCTACATTATATGTAATATTTACATCTGATACTCCTATAAGTGAAAGTACACTAATTTCAACATTTGCGGATGATACCACCATACTTACATAGTTGCAATAAATGTTCGATAAAGGCGTCGAGGGCACTAGAAGAGCACTTATTAAGGGTAGAAGAATGGCTAGGAATGTGGCGTATAATGGTCAATGAGCAAAAAAGCAAGCACGTAACATTCTCTTTGAAGCCTGGTACGTGGCCAGCTATTCGGCTCAATAATATTGAGATTCCACAAGCTAATGAAGTCACTTACCTCTGCATTCATTTAGACAGGCGCTTAACTTGGCGTATCACATAAAAATTTACATATGAAGTTGAAGGTCGCTAATCTGCATTGGCTAATTAACCACAAATCTACGTTAAGTCTAGAATATAAAATCCTCCTATACAATGCAGTTATTAAGCCGATATGGTTGTACGGGATTCAACTGTGGGGTAATGCATCCGCTTCTATCATTGCGTTGCCTGTGGTGACCTTAACGAGTCACAATTTTGGGCTAAGTCCAAGGAAGATTCTGCGGCTAAAAATACAGTAACTGCGGAGAAAACCACACCGCGAACTGCAGAGGCCGCTCCGTATATGTCACCACTAAACAAAATCTCATGCCTCAGCCAAAAGTGGCCAAAAGCTATGCGTTTCAGTGGTGTAACCTCTTAACAGTTTCCTAGGCAAATACAGCCGTACACTTGAAAAAACTCCGCATTTATTTAAGGCAAATATGACACAATTCATAAGTTCAATACAAAATATGATGCAAGAGATGATGCGAAACCAAAACATGCTATTGCAATCCCTCCTAGCAAAACCATGAACTCCTTAAAAATCTATTTCAGTGGCAAATGGCATAAGCCAGCACAAAAATGTGGTCAAATTATTTCTCAATGCAAACTCAATAGATAATATGCTAATTTCTGAGACTCATCTCGTTCAAAAAAATGCTTTCAGATGGAAGTGTACACAGTTTACGTCACCAAACACCCTGGTGGCAAAGCTGGTGCTGGCGCAGCTATTCTTATTAAAAAGAGAATAAAGCATTTCCCAATGTTTTGTACGAAATATCTCCAAGCAACGAGTATTCGGTTAGAAGAATACTTTAAACACATAAATCTCAGCCATTTATTCAATATAGATGAGAGACAATATAAACATATTTTGGTAAAGGCAGAAAATTATGCTGCTAAAAGTGTAAACTAGGCCTAAGCAGAAATAATTTTATCACATACTCGAACCAATTTTGTGAATTTGATAATAACCCTGATGTCCGGAAGTCTCAACAGAAACCCATGGAAGGTCGTCTCGACTATAACCGTATAGACCGGCTCAAATATAAAATGATTATAAGCTCACATCTCAATTTTAAGATACCCCTGAAGTCAGAAAGATAATTAGATTCTGCTATTCCCAAGCTCACGGAGGTGATGTCCGAAACAATGAAATTATCTACACCCCAGATTAAAGCTGTAATGTACCCCCCAAGATGTTCAAGTACATCTCCGAAAAAAGATCTCTCAGATGAGAATGGCAGAAGCAGAGATCCCCATCTCTGAAACAGGAACTCTCAGATTGTACCAAAAAGCTTTGTCGTCTTTTAAACGAGAAGAAAGCCTGTGAGTTTAATCAATATGTATATGTCCTGCAGACACCTCAAGTTATTCACTATGGCGTGCAATAAAAAAACTTTTAAAAAACCAACCCTAGCGGAGTCCCCAATACACCTTCCCAACGGCGAATGGGCAAAAAGCGATGCAGAAAAGGGAACTCCATTTGCAAATCACTGCAAGTGTGTTTTTATCCCTAATGTTGCTAGTTTTAACCCGTTGCCACCAGTCAATGCTCTGCCGAGCATTACAGATATATCAATTAAGAAAAAAAGCTTACAAATGTTATCAAGGACCTCAGTGCCCAAAAATTACCAGAATACGATTTGATTACAGGTGGAATGTTAAAAAAAACTCCCAACAACAGCTGAAATAGATCTCCTGCATATATTTAATGCGATAATTCGCACTGGGTATTTTCCTTATTCATCATGGACAATTTCTCTAATTACCCCTGATTCCCAAACTTGGTAAAGATCCTCCAAATGTCTGTTCTTACAGACCCTTTAGTTTACTATATATTTTCTCAAAGCGCTTTGGTGTATTTCAAGGTAGTGCACTGGGCCCTTTGCTCTACACACTTCACACTGCAGACATGTCAACTAACGACAATACTATCACCTCAACTTTTGCTGATAATACAGTCATTTGTTCCAGTAGTATAAATATGACAGTTCACATTTTTCATACAAAATTTGGTTCATGCCAACCTGTCAATTTCGCACTTATTGTTTTTATATATGTTCTTCTCGCTCGTACAATGGAGTGACGTCATAGTTTTCGGTGGAAAGTAAAAGCTTTTATGTGATGACGTCATATATAGGCTACAAGCTTTACGGTAAGCTTATTGTTTGGTTTGTGTCATGGCATTTATGATGATATTGACGGATTTGAGTATAGACCTGGGGAGCGAAGCGGGGTGGCTTTCTGAGCGTTTTTGATAAGAGCTGATGAAATAGTAGAGGGTAGCAGGCAGCCACAGTATAGAATTTTTGAATGAGTTGTGTTTGCTTACATTATACTTGTATATACATATATGTAAAAATATTGTGGGGCATGTGCGTTATGTTATTATTGAAATATATTTATGTGATAAGAGTTGAGGCTGACCGTCCGATTGTTCTTATGGAATTTTTTGTGCAAATGTTATTGAAAATATGTAGTTCTAACAATTAAATAAAGACTTATTTCACAATACTATGCAATTAACAAATTAAATATTATTATTATTATATCTTAACACCATAATTGATTATGGGTGCAATCGTTTTTATACGTTGGATATGAAGCTCTAGAGTTAAGAATTCGATGTACATGCAACAGACAGAGAAAGAAAATAAAAAATGAATAGTAAAGAAATCAAAAATTTTATAGACAGTTTTTTATTTTATTCAATCTATAAATAAATTTTAATCATAAATGTCCACAATTAAATGAATTGTATTTTTGTTCTCGATCATAATTATATTGAATTGTTTTCACCAAATAAATACCAATCTACTTGGCGGTTTTAAATTTCCAAAGCTGTCAAAATAGCATACATTATTTTTGTTTTTATAATATGCTACCCAATGTGTCCCACTACCATTAGAAGTATCCAAGTTAACAATTCCACAATAGCACCAAGAACAGTTAAAATTGGTCCTAATGATGAAAACCACCTACTTTAGGTATGGAGATGACTCTGGGTACTTTTATTGCCTTGTTTCGCATTATTGTCCTTTTTTATAACTTTGTTTGCAATTTTAATTGCGTTTTTTTCAGCTTTTAGAACTTTGTTTGCATTCTTTATAGCTGTAGTGAAGAGTTTTTTCCCCACATATCTTTTATCTTCTTTGTCCGCTTACGTATTGTCTTTACGCGTAATTGTTTAGAAATATTTCCCATACCAAATTTCACTTTAGTTTTCATTGCATTTCTCTATCAAAAGTTTGTGAGTCACTTATGGCTGAGCAAATTTCGGGTTACTTTCATCAAAATAATCTTTTCTCTCCATTGCAGTCTGGTTTAATATCGGGGCACAGTTGTGCGACTGCTATGCTGAAGGTTATGGATGATGTTCGGGTAATATATGACCAAAGCCTTGTTACTTTTCTATGTCTCCTGGATTTCTGTAAGGTTTGTGATAGCGTTAATCATTCTATGCTCTGTTTAAAATTAAACTGGTACCATGCGTTTTATGACAGTGCAGTTGGTCTTATATATAGTTATTTAACAATGAGAATGCAGCGAGTAAAGGTGGGAATATCTATTCTGATTATAGGCATGTTTTTTCGGGTGTTCCACAGGGATCGATTCTTGGCCCACTCCTGTTTACTATATTTACAAATTACATTTTCTCGGTGTGTAAATACATAAATATACATGCATATGCTGATGACTTACAGATTTATCTTTCTCGCCGCATGGAGTTTATTGATGACTTGAGTCTTAAAATACAATGAAGATCTAAATCTATATTTGATTGGTCAAAAAGAAATGGACTTTTCCTAAACCCGTTAAAGTCCTATGTTTTACCAATCTCGAAGATGAAAATAGAATTGGATAAACTTCCTTTGATATCTTCCTTGATATCTGATATCTGTATCTGTATCATGTAGTTTCGGCTTCCATATTAATTCTTCTTTCACTTGCACTGATCAAGTGAATAGTATAATGAAAAAATATTTTTTTGTGCTGAGACAGTTACGGATGTCTGCAGAGTTTACCCCTGTCGAGACTGGAAGAATGTTGGTTAAGCAGCTGGTTGTATCGAAAATTTGCTATTCAGAGCATGTACTCGTATATAGTAAGTTTGATTCAAGCACCCTACATAAAATACAAGTTGTATTTAACTATGCCACACGATATGTGTTTGGATTACGTAGGTTTGACCATATTACTTCCTGGAACACAAGTGTTCTCGGATGCAGTATTGAAAACTATTTACGGATCAGAAATTGTATTTTTCTACACAAGCTAAGCTGATTATCACGAGAAGAAAAAATTATCTCTTTGAGAGACTTCAGCAGAGCCAATCAAAAAGAAGTCGGTGCATGATAATACCTAAATTTGCCTATTCTAAGTCAACTCGATACTTTTTCATTAATGCCATCAGGATCTGGCTTTCGCTGCCATCTGCAATGAGAGGCGTGGCGGGGATTAGCGAGTTTAAGTATTTAGTGTTCCAGTATTTTTGTTGAGAGCTGACATAGAGCTTTCTTAATTTTACCTTTGTAATTATCTCTTTTATTATTCTTTTCTGTCAGTATTATTTTAATTTCTTATTGTATTCATTTATTAATTATTAATTATTTGTTACTTATTTATTTATTAATCTTTTTTTTTACCTATTTAATTAGTTGCTAGATTAATTAAGTTTAATATATATATTTTAATAACTGATATATAGTTATATATTAAAAGACTTTGTCTTATTGTATAACTTTAAACACTAAATTGAAATTTGTAATTAACCCAGCATTTGTACGTTCTGATAGACTTCTGTCTGCTAATTTAACTCTTTGTCACGCCTTTTCAGCTAATATTTGATCGGCTGTATGTCGTTTGTTTATATCTTTTACTGGAGAGTATAAAATATTATGCTCTTAATACTCTGCATTCAATGAATTAATACCTCTATCTCCTCTATCTAAACGTTTTTTTTAATTTTGTCCCTGGCCCACAAAATTGCTATCCTGGTAATTGTAGTTCAATTGGGAGACAATTCATCACGTTATTTACATAGCCTCTTCCTTTTACAGATCGATTACAATTAGCAGTGATTTTATGTATTACAATCATATTTATTGCCTTTGAACTTGTTAACAGTTCAAGTACAAAGAATGTTAATCAATAAAAACATATGTTTGCATTAGTTGCAAAAATGTGTTTAGTCAAACAAGATGAAAAAATTATTGTTAAGAATATTCATTTACCAACCAAAAATTCCTCTAAAGTCAACATAGTTCACTTTTACCGAATTCCATAAGAGCTTTAATTGTCGGTCCCTCAAATTGTGGAAAGACTTATGTTATAATAAGTTTAAAAGAAGGTTCTAATGGTCTTAAATTTCAGAATGTATACATATATATTCAAAGTCTTTATATCAATCAAAATATGTTTATTTAAAGAAATTATTAGAGCCGATAAAAGGTATAGGATTGTATAATTTTCTGAAAATGATAATGTTCTACCACTGGAGAATGCAAAGCGTAATTCTATTATTATATTTGATGATGTTGCTTGTGAGAAACGAAATAATATTCGGTCATATTTTTGTATGAGGAACAGAAAAACATATATAGTTTCTACTTATATCAAAGGGATGCGGAAAAGTTTACACTGTTCGGACGTGTTTTTTGTGCGCTCCTTGTTTGATTTAAATATTCCTCAAATATAATATTGTAATATTAATATTAACAATTATATCAAAACAATCTTGAGAAATTTATAACAACAGCTCGTTTAATAATTTAAAAACATATATAGAAATATAATTAAAAAAGTAAACACAAAAAATATAAACAAACAAATACACAAAGCTATGAGTGAGTGTTGCGCACTCACCTCATAGAGAGCGTCGGCTGTGCATATACCCTTTGCACCAAACAACAACACAATAACAATACCTTACAGTAAATTATCGGTAACAACAATACCACTAACAGTGTCATCATCTGTGTCAGTAGCAGCGTCGGCAACAGCAGTGACCTCAACAGAAAAGGCAATTGCAGTAACTGTCGCTACAGGAAAGAGCGCGATGACTTTCTTTGAAACAACAGCGAAGGCAAGGCAGCCCAGCATAGCGCCATTACTAAACTCAGCAGCAGTAAGGAGTCCAGCAACAATGTCTCTGCAGGCGGTAACAAACACTGAGGTGAAGAAAATAAAAAAGTGGCGGTCGTGCAGACTGGTATTGACAGCTGCATTAATATAAATAGAAACATAAGTCCACAAAAGATCATGGGCGTCGCCAAAAGGTCAAACACAACAAACTCGGTTTCTTCTCTGGAGAAAAATAGATTTGCACTTCTTAGTGTAGAGGATTCTACTAATATATCGAAAGCTGAACCTGTAGTCAGTAACGCCAGACCACCACCAATTTACTTGCGCGAGCGTAGTTCCAATCAATTAGTATTGAATATCGCAAATATTATAGGCACGAACAATTTTCACATTGTGCCTCTTAAGAAAGGTAGTATTGAGCAGCACTATCGTGATATTGTAAACTTTTTAGCGGCGAATAACAAAAATTATTCCTATCAGTAAAGAGCTTAAAAGGCCTTATTATTTTTTTTAAAAGGAATCGAAGCCACAGTAGATTCTGGCGATATAAAAGAGGCTCTTGAAGAGCAAGGGTTCCCCGTAAAGGTTGTGATTAAAATTGTGAATAGAAATAAGGCACCACAATCTATATTTAAAGTTGAACTGCCCCCCAACTCAACCCAGCTTAAAAAGAACGAGACGCACCGCAGAATTACTGTTGAAGAACCGCATAAACGTAACGGGCCAATATAATGTATGAATTGTCAAGAATTCAGCCACTCTAAATCGTACTGCACTCTGCGCAGTGTTTGCGTAGTTAGCGGTGATCTCCACCCTACAAGTGCACCATAGCTAAAGCTGACACATCCGCAAAGAAATGTTGTAACTGTGGTGGTAGATACACGGCTATTTACAGAGTTTGCCCTTTATATAAAGATTTATTCTAAATTAAGACTGTCGCAGGGTATAAAAATAAAACGTAACTTATCCACAAATCCTATTTATATTCAGCCTGCTGCCACAAATCTTCAGATAGGTGACGCTATTATTCAAAATCCTAATTCTGGTCAAGCAACCTACGCAAGTGTTCTGCAGGGCAACGTACGGCAAGTTAACAATAACAATGCATCTAATGGTGGAGTAGAAGTCATCATTCTAAATCTTACTCAGTGTATGACTCAATTCATATCTACAGTGCAAATATGCTACCAGATTTTATTAAAGCTCAAAATCAGAAGATCCAAACTCTTCTAAATAAAAAATGAGTGTTAAAAATATGTTTATGGAACGCAAACGGTGTTAACCAGCATAAACTAGCCCTTAATAAGTTTCAACATGACCACGAAATTGATGTTATGCATTTGTCTGAAACACATCAAACAAACAAATACAACTTTCATATCCCAGGCTTCAAATTTTATAACACAAATCATCCTGATGGTAAGGCACATGGCGGTACGGCTATACCAATCAGAAATCGGCTTAAGCGTCATCCTATGCAATCGCATTCGATGCAACGGATGCAAGCTACATCAGTATCTATTAAAAATCGTGACAAAGACCTGACGCTTTCAGCTATATACTGCCCACCCTGTTTTACTGTAACAGAAACTCAATTTAAAGAACTTTTTGATTCCCTTAGTGATAGATTTCTAGCTGGCGGTGTTTATAATGCGAAACAAAAACACTGGGGCTCTCACCTTATTAATCCAAAAGGCCGACAACTTTACAACGCAATAACTAACAGACATAGTAAACTCGATTTTGTCCCACCAGGACAGCCCACTTCTTGACCAACAGACCCAAAGAAAATTCCTGATCTTATTGATTTTACTATTTCTAAAAATATAGAAATGTCTTTAGTATCAGCGGAAACCTGTGTTGAACTGTCCTCTGATCACTCACCTATAATAATTAACCTTTATGAACAGCCAGAATATACAAGTCCACTGTTTCGCCTAGGGACCAACCAAACCGATTGGTTCAAATACAAAAAGTATATTAGTAGTCATATCTCTACAAGAGTTGAGGTAAAACATGTAGATGATATAGATAATAATATTAATATTTTTAACTGCATGCTAGCGAGTGCAGCCGTAGTGGCAACGCCAAAAAATACTTCTAAAATGTGCAAGTACGCCTGTACAAATATTCAAATTGAAAAACTTGTAGCACAGAAACGATGGCTGCATCGCGAATGGCAGACCCATGGCTCAACCACCTCTAAATACAATCTTAAAGCAGCCGAAAGGGCTCTTAAAGATGCTCTTGCAAAGGAGGAGGATAAAACCCTAAAAGAGTACCTGAAGAAGGTAACCCCAAATTCTACCGAAAGGTATTCCCTTTGAAAGGCATCGAAAAACTTTAAGCCTCCAACGGCGCGTCGGCTCAAAGTGATAAAGAAAAAGCACTTTGCTTTGCACGACATCTATGCAACGTGTTCCAGCCGAATATAGCTACAAACTCCTTTGCATTGCCTGCTTTACCTTGCAGTACTGAGATTGCTCAGCCTATTAAAACTTCCCTTCCTGACAAAGCCAAACATATTCAACAACTGAATCCAAAAAAATCACCTGGATTCTATAATATTACCCCGAAAATGCTAAAACAGTTACCAGATTCTGCATCCGCATTTCTCTGTAAGCTTTTTAACGCAATTTTGGACATCGGTTACTATCCGAATGCTTGGAAGAAGTCTCAGATATGTATGTTAGCTAACCCTGGCAAAGACGCATCGCTGACGTCATCATATAGACCTATCAGCTTGTTGTCTTGCCTTTACAAATTGTTTGAGAAACTACTACTAAATAAACTATCTGCTTTTCTTCATGAACATAGCATAATTCCACAACATCAATTCGGTTTTCGACAAAAGCACAGCACTATTGAGCAAGTGAATCGAGTTACAAATGAAATAAGAAAAGCTGTTGAACAAGGAGAGTTTTGCTCTGCAATATTCCTTGACGTGGCTCAAGCCTTTGAGAAGGTATGGCATCAAGGACTCATATTCAAAATCGAAAAGTTTCTTCCAAAAAGCTATAATAAAATTCTTGAGTCTTACTTATCGAATAGACGTTTCAGGGGAAAAGTAAACGAATTTATTTCCGCAGATTTTCCAATTTCAGCCAGTGTGCCCCAAAGTAGCGTTCTAGGCCGTACATTATATGTAATATTTACATCTGATACTCCTATAAGTGAAAGTACACTAATTTCAACATTTGCGGATGATACCACCATACTTACATAGTTGCAATAAATGTTCGATAAAGGCGTCGAGGGCACTAGAAGAGCACTTATTTAGGGTAGAAGAATGGCTAGGAATGTGGCGTATAATGGTCAATGAGCAAAAAAGCAAGCACGTAACATTCTCTTTGAAGCCTGGTACGTGGCCAGCTATTCGGCTCAATAATATTGAGATTCCACAAGCTAATGAAGTCACTTACCTCTGCATTCATTTAGACAGGCGCTTAACTTGGCGTATCACATAAAATTTTACATATGAAGTTGAAGGTCGCTAATCTTCATTGGCTAATTAACCACAAATCTACGTTAAGTCTAGAATATAAAATCCTCCTATACAATGCAGTTATTAAGCCGATATGGTTGTACGGGATTCAACTGTGGGGTAATGCATCCGCTTCTATCATTGCGTTGCCTGTGGTGACCTTAACGAGTCACAATTTTGGGCTAAGTCCAAGGAAGATTCTGCGGCTAAAAATACAGTAACTGCGGAGAAAACCACACCGCGAACTGCAGAGGCCGCTCCGTATATGTCACCACTAAACAAAATCTCATGCCTCAGCCAAAAGTGGCCAAAAGCTATGCGTTTCAGTGGTGTAACCTCTTAACAGTTTCCTAGGCAAATACAGCCGTACACTTGAAAAAACTCCGCATTTATTTAAGGCAAATATGACACAATTCATAAGTTCAATACAAAATATGATGCAAGAGATGATGCGAAACCAAAACATGCTATTGCAATCCCTCCTAGCAAAACCATGAACTCCTTAAAAATCTATTTCAGTGGCAAATGGCATAAGCCCGCACAAAAATGTGGTCAAATTATTTCTCAATGCAAACTCAATAGATAAGATGCTAATTTCTGAGACTCATCTCACTCAAAAAAATGCTTTCAGATGGAAGTGTACACAGTTTACGTCACCAAACACCCTGGTGGCAAAGCTGGTGCTGGCGCAGCTATTCTTATTAAAAAGAGAATAAAGCATTTCCCAATGTTTTGTACGAAATATCTCCAAGCAACGAGTATTCGGTTAGAAGAATACTTTAAACACATAAATCTCAGCCATTTATTCAATATAGATGAGAGACAATATAAACATATTTTGGTAAAGGCAGAAAATTATGCTGCTAAAAGTGTAAACTAGGCCTAAGCAGAAATAATTTTATCACATACTCGAACCAATTTTGTGAATTTGATAATAACCCTGATGTCCGGAAGTCTCAACAGAAACCCATGGAAGGTCGTCTCGACTATAACCGTATAGACTGGCTCACATATAAAATGATTATAAGCTCACATCTCAATTTTAAGATACCCCTGAAGTCAGAAAGATAATTAGATTCTGCTATTCCCAAGCTCACCGAGATGATGTCCGAAACAATGAAATTATCTACACCCCAGATTAAAGCTGTAATGTACCCCCCAAGATGTTCAAGTACATCTCCGAAAAAAGATCTCTCAGATGAGAATGGCAGAAGCAGAGATCCCCATCTCTGAAACAGGAACTCTCAGATTGTACCAAAAAGCTTTGTCGTCTTTTAAACGAGAAGAAAGCCTGTAGGTTTAATCAATATGTATATGTCGTGCAGACACCTCAAGTTATTCACTATGGCGTGCAATAAAAAAACTTTTAAAAAACCAACCCTAGCGGAGTCCCCAATACACCTTCCCAACGGCGAATGGGCAAAAAGCGATGCAGAAAAGGGAACTCCATTTGCAAATCACTGCAAGCGTGTTTTTATCCCTAATGTTGCTAGTTTTAACCCGTTGCCACCAGTCAATGCTCTGCCGAGGATTACAGATATATCAATTAAGAAAAAAAGCTTACAAATGTTATCAAGGACCTCAGTGCCCAAAAATTACCAGAATACGATTTGATTACAGGTCGAATGTTAAAAAAAAACTCCCAACAACAGCTGAAATAGATCTCCTGCATATATTTAATGCGATAATTCGCACTGGCTATTTTCCTTATTCATCATGGAAAATTTCTCTAATTACCCCTGATTCCCAAACTTGGTAAAGATCCTCCAAATGTCTGTTCTTACAGACCCTTTAGTTTACTATATATTTTCTCAAAGCGCTTTGGTGTATTTCAAGGTAGTGCACTGGGCCCTTTGCTCTACACACTTCACACTGCAGACATGTCAACTAACGACAATACTATCACCTCAACTTTTGCTGATAATACAGTCATTTGTTCCAGTAGTATAAATATGACAGTTCACATTTTTCATACAAAATTTGGTTCATGCCAACCTGTCAATTTCGCACTTATTGTTTTTATATATGTTCTTCTCGCTCGTACAATGGAGTGACGTCATAGTTTTCGGTGGAAAGTAAAAGCTTTTATGTGATGACGTCATATATAGGCTACAAGCTTTACGGTAAGCTTATTGTTTGGTTTGTGTCATGGCATTTATGATGAGATTGACGGATTTGAGTATAGACCTGGGGAGCGAAGCGGGGTGGCTTTCTGAGCGTTTTTGATAAGAGCTGATGAAATAGTAGAGGGTAGCAGGCAGCCACAGTATAGAATTTTTGAATGAGTTGTGTTTGCTTACATTATACTTGTATATACATATATGTAAAAATATTGTGGGGCATGTGCGTTATGTTATTATTGAAATATATTTATGTGATAAGAGTTGAGGCTGACCGTCCGATTGTTCTTATGGAATTTTTTGTGCAAATGTTATTGAAAATATGTAGTTCTAACAATTAAATAAAGACTTATTTCACAATACTATGCAATTAACAAATTAAATATTATTATTATTATATCTTAACACCATAATTGATTATGGGTGCAATCGTTTTTATACGTTGGATATGAAGCTCTAGAGTTAAGAATTCGATGTACATGCAACAGACAGAGAAAGAAAATAAAAAATGAATAGTAAAGAAATCAAAAATTTTATAGACAGTTTTTTATTTTATTCAATCTATAAATAAATTTTAATCATAAATGTCCACAATTAAATGAATTGTATTTTTGTTCTCGATCATAATTATATTGAATTGTTTTCACCAAATAAATACCAATCTACTTGGCGGTTTTAAATTTCCAAAGCTGTCAAAATAGCATACATTATTTTTGTTTTTATAATATGCTACCCAATGTGTCCCACTACCATTAGAAGTATCCAAGTTAACAATTCCACAATAGCACCAAGAACAGTTAAAATTGGTCCTAATGATGAAAACCACCTACTTTAGGTATGGAGATGACTCTGGGTACTTTTATTGCCTTGTTTCGCATTATTGTCCTTTTTATAACTTTGTTTGCAATTTTAATTGCGTTTTTTTCAGCTTTTAGAACTTTGTTTGCATTCTTTATAGCTGTAGTGAAGAGTTTTTTCCCCACATATCTTTTATCTTCTTTGTCCGCTTACGTATTGTCTTTACGCGTAATTGTTTAGAAATATTTCCCATACCAAATTTCACTTTAGTTTTCATTGCATTTCTCTATCAAAAGTTTGTGAGTCACTTATGGCTGAGCAAATTTCGGGTTACTTTCATCAAAATAATCTTTTCTCTCCATTGCAGTCTGGTTTAATATCGGGGCACAGTTGTGCGACTGCTATGCTGAAGGTTATGGATGATGTTCGGGTAATATATGACCAAAGCCTTGTTACTTTTCTATGTCTCCTGGATTTCTGTAAGGTTTGTGATAGCGTTAATCATTCTATGCTCTGTTTAAAATTAAACTGGTACCATGCGTTTTATGACAGTGCAGTTGGTCTTATATATAGTTATTTAACAATGAGAATGCAGCGAGTAAAGGTGGGAATATCTATTCTGATTATAGGCATGTTTTTTCGGGTGTTCCACAGGGATCGATTCTTGGCCCACTCCTGTTTACTATATTTACAAATTACATTTTCTCGGTGTGTAAATACATAAATATACATGCATATGCTGATGACTTACAGATTTATCTTTCTCGCCGCATGGAGTTTATTGATGACTTGAGTCTTAAAATACAATGAAGATCTAAATCTATATTTGATTAGTCAAAAAGAAATGGACTTTTCCTAAACCCGTTAAAGTCCTATGTTTTACCAATCTCGAAGATGAAAATAGAATTGGATAAACTTCCTTTGATATCTATTGGTGACGCACAGCTGAAATTCGTTCAGAGATCATGTAGTTTCGGCTTCCATATTAATTCTTCTTTCACTTGCACTGATCAAGTGAATAGTATAATGAAAAAATATTTTTTTGTGCTGAGACAGTTACGGATGTCTGCAGAGTTTACCCCTGTCGAGACTGGAAGAATGTTGGTTAAGCAGCTGGTTGTATCGAAAATTTGCTATTCAGAGCATGTACTCGTATATAGTAAGTTTGATTCAAGCACCCTACATAAAATACAAGTTGTATTTAACTATGCCACACGATATGTGTTTGGATTACGTAGGTTTGACCATATTACTTCCTGGAACACAAGTGTTCTCGGATGCAGTATTGAAAACTATTTACGGATCAGAAATTGTATTTTTCTACACAAGCTAAGCTGATTATCACGAGAAGAAAAAATTATCTCTTTGAGAGACTTCAGCAGAGCCAATCAAAAAGAAGTCGGTGCATGATAATACCTAAATTTGCCTATTCTAAGTCAACTCGATACTTTTTCATTAATGCCATCAGGATCTAGCTTTCGCTGCCATCTGCAATGAGAGGCGAGGCGGGGATTAGCGAGTTTAAGTATTTAGTGTTCCAGTATTTTTGTTGAGAGCTGACATAGAGCTTTCTTAATTTTACCTTTGTAATTATCTCTTTTATTATTCTTTTCTGTCAGTATTATTTTAATTTCTTATTGTATTCATTTATTAATTATTAATTATTTGTTACTTATTTATTTATTAATCTTTTTTTTACCTATTTAATTAGTTGCTAGATTAATTAAATTTAATATATATATTTTAATAACTGATATATAGTTATATATTAAAAGACTTTGTCTTATTGTATAACTTTAAACAATAAATTGAAATTTGTAATTAACCCAGCATTTGTACGTTCTGATAGACTTCTGTCTGCTAATTTAACTCTTTGTCACGCCTTTTCAGCTAATATTTGATCGGCTGTATGTCGTTTGTTTATATCTTTTACTGGAGAGTATAAAATATTATGCTCTTAATACTCTGCATTCAATGAATTAATACCTCTATCTCCTCTATCTAAACGTTTTTTTTAATTTTGTCCCTGGCCCACAAAATTGCTATCCTGGTAATTGTAGTTCAATTGGGAGACAATTCATCACGTTATTTACATAGCCTCTTCCTTTTACAGATCGATTACAATTAGCAGTGATTTTATGTATTACAATCATATTTATTGCCTTTGAACTTGTTAACAGTTCAAGTACAAAGAATGTTAATCAATAAAAACATATGTTTGCATTAGTTGCAAAAATGTGTTTAGTCAAACAAGATGAAAAAATTATTGTTAAGAATATTCATTTACCAACCAAAAATTCCTCTAAAGTCAACATAGTTCACTTTTACCGAATTCCATAAGAGCTTTAATTGTCGGTCCCTCAAATTGTGGAAAGACTTATGTTATAATAAGTTTAAAAGAAGGTTCTAATGGTCTTAAATTTCAGAATGTATACATATATATTCAAAGTCTTTATATCAATCAAAATATGTTTATTTAAAGAAATTATTAGAGCCGATAAAAGGTATAGGATTGTATAATTTTCTGAAAATGATAATGTTCTACCACTGGAGAATGCAAAGCGTAATTCTATTATTATATTTGATGATGTTGCTTGTGAGAAACGAAATAATATTCGGTCATATTTTTGTATGAGGAACAGAAAAACATATATAGTTTCTACTTATATCAAAGGGATGCGGAAAAGTTTACACTGTTCGGACGTGTTTTTTGTGCGCTCCTTGTTTGATTTAAATATTCCTCAAATATAATATTGTAATATTAATATTAACAATTATATCAAAACAATCTTGAGAAATTTATAACAACAGCTCGTTTAATAATTTAAAAACATATATAGAAATATAATTAAAAAAGTAAACACAAAAAATATAAACAAACAAATACACAAAGCTATGAGTGAGTGTTGCGCACTCACCTCATAGAGAGCGTCGGCTGTGCATATACCCTTTGCACCAAACAACAACACAATAACAATACCTTACAGTAAATTATCGGTAACAACAATACCACTAACAGTGTCATCATCTGTGTCAGTAGCAGCGTCGGCAACAGCAGTGACCTCAACAGAAAAGGCAATTGCAGTAACTGTCGCTACAGGAAAGAGCGCGATGACTTTCTTTGAAACAACAGCGAAGGCAAGGCAGCCCAGCATAGCGCCATTACTAAACTCAGCAGCAGTAAGGAGTCCAGCAACAATGTCTCTGCAGGCGGTAACAAACACTGAGGTGAAGAAAATAAAAAAGTGGCGGTCGTGCAGACTGGTATTGACAGCTGCATTAATATAAATAGAAACATAAGTCCACAAAAGATCATGGGCGTCGCCAAAAGGTCAAACACAACAAACTCGGTTTCTTCTCTGGAGAAAAATAGATTTGCACTTCTTAGTGTAGAGGATTCTACTAATATATCGAAAGCTGAACCTGTAGTCAGTAACGCCAGACCACCACCAATTTACTTGCGCGAGCGTAGTTCCAATCAATTAGTATTGAATATCGCAAATATTATAGGCACGAACAATTTTCACATTGTGCCTCTTAAGAAAGGTAGTATTGAGCAGCACTATCGTGATATTGTAAACTTTTTAGCGGCGAATAACAAAAATTATTCCTATCAGTAAAGAGCTTAAAAGGCCTTATTATTTTTTTTAAAAGGAATCGAAGCCACAGTAGATTCTGGCGATATAAAAGAGGCTCTTGAAGAGCAAGGGTTCCCCGTAAAGGTTGTGATTAAAATTGTGAATAGAAATAAGGCACCACAATCTATATTTAAAGTTGAACTGCCCCCCAACTCAACCCAGCTTAAAAAGAACGAGACGCACCGCAGAATTACTGTTGAAGAACCGCATAAACGTAACGGGCCAATACAATGTATGAATTGTCAAGAATTCAGCCACTCTAAATCGTACTGCACTCTGCGCAGTGTTTGCGTAGTTAGCGGTGATCTCCACCCTACAAGTGCACCGTAGCTAAAGCTGACACATCCGCAAAGAAATGTTGTAACTGTGGTGGTAGATACACGGCTATTTACAGAGTTTGCCTTTTATATAAAGATTTATTCTAAATTAAGACTGTCGCAGGGTATAAAAATAAAACGTAACTTATCCACAAATCCTATTTATATTCAGCCTGCTGCCACAAATCTTCATATAGGTGACGCTATTATTCAAAATCCTAATTCTGGTCAAGCAACCTACGCAAGTGTTCTGCAGGGCAACGTACGGCAAGTTAACAATAACAATGCATCTAATGGTGGAGTAGAAGTCATCATTCTAAATCTTACTCAGTGTATGACTCAATTCATATCTATAGTGCAAATATGCTACCAGATTTTATTGAAGCTCAACATCAGAAGATCCAAACTCTTCTAAATAAAAAATGAGTGTTAAAAATATGTTTATGGAACGCAAACGGTGTTAACCAGCATAAACTAGCCCTTAATAAGTTTCAACATGACCACGAAATTGATGTTATGCATTTGTCTGAAACACATCAAACAAACAAATACAACTTTCATATCCCAGGCTTCAAATTTTATAACACAAATCATCCTGATGGTAAGGCACATGGCGGTACGGCTATACTAATCAGAAATCGGCTTAAGCGTCATCCTATGCAATCGCATTCGATGCAATGGATGCAAGCTACATCAGTATCTATTAAAAATCGTGACAAAGACCTGACGCTTTCAGCTATATACTGCCCACCCTGTTTTACTGTAACAGAAACTCAATTTAAAGAACTTTTTGATTCCCTTAGTGATAGATTTCTAGCTGGCGGTGTTTATAATGCGAAACAAAAACACTGGGGCTGTCACCTTATTCATCCAAAAGGCCGACAACTGTACAACGCAATAACTGACAGACATAGTAAACTCGATTTTGTTCCACCAGGACAGCCCACTTCTTGACCAACAGACCCAAAGAAAATTCCTGATCTTATTGATTTTACTATTTCTAAAAATATAGAAATGTCTTTAGTATCAGCGGAAACCTGTGTCGAACTGTCCTCTGATCACTCACCTATAATAATTAACCTTTATGAACAGCCAGAATATACAAGTCCACTGTTTCGCCTAGGGACCAACCAAACCGATTGGTTCAAATACAAAAAGTATATTAGTAGTCATATCTCTACAAGAGTTGAGGTAAAACATGTAGATGATATAGATAATAATATTAATATTTTTAACTGCATGCTAGCGAGTGCAGCCGTAGTGGCAACGCCAAAAAATACTTCTAAAATGTGCAAGTACGCCTGTACGAATATTGAAAAACTTGTAGCACAGAAACGATGGCTGCATCGCGAATGGCAGACCCAAGGCTCAACCACCTCTAAATACAATCTTAAAGCAGCCGAAAGGGCTCTTAAAGATGCTCTTGCAAAGGAGGAGGATAAAACCCTAAAAGAGTACCTGAAGAAGGTAACCCCAAATTCTACCGAAAGGTATTCCCTTTGAAAGGCATCGAAAAACTTTAAGCCTCCAACGGCGCGTCGGCTCAAAGTGATAAAGAAAAAGCACTTTGCTTTGCACGACATCTATGCAACGTGTTCCAGCCGAATATAGCTACAAACTCCTTTGCATTGCCTGCCTTACCTTGCAGTACTGAGATTGCTCAGCCTATTAAAACTTCCCTTCCTGACAAAGCCAAACATATTCAACAAATGAATCCAAAAAAATCACCTGGATTCGATAATATTACCCCGAAAATGCTAAAACAGTTACCAGATTCTGCATCCGCATTTCTCTGTAAGCTTTTTAACGCAATTTTGGACATCGGTTTGTAAGGAATCTCTACCTGGGGTACGCTCAGGCTTCCCAGAGTCCTGTACAATATTTATTTTCTTGACCTTAACACAACACGTTTGATGGAGTTTGTTTTACTTTATTTTATTATTCAGTAAATTACAACTTCATCTTAGACTAATTATAACTAAATCCTGTATTCTCTCTGCTTCGTCTAATTGCAGTGAAGTGGGGTAGTGGCAGACGTAGAAGCAATAGCTGCTTTGAAATTCAACGCCGGTTAAAACCTCGCGTTTACTTCGGCTAGGGTGGAGCACTCTCTTACGTGGTAGTGATGTCGGTTAAAACCTCACACCACCAATCACGTAAGAAGTCTCAAAAGTCTAACTTGAAGCAATAGCTGCTTTGAAATTCAACGCCGGTTAAAACCTCGCGTTTACTTCGTCTAGGAGGGAGCACTCTCTTACGTGGTAGTGATGTCGGTTAAAACCTCACACCACCAATCACGTAAGAAGTCTCAAAAGTCTAACTTGAAACAAAAGCTGCTTTGAAGTGAAACGCCGGTTAAAACCTCGCGTTTCCTTCGTCTAGGGTGGAGCCCTCTCTTACGTGGTAGTGATGTCGGTTAAAACCTCACACCACCAATCACGTAAGAAGTCTCAAAAGTCAGGAACTGTCTGCCGTGGTCGCCACTGTCCGCGAATACTATACCCACTTACTCGCCTGCTCTTCCGCTGTTGTCGCCGCCGCTGTTGGTTGTCTCAAGAGAGCGCCTGCTCGTCCGCTGTTGTCGCCGCCGCTGTTGAAATCACAAGAGAGCCTGCTCGTCCGCTGTTGTCGCCGCCGCTCGCTGTTGGAATCACAAGAGACCGGTTCCTCTGTGCACCGGCCTTTTATACATTTTTTTATGCGAGCATCGGCAAGTCCCGTATTTCGGCACTGTGTCGTGTTCGCGCATACGGAATTCCCGTATTTCGGCGTTGTGTCATGTTCGAGCATAACCACGTGTGGCGTGGTTTGGCTACATGTGCTCGCATGGTGTTGGTATATGGTGAGGGCGGTATTTTGTGTGACCTTAAATTGTTCAAAATTTAGGTCTTCACAGGTTACTATCCGAATGCTTGGAAGAAGTCTCAGATATGTATGATAGCTAACCCTGGCAAAGACGCATCGCTGACGTCATCATATAGACCTATCAGCTTGTTGTCTTGCCTTTCCAAATTGTTTGAGAAACTACTACTAAATAAACTATCTGCTTTTCTTCATGAACATAGCGTAATTCCACAACATCAATTCGGTTTTCGACAAAAGCAGAGCACTTTTGGACAAGTGAATCGAGTTACAAATGAAATAAGAAAAGCTGTTGAACAAGGAGAGTTTTGCTCTGCAATATTCCTTGACGTGGCTCAAGCCTTTGAGAAGGTATGGCATCAAGGACTCATATTCAAAATCGAAAAGTTTCTTCCAAAAAGCTATAATAAAATTCTTGAGTCTTACTTATCGAATAGACGTTTCAGGGTAAAAGTAAACGAATTTATTTCCGCAGATTTTCCAATTTCAGCCAGTGTGCCCCAAAGTAGCGTTCTAGGCCCTACATTATATGTAATATTTACATCTGATACTCCTATAAGTGAAAGTACACTAATTTCAACATTTGCGGATGATACCACCATACTTACATAGTTGCAATAAATGTTCGATAAAGGCGTCGAGGGCACTAGAAGAGCACTTATTTAGGGTAGAAGAATGGCTAGGAATGTGGCGTATAATGGTCAATGAGCAAAAAAGCAAGCACGTAACATTCTCTTTGAGGCCTGGTACGTGGCCAGCTATTCGGCTCAATAATATTAAGATTCCACAAGCTAATGAAGTCACTTACCTCTGCATTCATTTAGAGAGGCGCTTAACTTGGCGTATCACATAAAATTTTACATATGAAGTTGAAGGTCGCTAATCTTCATTGGCTAATTAACCACAAATCTACGTTAAGTCTAGAATATAAAATCCTCCTATACAATGCAGTTATTAAGCCGATATGGTTGTACGGGATTCAACTGTGGGATAATGCATCCGCTTCTAACATTGCCATAAATCAAAGTTTTCAATTAAAGATACTTAGGTTAATAACAGGTGCTCCATGGTACATGCGTAACGATAATATTCACAAAGACTTGAAAATACCTGCAATTATTACAGAAATAAAGTTTAGAAAGCAGAAATACATAGCAAAACTGGAAAATCACCGAAATCCCATAGTAAATCCCTCGCAAAACCGATAAGTTGATCTCGCCTGCAGAGAAGAGACTTTCCGGCTTTTTGAAGAGCGAAGCAGAGCCGAAATTTTGATGGCCAAATTCAATTTGAGTTAAAAGTTACTATTTTTAAAATTTGGTGTACTTAATGTTAGGCTTAATTTAGGCAGATTCAATAAATAATAAATTCTTGTAATAAAAAAAAAGTCATGTCAAACATACGAGGTATGTTCAAAAAGTATCGCGAATTTTGAATTTTTGCGGGCTACGGATGCTCGATTTTCGATATTTTTGTGGCGTTATGTTCCCTCACTTATGTTGACAATCTCGGCCATTTTGAATGTTCAGTCAGTTTTTGACAGTTATTGTGCGTGGATGTGTTTTATGTGTCTTCGGTTTTTGAATAGGTTTGTAAGTTTGATCACCAAATCAATAGAATACAATCACAGTTGGTTCATATGTTAATGATTTGGCTGCACATAATATTCACGAGTTTTCTATCAACGTTAGTCCTGGTAATAAAATAGATGAGAAATATCATCTATTTACCGGTTAACACCAAGCAGATAAATTCCATCACAATGAAAATTGTAAATCAGAATAATAATTAAATTAATTTCTTAGGAGAAACAACTATTACATTTGAAACCACAGAACTAATGATTATTTATAATAAAATCGTAGAGCGAAGTGTACCCTTTATCATTTTCCGACCAACATTTGAGCGAATATGATGAAAGGCTACCAATAAGGTTATTAAACATAAACGACTAACAATTGCTAATCGAGAATTTTGAAAGTCAACAGGATTTAAATTAAAAACTAAATCATGAGTGATATAATTGAAGTTCTAAAAAAAAACCATTATATGATGAGAGCATTGTAAAGAAGGAGTATAATAGCTATTCACCATATTTACAATCATATAAAAACAATGATGAAATAAAAATCTCAATTCAAAATCAAGATCTCTATGTTTTATCCAGCGAAAGTTTAATATATATACGAGTAGAAGGTTATGTTACCTTAATTGATGGTTCCATTTCACATATAAGATTAAAAGATAATTGTATGGCATATTTGTTTGATGAAATTTGATATGAGCTTAATTGATTAGAAATCGATCGTACACATCAGTTGAAAATAACAACAAAAATTAAAAATTATGTGTCTTTGAATAAAAGCGAAATTTATATGTAAAAAAATGCTTGTTGTACATCAACAAATACTATTCAATTATCTAATGGTTACTTTAATTTGTGTGTACGACTGAAAATGTGTTTAGGATTTGCTGAGGACTTTAAGAAAGTGGTGGTAAATTGTAAACACGAATTAATATTATTACGCTCCAAAGGAAAAGATAATGCTAAATATAACAAATATCACATGGAAAATAATCCCTCATGTACAATTATCTAATTCTGCCAAATTAGGAAAATTTAGGACGGTGAGCAGCGGTAAACCATTAATATTATAATTTCGCAGCTGGGATTGCCACTTTAATCCCATGCTCTCCCAAGGAACAAATCACCTGTGGAATGATAAACTTTCAACACAGAGTGAAAGACCGCGCATCATATTGATCGTATTCCAAAATGCAAACAAATTTCAACATTGTGATCTAACGGATGTGAAAGTACATCTAAACTCAATTACATATCTATATGATGATCTTAATTTGAAATTTGATAATGATCGTTATGCCTTATATGAAATATATTCAAAGCTTCAACAGAGTTATTACACACGTGATCCTCAACCTCTTTATTATGTGATGAATTTAAGACTGTAGCTCCAATAATTGTGGTTGATGTGACACATTAAAACGAAGCTGTTAAAACAGGACCAATTGATATCAAAATTGAATTTAAGACATTAAAGAATATTCCAGCAAATACATCAGCATATTGTGTACTCATTAATGATAGAGTTAGTGATTATATTCTGTTATATAATGAAATCAAAAAAATTGTTTAAAGACTTTCCATTATATAAATGTATTTTAGTAAATTATATAATATAACTAATTACTACAAACCTTTACCTAGCTTCAGATAATTTTATTAATAACATTAGATATGCATGGATTTAAAGGAGATGCAAATAGATTTATAGCAAAAGAGTGGGCTATTACTTTTAATTACATGGAGTTTCAAAGTTTTATCATTAAACCTCTTTTTGAATTATCTCAGAAATGTCAAAAAGAACCAGATTGGTTAACAAAAAATCATTATGGTTTTGCATGGTTTGATGGATCCATTTCATTTAATAGTGTAAAAGACTTTGTAAAGGAAAATCTACTATCTACAATAGTTTTTTGTTAAACGATTGGATAAAATGTGGATTGAAGATATACTTAACAAAAATGTTTGCAACTTGGAAGAATTTTGATGTAATAATTTAAAAATTCGAAATAAAAAATATCCAATACTTAATGCAATGTGCACTATGGATGTTGTACGTTAAATAATGCTATGATTTAAAAAAAATTTATTGATGTAGAAATTGTGATGAAAACAATGTATAAAAGCTTTAATTTTGAAAATAATTAAATCTTTATTATATAGAATCCCACTTTGGTATTGCAGGAAGCTAAGGAGAAACATTTAAAAAGAATTTACATAGGTCTCTCATAATTAGGCAGCGCTTACACAAGGCATTTCACTCTACGACCTCGAATCCATTGGATACATAAAAAGTCGAAGGACTTAAGAAACTGAAAAAAGTAATGCAACGAATAGTCGAATGTGGTGTTTGCTGATAAATCGATTTTTTGTGGACGTGTTACTGTGATGCAAGTCTGGTTAACCAGCAATAAACAATTTATACAACTAAAAGTTAGTATCTGTTCAATGGAGTGTGCCGGAAAACTAGAATAGGTATGTGAAGAAGACGGGTCTTCTTGTCACTGAATGCATAATTGCGTCCTAACTCTCAATATATAATATACTTCACTGTAAAAACAAATATATTTTATACTTTTCAAGTTATCGTCGTTTATCTCTTCTTGAACAAGCTGTATTATAGATGTAATAGTTGTCATGACAAAAAACATTTATTTATCGGTTTATGTACGCGAAAATAAACCCAAAAAGTTTTAAAGTAGTGTAAGACTGTTATAAGATTTAAAATTTATAAAATTGCGAGTTATTCCAGTAAATGATCTAATTTTAAACATTTAAAAAAGTTAAATAATATTAAAAAAAATTTTTTTTTGTAAAGTATAGCGCGAAGATAATAGCAAAAAAAACTGTACTGTTGACAGCCAATTTAAATTAAATTAAATTCTGTTACTAAGTTTGGTTCGTGTAAAAAATTATCATTTGTGTATTTATTTTTTACCTTTTGTTAAATTAATAGTTTACACTTGGCAGCATGAGTGTACTCCACTCCCCCAGGGGGATGTAATGATGTAATCCCACAAGTACAAATAAATGTTACAAATTCACAAACTACGTTCAATCTAGACCCAACAGCAATCAACACACAAAATATACCTTCTTCACTTGTAAAAACCACTACTAATACTACAATAACAATTTGAACATCAGTTATCATGATCAACAATGATATATGCAGCAGCCCCAACTACAATCTTAACCGAAACACTGTTTGTAAATGCAGCATCTACGTGTAAGCCTGAACAGTGTGACTATTTACGTGGTCAACGAGGAGTGATCCTATTGGATCTATGCTATTCCCGTGGGATATGTTCGAGAGTGACGCAACTAGCTAAGTAGTTTTCCCATGGAATGGAAAGCCCATCAAAAATGCGAAAAGTGGACAGTTGTTAAAAACCACAAGCGGCTCGTCGAAAGTCCGGAAAAAACTAAGAAGCCACAACAAAACCAGAAAACTTTAGAAGCTTACTGGTTGAGCGGCTAGGAAACTTCTGCAAATCAGTACGCGCTTCGTGCTTGAGGAAAGCGAACCGTTGTTCACAGAGAAGCCGATCAAGCCCCCTCCAATTTTTGTTGACTGAGTCAGCGATATTAAGCCGTTAATCACTTTGCTTAATGAAACAGTTAAGGGTGACTTTGAAATCAAAGTCAATAGTCCAGATAAAGTTAAAATAGTAACAAACCCCTGAATCCTATAAAAAAATTATAAAAACGTTAGAATTAAAAAATACGGAATTTTATATGTACAATCTTAAACAGGAAAGAAGTTTTAAAGTGATCCTGCGAAATATGCACCCTTCGGTAGAAACAACCGACCTAAAGGCTTCTCTTGAAGAGTTCGGATACAGTTACAAATGTATGGAACATGAAGTAGAGACAGATCAGAAAACCCTTACCAATGTTTGTAGTAGAAGTTGAACATAAGTAAAATTATAAAGAAATATGTGACATTAAGACTCTACTACACTTTCGCACAACCTTTGACCTCCCTTTCCTAAGCGTGAAATATCCCAGTGCTCAAATTGTCAACAATATGGTCATTTAATGGTTACTGCCGCAGAAGGCCTAAATCAATGATATCACGTTTTGATCAAATGATGATCAGATGACAACTCTTGACAAACCTGCTAACTACACTAATCGCAAAAACCACTAAATCATCATGCCATTAACAACTGTAGGTTGGAATGCCATCGGACGTGCTTAACGGGTCCAGGAGATATCATTGTATTTAAAACAACGTCATTTAGATATTCTATTTATCTCTGAAACATATTCCACAAAAAGAAACTTTCTGCGAATACCAAATTACAACTTTTACCAAACAATGACCCCGATGGCTCCTCTCATGATAGAACAGCGATAATAATAAAAACATCCTCTACCGGAATAGTAATATCCACTGGCCTTATTCAGCAATATTGTTCAATCTTCACAGCCGAAATTTTGGTAATAAAAATAGCCACGGACTATTCTCGTTTGCACAAAGGCAGATTTCTTATATGCTCTGACAGCAAATCTTCCATAGAGGCGATTCGAAATATAAGCAATGAGGGCATCCTTGCTTCAGATATAAGAGAAGCATGCATAAAATGCGCTAATAAATTAAAAATCATGTGGGTACCCAGCCATGTTGGGATTGACGGCAACGAATTCGCTGATTCAACCGCTGTCACAGCAGTAAGGCATCCCCTATGGTACTTCCATACACGAGAAAATACAGATATGCGTAAATTAATTGAGAAATCCTTGTATATACGAAAAATGGAAGAGTGGAACATCTATACACATAATTATAAATCGTATAATCGAGAAGGAATCAAACCCACCTATCCAGGATCATGCACCGTAAAGCAAATAAAAATTTTTGTTCGACTTCGGTTGGTACATGCCACATTTTCGCGCGAACACTTACTGCGTCGAGATCCAGCGCCAAATTGTGATTATTGCACCGGACACAGAGCTTCAATAACTCATTTATTGAACGAATGCAGAGCTTTCAGTGCAATTAGAAGGAATGTATTTGGTACGGAAGTCCCTAGTAATCTTTTAAAAAATGTGACTCTAGATAGTATAAAATCAATAGAAACCTTTTTAAGTTGTATTAATTTCAAAAAAAAAAATTTAAAATAAAATAGATTAAGATCGAGTCGAAGGCCCTGGCAGCCAGTACTCATTAATTGTATTTATTGTAATAATTAATTTATTAGAATAAAGTGTAATAATAATAATAATAATAATAATAATAATTATAATAATAAAAACAAAACATTCAGAATCTACGCATATCCAAACAGATGCCGTTCAAGCCACAAATGTTATTATCTACTACCAAGGCAATGAAATTACAATATCATTATAGTCCACTCAAAAATAATATAAAACGGGATGACTATACTAACTTTTTTAAAACGCTAGGCAATTGGTTTATGGTGGGAGGTGATTTTAATGCTAAGAATCCATCCTCACAGCTCAAGGCTTACATCAATTAAAGGACGCGAGTTACTAAGCACCTTACATTCGCTGGGACTTTCAATATCGGCCGGTCAGCCTACATATTGGCCCACAGATATTACTAAGTCTCCAGATGTTATTGATTTTTTTATATCCAAAGGTATACCGATCTGGCAAACACACTGGACTACAGACTGCGATCTTTTTTCCGACCACTCGGCGGTAGTTTTGACTTGAGCCAACAATTACCGGTAAAGTGTCTTCTTCACACAAAATCTATAGACTACTTTCATTACTGTCTTATGAGAAATATAGAACTCCATATCAAAACATATGAAAACATTGATGCTGCAGTCGAGTATTTTACGAGGATTATACAAGAAAAAATATTTTAATTCGTCCGGTTCGAAATACGCCCTTGCACTGATTGACAAAATTGCGGAGAAACGACGAGCGCGCAAATAATGGCAAATTTCACGACATCCGGATACCAAAAACGAATTAAACAGAGAACTCAAGCTTTTGATGAAGAGGGAGAAAGATTCCAGCATTGCTAACACACCAATTTTGTACCTTTTATTTACGTCAGACCTGCTGCACCAAGCAACGTCGTTGTAGGTTTTTGATACAGCTATTCTGTCCTCTCACAAAAATGCCTTTACTGGTGCTAAAAAATTATAAGAAACTAAATTACAAAATCACAAAATTGTTGACTGATTGGCGTATTTAACCAAATTTGGGGATCTGCATCCAGTCAAAAGTTATACGATTGTGTGCAAATGCACCTTCGTATGTCAACAACGACATCATTTATCGCGATCTAAACATCCCAAAAGCAAATGATGATAATAGCGGAGCCAAGGTATATAAATTCCTTGACAACTTCTAAAGTACAGTTGTCCGGTGTAACATGGGATCCTAAACGCCGAGTATCCCTGCTGATGGACAGCATATACTTTGTCTTGCCCTCGTTCACCGTCATACCCACTTTCGTTGATTCTTTTTCAATGGCGGAATATGCAGCAGTAACATCTCGCTTGCAACGTCCAATAATGTCGATGTCATCAGCATATGCGAGGAGCTGGACACTTTTGTAAAAAATTGTGCCATTCCGATACACACCGGCCTCCGCAGTACCCATTCCATGGTGAAATTGAAGAGGTCGCACGACCTTGTCTGAAACCTCGCACGGTATTAAATGGTTCGGAGAGGTCACTTCCTACCTTGACAGACGTGGACGTATTGCTCAATGTCATTCTACAGAGCCGAATTAGCTTTGTAGGAATACCGAACTCAGACAAGGTGGCATATAGGCAATCCCTCATCGGGCTATCGAAAGCAACTTTGTAGTCGACAAAGAGATGGTGGGGGTCGATCTGTTTCTCGTGGGTTTTCTACAGAATTTGGCGCAGCGTGAAGATCGGGTCAATGGTGGACTTTCCATGTCTGAAACCGCATTGATAAGGTCCAATCAGTATGTTGGCATATGGTTTCAGTCTATCACACAATACGCTAGACAGAACTTTATAAGAGATGGCAATAAGACTGATTCCCCGGTAGTTGGCGCATATCATCGAGTCACCTTTCTTCAATACGAACAGAGGACACAGATTCCAATCGTCGGGCAAGCTTTCTTACCAATATTTTCATAATGAGCTGATGGATGTACCCTATCAGTTCATCGTTGCCAGTGGTGAACAATTCAGCACGTAGTCCATCGGCACCAGCTGCCTTGTTGTTCTTTAGTCGCTGAATAGCAACTCGGACTTCATCGTGGCTAGGAGGTGGAAGAACCACTCCGTCATCGTAAATCGGTGGTATCGGGTTGGATTCTCCAGAGGTGGTATTGGTGGCATCATCGCCTGCCGATAATTTGGAGAAATGTTCCCTCCATAATCTCAGTGTGCACTGCTTGTCCGTAACCAGATTCCCATTTTCATCTCTACGAGTAGGTGCTCCGGGCTTAAAACCTTTCGGTCAGACATTTAAAAAAGCTAAAAAAAGGGTATACTAATCTTTTGCTTTTGAGAGAGGTGCAATTTCAAGAAGGGGGTGTGGTGTAGGGATGGTAATATATATACAGATATTATCAGAATCACTTTCTGAACAATTTTTATTTTGTCCGTCAGTCTGTCTGTCTGTGGCTACTTTTTTCCCGCACCGTTAGAGCTATCTTCATGAAACTTTGCAAAAGTGTAGTCTGGACAAAGATACAGAACCAGATTGCTATATGGGCCGATTTAGAAAAAGACCACGCATACAAGGTACTTTTTTCACCTTTTTTTAAATGACTATAACTTCGGCCCAATTGATGGAATAGTGATGTTAATTAGTAGTTATGTAGTTGTGGGTCCTACTAAACACTATGCAAAATGTGGGTGGTATATATTAACTTCACGCCGATTATTAACAAATAGTTGTAAATTAAGATGTATCAGATTTATGGACGAAATTTGAAGAGAAGCAGATGTGTTTGTTTTTCACCTGTCAGATCATCACCGATTTAATAGGTGGCAAATAAAAGTATACGAGACCAAATGTGGATAAAATAAACAAAAATCTGTATAAGTAACATCGCAGGCGACATTGATTCCAACCTCTCTACTCGTTCATTGATTCGTGCACGAGTTGTTTTTTCATGAAGTTTTTATTCAGATACTAGCTGTACCCGGTGCGCTTCGCTACCCCTGAATTGTAAGGGGGGGTGTAGCATTCAGCTGGTCAAAGAATTTTTGAAATCGGATGAGTAGTTTAAATAAATAAATTTGAAGGAAGGACATTATACAAATATTCAATTCATTTTGATACATTTTATTGATTTTGTTCATTTCGAAAAAATTGTGACATTGCAAGCGTTTCGTTACAATTTTATATTTATTGAAGTGCTGTGGGATACACAATATTTCTTGTTTTTCCAGCTGGTGCGTAAACGATTAAATAGAAGGTATTCCGACACGTGAGCAAGCCACATAGAGCAGGTATAAACGATTTTTAATTTGTGATTTGTATGGGAGGTACCACTCCCCTTCCTCCAATCCCGCCCATATTTGCAGCAGCACTTAGAATATGTACACTAAACCTATATACCAAATATTGTTCAAATACTGTTAACCGGAGCAGAAATAATGGCTTTTTAATTTGTGATTTGTATAGGAGATACTACGCCCCTTTGTCCAATCCCGCCCATATTTGCAACAGCACTTAGAATATGTACAATTAATCGACGTACCAAATTTTGTTCACATACTGTTAACCGGAGCAGAAATAATGGATTTTTAATTTGTGATTTGTATCGGAGGTACCACGCCCCTTTGTCCAATTGGACCGGTACAAACTGAGAAACCTTCGTGGGCTCATGCACAACAACTTTGCTGAAGATGATCACATGATCAAATGCATAGTTTACGATTCTATAAAGGACATACACACAAACATTCATTTTTATATATATAGAAGATTACAGTTGATGATAATGGGTATGCGTATCTTGATTTCTTGATAATGAATCGAGCAAAAACACTTAGTATACGTTGTCGCCTTTTGCTGCCCAAGTTGTGGTTTTCTTCATCCAGTGATGTCTACATCTTAGTTATTTTCCATCCAGCTTACATGCAGTGATGTCTACATCTTAGTTATTTTCCATCCAGCTTACATGCAGTGATGTCTACATTTTAGTTATTTGTGTAAGTGTATATTTTATAGAATTATATTTATATGAATCTTAACATAGAGGACGGATCGACATATTAGTTGGTTGTCAAATGTCAAATTTTATGGTTGCGTTCAGAAATTTAATTTGTGACAAAACTTAAGATTTTGTACATAAAAATAAAAATAATCTGAAAGGTAGTTATTAAAAAAAAATGTATGGGGACCACCCTAACATACATTCTGAATTTCACTTAAATTGGTCAATTCATTTAGATTTTCGATATAAATCCACACCCGCGCCAAAAATTAATAAAAAAAAAAAATTATATGGGGACCACCCTAAGGGTTGAAGATAGATGGTAGATATGTTCTTGGGAACTGTTGGGATTGCAAAAATATTGAGGGTCGGTCATACATTTGACACCTCTAGGAGGCACCCTTGAATATGCAATTCATTGGAATAGCTCTAAAAAAATTACTTTTGTATGGGGACCACCCTAAGGGTTGAAGATAGAGGGTAGATATGTTCTGAGAAAGTGTTAGGATTGCAAAAATGTTGAGGGTTGGTCATACATTTGACACCTCTAGGAGGCACCGACGTTAAAAATTTAAATTTCGACAACAGCGCCACCTATCGGATCTTATTCACCTTTTAAACCTTCTCTGGACTTCCACAAATAATTCAAGACCAAAATTAGCCAAATCGGTCCATCCGTTCTCGAGTTTTAGCGAGACTTGCGAACAGCAATTCATTTTTATATATATAGATTGTTTAAATTCAGATATACAGGGTGGCCCAAATAAGACCAGCTGATGTGAAACACAAATAACTTTTTTATTTTTTAACATAATTTATTTTTTCTTTCTGCAGATTATAACTGAACTCTTGGAAATTTAAAATGAATACGTACAGTCCACAACAACGCATTAAAATTATCGAATTTTATTATTCTTCTCAACGATCAATTGTTCTGACGCAGCGAAATTATCGCCGTTTTTATAATTTTTCTTCTCCATTTAAGTGGTTATGTGAATAAACAAAACTGTAGGTTGTGGGGCTCTGTTGGAACACAAACCTTTGTATGCAGTCTCTTCTCTGTGTTCGAATTAAAACAACCGATATACGTCTTACTTATTCATTGCGTTTATTGAGACTAAAAATTAAATGAAATGTACAAAAGGAATAAAGGAGAACTAACCAGGGTTGCAAATATATGCATTGTAAATCGATCAAATATTCAGAGTCGTATTATGTTAGTGTAAATTCAAATTTCAATACTCCTCCTCAATGCATATATATATAAAAATATACTTACATATATAAACCTAATGATTTTGAACATTTCTGATGATTTATTTTAGGAAGATTTTTTGTTAATACATCTGCTACCATATCTTGAGTCTTACAGTATTTTATATTTATTAACCCTTTATTATACAAGTCCCTAACATGATGATATTTTATATCTATATGCTTGCTACGAGCATGATACACGGGATTCTTTACAAGTTGTATTGCGCTTTGATTATCGCCTTGGATTTCAATTATGTCTTTATTATGTAATTGTATTTCCTTGAGTAGCTTGCTGATGTATGTTGCTTCTTTAGCCGCTGATGAGAGGGCCATGTACTCCGCTTCTGTAGTTGATAGGGCTACTGATTGCTGCTTACGGCTTTCCCAAGATATTGCTCCTCCTGCAAAAATGAAGGTGTATCCTGTGTTAGACTTACGATCAATGGCATCGCCGCCCCAATCTGCACAACATAACATTTTATCGGCTTTCCTGTTTTAACGTATTTTATTTGAATATTCTTAGTTCCGTTCAAATATTTCAGAACCCTATTTGCCGCTGTAAAATGTTCCATATGTGGGTCATTATTCTTCTGGGATAATTTCGATATTGAATGAAATATATCGGTCCTCGTACATACCCCGATATACATAAGTGATCCAATTAGTGATTGGTATTCAAGTTGACTGGCTTTCTTGCAGTTTTCATTTTTACATGCAATTTGAAAATTCGGTTCTAACGGTGTTGCAACTGAACGACAGTTTTCCATACCATGTCGTTTTAGAAGTTGGTTGATGTTTCCCTTCTGAATTATTGCAATTGAACCAGTTGCACCGTCTCTTTCTATTTCCATGCTTAAGAAATGGTTTACTACACTTTTATCAACAACTTGGACTCGCTGTGAAATTTCTTGTTTTATGTGATTTAAATCATTCAAATCTGAACTACCAATAAGCATGTCATCTACATATACCGCAATTAAATTGATTTTACCGCCATCTTTCTTAATATACAAGCATGGCTCGCTTTTGCATTCAATAAAACCAATTTCATTTAAAATAGAGTTCAACTTACGATTCCATTGACGTCCAGATTGTTTCAGCCCATAAAGCGCCTTCTTTAGCTTCAAAACATGGTCAGGTTTTCGTTGATTTACGAATTTATTTGGCTGCGTTACATAAATATCTTCTTCCAATTCACTGTTGAGGTATGCAGTTGAAACATCCATTTGGTGCAAATGTAATTCATATTCAGCTGCCAACGCAAAAACCAATCTAATTGTTTCATACCGCACCACTGGCGAAAACGTCTCGTCATAATTTACCCCATGTATTTGCGCACATCCCTTAGCCACCAGTCTCGCTTTGAATCGCTCAATATCTCCGTTTTTGTTTCTTTTTAGCGCATATACCCATCTGCAGCCAATCGCCTTTTGTCCCTCTGGTAATTCGACAAGATCCTAAGTATTATTATTTAAGAGAGCACTATACTCACTTTCCATAGCATCCCACCAAAACTGTGAATCCTCACTTGACAAAGCATCGTCAACTGTCTCAGGAACATTGACTTTCTCAGAACACATGAGATTTATTGTGTTGTACACCTTTTTTGGTCTACCAGGACCGCTACTTCGGATAATTTTTGGTCGTCCAGGGCCTCTTCTTTCCGTTTTCTCTTCGGCTGCCGCATCAACATCAACGTCATCATATTCATCAGCTGATTCATAGTCACTTTCATTATGGACATCAGTTGTATTTTGTTCAATTTGATCGGAGAACAACTCAATGTCGACGTAATCTTTCCTCTCAGCTTCTACAAAGTAAACGTCTCTGCTCACTATGACTATTCCCGTTGCCTTTTCATAGAGCCGGTGTGCTTTCGAAACATCTGAATAGCCCACGAATATTTATTCTTTTCCTTTTGGTTGGAATTTCCCATGATGCTTCTTATTGAGTGCTATCGCTAATGATCCAAAAGTTCGCAAATGTTTGACCACCGGTTTACTATTAAACCAAACTTCATATGGCGTAGTTTCATCTAATGCTTTTGTAGGCGCTCTGTTCCTTAAATAAGCTGCTGTGTTAATCGCTTCTGCCCAAAGATTTTGCGATAGTCCACTGTCTGCCAACATACAACGTGCCATCTCTACCAGCGTTCGGTTGAATCTTTCAGCCAGTCCGTTTTGCTGTGGCGTATAGGGTACGGTTAATTGCCGAACAATCCCACTCTCTTTCAAATATTTCTCGAAAGCACCGTTTACATACTCTTTGCCGTTGTCGCTTCGTAATATTTTGATTTTTTTACCAGTTTGACGTTCTACTTTGTTTTTGTATTCTTTAAATCTGTCAAATACTTCGTCTTTGCCCTTTAAAAAATATACAGAGACATAGCGGCTCTTGTCGTCGATGAATGTAAGTATGTATTTCGCACCACCACTTGATGCTGTACTGATAGGGCCACATACATCGCTGTGCACAATTTCTAATAATTCCTTTGCTCTGTTCTCTGAGCTGCTAAAGGGTCTCACACAACATTTGCTTTTTAAAAATATTGTGCAGTCAATGTTGTTAGGAACGTTGACGTTCAAACCAACCACCATCTGTTTATTTATTAGTTGTCGTAAGCTTGCAAAATTCATATGCCCATACCTCTTGTGCCATTTCATCGCTTCATCTGTATTGGTGAATGAAAATAGTGTTGTGTTGTTGTTTGCGCCATGCAAAAACAAATTACCGAACTTCTTTGTTCTAAACCATATTTTTCCTTGTTTACTTATCGTTCTCTTTGCTGTTGAACTTTACTTCGTAGCCGTGGCTGACTGCCTTCCCAACAGACACGAAGTTTCATGGTAGGCATGGAATGTACAAAACATCTAACAAAGTGATGCCAAATTCTTCAATGAATACTTCTCCTCTGCCTTTCGATAGAATACGGTTGTTTCCAGCAAGTATGATCTCCTCAAACGATTTAAACATGTCGCGGTTGCAGCACAAATGTGTCGAGGCGCCGCTGTTTAGACACCATACATTTTGCTGTAAACTTCTCTCATTTGACATTGAGAATAGTCCGTTACCTTGATCGTGCTGCTCTCTCTTCGTATCGTTTTCCGCATACTTATCTCGGCATTGCGCTGCGTAATGGCCTGGTCGTCCACAGCTGAAGCATTTAAAATTGGATTTCTTACGAAAACTTCCCCCACCGCTGTTTCTGTTGTTGTAGTAGTTTTTGCCAGAACTGTTACGTTGTTTGTCTTTGTTTTGTTTTGCCATGAAAACTTGTACGCTATTGTCAGCACTTGCAGCATTATTGTTGCTTATTTTCCTTCGTTCACCTTCTTCGCTTAGTTTAACCTTCAACATAGTTAATTTTGGTAGCTCATCCCTTGACTCTAAAGCCACCACCAGATTGTCATATGAACGAGGAAGACTTGCGAGAAGCATTATTGCATATAGCTCCTCCTGTAGATTAATTCCTATTTCGGCTAGCTTTTCCACTATGGACACAAAATTGCAAATATATTGCTGCACGCACTCATCTTCGGACATACGCATTTGCAGCAACTGCTTAAACAAGGTCACCTTACGTACCGGTCCTTTTGGTTGGTGTACCTCTTTCAGCGTATTCCAGGTCTCGAATGATGTTTTGCAATGTTTGATGTTAGCAATCTGTATTGGCGTTGCACTTAATATAATCGTAGCTGTAGCCTTTTCATCTTTTCTTTGCCATTCTGCTTGTTTATCTTCCTTATCTGGTTTTAAGTATGTGCCTTCTACTACTGACCACAGGTCTTGATGAATAAGTACACTTTTCATTTGTAGGCTCCATGAGTCGTAGTTGGAGTCCTCCAGTTTAGCTATGTTATATAGCGAATTCATATCTACTTCTCCTTCTTTAGATTTTTTTTATATATATTTTTTTTCTTTTCGCTTATACTTTTCACTTTGTTTGTGTGTGCCTGGGCCCATAACCTGTTGGAACACAAACCTTTGTATGTAGTCTCTTCTCTGTGTTCGAATTAAAACAACCGATATACGTCTTACTTATTCATTGCGTTTATTGAGACTAAAAATTAAATGAAATGTACAAAAGGAATAAAGGAGAACTAACCAGAGTTGCAAATATATGCATTGTAAATCGATAAAATATTCAGAGTCGTATTATGTTAGTGTAAATTCAAATTTCAATAGGCTCCGAAAATCCATGGGCAATACATCAGCATCAGTCACACCCAATCAGATGCACTGTTTGGTGCGGTGTTATGGCCACAAAAATCATCGGCCCATATTTCTTTGAGAATGAGGATGAAACGCCAGAAACGGTCTCCGGGGCTTCTTACAGAACAATGATCGACAACTTATTGCGGCCAATGGTGGAGCAACATCCTAATTTGTGGTTTCAACAAGATGGAGCCACTGCGCATACTGCTAGGCAAAATATTGACATGCTGCGTGAAATTTTTGGTGAGGGCATAATTTCAAGAAATTCAGATTTCCCTTGGCCTCCTCGTTCACCAGATTTAACTGCGCCCGATTTTTTTTTATGGGGATATTTAAAAGACAAAGTGTATGTTAACAAACCACAGACACTTGGACAGCTCAAGCAGAATATTCGAGACGAAATACGGCGCCTGCAACCAGAAACATTACGCCGTGTAATGCAAAATGCGCTAAAAAGAGCCAATGCCTGTATCGAGCAAAATGGGGGTCTGATGTCATATTTCACACATAGTCACGTTAAATTTCCATAAACTGTATTTAACATATTAAAATAAATCATTTAAAAAAACCCGTTATTACAAGAGTTACACGTGTTTAACATCACTAGGTGTCATTTGGGCCACCCTGTAGTATTCGATCTCACTATATTTTATATTTTTGTATTGTATTTGTCTTTTACGAATAGGCACAATATTGATGAACTTTACACCAACAAGTTAAATTATTGGGAAAGTAAACTATTTGAGTTACATTCTTCATAGGTTGCGTGTTTATACTTTTCCGTCGGGTTTGATTTTAAATTTCTTTCTTCTGTTGAAAGTATTAAAAATCTATTTTTGGAATTTAAATTTAAGGAATTTTATTTATACTTGAATGTTTTCATAATTTTCGTTTTTATTGACGATGAAGGCTTGTGAGATTTCTGTCTTATATATGCTGTCTTATATATGCAAATCACACTTTGCACAATTTCTGATTTGTTGCCAAAGAAGATTACTAATTTATATACTAAGGGTATTCATGATCCAGTGCATTTGGTCTCGCAGATTAATATTTGTGTGTGCACTTCAAAAATAAATGTAGACAACCATTTTGCAATTTTAAACATATGACCGCAAAAAACAGCTGCTACAGTCATATGAAAATTGTTATAGGTTGGTAAACATGCCACGAAAAAGTGAAAAAGAAAAATATTAAAGTTTTTAGTGGAAAATGCAGCAAATGAAATATTGTGTTGGAAGGAGAATTAAATGAAATTGGAACTTTTTTTCTAAATTACTACATACAAAATTTAAGGGCAGGAAAGTTTATGTCTTAAGTTATGTGTTAAGTTATGTCTGCAGTTTTGTCATACCAACGTGGCACATTTAATATTATTCCAAAATCCACTGCCTAGTGCAGTGAAATTCTTTAAAAAACAGTTGCAATTCGGGTTCCAACTAATAAAAACGCTTCTAATAAGAGTTAGGAGGTAGGAATGGGAAAAGGTGCCCGAATAACACGATAGACAGAAACTTATTGCGTCTATGTCAAAAAGGTTGTAAGCCGTTATTGATTCTATTGGTAGCCAAATTTAGTATTCAATTATTTACTATTAGTTTAATAGCTTATTTGTATGTTCATTGAATTTTGCAAAGAATTATTTGACACAATGAAGTGGCTATTGTTTTTTATTTGTAATTATTTAATAATTTTTTTCATGTTTTCTGTTAAGGAAAATTGGCAAATATTAAATTATAATATTTTTTTAAATTAAATATATGCATTTCTTGCTTCAAATCAATATTAAAGTGAAAATTTCATTACATTTTTTATTTTGCAAATAATTACTTGACAAACTGTATATAAACAATTTTCTGTCGAATTACAACTGGCCCTAGTTCTTTTTTATTGATATCTTAAGATATATGAGAGGCTTATTGACGAAATTATGAGAAGCGGCGTGAGCGACATTATAAAGACAACTGCAAGAAATGAGGCTGATCAGAGAAACAACACGCCCACTTTTGATATAAGGAACTTTCTGGTCTAAAATTAAAATTAGCCTACCTATGCTTGTACTGATGCCAGCGGAATAAAAATTTGCAGAAATATACATAGGGTCCATAACAGTGTCTGTGCAGAATATGGAGATCATAATACAACTGCCACGCCCACAATTAGCCAAAAATCTTTACTAGGTTCCTAAAAAATATTTATAAGCGAAATTTCACAGGAAGGTTGCGGGTACTAACATTAAACACCACACAAAAAATGGGCGTGCTATTTCTACAGCCACGCCCAATATTGACATATTATTATAACTTGCGACCTACACAATATTTTTGGACGAAATTTTATATTAGTACGTATATGGACCCTACAAAGCCATGTACAAGATGTTGGGTGGATCAGAGGAAGGATACGCCTCCCTCCCATATAATGAACTTTGGGGACCCCCCTTAAAGACAATTACCCTATCTATGCTTCTAGTGATCATATATGAAAACAAATTGGTATATGAATACACTGGGTCTGCATGCATTTCAAATATGGGCAGATTATTGCTACTGCCACGCCCACAATTAACCAAAAATAATTACTAGGATCCTATTAAAGATTTTGCCACGAAATTTCGCAGGAATTCTGCGGGTGGTAACATTAAACACTACACAAAAAATGGGCGTGTTATTTTTACAGCCACGGCCACTACTGACATATTATTATTACTTTCTGCCTATACAATATTTTTGGACGAAATTTTATATTAGTGGTTATATTGACACTAGAAAGCCATACACAAGAAATGGGGTCGATATAGTCATTTCAAGGTACCTTACCTAAAATTACCGTGAATATGCTCTTAATGATGATTTATGAAGATTAATGATGATTGTTGAACTCGCACGCACAATAAAAGGTAAAGGGTATTTCGAAGTCGGTCTAACCCGACTTCAGACTTCTGAACTCGTTTTGATTAATATCGCTGAGTCTCCATGAGCTGTGCCATCAGGATGCATCGATTGATAGAAGCAATAATTTGGAATTTTAAAGAAGCTTTTTTTGGTGAAGTTTATTTCTAAAACTACTAGAATATCTATATTATTTTTTGGTCAAAACGCTTTTAATTCAGATGAATAGTGTGACAGTCCATTTGCATTCCACAGAACGACGTTTATGGACATTGGGTAATTTTGGAAACGAGATTTACTAGTAAACTAGTCATGGCCTTCAGCAATTTCGTCATTTCGCGCATCTCACTGATCAAGGGATAGCTTTGCTGACTTCTACTACTAAGATCACTTGAGCGTATGTTAGTTGTTGTTGTTTTTGTCGATGCAAGTACTGTTTCGGTTGATGATCAGTTGTGGGACTGATATTTATTTGTGCAGGCAAATCTTTCTTTCTTAAAACGGGAAAAGTGGACGACTTTAGCTTTTGATATATAGTGCATCCTTTATAGTTCGCAAGGTGATTTCCCAAACTAAGCACACATTTGACTGCAGTTGATTTATTGTTCTTTTCGCAAATCAGCTGAGGTGTGATTATCAGCACATTTAATGAAATTGGCCATAGTGTTGATATCTCGAATATTGAGGAAGTTCCCGGTTTGGGTGAGGTGGCTCGAATATAACACGACAATGTAGCAGACTTTTAATATCGTATATGTCTTTATTATTCGCTTTTTGTTGCATCTCCGCAACGAACATTGGGAACGCCCTTTTTGGTTGGCTGTTTTTCATATTCCAAACATTTGTAGCGAAGTGACTCTGTATTTCTAGAGCAGACTTTATTACGTCTACCTCCACAGATGGGTGCATATTTCTCAATATTACCTTAAAGCTTCTTTAATTTTTTGGCTTGTATGTATAGAATTCCGTATTTTTATTTTCAAGCACAATTTTTTATTTTCAAAATTAGAAAATATTTCTGGACTTTTGGGTTGAATTTTAACTCGATTTGAAGAAATCACACTGTATTACCAGCAGCAAATTTTTTCAGCATGTGCGGCAGAGGCTGAATAGCATCTACTTTGTCGACAAACATAGGTGGGCATTTAGTAGGTTTTTCTTTTTCTGTCGATTTTTGCTTTTCAGTATCCTCGTTTCCATCAACTGAAAGAGTTTCGAAATGATTTGCGGTACTAAGCCAATAATCCAGTTTCTTTTGCTTAGCAGGTTTCATTTTTTGAAGGCTATCTCTGAACCTTTTTGGGTTTGTAACTTCCACACATTGCGCAGCGCCTGACGGTGCATTCTATGATTTTTCAGAAAGAGAAGGCTTTTTTAGTTCAATACCTACCTCACTAGTTGAGTAAGGTATCCGCTGAGGTTCATTTCGTAAAACCGAAGAACTTTTTTTCTTAATTGAATGCGAGTATTGCAAACAATTACCCTTTGTAGCAGTTGATATTATATTAACTGCAGGATTCGAATTAGCGCCATCCATTGGATTATGATGTGAATTGTTGTGGTGTGTGTCCACGCTAAACGAAGACGGTGACCAATTGGCATTTAACAACAATACAATATAAAAGTCTGGCAACACTGCCAACTGCTGTCAGCTGCCTTCTTCGTTAAATACATATATCAACAATTGAGTGAGAATATTGTATAAAATAAAAGGATAAATTATTAATAAACCCACTGCAAATTAAAAAAAAGTGAAAATAAACTTGCATAACGAGCTCCTCCGCACTGAGCAACACCACGTAAAGTGTATTTAATTTTGCACAGCCTTATCAAATAATATTTACTTACCTCCTTAACAGAGCGATTAGAAAAACCCGTCCGCAATGAAATATGATATGATCCCACAGACCCTGTGGAATTAGACGAGTTGATCAATCAGGTAACCACGGCCCTGAATAGTCTACTGACAACCGGGTACCCGGTTGTAAAACTGAGAGGCAAGAACAAACCACCTTGGTGGTCAATGGATCTAGGCCTTCTCCGGAAGTCCAATAGGGGGTTATTTAACAGGGCTAAAACTTCGGGTCTGCCCGCGGACTGGGAAGCCTATACGGCTGAGCTAAAAATATACAAAAAAACAACCAGAACTGCGCAGCGACAATCCTTGCAAAATTATTGTAGGGATGTGGAAGAAACATCGGAAGCAGCTAGACTAAGAAGAATCCTAGCGACGACACCACACAACCTGGGTCCGGGTGATGTGTGGAGTGTGGAGTGAAACGAGCGAGGAATTTTTGGCTCTTCTCTTAGATACGCATTTTCCAGGCAGTAGCACAGTGGAGGGTGATAACTCGACACCTAGGGGCAGACAGTCTGAGATAGGGAATGCGTTAGTTACAGTCGAGAAAGTGGAGTGGGCCATTAACACCATTTGGTCCATATAAATCTCCGGGTCCGGATGGAATTTATCCATCTGAACTGCAACAATCACGGGACATAATAACGCCCTGGGTTGTGATTGCAATTAGAAGCTGTCTTAACATGGGCTATATTCCGCTAAGATGGTAAGAAACGAAGGTTTCCTTCATACCCAAAGCGGGCAGGTCTTTACATGTAAATCCTAAAGACTTCAGTCCAATCAGTCTCACGTCTTTCCTCCTAAAAACACTGGAGAGATTGATGGATGCTATACCAACTGGTAGAATCTCCTCGGCACAACATGCATACACGAAGGGCAAATCGACAGACACGGCGTTACACGTACTTATTGGTATAGTGGAAAAAGCCATTCAGCAGAAAGATTTCGCACTAGCGGCGTTCATTGACATAGAAGGCGCCTTCAACAACATAAATGCGAACGCCATTACGGGAGCGTTCCTCAGGTGCAAAAAAGTGAATCACATTTTTATTAAATCAATTTCCACTCAAACTAAACAGTTAAAATAATTTAATTTGTTTATTACCTTGAAAACTCAAAATCTCAGTGAGTGAACGGCAAATACAAACAACAGTATTTGCCTCACAACAGCTGTCTCATTGACATAATTAGGAATTTTGTAAACTCAGTATATTTGGTTTGTGTATGCACTAAGGTTTTCTTCCTTAAGCCTCCCCTACAATTAGTAGGATGAATGTTATCCGCTCCACCAAAGGAGGACCCAAAAATATTTATCCACAAGCGGAAGCAAGCGCCTCAAATACATGTTGTGATCAGTGCAGTATGGCAGAGACTGAAAAAAGCGAAGGTAATGAGTAATATTGAGAGTTGAGGCTTCTGGAACATGGCAGAATGCATCTAGCTCAAAGAGGAATAGATCTAACACAGGCGGAGCATAGCGTCCGACTCCAAAACAATGCAAACTGGATAACTACTGGCTCGCAGTACCTTTCTTAAATAGCTCAAACAGGTTCGCTTCTCTAAAGCAAGAACCCACCTTAGTTCCGCATGTTCCCGCAAACTCGTCGCACAAGACGTTTGATGTGTGCACAACTCAATGGGGATATGACTGAGCTAAAAGCATGCTTAAAACATTGATGGGAGAAGTGAGTACACTTCTTAACCTACTAACCACAGTTGTAGCAAACATGTCCAAACCAATAAATCACTAAAAGTAGTAACCTGGAATGCCAATGGCTTCATCCGTCATATCCATGAAATATCAGCTTTCTTAGTAGACAAAAACATTGATATTATACTGATATCTGAAACCCATTATAAAAGGATGAAAAAAAAAGTATTATAAAAAATTACGCAAAAATTTTGCAATATTACGTATACTCAACAAAACACTCGGCTGGCATTGCGCGTGAGGGAACTGCTGTAGTTATTTGTACCAGTATTGGATACGTGGAGCACGATGTTTATCAAAGAAAATACCTACAATCAACGATTATAATAATTGATGATTATAAAGGCCCCATAACAATCAGCAGCCGTATATTGTTGTCCCAACCATCCAGCTAACTGCGAGCAGTTCCATGACTTTTATAACTCCCTCGGATGAAGATTCATCGCTGGGGGTGATTATAATGCTAAACATCCGCAATAGGGGTTTAGAATAATAACTCCTAAAGGTCGTAACCTATATAAAGCTAAGCAACAAACAGCCTGTCCTACCTATCAACGGGTGAGCCAACCTACTTGCCAACGGACAGTAACAAGCTTACAGACGTTATCGACTTTTGTGTGTCGAAAGGTTTACCAAAAACAAACACTTCCCTGGAGTCGTGCCTGGACCTGTCATCAGATCAATCACCGATCGTTCTACCAATCAATTAATTCTGAGGTTCAGAGCAGAGCAAAAACAATGTGTTTGCAGAACAAAAGCAAGAATTGGGAGTTGTTTAGGCAAACCATTATTGGGATTCTAGTCACCAATATTCCTTTAAAGAATAAAACCAATATAGATAATGCAGTAGAACTTTTGAACTCAACCACTCAGCGTGCTTCATGGTCTTCCACATTGGAGTATATAAGCTATATAAGTAAACATCGTGATGTATGCCAGGTTGTTAAGGAACAACAAAAAAAAAAGCGTACTCTGCGTTGAATTTGGCAAATGACCAGAAGCTCCAATGACAAAAACGGGCTCATTTGCGTACAAAGCAACTCAAAAACGTCCTACGGTTAATACAAAATGCAGAAACACAAATCTATCTCAGCAGCTTGTCACCTTCGCAAGTTTCAGATTATTCCCTATGGAAATCTACTAAAAAACTTAAGCAAACAACATCACATGTGCCACATATTGAAACGAAAGTTGGCGGATGGGCCACATTTGCTCTTCATTTATTGGAAGCATTTGAATCGTTTCCAAGCAAATATCCACAAGAATACATCAGAATAGCTGGATTACTAGATGACCCATACTAAATGGGTATTCCATTCCAGCATTTTAAAATAAAATAAGTTAGAGGAACCATCAGCAAAACGCAAAAGATAAAAATGCACCAGGATATGACATCATCATGACCAGAATCCCGAAGGAGCTACCAGAGTACGAGTTCATTCAATATGATCACCTCCACTGGAAAGTAGCTCAAATTATCCCTGTTCCCAAACCTGGGAAACCGCCAGAAGTGGTCACCTCATATAGACTACTAAGCTTGCTAGCGATACTATCTAAATATTTTAAAAACTGCTTTCGAAGCGACTCCTCCCAGTCAACAGCTTATACCTTCCCATCAGTTTGGATTCCGAAAGCATCACTCTACGATAGAGCAAATAAACCGAGTATATGCATTTGCATGGAATGCACTAGAAAAAATACTGTTTAGAAAAAAAAGAATATCGTTTAGCCTCACCCCTGGATGCATTTTCCCTATCACTACTTTGCCGTATTAAAGTCCTACTTAGAAATCAACTGCTAATTGCCACAGACAGACCATGTAAAATACCTTTGGTTGCATCGGCGCCTTACGTGGCTCTGTCACATCTTCTCCAAACGGAAATAACTTGGACTAACTTTTAGGTCATTGTTCTGGCTACTTGGTCAAAAGTCAGCCCTAACACAAGAAAATAAATATATATATATATATATATATATATATATATATATATATATATATTTATATATACTCGTATATATATATATATATATATATATATATATATATATATATATATATATATATATATATATATATATATATATATATATATATATATATATATATTTATATATACTCGTATATATATATATATATATATATATATATATATATATATATATATATATATATATATATATATATATATATATATATATATATATATATATATATATATATATATATATATATATATATAAGGTAATACTGAAACCCATTTGGACTTATGGTATGGAAATTTGGGGATAAGCATCCAACCTGGACATCCTACAACGATTCCAATCGAAAGTTTTACGATTGTGTGCTAATGTATGTCAACAGCGAGATCATTCATCGCGATCTAAATATCCCAAAATTAAATGATGATATCATGAAATATAGCCACTTATATCGCAAACGGCTTAGAGTCCATCCTAACAACCTGGCAGTAAAATTGATAAACAGCGATACCAGCGTGCGAAGATTAAATATATATGTACCATCGGACTAACCGTTCAGATTTTTTAAATTAAAAATAAAAATATTAAATTAAACAAAAAGCATAGATCATGAATGAAACAATAAGTGAATTTTCAAACTGTGCGGACGCGATTTCAAACGTGCTCCATGATTGGAACGGTGTTTCACTGTATTTAAACTGAATAAGTTCTTTAGACTTCGCGATAGAGACGGTAATACGAAAGTGAAATTTTATTTTATTATTTATATTATTTATTTATTAATAATATTTAATTTGCCTGAATAGATTAAAGTGAAAAGTTTAAAATTACCAAAATTACCAAAGGTCTTGTACAACAATAGTAGTTTCGAGAGCTACGACAAGTACATTGCTTGATTCAAGCGTAACAATCATGTCTACTAGGACAAGAACACCAATTACAACTGCAACAAACACTCAATTACAAAACTCAAACAGCAGTAGAAACAATAGCACATCTTCCGGGCAGAGTAACCGCGAAAAGGAATCGCCAAACAAATTAAAGGACAAAAATAACAACAACAAAAACAGAAAAACAAATCTTTGGAAAGCCACCCATAAAAACACAAAATATGGTAAAAAACGAACATTCAGAAAGCAACTACTCTCCCAACACACTTCGCAAAAATGTTCAGTAATGACATGGTCACCCAAAATATCCAATTTAACAACCCACACAATGTCCTCTATAAGAAAACAAATCTGACGACAATAGCTGAAATTAATACTGACGGTTCTAAGACAATGGACGGAACTGGGGTAGGAGTATTTGGGCCTAGAACCAACTACTGGGAACCAATGGGTTCTTTTCCAAGCATTTTTCAAGCGGAAATTCACGCTATTGAAAGATGTGCCCAGATCAACATTGACAGGATGTATCGGGGGGAAAACATCGTGATACTATCTGATAGTCAAGCAGTACTCAAGAGTCTGAGCTCACCCTTAGTGAGGTCTAAACTTGTGTGGGACTGTATTGGGAAGCTAAATTCCCTAGGCAGTATGAACAAGTTATCTCTAATGTGGGTACCAGGCCACATAGGAGTAGAGGGAAATGAGAAGGCTGATAGCTTAGCTAGGAACGCTGCGGCCTCTCACTTCAACGGCCCTGAACCCTTCTGTGGACTATCATCCAATACCATTGGAGGTCTGCTGAAGAAATGTACAGATGCAAAACGAAGTCAAACCTGGAAAACTTTTCCTGGATTAAGACAGTCCAAAGCTCTTCTGGGAGATTTTAATCCTAAAAGAGCTAATGAGTTAATACATATGCCTAGGGGTAAATTAAGAATCATCACAGGTATTTTAAGCTGACATTGCAAACTCAACTACCATTTGAAAAAGTTGGGTATATCTTCAGATGCCATCTGTCGATTCTGTGGAGAAAGTGACGAAACCTCACTGCACCTGATCGCAGACTGCGGACCATTGGCACACAAAAGACACAGGTGTTGGAGAATATATCTTAGATATGAGCAAGATCCCTCATCTTGATTCCTCCAAAATATATGAATTCCTGTCGGAAATTAACTTGACAGAAGATTTATAGATGAGACTATCCTCATCTTTCTAATAAATAGGGGCATCACAATAGATCTAGATAGCAAGATATGGGAATGCTTTGGATATATTAAAGACGAAAACGATGTTGAACTAAATAATTTTGTTGCATGCAAAATGTGCAAAAATGTATACAAATATAATAAAAATGCATTATCAAATTTAAATAAACAAAAGTGCTATAATTTAATAAAAAATGAAGAAGAAAATGAATTAATTGAATAAACCCAAGAGGCTAAAAAAGCTTGTACCAATGTTATGACCGAGTGGGTGCTTGGAGACATTTGCCCATACTCTCTAGTAAAAGATAATGGACTAAAAGCATATTCAAAGTTAATGCTTTCCTTGGGAAATAAATTTGGACCTAATCTTAACATAGAAACTCTAATGCCACATCCAACAACACTACAAAGAAACGTTGAGAGTAGTTATTCCATTCACTTTGAAAAACTTATATTTATATTTATTAATAATCTAATTACAATTAAAATTATAATTAAACAAAAGCACTAGCTGCCAGGGCTATCGGCTTATGTTAACATTTATATTTTACTGATTAGGTTAATTAGAGAAAAATATTTGAAAATTATTTTGACGTTGCATTCTGACGGAATAGCAAGAAACTCAGTTGGATTATTATCATGAAAAATGGAGTGCCGGATTGATGATAGTGATGAACATTGAGTAAGGATGTGGGAAATAGTTAGTGGATAGCTATTGCAAAAGTGACATAATGGTTGCAGCTATTTAGTTATAATATGCAGATGTGTAATTTTAGTGTGACCTAGCCTCAATCGGATGAAGCATTTACACATACTAGTTGTAGATGTAGCGAGAAGGTTTATGTTGTTCCAGTGGGGGTTGACGGTTTTGTATGGGTGGCTGTAATTTTCCCAATCTTGCTTGATATTACGAAGAATTTGGGAACAGGCCATTTTGCTCGTGGATTTATTGGAGAGTGCCATATAATCTGATGGATGCACACTTACGGGAAGCTATACCAACTGGTAGAATCTCCTCGGCACAGCATGCATACACGAAGGGCAAATCGACAGAGACGGCGTTACACGTACTTATTGGTATAGTGGAAAAAGCCATCCAACAGAAAGATTTTGCACTAGAGGCGCTCATTGACATAGAAGGCACTTTCAACAACATAACTGCGAACGCCATTACGGGAGCTTTAGAAGCTCTGAGCGTCGATCCTAATATGGTAGCGCTGATAGAGACGATACTCGTCAGCAAGAAGGTAACTGCCAACTTAGGTTCCTACACCTTAAGCAGACAGGTCTGCAGAGGCACTCCTCAGGGAGGAGTCCTCCCCCCCTGCTCTGGAATTTGGCGGTAAATTCATTACTGCTAGCCCTAGAGAGGGGGGGGGGGGGGGGGTTGCCATGTCGTCGCCTATGCGAATGACTTGGCAATTGTGATTAGAGGAAAATATCCAAACACTCTTATGGATATTTTGCGCTGTAGCATGGCCACGCTTACTGGTTGGACAGGAAGAAGGGGATTAGAGTTAAACTCCGATAAAATGGAATTAATCATCTTTTCCAAGAAAAATAGATCTCCTGATGTCTCCCCGCTAACATACAAAGGTGTGGAAATTCCGATGGAGGAGACAGTTAGATATTTGGGATTAGTACTAGATAGGAAACTTACCTAGAAACCCAATATTGAAGAAAGAGTCAGAATGGCCAGTATTGCTTTGTACACATGTTAAAAATGCGGTCGGAATCAGGTGGGGGCTATCCCTACGAATTATGCACTGGCTGTACATTTTGGTGGCCAGCCCTAAATGATATCAGTACCGTTTTCAGTGTACGCCTAATATGGGTTCTGGGGCATAGGGATATTGAGGGGAACTATAGGGCTGATGAGTTAGCCAGACGGGGCACCAACCTTCCTTTATGCACGGACAGATGCGAGGTTGGAATACCAATTACCACCTGTATACTGATGCTGAAGGATAGGGTCGTGCGTGAGCCCAACGGGTTTTGAGTACAAAAAGGCACTTGCTTAACGACTAGGCTAATGTGGCCGGAACATAATAGATGGAAATCTAGAGACTTGCTTGCCCTGTCGAGAGAGAATATCTCTAAGGTCGTGGCTTGTGTAACTGCTCACTTGCTGTTCGGCAGACATGCTCTCAGGCTGGGAGTATTCTCTCATGAATACTGCTGAAGCTGCTGGGATGAGGAGGAAGAGGAGACTGTGGAACATCCGGCTGTCACGTTAAGCTAACCTAACCTAACCTACCAAACTGGACAATGGTGAGTGCAATTATCACTATGGTATTATAAGTAGATACTTGTGCGACCCTGAAGGCGCCGTAGCGCTCGTCAAAGAAGTTGCAAAACTAGGCGCTGTTGTGCTGTTGCACACAACTATGTCTTGGCAACCATAGAACCGTCAGTAAAATCGTCAGCTTAGTTGTTGTGGGAATTTTTTTAGTAGCGGTTTGTGTTTGGTTATCGTTAAGGTCATTTTTGAATGCACATTTTTCAGATTTAATTGAACACAATTCAATACCATGAGCTTATGGTATTAGGAAAAATATAAATACTCTTATTACGTTGCGCATACGTTACGGATTAATGTTTGAATATGAATTCAGATTACCGGGAATGAATCATGCCACTTTTGTGTGTAAAGCCAATTTCGGTTTTTGTCGAATTAAAGATTTTTGGGAGCATTAAAGACAGTGAAAGGACAATTGGAGTTGGGCGAACATGTGAGGAAGTTAAGGACCAATTTGCATTGATGGAAGGATTTAATAGCCGCCATTGGGTAGCGAATGTGGAACTTGTAATGGAAAACAAGTAAAGAAAGGAATAATATAAAGATAGAATTTACGGTGGAATTTCTTTAAAAAATTTGTCATGGTCCATTCATGAGATTTAGAAGTCTGATAATATCGGTACGTTTGAAACGAGATTAAATTCATTTTTTTTTGCTTAGAAATATGTATTGTATAAAGAACTGCGTAGTCGTAGTGGGATTATGGTTGTATTAAGTGTCATTCGATGCTATTATAAAATAAAGTTAAAGAATCATTGAAGCCTCAGGAAGCAGTGGAAAACCAGATGTTGGACCTTACTTTAGAAAAGAACCACAAACGGGCAGTATAGAAAATATGGGTATAGGTGACATTTTGAAAACAGTGGCCAGGCTAGTACCCGTGTTCACTGGTACTGCTTCGGAGGACTTACGGTCTGAAGTCAGTAGGTTCATTCACGGGTGTGAACTTGTTAGGAGAAGCATAAGGCTAGATGAGTTGCAGGATTTCTTTGACTGTGTGAAGCAGAGGTTGTTCGGAGACGCATAAAACCTTGTGCTGCCAAAGGAATTCGGAAGTGCGGACGAGCTTTACGGGCTCCTAAGGATAACTTATTTAAATGAGAACTCTGGAAGACGTAACCCAAGAAATCAGAATCGGGAAACAGCTGCCAAGTGAAGACGGCGCGTATTTGCCAGGCGTTTAGGGTCACTTCAGATGATTGTTAAAGAAATAATAAGAAATAAGTACAATGGCGTTGGAGATATAGCAATATTATACGAAGTTGACAAGTCGGTGATAACAACTTTCGTGGTGGGTTTCCGCAACGCCGTTCTAAAGATACATATGCTGAATAGCAGAACAGGAACTCTGGAGGAGCTAGCAGAAGAGGCTGTTAGGGCACAATTCCTGGTGGAGCAGAGTACGTCAAGACATGTTCACTTCTGCTATCATGGATAGAGAAGTTACCAATAATCACCCAAATATGTCCAGAGGAGCGTATAACACGGATGTCTGCTATAACAGAGAGATGAACCCAATAAATTCGGACAGGAGTTTTCAACTAAGACGTCCTCATTCTGCCATAAGCCAGGGCATACAAGGGATGAGTGCTGTGCTGTTCGCCTTGTAGCGGATTGCAACCTAACTTGTTGATCTGCGAGTGAACTCGAGCTGATATATGCTGGGCTCAATTAATTATTATAATGGCGATAGAATTGGCGTACTTAGATAGTTCGTCGATTAAAAAGTCAGCCAGATATTTTTATTATGGCGATTGTTTCCGCTTGTGGTTAACATTTTTGGAACCCCCTTAGAAGGAGCGGATAACCCTCATCCTACAAAGTATAGGAAAAAAACCTTACCGTGCATACACAATCCAACTATACTGACTTTTACAAAGTAAGTGATTGAACTGATTATGTCAATGAGACAGCTGCTGTGAGGCAGATGCTGTTGTTTATATTTGCAGATCTCTCACTGAGATTTAGAGTTTCCAAGGTAATATACAAATTAAATTATTTTATCTGTATTGGGTGTATAGCAAATGGTATCGAGAGTTTCACAACAATGCGTAAAGAGGAGCATCAGCATGGATCAGCCAATCCAAATCAGGAGATCGCTGAAACTGTGTTTCTCAAATGAAAATTGAAATTTTTCATTAATAAACGATCAAAGTAGTGACAACGCGTCTTGGTGATAGCGTAATGCAAACTGATTTTGTTTAGTTATATCACTGTTTATAAAAATCACTGATGTTTATAAAATGTACCAATATTATTTGGATATGTCTATATGGAGAGATGTATGCAAAGTGTACTTAATGTAGGTAGCGAAAACCAATATATATATTTCAAATTTTTTCTTAGTTCAGGCATATTAGTAACTATTCTATTTTGCTGATACCGAATATGACATACATAGTATGATATCAGCTACAGTTTAGGGTATATTCTCAAAAAATTCAACTTGGATTTTTTGAATTTTTTGACTTTGAATAAGCAACTGTTCATAGTCTCGATCGATTGGAAAATGGCTACCCTAAATTAAAATATGCATTTTGTTAAAACTAAAAATTTGTCGTTTCTAACGAGCGGATATTCCATTATATACCTTTATATACATAATGTAGAAAAACTTTGGAATATTCATAAACATTTAATTTCAGTTTGCTGATTACATATTTTCCAGATATCAAAAAAATGTCCCTAAAACCATGTCAACTTTAGGAGCTCATAAAAAATAAATTCGGGCTAATATAGGAAAACACTGCTTATGTTATTTAATAATCATAATTTTATATAATTGAATATATTATTTACAACAATTTATCGAAACTAAAATTGCTTCAGCTATATCGTAAAGAATATTCACTTCAATTTGAATACCATAAGACGTAAGGCGAATTATTAATTTTAACCAAACGTTATAACCCCAAAACAATCTCATTACAAGAAACTCATATCCTTCTACAAACACAAAATTTAGCCGTACCTCACAACTTCTTCCTTTACTCTGTTAATTCTTCACCCCCTTATGGTGCCGTTGTTCTCCTCATTCACAAATCCATCGTACATAAAGAAGAAACCAGCATTGCCTTTGATACTGTTGATATTCAAATACACAAAACTTATTTTCAAAGTAATTTCAGCATATATCTCATAATCAAAAAGGTAACATAATATCAAATTTCATTAATCAGTAAAATATCATACATGATTTATCTGGAATTACTTTGTTTCCATCCGAAAACCATAATAAACAGTAGTGTCAACAAAAGTTTAAAACCGAATCTGCAATTTAGACAGTATTTGAAATATACATGTACCTATGAGTGAAAATGTACAAATATCAACTAACTAAAAAAAAAGATTCTATATCCTGCGACCGAAGCTATACCCTCGAATAAAAATCTGCCAACAACGAAAAAAGAGTAAATATACTATGGTACATTTTCAGGAGCAACATAATTTAAGAAAATCTACTAAATTACAATAAAATAAAGTTCCTAGTTGAAACGAGTGAAAAAAGAAGCCGAAATTTATCCATCTCTAGCATATTGCAAACATTTCCGAAGCCCACCTACCAATTATGTGGGGGGTAGTGTAAGGCTGGTTTTGAGAATCCTTGAGAGAGCAGGCACCAATACAACCATCCCTTGTTGTAAGAGACAAGGTTGGTTCAGCCCATACAAATGCCATCTGGTGCTGGTCATTTGTATGGGCTGAAAGAGGAAAAAGCGTGGTACCTTTTCTGGAAGGACAATATTTCTGGGGCGGCTCATATCCCTGCCATTGGCAATATTTTGGCAGCCTGTCACTGCTGAATATGCAACCAGGCAAGTGAGTTTCTAGTAACAGTTGACTGGGGAGTCAGTGTATTGCCGATCTATTTTTATGAGGGCACCAATACCATTCGTGGGAACGAGTCTTAGGGATTTTTGAAGCCTCGCCCTGTCAGGAAAATAATGTACTTTCTTGCAGTGCTCCCTCTACGTGGCTATTTTTGACCTTCTCAACTCTTTGTTATATTCAGTTAGGGTGTCTTATATTGGGCCCAGTCACCCAATCGTTTAGCCCTGTTGAATAATTTCCTAGTTTTCCTCCTCTAACCGTCTAGCTGTGTATTCCACCATGGGACGCCCTTACATGCAACCCTCCCAGACATCGAGCCTGGGCCTTCAGCTATTGTAATCTGTCCATCCAGACAATCACGCTAACTGCAGGTGGTGAATTCACTGATCAAATTTTGTACATGTACTGTCTCATTTCACCGCACTCTAAACTACTGTGTCTCATTATTACCCCTCATTTGTTCCGTTAAGTCTCTCTATTTTTATTACATTTCAGTGTTGTCATAATACACTACTTTTTTAGTGGACAAGCTAATTAAGCCCGTATTGATTTTTTTGGAATTCCCGAGGCACACATGTCTTATTCGAGCGCACTGTTCCAACATATGCGGTTTTCTTCCTGATCAAAGTACGCGCCAAATCCAAAGTTGTGAAAAAATTGTCAGCATAAATTGTGCGGCCTGTATTCAAATATCTCTCCGAAAGTTGAAGTACAACATTCTGCCCTTGATTCACCTCTCGTGCCTGGTCAGGCAATTTCCCAGAGTAAATCATTCCTTTGACAGGATAAAATGATTTTGCGTCGCACAACCACCATATCTTTATACCGTACTTGGCAGGCTTCGATGGAATGTATTGTGTGAAGCGGGTGCGGCCTCTGTATGGGAATAACTGCTCATCAACGGTCACTGCATCATGCGGAGTGTAAGCTGCTGCCAAGTTAGACTGCAACATTTGCCAAATATCATCAATAGCCGCAGTTTTGCTGTTGATTAGTCCCAGCGGTCCTTTTCAAACGTTCCCGTACTAATCGCATTTAAATCTCAATAGAAACTAAACTATTGGTCGGATCGCTTTGAAACGCTTTTTTAAACGATTCTAGATAAAATTTCCTTGGAATACATGTGGGGGTCGGGTATACTTCCCATGGACCATCAAGGAGTAATTTCAGTTTGAAAATGAAAAAGGGACCCCAGGGACCTTCTCACCCGCCGGAGTTCATTTATTTATTGAATACACTCATATCGAGCCTAACAATAAGTAATTAAATCTTAAGAGCTAAATTAACTATATTTATCCCGCACTAGTGTTTGGGTGTTTCACCACATTTTTGCCTTTTAGTTTTAATTCAATTTAAATTCATCTCATTTTAGTATCTTATATAGTAATTATTTAATATTTAGTACATTTAATATATAGGTAAGTCCAATCTTTTGAGGCGTGTTGCTGTTTTAATTCTAGCTAAATTTTTTACCAATGCATTTGAGTGCTCTCGTAGTTTTTATTTTGTGTTTGAGCATAATCTCTGTGACCTCACTTTTAACCAGAAGAATGTTGAGGTCCTTATGGATGTCAGTATTTCTAACGAACCAAGGCGCACCCGTGATTGCACGCAAGATTTTCGATTGCACTCGTTGTATCAGCTCGACGTTCGATGAACTAGCTTTCCCCCAAAGCTCAGCTCCGTATGCCCAAATTGCTTTGATCACTGCCTTGTACAATAAAAGTTTATGTTGTAAACGAAGCCTTGCCTTGGAGTTGAGTAGCCAATTTATTTAATGGGTCTTTAGCTTTATCTGCGTTGTTTTTGCTTCAATATGGTTCCGCCGAGTTAGTATTTAAGATGGACTCGTAGGTATGTTACAGTATTCGATTGAGGAATAGCAACATTGTTCAGTGTAATCACTGGGCATGTTTCTTTTCTAAGTGTAAACGTAACATGATTGCTCTTGGTCTCATTTACCCTAATGCGCCAATTTGCCAACCACACTTCCATTTTCTTTAAATGCTCCTCAAGGCGATTCGAAGCCGCTATTGGATTGCTATGTATGCTACGAATAGCAGTGTCGTCTGCGAATGTTGAAGTGACTAGATGATCATCAGTAGGGAGGTCTGCAGTGAATAATACATATAGTACAGGTCCTAGAACACTACCTTGTGGAACCCCAGCAATAATATCAAAGTCGTTTGTGGTGTATTCTCCATATTTTACTCTGAACTTTCGGTCATCCAAATACGATTCCAGTAGCATGTGCACATTGATGGTGGGGAATGATGTTGGATTTGTATATGTGAGGCTTCAGCTTTAGAAGAAGCAGCTTCTTAAATAATTTAGAAATTACTGGGAGCAAGCCTATGGGCCGATAAGATGGCGGTTGAGTTGCGTCGTTTCCGGGCTTTGGCATCATTGTAATTTGTGATATTTTCCAGGGTTGTGGAATATACCCAATCCTAAATATTGCATTAAATAACAGCGTCACTATTCTGATGGCTGTTTCAGGCAATTCCAAAATCATTTTTGCGGTAATTAATTCAAATCCTGGTACTTTTTTCGGGCTTAGCTGAGTTTTAATTGCAAGTTGCACTTCCTTCATTTTAACCTTCATCGGGATTAGTGGTATTTTAGGGGCCAAAAATGGAATTTCAAAACAGTTGTTTGGTTGGTTAGGTTGAAATACGGATTTGAGATGATTTGCAAATGCTAAGGCTTGCTCTTCGTCACTTCTTGCCCAAGTTCCATTATTTTGCCTGAGTTGTGGATGACAGTCTTTAGGAGTCTTTATAGGCTTTCCATAAAGAGTAGTTAGTATTTTGTGTTGGAGTTAGCGTCTCAGTATACTTTTTCAAACTGTTCTCTAGCTCGCAGTTCAGTGCTTCTCGGAGGCGTTTTTTTTTGCTAATGCTAATTTCTGCTTGGCGTAGGGTGATCTATTTTGTTGCCACTCTCTTCTTAAGCGCCTTTTCTCCTTAACGACACTATCGATAACTGCAGATGTTGTGCGAGTTGTTGCGGAGCGGGATAATGAGGCTGCTGGAGATGAGTGTGTGGTTGCAGATGTAAGAACTGAGTTGATGGCCAAAAGTGCCAAGTGAATATCGCTTGCCCTCTTTAGTCGAGGACCAATGTTTATATGACTACTTATATATTGATGGTACGTGAGCCAGTTTGTTCTTTTGTTGGTTAGGTGACCTGTTTTTATACCCAGTTGAGGTTGTTTATGTAGGCATATTGTTACGAAATTGCCCTCTTGACAATTTACTCTGTTACGAACTTGCCCTCCTGACAATTTACTCTAACTCTCTGTACTCGGACTCGTACAACTGGATTGTGTAGTAATCAAACAATCGCTGGTTAAATTAAAATAATTAACTTTATTTAATTATTGCTATTTACACATATAATATTAGGCTTAAAGTTTACTTAGTTATTATTTGCACTTTTTTTCACAAACCATTAGTCACTTTATTTAATAAGTAATTTTATCACTTTATTTAATAATGAATTTCATCACTTTGCAAATCACAATTGCAAATACTGCTGCTTCGATTATAATGCTCGACGTACACACTATATATACACACAACTATACGAAGAATTACAAAAGCGTTAGGCATAAGGATGAACCCAAATTCACTAAAAAACCTCTCGACAATATACACACATCAAATATTAAAAGACCATCTAAATTTTTCTGACCAATTGGATACTCAAATTATTGAAAATCCTTCAGACGGCGATAACCATCAAGGCACACCTGAGCATGGAACCAATTGAAACTAATTTTGGGTATATGGAAATCAAACTTGACGATACGGACTACATAGAAAGTTATGACACGATTTTTCATATCATAAACCCTACTGAAATCTTGAATATTATAAACGACTTGGAAACGGATATAGGACAATGGGATCAACACCGTGTAGATTACTCTTTAGAAGTTCAACATAATGCGACAAGAAACAAACTTCGAACACTCATTCCCCATAGGAACAGAAGAGGACTCGTAAACTTCGTAGGTACAATACAAAAATGGCTATACGGTACAATGAACGATGACGACCGTCAAGAAATCGAAGAACATTTACGGACAATAGACACGAACGTACATAATAGTGTACAAAATGTAAACCAGCAGGTAAAGATTAACACTAATTTCAACGACACATTTTCAAAAATAAAACAATCAATCCAAAACGATCGAAAAACTATAACAAACAAAGTGAATAGTTTAGACCGAAAACTAACGTATACTGATTGCGCACTAAAATTAAAAATTATACAAGACAATATCGAACATATTCAAGACAACATAGTTTCAGCCAGATTAGGAATTATACATAGCAATATACTTACGAACGAAGAAATAGATGAAGATAGTATAGATTTTCAGAAATTACAAAATATAAAATTAGGCGTACTAATAGAAAGTAATAAAAATATAGTATTCATAGTAAGAATCCCTACTAACTTCTGGGAAAATCCTGGGTCTGAGCCCCAAAATGACCTTCTGGATATACACCCAAATGGTTAAACCCATCATACTATATGGGGCATTGGTATGGTGGGGAAAAACAAAACAAACAACAGCCAAATTAAAACTGTGCAAATTACAAAGGCTGGGATGCCTAAGCATCACAGGGGCTATGAGAACTACCCCAACTGCTGGCATGGAAGCGTTGTTAAATTTACCACCGCTACACCTAGCAATACAAGAGGAAGCTGCAGGGCAAGCACTCTCAATCCATGCAAATGAAAAATTCAAACCAGCAAATCTTACTGGACACCTAGAAAGTCTAAATTTGGTCAAAGATGCTATGCACATGACCCAGGCAAGTGACCACACAGACTTAGTACTCAATTTCACCAAGAGGTACAATGTCATATTCCCATCAAGGGAGGAGTGGAACGATAGCCCAACATGGCTACACGATGATTCGCAAAAATGGTATACAGATGGATCCAAAACGTTCCAGGGGGTAGGAGCAGGAATAGTGGGACCTAGAGCACACAAATCAATAACCCTAAGTGCAGATACCACGATTTTCCATGCGGAGCTCTATGCTATAATGGAAACAGTGGAAATCTTATCTAAAAGAGGACTTAAAGGAGTGAAAATTAAAATACTCTCAGACAGTCAATCAGTCCTCAAAGCTCTTAAAAGCTACACATTTACATCAAAAGTCCTTATAGAGTGTAACAACGCACTCAACGAACTGGCCATCCACAATCAGGTCTCTCTGATTTGGGTGCCAGGACACGAAGGACACGAAGGTAACGAAAAGGCAGACCTTTATTCCAAAAAAGGGGCTGATGGATCATTTATTGGACCCACCCCCTTCTTTGGCTTTAATAAAAACAACATGAAACAAGAGACCAAAAAATGGATCCAACATAAAATCAGCGAATATTGGAATAGAATTGACGGCCTCGATCACTCCAAAAAATTCCTGAGCTTTGACGCTAATAGAGCAAAAATCGCTCTTACCTTAAACAAAAAATGCCTTAGATTACTCTCTGGAGCATTAACAGGCCACTTCGCCTGCAACAAACACCTACACAAAATAGGTATATCTAGCACGAGCACTTGCAGATTCTGCTGTGATGAAGAGGAGTCTGTGGGACACTTAATCACCAACTGTGATGCATTAGGCCACAGGAGACACAGGATCTTAGGTTCCTATATACTAGAAGATGAAGACCTTCAAATGCTCTCTCCAAAGGAGCTGGTCCGATTCCTTGATATACTAAGTATACTAAATAATTAAGTACGAAGGGGCGCACAATAGATCAAGTTGGTCGCAGTGCATAAAGGCCGTAGCCTAACCCGTACAACCATTACCATTACCAATAATCCCTAAAGCTATAATAACATTATAAAAAATATTAATAATGCCAATAGGAGAGGATCAGAACAGATAATTTATGTTTGATCCACATTAAATTATTCGATACAACAATAAAAGCTTCATATCTAATGAAAATAAAAATATTAAAGACCTTAAGCCTTTCAATAATTGCATACTTAAAAACAATTGCATCAAAATTTTTAATAATGTCTCTGAGATCATAGAAATAAAGTCAGGTCTCGTCCTAGGAAAAAATCAAAAAGATGTAATTTTTAGCAATAATTGTGGTAGAGATAATCTTATAATAAATAATAACCTTATTTTAAATTTTAATAATTGTACAATAAGTATTGGAAATAAAATATTTCAAAACTATAAAAAAAATATTTAAACAAAGCTTTATAATAACACATAATATAAGAAAAACCCAAGAAGAAAATCAAAAACTTTTATTTGATGAAATCATGTTAAAAAATATCGAAAACACTAAATATATAGAAGAACCTTTATTAAAGAAAAAAGAACAATACAAATATACTTTTATTATAAAGGCATTTTTAATTATTATTACTATCATTATTGTGATTCTTATTGTTCTTCATAACCGGTTTAAGAAGAATTTCAATATAAAAATTTTTAATACGTCAACTCAGGAGAGTCTCCAATCTGGGACGGGAGGAGTTATGTCAGAACCGCAACCCATACCCAATTCTTGATTCCAATATACCATTTGAATGTATATACGAGGTTTGATAAAAAAATAACCGTTATTTTCAATAATCTGCCCAATTTCTTAATATTTTTTTCCAATAACCTCAATATTTAATTTGTTCCAAATTTGTATCAATTTGTCGCAAACGTGTGGGGTGAATGTGTCGTATGAAAACATTTTATTTACGTTTTTGCAACGAGCGGCCAAGAAAAAATAATGTTTCAAAATGTCGCTCGTAGTTGGAAGCAAAATATCGTCTAATTCAGCCTCTAAACCGAATGCCAATACGTTTTGCGAAGGCATACGAGTATGTTCTAGATTTGATGATGACGCTGATGATTCTGGCTGCGTCTCCATCTCCACATTCTCTGTATTATCAGAATCCACTGGATTATCCATATTTTTTATATCTGAAATTAAAAAAATGTTTTTTATTAGCACTGCACAGTTTATACACGAAACAGTTATTTCTAAAACTTACATTTGCGGCAGATATTTTAAAATGCGTATTTAATTTAATGTGTATTTGATGCTGTGATCGTTTACAATAAACTAACAAAAATGAGTCAAATGAACTGAAAACAATAGAAGAATAAAAAATAAGAAATAAAATAAATAGAATAAAATAGAATAAAATAAAAAAATAGAATAAAAATAAGAAATAGAACATTTTTATGATTTTGCGCTATGAACAACTGAAAATGGTAACTTATCAATATTTTCATGAAAAATTTTCACTTTCACAAGGCCAAAACTGCCTGAAGGAGCATTCCAATGCTTTTGCGATGTACTAGAGAGTTCTTAACTATTGTCTTGGCTACAATTTTTGGATCGAAAATCTCAATGGTTTGGCTGTTATAGGCCAAAATATCCAAAAAAACGTTACAAAAAGTGGAGAATTTTCTACATTTTCGACCTTGAAAACGAAGTTTTTTCTAAGTAATATGTTCAGAGAAATTGTAGCCCGAGACAATAGCTACAACTTTAATAAATAAGTCAAAATTTCAAATACTTTACGAAATATGAGCCCAAGAAAATTTGCAAATTTTCCAAAAAAATAAAGTCTGAGAAAAAACTGCAAGTCAAAATCTGGAAGCTCGATTTTCACCGTAGACGTATGGTCCAGTGGACTTTTTTTCTCAGTACAATCCCAAGAATCAGAAACGCGAAGCGCCCATTAAGATTTATTTCCTTCCATACTAATCGCCCCACCCTATTCGGGATATTATAGGAAATTCATTACAGATTATGCGAAAGTAGCGCAACCAATGACTAAATATCTAAAAAAAAAAGGTGCGAAAGTTAACACTAGCGACTCGAATTACATAAACTCTTTTGAATAATTAAAACGCATAATAACAGAAAGTCCATTTTTTAAATACCCCGATTTTAATAAGCCTTTTAAACTCGTAACAGATGCTAGTGCATTCACAATTGGTGCAATACTTCAACAAGACAACCATCCCATTTGCTATGCAAGCAGGACATTAAACGAACACGAACGAAATTATTCAACAACAGAAAAAGAACTCTTAGCCATCGTTTGGGCTACCAATCACTTCCGACCTTATTTGTACGGTACAAAATTCGATCTCTAAACAGATAACCAACCATTGAAATGGCTTTACTCAAAAAATAACGGCAATGATATAAATCCCCGACTTCAGAGATGGCTATTAAAATTAGGAGAGTATAATATTTATATACTCTCCTAATTAAGTTAAATCTGGTGGACTAGGAGGCCAAGGGAAATCTGAATTTCTTGAAATTATGCGTTCACTAAAAATTTCACGCAGCATGTCAATAGTTTGCCTAGCAGTATGCACAGTGGCTCCATCTTGTTGAAACCACAAATTAGGATGTTGCTCCACCATTGGCCGCAAAAAGTTGTCGATCATTGTTCTGTAAGAAGCCCCGGAGACCGTTTCTGGCGTTTCATCCTCATTCTCAAAGAAATATGGGCCGATGATTTTTGTGGCCATAACACCGCACCAAACAGTGCATCTGATTGAGTGTGACTGATGCTGATGTATTGCCCTTGAATTTTCGGAGCCCCACAACGGCGAAGTAAACTTGTAATCATGGAAGATGTGGGCGCTAATCTTACGTTAAAAAAACGGCGATATTTTTGCTGCGTCAGAACAATTGATCGTTGAGAAGAATAATAAAATTCGATAATTTTAATGCGTTGTTGTGGGCTGTACGTATTCATTTTAAATTTCCAAGAGTTCAGTTATAATCTGCAGAAAGAAAAAATAAATTATGTTAAAAAATAAAAAAGTTATTTGTGTTTCACATCAGCTGGTCTTATTTGGGCAACCCTGTATATAAATGTAAAACAATACAAAAATAATACGGACCAAAATCAAATTTGACCTACCTAAAGAAAACGGGTGCACGAAATGTCGGAGATATGGCCATACAAAAAAATACTGCAATCATAGTCCAAGATGTGTAAAATGCGCTGTAAGTCATACAGCACTAGATTGCAAACGGAAAGTTAGATCGCTAGAACCCAAATTTATAGTCTTTGGGGGGAACAATCCGGCAAACTATAGAGGATGTGTTTTATATAAAGAATTGCATCTAAAGTAATTTCCTACACTCCGCTATAATGCCATAGAAAAAACCAGTGCTATTAATCCACTACAATAACAAGGTCCAACAGGAAGCACTTATGCGCTGGTGGCAAAGCATGTTCTTCAGCCACAAAAATCAATACCGAATCAACAGAATGTACAGTTTCATCACAACTGCAGTCCAATGATGATTTAAAGAGCGTGCTTAAATACCTAATGGACAAAATGGGAACCATGCTCAACTTGTTAACAACGCTCATCTCGAATATGTAGTACTTATGCAATGTATTAAAATTTGGGAATGTATAATAAGGTAATAAAGTAAAAACCTATATTATTTATAACAGCATTGACATTATGCTATTATCAGACTAACTTTACCAATAAAAGTTTTTTAAAAATTGATCAATGCAGCATATACCACACAAATCACCCAGCGGATACTGCATGTGGTGGCACCGCTATTATTATAAAACACAGACTGTAAAATAAAAGTAGGATAAGCCACATATACAAGCGACTTTCCTTTCCGTCCAAGACCAACATAGGGTTCTGTGAAGACGGAAAATAATGCAAATATTTTCTGCACACACAAAACCTAATGTAAAACCATACAAAGACGCATACTCAGCATAGGAGGCCGTACATTCACCAACGTAAGCCACCTCAACCTACAACGAAAGAACAAATGGGTACGCGCAGCATCTTACAGTAGCGTACCAACAAAATACACATTGAACACACATCCCGGACATCGCAAAGACAAACAGGCAGCATAGGAGTATGCCAAGTATATAAGCATAGACGATCGTACTAACAAGATTCAGCAGCGACGGAACCACAGAAAACAGGCAAAGAGCAATCTTCCAACTGTTATACTAAATGCAACGATTGGCTAATGACACAAAGAAAACTAATTGGAATATTGAAGCCAAGCGCAGCAATAATGGTAAAATCACCAATCGGCTACACTAACAACAAATTACGAACAGACAATGCGAATATCACGAAAAACAATAACAATACAACGGACGAATGCGGAGCACAAAGCGAACACGAGGGAGAATTGTATAGGTCAACGACCGTAAGTACATAGGACAAAGAAGACAGGAGAATATTAATATTCTAACTCGAGATTAAATTAAAATATTTAAAATCGTTACAAAAACAATGAAATATGCGACAACAACAGCACCACAGCCACCAGCTATAGTTTTGGTCCACTCTGACTGCAGGCAACAACACTTCCGGACAACTGGAAACTACTGCAGCAAGTTGGTGATCAGCAGAATTTGAAGGTGGGCCACAACAACAACAAGCACGGCCCTACTAACAGGCGAAGCAATCCAAAGGAGATGGGATCATACCCCGGTTTACCCACAACAAGACAATGCACTGACTCCTGTGGGAGCTTTCTATATTTAAGCAGCGTGGCTTGGGCAATAGATCTTTTCTTGATCTGACCAGCAAAGCGCCATCACGGCCTCAGCGTTACCAAGGTATCATCGATAGCAGCAACATTAGTGTCTAATATATGATATATGTGACTATAACGCCAAACAGCACTACTAGGGCCCAATGACTATTAATCCAAAAGGAAAACAACTATTCAAAATAATGCAAGCTAATAATCTTACTCATGTTTCAACAGGATAACCCACTAATCTGGCTATCCAATAAAAAAAATATCCCTGTTAATATTGACTTTTGTGTGATGAAAGGTGTTTCAGCATTGACATGCTAATATCAGGAAACTCACTTCACCAATAAAAGTTTCTTAAAAATTGACCAACGCAACATATACCACACAAATTACTCAGTAGGCACTGCACGTGGTGTCACCGCTATTATTATAAAAAACAGGATTAAATATACAGTACAAGAAAAGTGTGATAAACCTCATATAAAAGCAACTAGCATATCTCTATACAAGTTTTACATGGTGAACTTGTGATAACATCGATATATTGCCTTCCGAGATACGCCATTAACAAGGGCCAATTCAAACAATTCTATAGCACACTAGGATGTACATTCTGACTCTATAGTCATAATGCCAAACATCACTATTGGGGCTCTATGACTATTAATCCAAAAGGACAAGAACTATTCAAATCTTCAAGCTAGTAATAAATTTAAAGAGATTTGTGACACTTTATCTCTGGATAACGAGATATTGAGGAAGCGGTTGAAAATATAAATAAAATATTACAAAACACTGCCTGCGCCGCTACTCCGAATCTTAAAGAAAATAAATTAAAAGTCTTAATAAAGGATCAAATATATTTAGACATAAACGGATGGTAGTAGAAAATTATGAAATTCAGCACTCTTTGTCAAATTTGTCAGCAGCAGATGCCACGGAATATTCGTTATGGAAGGCAAAAAACAAATTCCATCAAATCTGTGAATGGTTCTTGGGCAATAACCGACAGAGACAAATCAGAGACATTTGCCAAATACCTTTACACCATTTCCCAAAATCCACAACATTATGATGCCGACATTCATTAGTTTTTGGAAGCTCCTGGTCAAATGGAATTATCGACCTTACCTATCAAAATAAGAACTTTCTAATTAAATACCTGAACATAAAAATAGCACCAGGATATAATCTGATAACAGCATAAATTCTAAAAGAGGGATAATGCCATAAAATACATCACCTATTTGTACCATGCAGTATTGAGGTGTGCCAATTTCCCTCGTCAATGGAAAGTTCCTGAAATAACTCTAATTGCAAAACCTGGAAAGCCCTAAGAAGAAATTTCATCGTATAGGCCGATAAGTTTGCTGCCAATTATTTCCAAAGTTTTGAAAAAGCTGCTGTTGATTAAGGTTAAGCCAATACTGCTTAAGAAAGAACTCATACCTAATCACCAATTCACGGTTCGAAAGCAAAATGCTACCACCGAACAAGAACAAATTGTTTTTCACAATGTAAGAAATGCTCTCGATCAGGGTCAGTTTTGTAAAGCAGCGCAAGCCTTCGATAAATTTTGGCACCCTGGCATAGTGTTCAAAGTAAGGAAGTCCCTTCCTCATACATTTTTATATTTTAAAATCATATCTTGAAGATTTCAGAGTTAGAGTTTAAGTCAAAAATTATCACAATTTTCCCAATAACAGCGGGTGTTCCACAGGGAAGCGAATTAGGTCATGTACTTTATAGGAAATGAGATTCTAAAATTCAGTTGATATATGAATTTATATCAGTATTGTTTTTTTATAGGCAGTGTAGTGAGAGCCAAATGGACATCTTTAAACAGCTGAAAAGAAAATGTGACCAGATCAACCCAGAAGATTGAAGAAAAGAAAGCCAATCACTTCGACAAAAATCCATAGGGAACAGCGACGAAGGACATCATCCTCCCTCGCGAGAAGCGTAACATCAGCTACGCGCACGCCCTTAAAGGCATCCGAGTGGCAGTTCTAGCGAAGGAATGCACAGCAGATGCTTACCTCGGAAGATTTAACAGCTTTAGAAGAAGCTATAATATTGGAATTTGCGAAAGGTTGGTCATCCCCACTGGTACACTTCAAACCAAGAATGTTGCTGATCGACTGCTCCGACGAGACTACCTCGACATGGCTGCAACAAACAATTCCAAAACTGTCATGGAACGGGCGCAACTCATAGCATGTATCGGATCATAAGTGCCAAATAGCCAATACTTCACTGTGTTCCTTCCGAGAGGCTCAGGACAAGAACGCGAAAGCATCTTGGCCCTCATCCAAGCGCAAAACCAGGGCGTGAATACCAAGCTCTGGAGGATTATCAACAGCCGAGATGAGGGGAGTGGAAAATTGATAGCCGCGGCAATAGACGATGATTCGAAGCCAAAAAAACCAGTTGCGGCCATCTCAATTTCCGCTTCGGCAAGGTGTATTTCCACATTGCCATGAAAGCCGCACCACCCCCAGCAACAACGAGTACCGAGCCACAAAAGAGTGATGGCTACGCCATGGATACTGACCCTGGTTCCATAACAGAAATTCCAGCTTCAGAGGAGCTGACTGAGGGCATAGAACTAGACCTGGAAGGAGGAGGCGAGCAACCCTTGTCAAAGGAAGAAGATTTGCAAAAGTTATTAGGCAGTAACCCAATCCCCTCCACTCTTTTGCAATAATGGAAGATGTCTGTATCAGCGTGGCAGAGGTAAATTTCCACCATGCCAAAGCAGTCTCGGGTGTCATCACACGGAAGTTCACTCAAGAAAACCTTGGGACGGCGCTGATACAGGAACCCTGGCACAATCGGTGGCAGGTAAGAGGGCTAACAGATAAAATTAAAGTAATTTGGGTCTTTGTATATCAGAATTTATGAGTCGAGACTTGGTTGCCATAGAGACATCCACCCACATCGGGGATAATCAAAAATCAATTGTGCTGGCATCTAGGTATTCCCAGAGGACTCCGATGACATTCCACCTTGTGAAGTACAAGGACTGGTGTAATACTGCAAAGAGAACGCATTTCCTCTGTTAAGAGGATGCGACACCAACGCACTTAACACCAAACAGGGAAGCAGTGGCGCGTACACGAGGGGTGAGTACCTATTAGAATCTATTATAAGTCTCTCGCTAGAGATTGAAAGCATCGTAGGGAAGATAGATAAGGTAATAATAGAGGCATTTTAAGCTTATTGCTGAGATAGCTCCAGCAAGGGGGGAAGAAAATATATTGGGGGGACAACACACTGGCACATCTAGGATCCAACGGCCGTAACCCTTACAATAGAGCAAAATGCGTCGGTAACTGGCAAGATCATGCCAGAGCTTTAACCAAGTATAATATTGAGATTAGGAAAGCTAAAAGAGATAGCTTCAGCAGCTTCTGTGAAGATATTTCATCCACATCGACAGCTACAGAAGACATTGGCGAAAACTAAAACAAAATGCAGGACGGCACTGAAGCTAATGGATGGTAGCTATTCATTGAACGATAAACAGAGGGTGGAACTTCTTTTGAAAACACACTTTTCAGAAGCAACAACCGTCGAAGAAAGACTTACCTCAAAAAGGTTTCACACAAGTATGGAAGATTGGAAACTTGCTTTGAAGATAATAACACCACAGCAAGTACAATGGGCTGTATGCACTTTTGACCCCTACAAGACACAAGGGGCGGATAGCCAGCGCTTTTACAGAAAGGAATAAAGGTAGTGGCTCCGCACATGTTAAAGTTATTCAGGATAAGCTTGGCGACAGGGTATATTCCAGCAATCTGGAGGAAAGCTCTAGTTACGTTTATACCGAAGGTTGAAAAGAAGAATTTCACTTCTCCAAAATCTTTTAGACCCATAAGTCTAACCTCCTTTGTACTCAAAACAATCGAGAAAATTATGGACAATTATTTAAGAACATCACCTCTAAATCGATATCAAAATACATACAGAACAGGAAGGTCCACGGATACCGCCGTGTATCAGCTAACTGATATCATTAGAGACGCAGTAGAGAATCAAGAAATAGTCATCTGTGTTTTTCGTGACATTGAAGCAGCCCTCGATAATACCTCGCAACAGGCGATTGGAACAGCACTCTCCAGGAAAAATACAGAGACGCCACGATAATAATAGAGCCTAATGCGGGCGATACCGCAATAGAGGTGCTCTGCATAAACTAGTTCCCACAGGGGGGAGTATTTTCCCCACTCACCTAGTGGTAGATGAACTATTTGATTTGCTACAGCACAACGGCATCATCTGTCAATGATATGCCGACGACATTGTAATAATAGCAAGATGTAAATTTGAAAGCACTCTGTGTGACATAATACAGAGAAGACTCTTTATTATTCAAGAATGGTGCACTTCAGTGGGACTGAACATTCACCCCACAAAAACAACCATTGTACCGTTCAATGGAAGAAGAAATTGCCGTATCCAGTCAAACTCCAAAATGTGTTTATGAGTTTGTCAAGGGAGGTTAAATATCTAGGAATAATATTAGATACCAAGCTTCTCTGGAAAGCACATGCCGATTTTGTAACAAGTAAGGCAATTAGAACATTAATGGTGTGTAGAAGTTTACTAGGAAGACATGGGGTTACAATCCTTACATTCTGAAATGGATGTACACCATGATAGTGAGGCCAGTTCTAACATATGGAGCAGTGGCATGGGCCCAAAGAACCAAGTTGCTCACCATGAAGAAAACTTTGAACAAAGTACAACGACTAGCATGTATATGTATCACCGGATATGTGAAAACGTCTCCCACAGCAGGAATGGAAACACTTAGATAGTATTATTATTGTGTGTAGGGGATTTAAAGCACCGCTACCTTTCGATCTATTTTGCCCCCCCATCAGAGTTTCAAAGTACATCTTTGAGTCCTATCCTCTGGATAAACGTGATGACAAGTTTTGGCTCCAGAGGTTTCACATCACTGGCAGAGCCCTGGAAGATTCCCAAGTATTTCCTGTCGGTGTGCATGAGAACCGGACATTATGTCAACACATGCAAAGACGTCTCCTCTTCCTCCATACAGAATCTGCAGGAGCCTTCCGAGGTGACCCCCATCCTCACCATATGTGAGTTCAGTTTACAGTCCAGTCATCCTAAGATTATTCTTAGAGAGATTGATGAGTGATTCGAGGTGGTATGTCCCTAGGGGACTCTTCGATATCCGTACGCCTGGTGTGTTAACCTAATGTTTGTGGTAAAGGGTGTTGCAGCCCCCTTCCTTGCAATCTCGTTCCCTTTTATGCCAGCATGTCCTGGAACCCATAGAATGGTAACTTTGTTGCGTGAGCCAAGAGCATTAAGTTTTTTGATGCACTCCCTTACCAGTTTCGAATTTACCTGATAAAAGGTAAGTGCCCTAATGGCCGCTTGGCTATCCGATAGAATGGCAATTTTCTTGCGCTCGTAACCTTTTTCAATGTTGAAATGTGCACATCTCTCAATAGCGTGGATTTCCGTCTGGAAGATGCTAGTATATTTGCCTAGGGATTCATAGTATTTGTATCTAGGTCCAAATACCCCACACCATGTGATCGTGGACTGATCTAACCTGTAGGTTTCGCTGAGACCTCTCCATGCGTTTTTGTAGCTCCACTCTGTTTTAAACAGCTTAGTGAAACTGTAGCGCGTGTTTGTAAAGTCCTTCGGTATACAGATGTCTGGAATGTCCTTCGATAATGTTTCGACCATCTGAATTTCGATGAGAATTTCAGGACCGTTTATTGCTCTCATCATTCTATACAGAGCCCTCTTCTCTTGTGTTTCCACAAATATGTGCAGGGGTGTAAGTTCCAGTATGACGTTCAGGGCGGCTGTACGACAGGTTCTCATAGCCCTGCACTTTAGCTTGTGCTTGCGCAAAGTTTAGTTGTTATGCTTTGTTAGCCACAGAACCGCTCCGTAAGTGATCAGTGGGCGTACTATCATGATGTACATCCATCGCAGGATCTTGGGATTGCATCCCCAGTTTTTACCCGTGATTGATTTGCATATCATGAGATATCTTTTCGCTTTACTGATTGTCTCATTGATGTTTTCTCCATAATAGTTTTCTATCTAGTATGATACCTAGAAATTTTATTTCAGATTGCACATTGAACTCCACTCCATTTAGTTTAATGGGTTTAAGGTTTTTGAGTTTATATTTCCTCGTGAAAGGGACAACAGTAGTTTTTATGGGGTCCCATCCTGCTGCACCAATCACCTGTAATTCTTAAACCACATTGGAGTACTCTCGGATTTTCCCCTGCATGTAATATCTATGTCGTCAGCGTATCCCTGAAAGCATAACCCCATGTTTGTTAATTCCCAGAGAAGTTCGTCCACCACAAGGTACCACAGCAGGGAATATAGTACTCCACCATGCGGACATTCTCGAACTTATTAACCACTGTGGTTGTTGAGGTGAGGGATACTTCGGCTGTTCTCAGCATTTGTTCAATCCAAAGATAGGGTAGAGTCTACCCCCTTACAAAGAAGAGCCCTACTCACTGCCTTGTGTGAGGTGTTGTCAAAGGCTCCTTCAATGTCCAAAAAGGCCCCTAATATAACCTCCTTGTTCTCGAGGGCTTGCTAGAGTGTTTCCGTCAGCTGATACAGAGCAGTTTCAGTAGATCTACCTACCCTATATGCATGTTGGTTCGGATGGAGGGGTGCATACGCCAGAATCTGTGTTCTGATGAAGTTGTCACAGACATTTTCAACTGTTTTCAAGATGATTGAGGTTAGGCAAATTGGCCTGAAGGATTTCGGATGAAGTGGATCCTTCTTCCCAGCCTTCGGGATGAAAACTACCTTGGCCCTCCTCTATTGTGCTGGTATATAGCCCAGAGCCAGACTACTCCTAATAATTTTTAGTAGTGGTTGGAAGATGAGATCTAATCCTTTTTGCAGCACGGCTTGAAAGATACCATCCACCCCTGGTGACTTAAATGGTTTCAAAGTGTGAATGGCCAATTTTAGTCGGTCACCAGTGCATATATATTTTGCTATAGCCCAGTCTTCATTTCTGAGTCTGTGTACTGTGCCAGCATTACCCCTTTCTTCATTGCATACAAAGGACCCTGGGAAGTGACTTTACAGAAGAAGCATAGCTTTTTCTTCCTCATTTATAGTATAACTACCATCCTCCCTCCTACGAGTGAGTGATGAGATAGTGTGTACCTTTGCTAGAGCTTTGTGCAGCCGGCTAAGTTCCGGAGTTTCAATGATACCTTCACATTATTTCCTGAATCTTATATGTTTGGCACTTCTAATTTCCTTGTTGTAGTTAGTGAGAGCCACCGTATATTCCTCCCATTTACGTATGCTTTTAGCCCGGTTGAATATTCTACGTACATTTACCCTATGATTTGAAAGCTTGTCACTCCACCAGGACGAGTCCTTGGTGGATTTATCTTTATTCGTAGGGCAGCTAGCTTCATATGAGTTTATTATGTTTTTATTTAGCTTCTCAACTGCTATTTCAAGTTCGAGAGAGTTCCTTATAAACTTCCCTAGATTTACCTGGTTGACATTGTACATAAGGTTCCTAGAAAAGGACTCCCAGTTTGTGTTCCTGGGAGTTCTTGTGTTAATGACTATGGTTTGATGGGCCCCAATGTCGAACATAATAATTCGGTGATCAGACATTGAAGGCTCATCAGACCCAGTGCAGTTTTTGACTAAGCCCTTCAAATAAGAGTTGCCCATTGTGGGTGTATTGCCCACATTAAAGATTTCTAGTTTGCTACTGAGTATAAATTCAAATAGGTACTCCCCTCTGGTGGCCACCACTTCCTTCGTACTTTCATTGATGGATACGGGTACCTGAGGAGCGACTAAGCCTCCGGAGAGGTATTCTGAAAGACATCAAGTTATAGGTATTATGGTAGTCCTCTGACGCAGTGTCGGTAGACATACAGCTGGCCTCCAACTGTACTTGGGCTAGACCCTTCTCATCACCCTCACGTTCGTGAAGTAGAAGGCTGATCTCTTCGGTGAGATTAGATACCGCCATCTCCTCAGTCACCTTAGTTGCGACATCCGCAGGTAAAACTGGTTGTATTGTCCCAGTTGGAGCGCTTATTGTTATCTTTGCCGCCCTGTCAATCTGAGGTTTATGCATGTGTACAGGCACCCGGCAAAATCTGTAGTGCAGGAAGCTGTCGCGCTTTTTTATAGCGTCTAGAGATCTGTCGTCGATCCCTATCGTTAGACGCTTCCATTGTTTTCTTCCTTACTCTTGAAAATTCGCCACAGTTTTCCACCCCTTTGCCAAGGCATCCACGAGTGCTTCCTCAATTACTCCGAGCTGTTCTCGAGAAAGGACTTGCTCGGGAAACGCTTTGGGTAGGACAGCCATTCTGATGGTCCTGGCTGCATTACCGTAGCTGGCAACGGACCCCCTGGCTGCAATATTTTCAGGAGTGCGTTTGTTCTTCTTCTTCGACACATTATTCGTCAGAGGAGAGACCTCTGTGGCATTTCATTTCCGAGCTTCACTAGGAGGTGTAGTTTTGACACGATTCAGGGCTTTTTCTTTAGCTGCTTCATGTGTTAAACCCTCCTTTAGGTACCTCATGTACCACTTCGCGCCGGCGGCACTCAAAGCCATCGGCTTACGCATCTCACGGAACCGTAACATATTCGACGGTAGATCAGAGACTGGACCTCCGGTTTCGCCATTCTTCCCGTTTAACCCACAGGGCAGACCAGTACTTGTAGATGCCGTTATTGTAGTTGTAGGTCATACTCTGCCTCTGGCAGTGGCATCTTTCTCTATTCGTCCAGGGTCTGTATCCCTGTTGACCCCGTCGGTAAGTGTCCTTGTTCCAGTCTGTTTTCCTTGTCGTTTTCGCCTGGCGGTAGGTAACTTGGACGTATTCCTCCGCCAGATTCGCCAGCTGTGATGCGGTATAATTTTCCGCTATTGTGTTTAGTGTTTGTTTGTCTAAATTGTCCATTAAGTTTCCACGATTGTGGGGGTAAGTAGGTCAGCCGTGTCATAGCCCTCCCCTAACACGGTAAGGTCACAATACTCACTAAGTCGACAAGGTATCAGTTAGGCTCCGGATTAAGACAGCCGCTTACCCCTGGCTGCCCACAATCCAATGGGCATGGCTCGCATGACACCCTGGAGTAGGGGAGGTATTTATGCACTCCACAGACTAGATCCGTCGTGTTCTGTTCAATTGCAGGGTTACCTCTAGCAGGGTGTGATTCTTCAACAGGCACAACGATCTTAATGGAGTAGAGGCTAAGGATCTTGAGTAGATCTATAATCGCGTATCTTCACTCTGTGAGTACTCACTCACTCAACCCCGATTGATATTTTAGATATTACTCCGCTACATATTACAGTAGAAATTGCTGCAAAAAGAAATGGCCTATTAAGAATCGTCAAGGAAGGTGCTGGCCGTGAGAATATTTAGTAATAAACAACGAAACAGTATCGTTGCCACTATATCCCTCACGGAGTTACCTAGAGACGATATGAAAAAAATGTATAATTGAGAAACGCTTCTTAGTTGTGCTTGGGAGCAAGAAAGAATGGAAACCTGAATCACTTCAAGATATCCTAAAGTATCATATCATCAAGTGGTTCACAGATGGTTCAAAAACAGAAGAAGGGATAGGAGCTGGCATATTTGGGCCGAGGATCAACCACTCCGAACCAATCCATGTAAATCGCCTCTGTGTTATGTTTAACCTCCGACGTAACCTTGTGGGTCAAGATATTGCTATCATGTCTGACAGCCAAGCAGCTATAAAAGCACTCAATTCATACGAGATTCATTATAAACTCGTATGGGAATGCGTAGAGCTTTTAAATAAGTTAGGAGCCGCAATCTACTTTCCATAATATGGGTCCCAGGACGCAATGGGATCCCTGGAAATGAAAAAGTGCATAGTCTTGCCAGGAATGGGGCAGCCAAACCTTTTATTGGGCCTGAACTATTCTTTGGCATAGGGGCAAATAGCATAACAGATAAATTAAGATAGGAGGAAAAGTCCAGAAGATCACGCTACTGGACCTCACTACAAATACTTAAACAATCCAAGCTCATAATTGGGGACTACAACTCAAAACGTGCAGCTTTATGTCTACAGTTAAGGAGAAACAATTCAAGTACTCTGACTGGTCACCTGACAGGCCACTGTTATTTAAGAAGCCACCTCATGAAACTGGGACTCTCACCAATAAACACGTGTATATTCTGCACGGAGGCAGAAGGCAGAGACATTAGCCTTCGGGCCAGTAATGCCCCAACCCCAACTCACTGCTAAGTTTCCTTAGAACTGCTGGACTAATTGAATACCTTTCATAGGTACATGCAGGTGGAGTACAATAGATCAAATTGGTCGAGGTGCATTTTCCCTCTTTATTTCATTAATTCATTCATTCATCGAAGATAGACTAAAAATACCAAAAGTTCGCTCAGGGGATGAGGCGATCGTATGTCGTTGTTCATGGACACATTTTGAAAACCTTAAATTTTTCAAAAACCAGTTCGGACCTAGCCATTTGGTACCAGAACCTTCTGAAGACAATCCATACCACTATCCACAAAAAATGATGACAGAAATATTTCCTTGGTGGAGTCTGCAAATAATTCGAAAAACCCTTTGCAAATCAGGAAACGCAAAAGACATATTTACATTGGAGAAACCTTAGTAAGATTGGAAGAGGACAAACTAAAAATGAAGCGTGATCAGCAAAACAACGCCAGGCATGAAAACGCCAGCTTCTTCGATAGCTCTCTGCCTCATTTTAAAGATCTTACCCCACAGAGAAAAATGCCTCTGAGACTTAAAATACAAAAATTGGAATACAATTTCGTTTCTAACGATAATTTATACCCCATACCACAAGTTTGCCATCATTATCATCCCATATGTTTCGTCAAGTTAATATAGATGCATTGTCTCTAACATCTCTTCATAACCACCCCCAACTATCATCATGTCCAACTTTGAACTACCATGAATCCCGAAATGAAATTTAAATAAAGAAAAAATAAATATTTACTTCCAAGTGACACTTGAACAAAATAAATGTAAGAGATTTGCTTGCTTTGCTCGGCGCTCCACTATGTAGTAGCAGGAAAAGATGCCATTTTATCAAAATCCGGACCCTGGTAATGACCATTAGTCGTTGAGAAAGCTGTTGGAATGAGCTTGTCATGTCCAATTTAGAGAACCGTTTCGGTTTGCCTAACTTTTCAGAATCGATTTCTTAAGCGCAAATTTATCATTTACTATTTTATCTTTGCGTCATTGAAAATTAAAGACTCTCCATTTCTTCTTTTTCCTATGACTTTCGTTTATGTATGCCAAGCAATATTATCTACTTGCTGATCCGTAATTCTCGGGTACTAACATGAACCACCATACAAAAAATGGGCCGTTTGTTTTCACAGCCACGCTCACTATTGACATAATTTTATAACTTACGACCAGCACAATATTTTTGTGTGAAATTTTAATATAATCAATTCAAGGTACCCTACCAAAATTTACCGTAGATATGCTCCTAATGATTTGTGAAGAAAACATTTCCATTGTTGAACTCGGACGCACAAGGAAACTTAAAGGGTATTTGGAAACCGGTTTAACCCGCCTTCAGACTTCTTTACTCGTTGTAATAGTTATCTTTGTAGATTCAATTTTTAAGCTTTATTTTTGTTTTTACAATCAGTAAAAATACAATGAAAATTAAACTTGGTTCGGTATTTAATTTTCAAAAAAGTTCTGTACAAGTTTTTGTAGTTCCCGATTTCTCATTTAAAAATTTGGTGTTTCTTCTCCTAAGTGTTAACGACAACATAGCTCGTGCGTTGTGTACTATCTCTTCAGTCACATAGACTATGCCAATGGAAACGACAGCTCAAAAAGTTCTCTTGACATGAAGTGTGCTCTCTCTGGGTAGACCCAATCCTCATTCATCAGGACTCCAATTATTCGTATTCCCTCAAGTGATCAAATGTCTGTAGTTGGGAACATCGAATCGTCTTGACACCAACCGGTCCTTTTGATCTAGGTTCAGAGAGAAACTATATATCCTCCTGTGGATGGAGCAGGCCAACAGGCCTCCTACGGGCAGCGACAACATAGAGGTAGCTTTAACCAAGCTGTGCGTGACGATTGAACCTATGTTGGCGGATAGGTAAAATGGCTGGCGGGTACAAGTGCTTTTTTTATTGTGGTAACTAACTAAACACACATGCGTTCAAAAATTTTGGAATTCTTTGGCTTAAATCATCTACAGCGTTTTTTTCGACCTGCTGCGTTTTTAAAATTTACTAATGGTCAATATATTTTGCACCCGTCATAATGTCCATTAAATATTTGACTTTTTTTTCGATTTATAAAAAAGTATCTTGTTACTCTATGAAGCTATTATAGTATATCGGGAGATTATCCGTTGAATGGCATTTTAATTGTTTTCATTCGATACGAAACAATAATTGTCGCATTTATATAAAACTTTAGACATAATATATATGAATGCGTGTAAATATATTTCAATATTGTATTTCTTCTATTTATAGTGTTGTCAAGGAAATAGAACTTTCGGAAAATGTGTTCAAAAATGTACATGAAATGATCAAGACATCAATTTTTCTCAAGCAGCAATTAAAGTATGAGGAACAACGAAACAAAACTAATAAAGACAGTACAAGAAACTCTGTTTACAAAAGACTGTCTTCCCATTTAACGTTAGATTTGCCAGAATTGCCTGATTTGAGTGGAGTAATGCGTGAAACAAGCAACAGAGTCGAAGATATGATGTCATTGAACCGAGATAATGGAGTAGAAAATAGTACAATCGAGTTACAAAGATCTTACACCACATTGCATTGATAATGTACGGTATTATTTTATTTCTGGAGTTATTGAAAGCTTTTATAATTTATGGAAACTGTAACAAAACCCCTTTATGTTGTAATTCGTGGTTTTTTGTATTTGTAAGCTTTCCGCATTCGGGTCTCTCTCTCTGTCTCGAATATCCAAAAACACAATCGTATAATTGTTTGACCTCGTGTTTTCATTGACGTTTTAAAGCGAGTAGTGTCGTGAGCGTTGACAAGGAGAGGCGCAAACTGCGATGAGAATTTTTCCTTTTGTGATTTGCCATTATATTTGTGTTTTTTAATAATGTAATTCCTGTATATGTTACTAGAAATATTATTATTATTATTATTATTATTATTACTAGAAAAACAATAACTTCATTATTATTTTACATTGTAAGGGGAGCACTAGCTGCCAGGGCCTTCAGCTCTTACTAGAAATAAATGTACGTGATTTATACGTTTTGATGCATTTTATTTGAAACCCTTGGAGCTGCGACGCTACAAGTTTATTTCGCAAGTTTTTTCGTTTCGGGGATAAGCTAGAACATTTCTTGAAGCCACTTGTTCGCAGCCAGGGGACTTACTGTTTATAAAAAGCGGCGCTGCTAGCCAACGCCCGCAGCGAGGAGTTATGCTGCAGTTGACCTACGCTAATCCTCTGCCGCCGTCGCCACTATTGAACATTTCGCCAGATGTTACATACGCGACTGCACCGCTGCCAGCAACCATATTTGCCGTACCGTTTAATGCATTGAACGGTAGCCCAAATACCGCAATTTTAAGAGCACCGATATTGCAGCCATCAATATATAGAGGACATAGAAATTTGGTCGTAAATGATTTTCAATCGTCGCAACACTGCCAACAATTATTTAATGCCACGTAAAGTTGAAGATTTGCCAGAATTCAGTGGAACCCAAGACGTTTGGCAATTATTCTCGAGCTTGTGTGTCCAGTCAACAGCCGATTATGGCTATACAAACCTCGAGAATAATCAACGACTATTGAAAAGCCTCAGAGGTGAAGCGAGGGAAGTGGTCAAAACGCTACTTATCCACCCAGATAACGTGAGAGCTGTTATGGAGCAGCTCAATTTGGTTTCCACCCTTCAGGACTGCAACATCCGACGACTGGTAGTACTGAACACCACCGAAAATCGAACCAGAGAGATTCTAAACACGAATTTTGCCAGGTTATTATTAATAAATACCTGCCAAAAATGTCTCGATTGGTGTGTGGCTGATAGATGGGTCGAGGCGAAGCGCATACGCTTATGCTTCTCATGCCTTAGAGGTGGCCACGCTCTACGAGATTGCCGCAGTCGGATACCGTGTATGACAGAAGGGTGCCACCGAAAGCATCACAAATTACTGCATGAGCCCAACACCACCGCTGCCATTCAGCATTTGCAAGAGTCGCAAAGAGCCTCCGCCGCAGAAACAGTGTTGAGCTGCACTTTGATGACCACAGTTAATGGTCAGAGTTTACCTTTTCCGGTTCTATCCATGACTCTTTACGGCCCACGGAAATGCGTTGAGACATTTGGCATGCTGGATGAAGGATCATCAATTACAATGATGGATGCAATTCTTATGCAAAAAATATAAAAATACAAATAATATAATCATTACACCAAATGCCGAAGCCTTTTTCCAACGTTACGCCGAAATTGATCATTGGGCTGGACCATTGCCATTTGTGATTGTTCTCAGAAACAATGCAACTGAGATATCGTAGATCATATGCTGCCAAAACGGAATTAGGATGAGTAGTTTTTGGGCCCATCAGAGGGAACGTTACATCAATGGCGATGTGTCTACATATGAATGTGTTGATGGACCAAAAGCTACATTCGTAAGGGAAAATTATTTTGATATTGAAAATTTTGGAGTAATGCCAGCGACACAGTTTTGCTGAAAATATGCTGAAGGCAAACACGGTTCGTGTTAACGGAAGGTTCCAGTCGCACTGCCAGACAACTACGAAATGGCCGAGAGACGACTTGTAGGACTTGAGCGGAAGATGAAAAAATAGCGCTTTTGCCACCGCCTATAAAACTACTATACAGAATTATATTAGCAATAACTACGCCCGACAATTGACGCCTACCTCATTTCATGGTTGTGACCGAATCGGACAATGGTATTTCGCTCAAATCATGTTTAATCATGGGCACTGGGATGCGACGAGGAGTAGCCAATTCGGGGCCCATAATGGAACAACTGAAAAAGTACTTGGCATGTTCTGGCAGCCGCAAGATTACGTTGATGATGGTACGAACTTCGATTTCATCGCGTGGACTCGGATGTAATTGATGGAAGTAGGCCACTAACAAAAAGAACTACGTAGCTATATCAGGCCTATTTTTGACCCAATGGGATTTTTATGTGACTTGACTGTCGGTCCAAAGGTGTTGATGTGAGAGGTATAGCAGCGGTAAATTTCCTGGTATGAAGCGTTACACCCTGATATTTGTTGTGAGTCAAACTCACAATGTCCACTAAAACCCAAGTAGCTAAAAGATTTTATTATTAATAAAATAATAAGCGTGCATAGCCCTAAGGCGCACGTACAATATAATAAAAATGTTATTAAGTAAAAGTCGATTGCATGCTTCTAGGTGCACTCATTTGACAATTGAACTGCAATGACCTTTCACTACTCACTGGTCAGCACTTTCCCAAAAGTGTGCCACTCAATGATTGCATTTAAAAATTTTAAGTATTTATTGTAGCGTAGTATAAGTAGATACTTCTGCGACCTTGAAGGCGCCGTAGCGTTGATCAAAGAGGTTGCAACATACAGGCGCGATTGCGTTGTTGCACGCAGCTTTGTATGGGCAAACATAAACCGCCAGTATGGTCGGGCGTTCTACGTATGTCGTCTTAGTTGTGAGGGACTTTTCTTTTCTTTTAACGCTGATTCAAATTATTAACGAAATATTAAACAGAGGGTATTAGGCAAGAATACTTCAAGAAGTGGATACAAAACGGGATGTTGCATCAAAGTTTGTATAGTTCCGAAACTAAGATTTGCGCTCAAATGTTTTGTACGGAAGAGCAAAACAAAGAAACAAATTTTTACTGAAATGGAGATGTGTCAGTTTTTTTTGAAAATTTTGTTTGATAGGAAGAAAGTATGGAGAATAATAGGGATATCACGGGCGCACACATAGCTATCTATTCAGATAGTCAAGCTGCAGAACAGGCATTAGCTTCATATTCTTTAGAATCGAAACTGGTGGAAGAATGCTTCAACAACCTCAAATCTCTAGGTGCAACAAATAAGGTTGCAATTGGCTGGGTCACTCGGGGATTGAAGGCAAGGAAATTGCTGACGAGCTGGCTAGGGCCGGCTCCGCAGCAAGCCTCATAGGTCCGGAGCCATACTGTGGTATCAACTGTGCGGAGGCTAAATCCAGGGTAGATAATTGGGAGCATAGTCTCAGAATATCACACTGGGAAGGGTAGAGGGACTTCGCCAAGCCAAAAGACTGATAAGGCCATTCACCTACAATAAAGAATTGCCCAATATGTGCAAAGCAAACATAGGGAAAATAGATGGTTTTCTATCAGGTCATTACTACCTGAAATAACACCTGACTAAAATCCACATTCTTGATGATACGGAGTGCCGGATTTGTCTAGAAGAAGAGGAAACCACAGAACACATACTGTGCAACTGCATTGCGTTGGCAAGAACTAGAATGAACGTATTCCACCGCGACCAGCTGGCTCTGGAAGAAATAAAGAATGCTCCTGTTATAGACATTATCAAATTCATCCATAGAGCGGAAAAAGGTAATGAAGGAACGTGACTTTCAGATACTTCTTAGAAGAAACATCTAGGTAGAAAAGAACCTGATAACTTTAGATGTGACGCTTTGACATCACCAAACGGACGAAATGCTATGGTATTACGGAAGAAACGCCGGTTCTAAACCTATAGGGCATAGTAGATCGGACAGTTGTGATCACATGCATGTAGTATGACACAAAATATATTTTAGGTAGCAGTGTCGGCCATGGGGCAAAATACTAGAATAAAATTATTATTATTATGGAGAATAATTTCGTGAAATCGATCACCTTCAAAATGGGTTCATAGAAAAGTAGTACCAAAATAAACGGAAACATTTATTTGTATAAATAATCTGCATTCACGTTCAGTAGTTGTGCAATTAATTAAGTATAATTTTTGTACTTACGTAATTTGAGTAATTTTTGTGATGTAATGTTTGTTTTATTAAGTAATAAAACTAAAAACTTATTAGAAAATCAACCTTATTGCGGTCAAATGAAGCATAAGATTAATGAAACATAATATAAGCGAAAATAAAACGGAATCGGGTCAAATGGGAAATAATTTTAGTGAAGTAAAATCTACGTGGTTATGCTGAGTTTATGGTGATTACCGTGGTTATACTGTGGGTCGCTCATGCGGTGGAGAAGTTAGTGCCCATGTTCTCACCAGTCGAGCTGTATGATATGAGAAATGAGATCAGGCGCTCCAAGCAAGGAATCGCAGGGGCAGACGGGGAACACTTAATAAGTGTATCAGGCAGGGTGATGCGTTTGATTTACTAGCGCATAGCTCAGTTAGCACCCTGGCGGATTTGTATGCACTTTTAGACAGAACACATTAGAAACAGAAATCTTGTGACACGCTCATAAGAGAGAACCAGGAACCAGGTGAGGACCTGGCAGCTTGGGGATGAAAGCTTAGATCTTTGGGAAACGCTGCGGAGGTGGAAGCCAACAGGCAATTTCCAGGAAACATTACATACACATTATTCGGCTCAAGTAGAAGTAGAACGTAGAACATACATTATTCGGCTCAAGTAGAACGCGCTATGATTTCTGTATTCAAAGCAGACCTAATAAACAGGGATTTAGCAAATTACTCTCTTAATCTAACGCAGAGGAGTATGGTAGAGTTAGTTGTTGCGGTCTCTTCCGCTGAAGCAGCAATCCAACAGCGAATAACAACAGTTGGAATCTGCTGGCCTATCAGGCCTGCAGAGGTAGGTGTGGTAAAATAACGGAGCACTCGAGATGTCGGTAGATTTGTGGGCCAATTTTCGCAGCAACGAGACCAAGTATTCCCGGTCGAGAGGTTCCAGCCAAGAAAACTGATTTGCTCATTCTGTCGTAAGCCAGATCATACAAGGGATGAATGCTTCACACGCAAAAACATGCCCTACTGTATGGAGTGCCGAACATATGGTCATGACGCAAATCGACAAAGCCTAGGGGGCACAGAATGGGATCAGAGTAGGAGCCAGCCAGCGACGCGGCGCCAGGATCTGCCTATGAAAGAAGGAAATAATTTTAACAGACAAAGAATTAATTCCACAGAAGGAATGAGCCAAGGGAGGAATCCCTTCAACAATGGGAGTAGTCAGCAGCGATCAAATTTGAATTCCAGAAGTGAAGCGTTGATGAACAACTCTATACAGGGATTTAAATGCTTCTCATGTGGACGAATGGTTTGACATCGAGTAGCAGAATGCAGGCAAAAATAATCCCAGCACAGGGACCATGGAAACTTCCAGCGGCCCAATCAAGACTGGAAAGGGGGATGACCCAAGAGAGGGATGAGCATGAGGCACTCCAAAATATCCTTGATTGCGTTTCGATTTGGTTTACAGTGGTGATTCTAGTAGTAGGATTAGGTTTTGATAAAAGTATAGGCCGGTAGCCGTAAAAGCGGTATTGGAGTACAAGGATAAGATACCTAGGCTAGCAGGAATATAGGTATATAAGGAAGAATTACAACTCTTGGCGGGAGAGTATCCGAGAGGTGGGGAAAAGATACGGATCCATTTTGGGAAAAAGAAGCCGTTGCTTCCTGGTTAATAGAACAGCCGATGAGTTCATCGAGATACGTTGCAAGGATGCAGCTAATGGAAACTATTGCCTCGTTAAATCTAGTGATCTACGAAAAGGACTGGCAACTGATGAAACGAGTGTGAAGACTCTGTGCCTTTGGAGGGTGTATTAGGACACTGTGTTCAGTTAGGGTGAACCACAGCGAGTTCAAAGACGTAAGTTTCAGAATGAACGTAGTGAAATGAAAAGGGAGGTGTTCCGGCTGATGGTATACTCGGGCGCGATAACCTTTGAAGCCACAGCATTCTGGATGCAGTAACTAAAGACCTATCACTTTTCGGTAAGAATAGGAATATGATTTTTACTCTGCCACTAACGTCATGGCGGGAAGGACCCGTGAGTAGAGCTAAGAATAATAGTCAGGAAATGGTGGGCGCGAGGACAACGAGAGTAATTATTCTTCGTGTGAACACGAAACTTCGGACGGATGTTTTGCACAAGCAGCAGCTAACGGAGGGCATATATATGCGAGAGACCATAACGCACGTTGAAAAGGGTAAGGTGTACGATTGCGTTCTAAATGCATCTGAAGAAATCTATTATATGGATAAGGATTTTAGGCCTAAGTTCACTAGTTACGATAATTTTAAGTAACCGAACTGTGGGTCGGTTAATCAGATTAAGAGGTAGATATAAGAAAATGGATGGATGAAGTTAGACCCAAGCGTAAACTCGGAAGAGAAGGCATCAATAGAAGCCATATGTACGTCATTCCATGCCATATTTTTGCTGGAAGGAGACCAGCTAACGTAATACACCAATAAACCAGAAAAAGTACAGATTGCCACAAGCTCACAGAGATGAGGTAAACAGGCAAGTGGAAGGGTCAGAAGAAGTGGAGAATGGTCGTCGATTTTAGGAAATTTAACGACGCCACTATCAAGCAGGTGTTCCCGATACCAAGGATAGAAGAAATCCTGGACCAATTAGGACACATTTAGATATTTTTCTACACTTGATTTAGCGAGTGGCTACCACCAGATTCTGGAGGATACCCAAGATAAGCAAAAGACCAGGTTTAGGGCATTATGAGTTTAATAGAAAGCCATTTGGATTAACAGGAGCACCGGCTACCTTCCAACAGCTAATGAACCATGTGCTAACAGGCTTGCAAGGGTACGATTGTTTTGTGTATCGATGATATTGCAATTTATGGGAAGAACTTGCAGCAGCATTCGCAACGCTTGTGCAAGGAGCTCCGGAAATTACGAGATCACAATTTCAAATTTTTTGTTGATCACAGATGCTAGTAATGAAGCATTGGGGGCAGTCACAAGGGGAAGTCGGTAATGACCGATGACTAGCATTCGTAAGAAGAGTGCTTAGAGATACGGAGAATAGATACTCCACAATAGAGAAAGAATTTCTAGCCATAGTGTGGGCTACGAAGAATTTTAGGGTATATCTGCTAGGTCGCCCAATTCAAATATATACCGATCAGCAGCCGTTGAGAGGCATAGCCAATTTGAATGGCCAAACCTCTAGGCTAGCCAGGTTCAGACACAAATTGTCTAAGTATGATTTTGAAATCATATACAAACCTGTGAAAAAGAATCTAAATGCGGAGGGGCTCAGCAGAATACCGCAGGCACAGATGATATCAGTAGTGCAAACTAGGGCCAGCAGAGTCAGAGAAGGAGAAAGCCGGGAGAAGTCGATAGGATGTCACGAAAGATGTGAGTGATTCGGGTGGCGAATCCAATAAACAAGCAGCCAGTCGTGTTGAATGGCTGGTGGATGAAAACGATATTCAGGCAGTGTTAAAGGGTTTCCATGATTCCCCTATAGGTGGACACTAGGGATTCTGGAAAAGCCATGAAAGAATTAGGCGAGTATACGGATGGAAAAGTATGCTCAGAGACAAAAAAATTTAAAGAGTTGCCCAAAATGGCAGGCCAACAGGAGTTCGAGACTAACAAAGATGCCAATGGTATTAATTGACACACTGAAACAACCATTTGATAATGTTCATATGGGTATTGTAGGTATTTTACCTAACACAGTTTCGGAAAAAATACATCTTGACGTTTCAAGATGATTTCTCAAAGTATAGGGTGTGCATGGCTATACCCGATTATGAAGTAAGTACGGTAGCCAAGGCATTCTTTGACGAAATCGTGGCACTGTAAAATATACCAACGGTTTTGATAATCGATAATGGTTCGAATTTTGTATCGAAATTATTCTCAGAAACTTGTAAAATGCTGGGAATCAAGAAATTGCATATCATCCGCAGGCGAATGGCTCATTGGAGCGTAGTCATCGACCTCTGGCCGAGTACTTGCGCAATTTTGCCATGGAGGACGGCTCGAATTGGGGTCAATGGTTAACTACGGCCATGCATGTACACAACAATACTGTGCATGTATCAACGAAGCAAACTCCATTTAGAACACTCTACGAGTTTCGTTTCAACATGCCAGCAAATTTGAAACGCAAATGTGCGCCAGTATACAATGCTGATTACCCAAATAAAGTGCGGAAATATCAGCAACAGCGAGCGCACGAGTTGGTTAAAGAAAACCAAGATCGTGCTAAACGAGTAGCCAGGGAATCCTACAACAAGGTACTAAACCCACTAGTCTTTCATGTGGGTGACCAAGTACTCATGAATAATCAGGGTAGGAGAAACAAGTTCTCACCTGTTTGGATAGGTCCCTATTTAGTAGCAGAGATCCGCAGTCCAGCTATAACAGTCGTAACAATTAAGGCCAAGCAAAAGAAGCTACACAATAATTCAATAAAATTGTTCCATTGCAGAATGTGCAAACCAAAGAGTACGGCAATTAGAAACAATAATGTAGAGCAACTAGAAATAATAAAGTAGTGTATTAAGAAACAATAATAAATGTAAAAAGCAGGTGTTTTAACAATATCGAGTGAAATTTCAAACTGTGCGGACGCGGTTTCATACGTGCTCCGTGATTGTGACGGTTTCTCACTGTGTTTAAACTGAATTCGTTCTTTAAACTTCGCAATATAGGCGCTAATACAAAGGTGCAATTTATTTACATACTTTAATAATATTTATTTTGCAAGAACATATTAAAAGTGAACTGTAAAATTAACAAAACATTTCAAAACAACAACATAATTAAAATGAGTGTCTCTGACACTCAACAAAAAAACAACAACAAATAGAAAGGCACACTTCTTATTTGTCTCTGCCCAATGTAACGGCAGCTCCAATTTACCTGTTGATGTATCAGAAAGCAGAGCTAGATGCTGCTCTGCCGCTCTCCTTAACGGCACCACTACCAGCGCTTCAATTCCATGGATTATTCAATGCGCGACACCCACTACTATGATGGAGGCTTACCCACCAGCTACAACATCAGGAAGAACAACCACAACACAAAGCTCTTGTACTACAACAGTAACTTCAACAGCTACGACAAGTACATTTTTTTTTCTAGCGTAACAATCATGTCTACTAAGTCAACAACACCAATTATAACAACAGCAACAAACACGCAAGTACAAAACTCAAACAGTGGAAACAATAGCAAACATTCCAAGCAGAACTATAACATTTAATGTACAAATCACCCTGACAATCGAGCACACGGGGGAACAGCAATTATCATAATGGAATCCTTTAAAGGTCTAGAACTAGAAGAATATAAAACACATCACATTCAAGCAACCCTATAGCAACAAGTGACTTGAGAGGATCAATTACCGTGTCCGCTGTGTACTCTCCACCCAAACATAATAACACAAAAGCTCAATACATGGACTATTTAAAATCATTAGGAAGCCGTTAAATAGATGCAGGAGACTATAATGCAAAAAACTCCACATGGGGCCTTGGACTGACAATTGCGAATGACCGCCAACTACTAGACGCCATAAAAGAAAATAATAGTCGCTTTATTAGTACGTGGGAGACAACTTACAGGCCAGCAGATATACGAGGTGTGATAAAAAAATAACCGTTATTTTCAGTTACGTATGTTCGATGTTCGCATTTTTTTTTATGTTGGTATACATGTCTGTTTTATATGTTGGCAATACCAACCATTTTGGATTGTCAGTTTGTTTTTGACAGATAAAAAGGTTAGTCGTGTTTTGGTGTGCTCTTAGATTTTGTACTATTCGAAAATATGGATCGAAGAAACTGTATTCAGTTTTGTGTAAAAAATGAAATTAAATGCGCAAGGACATTTGAAATGTTGACTGTGGCCTTTGGCGAGTCTACTATGAGCAGAACACAAGTTCAATTGTGGAATAATCGGTTTAAGGAAGGCCGAGAAGATGTCAATAACGATGCTCGTCCTGGTCGCCCGAGCACGTCAACAACCGATGAAAACATTGACGCAGTGAAGAAAATGATTTTGGATAATCGTCGAATCACTATCAGAGAGGTGGCTGATGATGTTGGCATATCGTTCGGCTCATGCCAAGAAGTTTTTACGGATGTTTTAGGCATGAAACGAAGATTGTTCCAAAATTGCTAAATTTTGAGCAAAAACAACGTCGCATGGACATCGTTCAGGAGCTGTTTTTGGCCAAAAACAAAACCGTTATCATGCCTCAACAACCGTATTTACCGGACTTGGCCCTCGCTGACTTTTTCCTCTTTCCAAAACTGAAGACACCGATGAAAGGAAACCGTTTTGCTACGATTGAGGAGATAAAATAAAAATCGAAACAGGAGCTGTAGGTGATACCAAAAAAAAGCATAAGTGTTTCGAGGATTGAAGAAAATGCTGGCATAAGTGTATTATATCTGAGGGGAATTACTTTAAAGGGGACAAGATAGTTGTTGATGAAAAAATAAATACTTTATTTTTTGATCACACAATAACGGTTATTTTTTGATCACACCTCGTACAAAAATTACCTGACTTAATTGACTTCTGCGTTACAAAAAATATATTGTACAAACAATCCTATTGACTCTTCAAAGCAAGCCGGATACAAAAATATCTGGAGGCTTATACAATTACAAAACCGTCTGGAACAAATTTTGTCAATGGATAGAAAATAACATGACACCAAATATTTCATTAAAATCAAACAGCATACTTAAATGACAACATCGTCAAAGCAGCAATTCTGTCAACCCCAAATCTAAGCCCATCACAAATTACTACTGTCCCAGCTCACATTAGGTATAAAATAGGACTAAACAGAAAACTCGGGAAAAAATGGCAATTTACTAGACACCTTGAAAACAAAGCTAAATATAATAAAGTTGGAAAAGAACTGAAGGCAACGATAAAACAATATGAGGATTGCAAACTAGAAAATTATCTAAACATTTTAGGGACAACGGCCGGTACAAATTATTCCCTTTGGAAGGCTACTAAAAAACTAAACATTGCAATAATACATAAACCACCCATAAAAACAGAAAATAATAACTGGGCAAAAACGAACATTTAGGAAGCAACTACTCTCTTAAAGCGCTGCCAAACATATTCAGCAACGACATACTTAAAATAGCTAATTTAACAACCTATACAATGTCCACTACAACAAAACAAAAATGACGACAATAACTGAAATTAAAACACAAATCTCGAAAGTGAAAAATAAAAAGACACCTGGATACGACCTAATCAACGGGAAAATGTTAAATATTTAATGCCATATATAGACTAAACTTGTTTCCAGTATTGTGGAAGGTAGCTATAATAATAGCAATCCCGAAACCAAACAAGGATGCAACAATAAACATTTAAACCAATTGAACCTATCTGGACACAAGAAAAGGTTATTCCAAGCCTCCAGTTCGGATATAGAAGGCATCATTCAACCACGCAACAAGTCAACAGATTTGTAGATAAAATTTTAGACGAAATGGACAAAAAAGGTTGCGTCGCGGTATTCTTGGACATTGCTAAATCGTTTGATAGAGTTTGGCACAAAGGACTTTTAAATACATTAAATAGTGCACTACCTTTAAACTATTATTACTTATAGACAATGTTATAAGCAACAGACACATCTACATGAAATACGATGATGAATGTTCAGATAGTTTACAAATGATAGCGGGAGTGCCCAAGGTACTAGGACCACTTGTATATTTAATACATACTGCCGACATTCCAACTCTCACAACACCAAGAAGCATGATAGCGTCTAAAGACCCATGAAAATCTTCATATGCGACAACTATCGGGGGTGGAAAATTGCCCACAAAGAAGACTAAATAGAATCGCACCCATCGAACTTTCACATAGGTTTTTTCATTGTATTTTTATGTTTTGTTTTTCATTTATACGAGAGGTACTATTTATATTTAGGGAATTGGCAACACTAATGTCAATAGCTAATATCTGGCAACACCATAATAAAGTTTGACACTTTTTTTTTTTGTTTTGTTGTCATTTGGCCAAAAAATGGAAATTTCAAGAAAAGGTTTTCGTTGGATTATTTTTCACAACTATCGACATGGATTATCTCAACAAGAATGTGTTGATGAACTCAGTTCTTTGTATAGCGATAAAGCACCATCAAAAACGACAGTATGTCGCTGGTATAGTGAATTCAATCGTGGTCGTAGTTCGGTCGCCTACGAACTCCGTGAATGTTGTCCAAAATTGATTGTTGTGCCACAAAACATCGATGCAGTGCGTGAAATGATAATGCAAGATCGTCATGTGACATATCGTGAGATAGAGGACACATTGGGGATTACTTCCACTTCCATACATTCAATATTGCATGAACATTTGGATGTAAAGAAGATTTGTTGGCATTGGATCCCACATAATTTGACAATCGCTCAAAAAAAAGGCTCGTGTCAATTGGTGTAAGGAAATGATTAAAAAGTTCGACCGTGGTGCTTCAAAATACGTGTAGAAATCGTGACAGGTGACGAATCATGGATATACTCGTATGCGTATGAGCCGGAAACACAACAACAATCGACCGTGTGGGTATTCCAAGAAGAGCTAAATCCAACAAAAGTTGTTCGTGGAAGAAGCACAGTGAAGCAAATGGTCGCCTGTTTCTTCGGCCGAATGGGTCATATGGTCACTGTTCCGCTTGAGGAACGTAGGACGGTCAATTCTGAGTGGTACACGACCATTTGTTTGCAGGAAGTCTTCGGAGAAATTTGTAGCACCAACCTACAAAGACGAATCATTCTCCATCATGACACATCTCGTCAAACAGGTGAATTTTTGAGCAGTCAAAACATCGAATTGATGACTCATCCTCCGTACAGTCCTGATTTGGCACCCAATTGCTTCTTCTTCTTCCCGAATATCAAAGGTAAACTGCGTGGTCAATGATTTACGAGCGCCGAAGAAGCAGTTGAAGCGAGTCAAAGTACATGTTTTGGAGGTGTCTCAAGAGGAATGGAAAACTTCTATGACAAATGTTTTGAACGAATGCAAAAGTATATTGATCATCAAGGGGAATATTTTGAAAAACAATAAAGCCATTTTCATTTAAAAATGTTTGTTATTATTTGCTATTCCCGAAATATAAATAGTACCCCTCGTATTAATATGTACTCGTACATAGGTATAAATAAATAAAACATTTTCTTGATTAAATAATATTTGCTCTGGTAGTGGCCAGAATATATAGTATAACTAAATTGTACAAATAATTTTACAGATTGTAAATAAATTGGGAATTATAAAAAAATAATAAAAATAAAGACCGATCTTCTGACTCTAGCGCGTTTAACTCGCGCGGTTAGCACTCAAAATCCGTGGACTAAGGCTGCTAACAAGCGCCTAGTAAATGTCCCGCAGCATTTGAGTATTAGGCGAGCAAAGACATATACGCCCCAACATATTGCTGCCTCGTGGAAGAAATGGCAAATAGAGATACATAAAACTGAAACTATTCAAATCCACACTGTTATTTTCTCAAGGGCCAATGAAGCTGCGGCTGCACGTTTTTGTAAACGCCAGTGAACAAGCTTTTGCTGCCGTATCTAATTGGAGGTATATAATGGAAGATGGAATGGTGATAATTACACTTGTAACCGCCAAAAAAAAAATTTGCGCCTATGAAGCGGATGACTGTTCCAAGACTAGATTTGCAAGCAGCCAATATATTTATTGATTTTAATCGTTTTTCGTCCTATAATATAATAAAACGGACAATTGCCTGGATTATAAGGTTCACCAAGCGAACTCGCCGACTACGCCCCGGAAATGGCGACCATGGCCTGATCATAAGCCAGCTGAATGCGGCTGAGATATTCTTGTGCACACAAGCTCAAACTAAGGTCTACGCTGCGGCGTTAAATCAACTAGCAGAAGGTCAAGCGTTGTCCAAGAGCAATCAGCTATGCGGCCTGGTGCTCTACTTGAACAAAAATTGCGTCATAAGAGTAGGTGGCCGGATTGAGGCACCCAGCTGGCTTTCTTTCGAAACCCTGCATCAAATTGTTCTGCCACCGAAGCACCGCGTTACAACGCTAATCGTGACGTGTCATCATCTACGGATGAACCATCGAAATGTTGAGGTGACGATCGGTAAAATTAGATGAAAATTTTGGGTCATCGCGAATTGTTGCGACGGCAGGATAATGCGCTCTAAGCCTGTTACGCCCATTATGGGGCCGCTCCCCGAAGATCGTTTCATGCCGTACGTTACACCATTCAGTTACACTGTTCTGGATTACTTCGGATCGCTCGATGTCACGATTGGCCGCCGAAAAAAAGGCGATGGAAAGCTCTTTTGACCTGTCTCACGATACGCGCTATGCACTTTGAAATAGCAAATGATCACAATGTCAACCGGTTCCTGCATCTTGGCGATCAGAAATTTTATTAATCGTCGCGGTGTTCTAGTTAGGGTGCGAAGTGATAATGGCAAGAACTTTGCTGGCGTAGACCAAGAGACGAACAGATTAGAAGAGGTATTCGATTGCGACCGAGTTCAAAGCGAGTTGACCTTAAAGGGAGTCGAGTGTGTATGTGAACGTATGGTTCAATGCATTACATTGAGTGCTGCGACATACGTTAAAGAAAACTGCTCCTCGCAAATATACGATGCAGATCATCGTCATCGAAGCTGAAAACGTCGTGAACTCACACCCTCTTTTACATCTGCCAATCACGGCTGATCAGTATCAGCCTCTTACCCTAAATCACTTATTGCTGTGGACGGCTAACACGACACAAACACCGACTGAGGACGCACAGGTGGAAAATACCTGCGGTATACGGAAGCAGTGGCGAATTGCACAGGATTTGCGCGACCGATTTTGGAGACGTTGGATAGCGCAATATCTGCCTACTTTGACGCGTCAAACTAAGTGGTGCACCAGAACGAAGCCAATAGAGGAGGGTGATTTGGTGTTTATATGCGATGGGAATATGGGGCGGTGACAATGGTGTCGTTGTGTGGTTGAAGCGGTTCATCGGGAGATGATGGCGAAATCAGGCGAGCAGATGTCAGGACGAGGACAGGGATGCTCCGCCATCCAGCATCAAAGCTGGCAGTTTCGGACATTGAATCGAGTGAATCTGAGTAATTCACACCCCCTTATGTTGTAATTACAAAATGAATACCTAAGTCATTGATTTATGAATTCAAGTTTTTCAATAAATTTTATATATATATATATATATATATATATATATATATATATATATATATATATATATATATATATATATATATATATATATATATATATATATATATATATATATATATATATATATATATATATATATATATATATATATATATATATATATATATATATATATATATATATATATATATATATATATATATATATATATATATATATATATAAATATATATACTAGCTGTACCCGCTGCGCTTCGCTCCCTGAATTGTAGGGGGGGTGTAGTATTCAGCTGGTCAAAGAATTTTTGAAATCGGATGAGTAGTTTAAATAAATAAATTTGAAGGAAAGACATTATACAAATATTCAATTCATTTTGATACATTTTATTGATTTTGTTCATTTCGAAAAAATTGTGAAATTGCAGCGCTTCGTTACAATTTTATATTTATTAAAGTGCTGTGGGATACACAATATTTCTTGTTTTTCCATCTGGTACGTTAAATCAGAAGGTTTTCCGACGCGTGAGCAAGCCACATAGAGCTGCCCATGTGAGAAGCATGGATTTTCCAAATTTAATCCACATACTTGCAACGATTGTCCTTGTGCTTTGTTGATAGTTATTGCGAAAGCGAGTTCCACCGGGAACTGCAAACGTTTGAATTCGAATGACATATCTGTTGGGATCATTGGGATACGTGGCAACAGTACGTCTTCACCTTTGAATTTTCCAGTCAAAATTGTTGCCTCGATAACATTGTTCATCATTTTCTTGACTGAGAGTCTGGTTCCGTTGCAAATTCGTGGTGGATTTATGTTTCGAAGAAGAATGATGGGTACGCCAATTTTCAATGTAAGAACTTGCGGTGGTATGCCTGGCAAATCAAGCGAGTTCAAGAATTCAGTTGGATAGTTGACAACTTCATCTTGATTCACCACAGCATCGATGGACTCAACTTGTCTTGGACTTATTATTGTCGTTTCGCCGGGTATTCCATTCTGAATATTGAAGTTGATGGTATTGACATCGATGTTTTTGGCCGCTAATATAGCACGCGTACTGAGCCACTTTAAATTTTTGTAGTTCTGTGCAATGTTTGGGAAAGTTTTTTGCAACAATTCGTTTATGCTTTCTTATCTTACAAAAGTTTGCTGGCAAGGTGATACATTGCGTAGATTCATCAATTTGCATTCGCCCATTTCCAATATCCATTAATTGTTTTGCAAAATGTCCAGCTGATGCATCCCGTTTTGGTTGTACACGCATGTTGGTATTCAAAGTCAATTACTGTAAATGACGCCATAAAGCTGATGATTTGAGACATGCATTAAGTTTATCAGCGGGTGTTGAACGTGGGATAACCGGCAGTGTTTGTCGAAAATCACCAGACAATAAAATGAGTGCGCCACCGAAGATCTGTGCGTTTCCTCTCAAATGTCGCAGTGTACGATCAAGCGCTTCCAATGCTTTCTTGTGAGACAGTGTAACTACATTCATCCCATATGATGATTTGACACGTTTGGAGTTCTTTGGCCATTCCAGAGTTTTTGCTTATGTTGCATGTTGGTGCCTCTGTGTTCTTAAAATTCAATGGCAGTTTCAATGCTGAATGCGTTGTTCGGCCACCATCCAAAAGAGTTGCCGCAATTCCAGATGATGCAATGGCCAGTGCAATATTTTTTTTGTGATCGTATGGTTGCCAAAATGAGTGAAAGAAGAAAAGTCTTGCCTGTATCACCAGGCGCATCTATGAAAAACAGTCCACCGGTTTATTCTTTGATTGCATGCATAATTCTGTCATACGCAATGCGTTGTTCTGGAAGCAACTGCGGAAAATTTTTTTCAACAAATGTCCCCAGTTCGTCAAAATCAAAGTGTGTTTCTCGTTGCAAATCACGATCGTTCGCTGGTCGGTTCGGAGCAGGCACTCCCAGTTGCACCAGTGCCTTGTTAGCGATTGTTAAACATATGTCTTCAATCAAAATCAATGCCTCATTATACACGTTTGGTGTGAATTGAAGGTCCGGATTTTGATTTGCAGCGCGAAAACGATGTAGAATATCTTCACTCATGTAGTAATTGTATTTTTCCCAAAGATCTTTTGGATTAGATGGGAAGCAGGTTGTCAATAATATGGCAAATAACGTGCGTATTTGCTGTGGTCGAGCAGTATTCGATGCATCAGTGTCCCAATGTTTATCATTCTCAAGAAGATTTAGTTCCTGGCAAGCTTGGCGATAAGTGGCGCACAGCTGACCGTTCACTGTTCTTAAATCTTGGAAAGATGTCGGTCCACGTACATTGATTAACAGCAATCGCAGATAGAAGCATTCTGTATTGTTCGGGTGAACAGCGTACAGACGACCCAACGCGTCACTGGCATACAAATTGTGATGTCCTTCAATTGCTTTACCTTTTTTGCGACGTTGAAACTTTTTAGCCGATGCATTGTACCTCAGAATAAAATGGAGTTTTTGCAAAAATATCATCTTGGCACAATGAGTAAAATGCAGTTAAAGTTGTTGCTGGTGGAACCAATGCTCTTGCACGTACATTATCTGCTGTGAAGTACACGCGCTGTCCATTCTCGAGATGCACCGCCAAGTGTACTACTGTTGGATTTCGTTCATGGATTGGAAGTGATAAGATGCGCCATACTGCTTCATTACTGCTAATGTAGCGTCCAAGTTGGTATTGGTTAGTTTCATCGAGCGGTGCGGCCACATTCCCTACTCCGAAGACTGCCATGTCGCTTCCTTTGTTGACATATTTGCAAATTTATTTGATGGACTTCACTGAATACTCAACATTTATGTGTGCTTTGAAGGTCTTTGAGAGCAACGGTGAATATGGCACAACCCAACGATTATCGACTTCGACATCAACGTTACGTACTTTCTTAACGATGGATTTGCCGCCATCCTGAACTGATCGTCGACGATACAGTGGATATCCGTCATTGCCAGTGATGGTATCAGACACCAATTTTCTTGGGTATCGTTTCGCGCATTTCCCATCAGACATGCATGGTGAATTGTTGTTGAATGCGCCACATGGACCATAAATCATATTTTTGTTAACGACGTCGAATAAGTCTGGATCAATGTACTTATCTGGTATTTCTGCTGAGATGATTTGGTCAATTTGATCTGGCGTAATTTTGTTGATTAACCAATACAAAATATGTGCATGTGGCAATCCTCTTTTCTGCCATTCAATGGAATACATCCAGCAGCGTGTCTCTCCAAAAACGTTATGCTTTATAATAAAATCCATCAAAGATTTCAATTTTTGTTTAAATACGCGTGCGGTAATGTCATGGCGGTCCGAAGATGATTGTCCAGCTAACAGAAGTTCTTTAATTTTATCCCATGTTGGATTGCACGTAAATGTGATGAACAAATCTGGACGACCATATGCGCGAACGTATGTCATCGCATCTTGTACGTATTCATGCAATATGACCAGTCTTCCCAATTCGTTTGGATTCACGTTACCATCATTAACGATTGCGTCTCGTAAATGGATGTACTCTTCAGAACGCAACTCGGTTTGATTCAATCGAATATATAGGAGTCGTTCGCTTTCAGTCTTCGCGTACATGTCGACGATATACTGATGGAATAATTGTTGACATTTCAGAATGTGGTTCTCAGCGTCTTGATGAATCATCAATCGATGCGAATAATAATTCATGGCACTGACTTTCTTATTCGTTTCCTCGTCTGTTTGTGGATTTCTCATTTTGATGTTGAAATGATATCCATCTTCTCCTCGCCAAAACTGAATCGGATACTGCAATCCGTCGTATGAGCGATGAGTATCGGACACTCGCTGAACGTCACCACTTCTGTGATTAAGAATTATGTCGCGCGATTCGAATTCTTCGCCAACTATCACGATCGCCACTTCATCGATTGTTGGTGCATTGAACTGTCTTTCGTATTAGCCAATGGGTCTTTTGTCTGCTCGAATTACAACTGCGTAGTCATCGGCTGGCATTCGGTAAATGGCGGTTTTAAGCATCTGAACTAATTCATTGTGTTGATCGAAAAGGGCTTGTAACGAGGGCAGCCACGATTTCTCGTATAGTGCCCGCATTATAATGACATCGTTGTTCAATTTGTTCATCACTGTTTGCCATGAAATAAATTTGAAGAAACTTGTGATCTGCCTCCTGGAATGGTAGAAGCGATCCGGCACGATGATAAATTTGCCCTGGGACTCTGAATGTTGGCATGTAATTTTCGCGCACGATGTTCGTTGCACCGAACGATGTCATTTGGAAACATGAATTGTATTTGTGGATGTTTTCCAAGAAATGCATCGACTCACGTGTAACACCTGATAGCAACGTTGATAGTGGTTCTGGTGGTCGATGTAATTCTGGCATTTTAGCTTTTCCATTGGTGCAGCACATTCCTGGCGTTTCATTCTTAAATTTGAGGGCGCTACAATATATGCAAATTTTATCCATTTTTCTAATGACAACACTTGGATTAAGACTGTAATTATTATTACTGTCATAGTGGAAAGAACCAAGATTTAAATCAGCGTACAGTGTTAGTCTTGATCGAGCTGTGCTTATTCGAACATTTTGCAGCCTTCTTTCCCGTTGTTCAGTTATCTCAGACGAACGGGTCTCAGCGCCATGTACTCGAAGATTTCCCAGCCTTCATGCTCGTTGCTCAGTTGTCTCAGATGAACGGGCCTGAGTAGTATGAATTCGATCAGTTTCCAGCCTTAATGCTCGTTGCTCGTCTGATTCTGAGGCTCGAAATGCACTTTTCTTCCGTGCTTTAGGTGTAGATCGGCCAATTGCTTGTCGCTTTGGAGGCATAATTGTACTGGAACGACGTATTGTAGAGAATGAATAAAATATGCTGACGGAAACTACGAAAATTCAATTCGAATGAAATATTTGTCTTATTTAATTTCACTCACAATGAAATGCACAAAACTATTCGAAATAAACTCCTGAATGCGCCACTCACCTGGGTTATTCTGTGGCCAAAGTGCCGTGCCACTTGTGGCTAATAATGATGTTGTGGTTAGTTGATTGGCCGGTCCGCCGTGCCAGTTGAGGATGATGATGATGACGTTATTGGTCGGTTGCTGGCCTGGTTGCCTGGCCGATGATGATGTTGATGCTAATGGATGTGCTTGCCACCGATGTTGATGTACTGGGGAGGGATTGCCCTTCACCCGTGATGATGATTATGATGATATGTTAGGGATGGTTCGCTCTTCACCAAATTTGGGGTTGTAATGTTTGAGCTGACAAAGCTTGAGTTTAAACACGAAAAAACTCCACAATAACAAAAGAACACAAACCGCCCAATAAATATTGCACGATGGCTCAGTTGCAAATGTATTTTATTGTAAGCCACTTGCAAAACTTGGCTCTCTGGGACTATATATATTTTGGTAGTTTGCTATCACTATTTCTTTTATTTTTTTTAATTTTGGCACTTCTTTACTCGAACGATCTAAAACGCGAATGGCGAAATTTCCTTTTGCCTATCAAAAGGAAAACAAAACAAATGACACAAACTGCGTTGCTCTGTTTAGTAATAACAGCTGTTATTACTATTCTTTGTATGGGAACAGTACGTTCACGTTGCCTGTCACCAGGGATGGCATATTGCCTGCCATCAGGGATGGCATATCTGAACAGCTCCCAAATATAAGAATACTCTCAATTTTGTCTGTTCAATGTGAGCCGGACATTAATTTCTCAATTTACATAAATTCTTATGTCACCCACAACTCGAAGCGTTAATTGCGCAGATGACTGACTTTGTTTACACTCTCTTTAAGTGAAACTTGTTTACTTTGCTTTATTCACTTTGTTTTTATTTTATACTTGGAACACAATTGGGACGAACGACGAATGTGGACGTCAAAATTCGCTGTGTAAATTCGTCGTATGAAACACAATAGTTTCTTTTCTAAGTCCTTGTTGACTGATATTTCGAAAAAGAAATATAGGTTTACAATCCGAATGTTGTTCAAATACCGTTAACCGGAGCAGATATAAACGATTTTTAATTTGTGATTTGTATGGGAGGTACCACTCCCCTTTGTCCAATCCCGCCCATATTTGCAGCAGCACTTAGAACATGTACACTAAACCTATATACCAAATATTGTTCAAATACTGTTAACCGGAGCAGAAATAATGGCTTTTTAATTTGTGATTTGTATGGGATGTACAACGCCCCTTTGTACAATTGGACCGGTACCAATTGAAAAACCTTCATGGGCTCATGCACAACAACTTTGCTGAAGATTATCACATGATCAAATGCATAGTTTACGCTTCTATAAAGGACAGACATACAGACATACAAACTTCCATTTTTATATATATATAGATATATATTTATATATATATATATATATATATATGTATATATATATATATATATATATATATATATATATATATATATATATATATATATATATATATATATATATATATATATTGTACTGTATGAAAAGCATAATGTATATATATACACACAAATGCCAACACAATACGCGGCGTAGGCACATGCAATGTGAGCGGAGACCCAACGTAAGTACATCGAACTCTTATATAAGATTATATACGTTATATTTCGCTTCATACACAAATATTTGGCTGTACTCTCGTAGTCGCCGATTGAAATTGTGCGCTAGCTCTCGCCCATCTTTACATGGCGATCCTGCCATCTTTACATAGCGATCCTGCTATCTTTACATGACGATCCTGCCAAACTGGCAATTCTTTTATCAATCCTGCCAAACTGGCAATTCTGATATCAATCCTGCCTAATTATTAAAAACCACAACACTCCTAAAATAATTCTGAAAACTGCAATAAGAAGATGAATACCGATTTCCACCGACTATTCGAAAAAGTTCAACAACTGGCACAGCAGCATATCCACAAAGAAGCAAACCACCAAAGCCTGACGTTATACCCTGTTGATGAAAGAACTCCAACCCCACGCTTAATACAACAAAATTTTGAAAAAATAACAAAAATCGAAGAATACGTGCCACAATCTACAACTCCAAACAAACCACCACTTTACATACCATCTACTTCACGAGCAGGCCCTAAACCAATAACCATAGAAGAGTATAAACAAAGGAACACGATCCACACTCCACAACCACACAAAGACGAACAAACGACAAAACGTCAACGGAGAAAACGAGCAGGGAAAAACGTGCAAACTCGCACAAAAATAGCATTACTCTGGCGAGATTTCAACCTCGCGAACACAAAATTTAAGCAAAAACAAATAAAAACCAAAATTCATAAAATAAAATACCCTAATGTTAGAACATAGGATTATAAAGATTGTATTAAGAATAAGTGAGATAAGATTAAAACAACTAATGTTAGAATATAGGATTATAAAGATTGTATTAAGAATAAGTTAGATAAGATTAAAACAAGAAAAAAAATATATATATAAATAATAATATTATAAAATTTTATACAATGGGTAAAACTCAATCGAAAGTTCAAAATCACAATGGAGACCCACAAGTCACAATACTAAATAATCAAGTTCAACATTCTGAATCCCTAGAGGATCAAGATTTAAAAATATTGATCATATTAATAATAGTATGTACTCAATTAGGAAGTACACTGTTATCCATGTATAATAGGTATAACAAAAAACAAAATTTAAAAGCGGCAAAATCAATATTTGATTTGACCGAAGTAATGTCAAGAAAATAAAATAAAACATGGAATTAAACTCATTAAAAATTTTAGAAAACTTAGTAACAAAGTTAAAGAAAACACCAAGAAGAATTTATTCATATTCATATGTAGAAGCACTACAAAAAGATTTACAAAGTTATTCGACATTGTTCAAATTAGAAGTCGCCGCATTATCTCAAATTGACCAAGTAAAAGCGACAGAGTTATTTAAAAATTACAGCAATTACATCGAACATATAATAGAAAATAATTTACAAAATTTGACAGACGAAAACATAGAAGAAACCAAAGCCACCACCATGACAGACTTCAAAATAGAAACAGCAATCAAAGTAATTCCAGAATTTACTGGAAACTATAAAGAAATAGACTCATTTTGCAAAATATGCACGCTGTTGAACGATCCACTAACGCCAGAGGTTAAGAAGACACTCCTTGATTTCATTTTTCACGTAAAACTTAGCATCAATGTTAAAACAGCAATAGGTACTACATTAACACTCGAAAATCTTGATACATTACTAAGCACACTAAAGTCCAGATATAAGAGCCACTCAACCATTACACAGGTACACTCACAATTGATAAATACTATACAAAAAGGATCTGTCAGTTCCTTCAAAGAACGAATTTTGACACTGATTTCCGAACTCACTACACTACAAATTGAAAATCTAGGAACAAACGTAACAGCAACTGAGAAGTCTGCAATAGCAAAAACGAATGAGTCATATGCTTTAATCACTTCCAAAAACGGACTCAAAGATAACTTAAAACCAATCATACTAGCAGCACAACCCAAAACATTAAATGAAGCAATAAATCTCGCACTAGACCTAGAACAATCTGTACCCAATACTAATCAAATTTTTGCCATAAATCAAAACAATCAACAATTCAGAAGATACAGTAATTACAACAACACGAATAACAGATATAACAACAACACCAATCATACTCGAAACAACAACAACAACAACAAAAACGACTTACAACGAAACAATAGAAACAACAATAATAACCAATATAACGGCAACAGACGGTATGCCAATCAAACACAAAGCAACAATGGGAACTATAGACATCCTAACTACAACAGCAACTATAAAAACAACTACAATAACAACAATAATTACAATAACAATTACAACAGAAACTATAACAGCAATTACAATAGAAACCAGAACCAAAACAACAGACAACGTAACAATATATACACAATAAACGCCCAGGGAAACGACCAGGTCCCGGAGGACCACGACTATATCCCTCCGGGCAACAACTACAACAACAACGAAAATTAAATATCTACAAAATATCAAATAACTTAACAAACTACATAGCTTTACATTGCACAAATCTACAGCAACACTTAACATTTTTAATTGACACCGGAGCTGATATCTCTGTTTGCAAGCAAAAAAGCGATGACCAAATAATTTCCTCAATAGATAAATGCAAGCTAACGGGGATAACAAATGAAGAGGTACATTCATTAGGAAAATCACATTTAGAATTCAGAATACAACAACAAAACATCAAACAAGAATTTCATATAGTAAAAGACACATTTCCCATAGAAACCGATGGTATACTCGGAAGAGACTTTTTATCAGCATTTCTTTGCAAAATTGACTATGAAACATTCACCGTAACAATCACGATTACAGACACAGACATAACGCTACCAATGGAAACTCGTTTACTACACACTCCATACATAACGATACCCGCAAGAACAGAAATAATTCAACATATAAATTTAGAAATAAAAGAAGACAAATTAGTGTTAAATAGTGAAATAGAAAACGGCGTATTTGTAGCAAATACAATAGTACCAGCAAAGGGAATGAGACACATCAAACTAATAAATACAAATGACCACCAGATACAATTAAAAAATATACAAATAAAAACTGAGCCTTTGAAAAACTATGATATTCTGTACTATACAAAAAACGAACGTAGCAAACATGACAATCACAGATTCAACAAATTACTAGAAACACTACAATTAAAAATTTCCGATAAAACAACACAGGAAGAACTAATCCATATGTTCAGAGAATATCAAGATATATTTCATCTGGACGATGAACCACTTATTGCAAATAACTTCTACACTCAAAACCTATCCATCACAGACAATTCACTGGTTTACATAAAAAATTATCGTTTACCCCAAATACAACATGATGAAATAGAAAAACAGGTACAGAAACTGCTCAGGGACAAAATAATTGAACAATCAAACAGCCCTTACAACTCACCATTGTTATTGGTTCCTAAGAAAACTCACGATAATGAAGACAAAAAATGGAGACTAGTAGTTGACTATAGGAAAGTAAACGATAAACTAACCAGCGATAAATTTCCATTAACGAGATTGGAGGATGTACTAGACGGACTAGGTAGAGCAAAATACTTCTCTACTCTGGACATGACGAACTCTTTTCACCAAATTCCACTGAACAAGAACTCCAGGCCTTTAACAGCATTTTCAACAACAAATGGACATTACCAATTTACGAGACTCCCTTTTGGATTGAAAATATCCTCTAACAGTTTCCAAAGAATGCTTACATTGGCCTTGGCAGGTTTAGTTTCTAATGATTTCCTTTACGTAGACGATATAATTGTATTCGGATGCAGCCTCAAACATCACAATGAAAATTTAAGAAAAATATTTGAAAGACTGCGTCAATACAATTTGAAGCTGAATCCGTCAAAATGTCATTTTCTAAGACCCGAAGTAGTTTATCTAGGCCATTTGATCACCCCACATGGTATAAAAACTGATCCAGCAAAATACGAAGCAATTAAGAAATACCCTACCCCAAAAAACCCAGATGAGATAAGAAGATTTATTGCATTTTGCAACTACTATCGACGATTTATACCCAACTTTGCGAGTATCACAAAAAGCCTGAATAACCTTCTAAAGAAAGGCCAACCTTTTGTATGGAGCGAGGAACGACAAACAGCATTCAGCACTTTAAAAAACAAATTGATGAACCCACCAATACTGAGATACCCAGACTTTACAAAACCTTTTATATTAACTACTGACGCATCTGACTACGCTCTAGGTGCAGTACTATCGCAAGGTGAAATTGGCGAAGATGTTCCAATTTCCTACGCAAGCAAGTCCATGTTAAAACATGAAATAAATAAATCAACAATTGAAAAAGAACTACTTGCAATCCATTGGGGCATACAGTTTTTTAGGCCATATCTATTCGGAAAAGTTCCTCGTGGTAACGGACCACAGACCATTAGTGTCGCTTTTCGTCCACAAGAACCCTTCCTCTAAACTGACAAGAATACGACTAGACCTATCAGAATATGAGTTCGAAATAATATACAAAAAAGGAAAATCAAATACCAACGCAGACGCACTTTCCAGAATCAAAATTGATTCAGAAACTTTAAAACAAATGATTCCTAAAGAAACCGATGAAAAAGCTAAAAGAACATTAATTATAACAAGGGGAATGGCTGCCAAAAAACATGGAGACCAACAAAAACAAGTACAATACAAAACCCAAGAGAAGTCCGATCAACTGCATATCTGGGACTGTACATCTATTACTGACGTCAGATACATTACAAAATTGAAATTTGAAAAAGCGAACGATATAAATATGAAGAGTACTCAATTAATCTATGAAAAAGATAAGAATATATTGCGCGTAAGGTACAACGATAATCCACCGAAATCCGTTTCGATTCTGGAGAAGTTGTCACCTCTTAATACAAAAACTTTGCATAGTAGATCTAGTGATAACTATACGAAATACGTTTCGATTATGGAGAAGCTAGCATCTGAAATAAAAAAACTAAAAGTCGACATTTTAGCGCTATCGAATAAAGATATAATTTTTGAAGGGATACAAAAGAAGAATTTAAAAATATATTTAACAAGCTGCAAGAACAGCAAATTAAAGAAAATCGTTTCGCATACAAGATTATTATATATGAACCCCCTAAAAGAATTGAAAAGGACATAATTAAATATAAATTAATAAATGAATACCACAAATCAACACATGGAGGACACCTTGGTATAAGAAAAACCACTCTAAAACTAAAACAATGATATGTGTGGAAAAATATGAGTCGAATGGTGAAAGATTTTATAAAAAACTGTGACAGATGCGCATAGAACAAAATAACTAAACATATACACGAAAAACAAATAATAACAGACACACCAAACACTAGTTTTGAAGTACTTGAAATAGACACAGTTGGACCACTAAGAATGTCAGACAGATTCAGATACATACTCACAATACAGTGCGAACTGACAAAATTTGTAATAGCACACCCAATAGAAACCAAAGACGCTAAAACCGTAGCTAAAACAGTAGTAGAACAATGCATCCTAAAATATGGCCATTTTAAGACATTAAAATCAGATAGAGGCACTGAGTTCACAAATGAGCTCATGCACAACATTTGCAAATTACTAGACATTGAACAACAATTCTCAACACCATTGTAGGGGTAATCTACGTGTGTAGTAAGAGTTGATTGAACATCAACTGCGTTGGCCTTGCAAGATCGGCTTACGCATCGATTGCAGATTTCATACAACGTATGAATGCAATTATATGTATATATGAACCTAGTGCAAAGCGGAATGTCGCCCTCAGCAGAGTTTTTGACCGGCAGAGTGTGCCGTTGGCCAAGCTACTTGTTAGTGCTGTTCTGTGACTATGCCTAGTCCAGAGCACGAGAGAAGAAATAAGAATTCTAATGCAGGATTGCAGTTTTAGAGGTTCAGATTAATTCTGGTTTATTTGGTGGCTCGCTGGCCTTTTTATATTATTCAATTCTTATTGTTTTCTTATTCTAACTAATATAAAGTGTATCTATCTTATTTACACTAGTTACAAATCATATTCCCGAAATTTGTCTCAAGTATCGGATTACCGATATTATTCTTTGACGAATCATCGTCTTTGATTATGTTAATTATTTTGAGTGCAAGTACATGGCTAAAAGTCACTGCACTGTCTAACATGCATGCGCTGCAATATATGCAGTGTGCGTTATTTCACCCCCAAAACGCTGGCCTAGCGTATTTGGACATTGAGTGCAGTTGCGCACGCTGCGCTATTGTCAGTTTGTTTGCATATGCGACTTGCTGCTGTGCTTATGACGATGTGTGGTCGTCAGTGTATACTTGTATGGTACACTACACCCTCACCCTTAAGAGAAAAATTAGGGGTGTTAGCAAATAATTTTTCTGGAAATATGGTTTGCGTTGTATTACAATTGTCTTATGTTAGATGATTTACATATTAATTGTTTCTTATTATTAATGTTACATAGTAGCGTTTTAAAATTACAAATTATGCAGTTTACATATTTTTATGATTATTAATTACATTGTTTTGCTTATATATTGTGATAGTTTTAATTATAAATTTAAATTACATTGTATGGTTTTAATTGATTATTATGTACTTTCTTAGGTGTACCATTATATTCTATTAATGAATTTACTCCTAACCCATTTGTTTTGCCTTTTCGTGGGCATAGCGTAATCTAGCTTTTAGCTCGTTGGCGTAATTTTCAAAGTTGTAAATTTTTGTGTTACTTTCTATTATTTCATTGGGTAAACCTGGGAGTTTCCCATATATTAATTCATATGGCGTGTAGCCCGTGTCAACATGTGGCATTGTGTTGTACGTAAAAGTGAAGTAGGGAATCCACTTATCCCATTCGTCGTCGTTTGTCGATGTCAGTAGGAATTCATTCAACACTCTGTGGTTGCGTTCTAGTGAGCCTATCGTTTGGTGGTGGTACGGTGTCGAAAATTTCTGTTGTATTTTGAGCAGTGTACATATGTTTGCCATTAGCTCGTTTTTAAATTCTGTCCCGTTGTCAGATTTAAGAATTTTGAAGTGTCCGTATTTGAGTATAAACTGTTCAACTAATGTTTTGGCTGTTGTGAGTGCGTCTTGTGTTATCATTGGATGTGCGATTACGAACTTTGTCAGCTCGCACTGCATGGTCAGTATGTAGCGGTATTCGTTTGAAATTTTTAGTGGTCCTACGGTGTCAATTGATATGACTTCGAAACTTGTGTTAGGGGTGTCTGTTATGGTTTGTGGTTCTTTGATGTGTCTTGTTTGTTTACACTTCACGCATGTGTCACAGTTGGATACGAATTTCTTTACCATTTGGTTCATATTTTTCCAAATGTATCTTTGTTTTAATTTGAGTAGAGTTTTTCTTACTCCGGGATGTCCTGTTTTGTGGCATTCATCTATTAGTTTGTATTTTAAAATATCCTCCGTTATTCTCTTTGGAGGTATATAAATTAATATTTTTAGCTGAGGACTTTTGCTATTATTTTTTATTTTTGCGTAGGCTTCTTTAAATTCTTCTTTTGTATATATTTTGAATATTTCATCATTATTTGCAATTGCTAATTCTTTAATTTTTTTCTTTCTTCGTTTTGGATATCAATTTCCTCAGAATCGAGTCTAGTCTCGCTGATTTATCATTGATTCCTGCATGCTTTATATATTCATTTATATTTTTATTTTTAGGTCGGAGCTTCTTCAGAGTCGAATCTTGATTCGGTGAATTATCGCTTTCGCCTATGTGCACAATATCATTTTTCATATATATATTCATTTTTTCAAAGCTTTGATTTTTCTTGTCGACATTAAATTTTAATTTTTTAATATTCTTGACGTCATTTATTGATGTACATTCCCATATTTGAAGGTGATCAGTCTCCTGAGATATGCAATTTCTCAATTTCTTATTTTCATTTTTATTTGCCTTTTTATTTGCCTCTTTATTTATTTCATTTTTATTTGCCTTTTTATTTGCCTCTTTATTTATTTCATTTTTATTTGCCATCCCTCTCGTTATTACTAGGGTTCTTTTGGCTTTTTCATCAATTTCTTTCGGTATCATCTCTTTTAGAATGTCTGAATCGATTTGTATTCTTGACAATGCATCTGCATTTGTATTCATCTTTCCAGTTTTATATACTATGTTAAAATCATAGTCACTGAGGTCTAATCTAATTCTGGTCATTTGAGATGAAGGGTTTTTGTGAGAGAATAGCGATATCAGTGGTCGATGGTCAGTTACTACCGTGAACTTTTGACCATATAGATAGGGTTTGAAGAAGTTAATACCCCAATGTATTGCTAGTAGCTCTTTTTCTATTACTGGCTTATTCAAATCGTGTTTTTGTAATGATTTGCTAGCATATGATATTGGTAAATCTTGTCCTATTTCGCCTTGTGATAGTACGGCGCCTAATGCATAATTCGATGCATCTGTAGTTAATATGAAAGGTTTATCAAAATTTGGGTATTGCAATAGTGGTGGGTTTATTAATTTTAGTTTAAGAGTTTCAAAAGATTTTTGGCATTCATCTGTCCATACAAATTTGGCTGATTTCTTTAGTAAGGAGTTTAAACATTTTGCAATATCTGCAAATTCTGGTATGAATTTTCTATAGTAGTTGCAGAATGCAACGAATCTTCTTACTTCGTCTGCGTTTTTCGGTTGAGGGTAATTTTTTACAGTCTCGTATTTTGCTGGGTCAGTTTTAACTCCGTCTTGTGTAATCAAATGTCCTAAATATACGACTTCTGGTCTCAGAAAGTTGCACTTTGCTGCGTTTAATTTTAAGTTATGTTGTTTTAGTCTGTCTAGTACTTTGATTAAATTTTGGTTATGGTGGTTTAGACTGCATCCATAGATGATTATGTCATCTACATAAAGGAATGCTTCTGAGTCAAGTCCTGAGAGTGCTATTGTTAACATTCTCTGAAAGCTGTTGGATGAAATTTTTAGTCCGAAAGGTAGTCTTTTAAATTGATAATGGCCATTAGATGTGGAAAAAGCTGTTAATGGTCGTGATTGTTTTTCTAATTTTATTTGATGAAATGAACTGGTCATGTCTAAGGTTGAAAACCATTTTGCTCTGCCTAACTTGTCTAGAATGTCTTCTAGGCGAGTTAGCGGGAATTTATCATTTACTATTTTGTCATTCAGTTTTCTAAAATCCACTACAAGTCTCCATTTCTTTTTGTCAATAGTGTTCTTTTTAGGAACCAAAAGGAGTGGAGCATTGTATGGGCTGACTGAAGGTTCAATGATATCCTCTTGTAGCATTTTCTTTACCTGTTCATTCACAATTTCTGTGTGTGTGTGTGGCAGTCTGTAGTTTTTAATGTAAACGGGGGTGTTGTCATGTGTCGTTATGTTTTGTGTGTAAAAATTGTTTGTCGAAAGTGGTTCGTCTTCAAGATGAAAAACTTCTTGGTATTGTCTTAGGATGTTTATGAGTTGGGTTTTTGTAGTTTCGTCTGTGCAGTTAAAATTTAAAGTTTCAATGATTTTCTGTAGTCTATTTTCATTGTAATTATCTTGCGTACTGTACTTTAGTATGTCATAATTTTTTAGTGAGTCAGTTTCAAATTGTATGCCGTCTAAAATTACCTCTTTGTTTGTTGTATTTAAAATTTTTATGTGGGTTATACCACTTTTGGGTGCTATTGAGTTGCTTAGAAATATGCCTTCTTTTAATTCTTTATTTAGAATTATTTTGTCTTCATTTATGTTTAATTTTAAGGCTTGTATTATTTCTGTTCTTGCTGGTATTTTTATTGTTTGAGTATCGTGAGATTTAGTGTGCATGGGTATAATGAATGTTTGTTTGTTTACGTACGCGGAAATTGTAAACGTTTCATAATCGATTTTACATTTATATTTTTCAAACAAATCCCTACCTAGAATGCCATCTGTTTCTATTGGAAATGTTTTGTTTACTAATTGGAAAGGGTGGTTGCAAGATTCTTCTCCAATATCTAATTGTAATTCTATTTGACCTTCAGAATATACCTCTTCGTTTGTTATGCCTGTTAATTTGCATTTGTCATCAGGAAAGTATTCGTGGTTTTCTAATTTGTTGCTTATTTTGCATAATGAGATGTCGGCACCTGTGTCTATCAAAAATGTCATTTTTTGCTTTTTGTGTGTCAGCGTGACGAAATTTGTGTGGTTATCCGAGATTTTATACACGTTTAATTTTGGCTGTCCAGAATGGTTATACATTCTGGGCCTTGTTCGTTTCCCGTATCGTGTATCATGTTTATGCGGCGGTTTCTGTTTGAGTTGTAATTGTTGTTGTTGTTCTGTTGTCTGCCTTGTGAGTTGTAGTTGTTGTTGTTGTTGTAGCTGTTGTTGTGTCTGAAGTTGCTATTATTTTGATTGTTGGTGTTGTTGTAGTTATTGTTTCTTTGACTGTAATTTGTATTGCTACGGTTATTGTTATTGTATTTATTTTTGTCATAGCGTGTGCTGAAATTATGTCGTGTGTTGTTTGTGTATTGTGGAGTAGGGTTGAATGAATTATATTTGCGCGGAGCGTTGAAATTGGACCTTGTACCTTGTGAGTTGAATGAATTATGTCTTACTTGCATCAGCTGTGATGTGTTCGGCATTATTCTAGATTCGCTCTCAAGTTCAAGTGCCAATTCTGTTGCTTCTGCTAGATCTTGTGGTCTTGCAGCAAAAATTGTCGCTTTGTAATTTTCATTCAGTCCTTTCTTGAAAGTGTCCAATGCTAACTTGTTGTTTGTTTTTATAATTACGTTCTTTTCTGCTTGTGTAGCTGTCTCTCCTAAAGTGTGTATGTTGATTCTGTTTAAACTTTCTATTATTGTCAGTATTTTTTCTTTGTATGAATTGATTCCTGAATTCCTTTGTTGTAGATTAGTTAGTCTAGCTTGTAGCTGTGGTATTGTTGTCGCGTCTTTGTACCTCTGTTGTAGTAGAGTGGTAAGTGTATTTAAGTCTTCTGGTTTTGTGTAACCTCCTATTGCTGTTCTTACATTGGCAGATAATTTGGCATGGTAGATATACTCTAGTAAATCTGTCTGTCCTGACTCGTTGAGTGATTTGTTTATCAGCTCAGCTGTGATTATGAAACTATCTAATTCTCTGAAGTTGCCCGTAAATGTGGGTAGAGATTTTGATGCTGTTTCTATGCTAAAAGATGCCATGTTGTCTATTGGTTCAGTCTCTTCGGTTAATTGTTGTAGTAAAATGGTTTTTATTGTGGAATAAGTATTGGCGAAGCTAATTTTTATTCCAGTTAGGTCTTTATTGTCAGTGTCGGTCTCTATTATATTATTAAATTCCTCTCTTAAAGTGTCAATTAGTCTAAGTTTTGCTGTCACTGTTTTGTTTGTATGTCTTCTGCTGGGATTTTTCCTAAGTGTTGCTAGTATGTCTTTTAAGGAATTGAATTTTAAATCCATTTAGGATTACAGCGAGAAATTTTTGTTAAGAAATTTTATTTATTTTTGTATAGGATTTGAAATTTTTATTTAGATGTTTAAATGTTTATTTAATATATTGTTTGAGTTAGACTGCTGTAATAGCGTTGCCATTAGCGTCATTCTTATATTTATGGACATATTTCTTAAAATATTTATCTAATTTGTATGCTACGATAATAATAATTAATACTAAAAATATTACTATGTATGACTCCGGGATCGATGAGTAGGTGATTTCTGTCTGTAGCTGGTTGTTGTTTATTGTAGCATCTTGGTGCTGTGGCTTACTCTTGCTTGTTCCCATTCTTCGAGCGCCTCGATCATCCGTATAGTCTCGTCTTCGACTGTGGATTGGTCTTTGTAGTCCTCTACTGTTGGAATGCCAGGTTTTCCGATCATACGCCAAGTTATTCGCATGCACGCTATCTGGTCACTTTCTTCTGTTTTTGATTTGGAGTTTGAGTTCTTCAATTTCCTCCCAGATTCGTGTGGCCTCATTCCACGGAGGTGGGTTGGTTTCGTCTCTAACGATTGAAAGTAGGTGTGCTAATTTGTGCTTCTGTTTGGTCAACAGTCCTCCTCGTTTCTTTATAGGTTTTATTGTGCACGGTGGGATTGTTGTTTTCTTTAGCTCTTTCTGGAGTGTTTGGCGTCGTTGGTACTCCTTGATTGTTAGTGGAAGTGGTCCGACTTTTAGTGGAGGTTGTGCAACGTATATTGGTGCAGGAACGGTTGGCTTGCATGCAGATTGTGGCACGTATTCTTCCATGAGTTGGGTTGCTGTTTTTGTTGCTTTGTCGATCGGTTGCAGGAACGGTTGCAGGAACTGTTGCAGGAACTGTTGCAGGATTTTTGAGCGGTTGCAGGAATTTAGAGCGGTTGCAGGAACTGTTGCAGGAACGGTTGCAGGATCTGTTGCAGGATCGGTTGCAGGAATTTTTGCAGGAACTGTTGCAGGATTTTTGAGCGGTGCAGGAATTTAGAGCGGTTGCAGGAACTGTTGCAGGAACGGTTGCAGGATCTGTTGCAGGATCGGTTGCAGGATCTGTTGCAGGATCGGTTGCAGGAATTTTTGCAGGAACTGTTGCAGGATTTTTGAGCGGTGCAGGAATTTAGAGCGGTTGCAGGAACTGTTGCAGGAACGGTTGCAGGATCTGTTGCAGGATCGGTTGCAGGATCGCCATGTAGGGGTAATCTACGTGTGTAGTAAGAGTTGATTGAACATCAACTGCGTTGGCCTTGCAAGATCGGCTTACGCATCGATTGCAGATTTCATACAACGTATGAATGCAATTATATGTATATATGAACCTAGTGCAAAGCGGAATGTCGCCCTCAGCAGAGTTTTTGACCGGCAGAGTGTGCCGTTGGCCAAGCTACTTGTTTGTGCTGTTCTGTGACTATGCCTAGTCCAGAGCACGAGAGAAGAAATAAGAATTCTAATGCAGGATTGCAGTTTTAGAGGTTCAGATTAATTCTGGTTTATTTGGTGGCTCGCTGGCCTTTTTATATTATTCAATTCTTATTGTTTTCTTATTCTAACTAATATAAAGTGTATCTATCTTATTTACACTAGTTACAAATCATATTCCCGAAATTTGTCTCAAGTATCGGATTACCGATATTATTCTTTGACGAATCATCGTCTTTGTTTATGTTAATTATTTTGAGTGCAAGTACATGGCTAAAAGTCACTGCACTGTCTAACATGCATGCGCTGCAATATATGCAGTGTGCGTTATTTCACCCCCAAAACGCTGGCCTAGCGTATTTGGACATTGAGTGCAGTTGCGCACGCTGCGCTATTGTCAGTTTGTTTGCATATGCGACTTGCTGCTGTGCTTATGACGATGTGTGGTCGTCAGTGTATACTTGTATGGTACACTACACCATACCATCACCAAACATTAGGGTCAGTAGAAAGAAATCACCGCGTATTAAATGAATTCATGTTATCTTTTACCAACGACTATGACTGGCACAATTGGATCCCGTTTTATACATTTGCATATAATGCAACCCCCAATGTAGACACACAATACACACCTTTTGAGCTTGTATATGGCAAATTACCACACCTCTCAAGTACTGACAGCCAAGAAAATCCAAAAATATACAATATGGATAACTACGCTAACGAACTCAGAATTAGATTACATTATTCAATAAAAAATGCAAAAGCATTAATCGAAAAATCGAAACTACAAAAAAGTATTGTAACACAAAAACACATAAACACACTAGATTTAAATATAGGAGATATGGTATTAGTAAGAAATATGAATAGAAAGAAAAACCAAAAACCCTACAATGGTCCTTATAGAATAATTGAAATTCGGAATGTAAATTGTCTATTAGCAATAAAAGGAGAAATAAAAGAACTCCATAAAAACTTATTAAAAAAATATACACCATTGTAAAGATAAACAAGTAAAATTTTAAGTAATTAATATAACATAAATACTTATATAAAAAAAAAAAATTTTTTGTTTGAACACCAAAAAAATTTTTTTTTCCCAGTAGGATAAGGGTGTAATGTATGAAAAGCATAACGTATATATATACACACAAACGCCAACACAATACGCGGCGTAGGCACATGCAATGTGAGCGGAGACCCAACGTAAGTACGTCGAACTCTCATATAAGAATATGTACGTTATGAAGCGCGCACAGCGCGCACGTTTTTGATTACGTTGCATTCTAATGTTCGATGCCCTCGAACGAATGTACGCTGGCATTGACCGTGATACTTTCCGCTGACATTGCAAAAGCCCTCTTTATATATTAAGAACCATATTATATACTAAGTCTTAGCACATAAGGAATTAAAAGTATAAATAGCAATAAGATCTTATCAATAAATCAGATTCCACCATCAAACCAAACCTTTCGTTTCTCATTTAATATTTGGCTGTACTCCAGTAGTCGCCGATTGAAATTGTGCGCAAGTTCTCGCGCCGCTATATAATACTTTGAGCCCATCTGTACATAGCGATCATATATTTCGCTTCATACACAAATATTTGGCTATACTCTCGTAGTCGCCGATTGAAATTGTGCGCTAGCTCTCGCGCCGCTAAATTAATTAATTGAGCCCATCTTTACATGGCGATCCTGCCATCTTTACATAGCGATCCTGCTATCTTTACATGACGATCCTGCCAAACTGGCAATTCTTTTATCAATCCTGCCAAACTGGCAATTCTGATATCAATCCTGCCTAATTATTAAAAACCACAACACTCCTAAAATAATTCTGAAAACTGCAATAAGAAGATGAATACCGATTTCCACCGACTATTCGAAAAAGTTCAACAACTGGCAGAGCAACATATCCACAAAGAAGCAAACCACCAAAGCCTGACGTTATACCCTGTTGATGGAAGAACTCCAACCCCACGCTTAATACAACAAAATTTTGAAAAAATAACAAAAATCGAAGAATACGTGCCACAATCTACAACTCCAAACAAACCACCACTTTACATACCATCTACTTCATGAGCAGGCCCTAAACCAATAACCATAGAAGAGTATAAACAAAGGAACACGATCCACACTCCACAACCACACAAAGACGAACAAACGACAAAACGTCAACGGAGAAAACGAGCAGGGAAAAACGTGCAAACTCGCACAAAAATAGCATTACTCTGGCGAGATTTCAACCTCGCGAACACAAAAATTAAGCAAAAACAAATAAAAACCAAAATTCATAAAATAAAATACCCTAATGTTAGAACATAGGATTATAAAGATTGTATTAAGAATAAGTGAGATAAGATTAAAACAACTAATGTTAGAATATAGGATTATAAAGATTGTATTAAGAATAAGTTAGATAAGATTAAAACAAGAAAAAAATATATATATATAAATAATAATAATATAAAATTTTATACAATGGGTAAAACTCAATCGAAAGTTCAAAATCACAATGGAGACCCACAAGTCACAATACTAAATAATCAAGTTCAACATTCTGAATCCCTAGAGGATCAAGATTTAAAAATATTGATCATATTAATAATAGTATGTACTCAATTAGGAAGTACACTGTTATCCATGTATAATAGGTATAACAAAAAACAAAATTTAAAAGCGGCAAAATCAATATTTGATTTGACCGAAGTAATGTCAAGAAAATAAAATAAAACATGGAATTAAACTCATTAAAAATTTTAGAAAACTTAGTAACAAAGTTAAAGAAAACACCAAGAAGAATTTATTCATATTCATATGTAGAAGCACTACAAAAAGATTTACAAAGTTATTCGACATTGTTCAAATTAGAAGTCGCCGCATTATCTCAAATTGACCAAGTAAAAGCGACAGAGTTATTTAAAAATTACAGCAATTACATCGAACATATAATAGAAAATAATTTACAAAATTTGACAGACGAAAACATAGAAGAAACCAAAGCCACCACCATGACAGACTTCAAAATAGAAACAGCAATCAAAGTAATTCCAGAATTTACTGGAAACTATAAAGAAATAGACTCATTTTGCAAAATATGCACGCTGTTGAACGATCCACTAACGCCAGAGGTTAAGAAGACACTCCTTGATTTCATTTTTCACGTAAAACTTAGCATCAATGTTAAAACAGCAATAGGTACTACATTAACACTCGACAATCTTGATACATTACTAAGCACACTAAAGTCCAGATATAAGAGCCACTCAACCATTACACAGGTACACTCACAATTGATAAATACTATACAAAAAGGATCTGTCAGTTCCTTCAAAGAACGAATTTTGACACTGATTTCCGAACTCACTACACTACAAATTGAAAATCTAGGAACAAACGTAACAGCAACTGAGAAGTCTGCAATAGCAAAAACGAATGAGTCATATGCTTTAATCACTTCCAAAAACGGACTCAAAGATAACTTAAAACCAATCATACTAGCAGCACAACCCAAAACATTAAATGAAGCAATAAATCTCGCACTAGACCTAGAACAATCTGTACCCAATACTAATCAAATTTTTGCCATAAATCAAAACAATCAACAATTCAGAAGATACAGTAATTACAACAACACGAATAACAGATATAACAACAACACCAATCATACTCGAAACAACAACAACAACAACAAAAACGACTTACAACGAAACAATAGAAACAACAATAATAACCAATATAACGGCAACAGACGGTATGCCAATCAAACACAAAGCAACAATGGGAACTATAGACATCCTAACTACAACAGCAACTATAAAAACAACTACAATAACAACAATAATTACAATAACAATTACAACAGAAACTATAACAGCAATTACAATAGAAACCAGAACCAAAACAACAGACAACGTAACAATATATACACAATAAACGCCCAGGGAAACGACCAGGTCCCGGAGGACCACGACTATATCCCTCCGGGCAACAACTACAACAACAACGAAAATTAAATATCTACAAAATATCAAATAACTTAACAAACTACATAGCTTTACATTGCACAAATCTACAGCAACACTTAACATTTTTAATTGACACCGGAGCTGATATCTCTGTTTGCAAGCAAAAAAGCGATGACCAAATAATTTCCTCAATAGATAAATGCAAGCTAACGGGGATAACAAATGAAGAGGTACATTCATTAGGAAAATCACATTTAGAATTCAGAATACAACAACAAAACATCAAACAAGAATTTCATATAGTAAAAGACACATTTCCCATAGAAACCGATGGTATACTCGGAAGAGACTTTTTATCAGCATTTCTTTGCAAAATTGACTATGAAACATTCACCGTAACAATCACGATTACAGACACAGACATAACGCTACCAATGGAAACTCGTTTACTACACACTCCATACATAACGATACCCGCAAGAACAGAAATAATTCAACATATAAATTTAGAAATAAAAGAAGACAAATTAGTGTTAAATAGTGAAATAGAAAACGGCGTATTTGTAGCAAATACAATAGTACCAGCAAAGGGAATGAGACACATCAAACTAATAAATACAAATGACCACCAGATACAATTAAAAAATATACAAATAAAAACTGAGCCTTTGAAAAACTATGATATTCTGTACTATACAAAAAACGAACGTAGCAAACATGACAATCACAGATTCAACAAATTACTAGAAACACTACAATTAAAAATTTCCGATAAAACAACACAGGAAGAACTAATCCATATGTTCAGAGAATATCAAGATATATTTCATCTGGACGATGAACCACTTATTGCAAATAACTTCTACACTCAAAACCTATCCATCACAGACAATTCACTGGTTTACATAAAAAATTATCGTTTACCCCAAATACAACATGATGAAATAGAAAAACAGGTACAGAAACTGCTCAGGGACAAAATAATTGAACAATCAAACAGCCCTTACAACTCACCATTGTTATTGGTTCCTAAGAAAACTCACGATAATGAAGACAAAAAATGGAGACTAGTAGTTGACTATAGGAAAGTAAACGATAAACTAACCAGCGATAAATTTCCATTAACGAGATTGGAGGATGTACTAGACGGACTAGGTAGAGCAAAATACTTCTCTACTCTGGACATGACGAACTCTTTTCACCAAATTCCACTGAACAAGAACTCCAGGCCTTTAACAGCATTTTCAACAACAAATGGACATTACCAATTTACGAGACTCCCTTTTGGATTGAAAATATCCTCTAACAGTTTCCAAAGAATGCTTACATTGGCCTTGGCAGGTTTAGTTTCTAATGATTTCCTTTACGTAGACGATATAATTGTATTCGGATGCAGCCTCAAACATCACAATGAAAATTTAAGAAAAATATTTGAAAGACTGCGTCAATACAATTTGAAGCTGAATCCGTCAAAATGTCATTTTCTAAGACCCGAAGTAGTTTATCTAGGCCATTTGATCACCCCACATGGTATAAAAACTGATCCAGCAAAATACGAAGCAATTAAGAAATACCCTACCCCAAAAAACCCAGATGAGGTAAGAAGATTTATTGCATTTTGCAACTACTATCGTAGATTTATACCCAACTTTGCGAGTATCACAAAAAGCCTGAATAACCTTCTAAAGAAAGGCCAACCTTTTGTATGGAGCGAGGAACGACAAACAGCATTCAGCACTTTAAAAAACAAATTGATGAACCCACCAATACTGAGATACCCAGACTTTACAAAACCTTTTATATTAACTACTGACGCATCTGACTACGCTCTAGGTGCAGTACTATCGCAAGGTGAAATTGGCGAAGATGTTCCAATTTCCTACGCAAGCAAGTCCATGTTAAAACATGAAATAAATAAATCAACAATTGAAAAAGAACTACTTGCAATCCATTGGGGCATACAGTTTTTTAGGCCATATCTATTCGGAAAAGTTCCTCGTGGTAACGGACCACAGACCATTAGTGTCGCTTTTCGTCCACAAGAACCCTTCCTCTAAACTGACAAGAATACGACTAGACCTATCAGAATATGAGTTCGAAATAATATACAAAAAAGGAAAATCAAATACCAACGCAGACGCACTTTCCAGAATCAAAATTGATTCAGAAACTTTAAAACAAATGATTCCTAAAGAAACCGATGAAAAAGCTAAAAGAACATTAATTATAACAAGGGGAATGGCTGCCAAAAAACATGGAGACCAACAAAAACAAGTACAATACAAAACCCAAGAGAAGTCCGATCAACTGCATATCTGGGACTGTACATCTATTACTGACGTCAGATACATTACAAAATTGAAATTTGAAAAAGCGAACGATATAAATATGAAGAGTACTCAATTAATCTATGAAAAAGATAAGAATATATTGCGCGTAAGGTACAACGATAATCCACCGAAATCCGTTTCGATTCTGGAGAAGTTGTCACCTCTTAATACAAAAACTTTGCATAGTAGATCTAGTGATAACTATACGAAATACGTTTCGATTATGGAGAAGCTAGCATCTGAAATAAAAAAACTAAAAGTCGACATTTTAGCGCTATCGAATAAAGATATAATTTTTGAAGGTATACAAAAGAAGAATTTAAAAATATATTTAACAAGCTGCAAGAACAGCAAATTAAAGAAAATCGTTTCGCATACAAGATTATTATATATGAACCCCCTAAAAGAATTGAAAAGGACATAATTAAATATAAATTAATAAATGAATACCACAAATCAACACATGGAGGACACCTTGGTATAAGAAAAACCACTCTAAAACTAAAACAATGATATGTGTGGAAAAATATGAGTCGAATGGTGAAAGATTTTATAAAAAACTGTGACAGATGCGCATAGAACAAAATAACTAAACATATACACGAAAAACAAATAATAACAGACACACCAAACACTAGTTTTGAAGTACTTGAAATAGACACAGTTGGACCACTAAGAATGTCAGACAGATTCAGATACATACTCACAATACAGTGCGAACTGACAAAATTTGTAATAGCACACCCAATAGAAACCAAAGACGCTAAAACCGTAGCTAAAACAGTAGTAGAACAATGCATCCTAAAATATGGCCATTTTAAGACATTAAAATCAGATAGAGGCACTGAGTTCACAAATGAGCTCATGCACAACATTTGCAAATTACTAGACATTGAACAACAATTCTCAACACCATACCATCACCAAACATTAGGGTCAGTAGAAAGAAATCACCGCGTATTAAATGAATTCATGTTATCTTTTACCAACGACTATGACTGGCACAATTGGATCCCGTTCTATACATTTGCATATAATACAACCCCCAATGTAGACACACAATACACACCTTTTGAGCTTGTATATGGCAAATTACCACACCTCTCAAGTACTGACAGCCAAGAAAATCCAAAAATATACAATATGGATAACTACGCTAACGAACTCAGAATTAGATTACATTATTCAATAAAAAATGCAAAAGCATTAATCGAAAAATCGAAACTACAAAAAAGTATTGTAACACAAAAACACATAAACACACTAGATTTAAATATAGGAGATATGGTATTAGTAAGAAATATGAATAGAAAGAAAAACCAAAAACCCTACAATGGTCCTTATAGAATAATTGAAATTCGGAATGTAAATTGTCTATTAGCAATAAAAGGAGAAATAAAAGAACTCCATAAAAACTTATTAAAAAAATATACACCATTGTAAAGATAAACAAGTAAAATTTTAAGTAATTAATATAACATAAATACTTATATAAAAAAAAAAAAATTTTTTTGTTTGAACACCAAAAAAATTTTTTTTTCCCAGTAGGATAAGGGTGTAGTGTATGAAAAGCATAACGTATATATATACACACAAACGCCAACACAATACGCGGCGTAGGCACATGCAATGTGAGCGGAGACCCAACGTAAGTACGTCGAACTCTCATATAAGAATATGTACGTTATGAAGCGCGCACAGCGCGCACGTTTTTGATTACGTTGCATTCTAATGTTCGATGCCCTCGAACGAATGTACGCTGGCATTGACCGTGATACTTTCCGCTGACATTGCAAAAGCCCTCTTTATATATTAAGAACCATATTATATACTAAGTCTTAGCACATAAGGAATTAAAAGTATAAATAGCAATAAGATCTTATCAATAAATCAGATTCGATCTGGAAACCAAACCTTTCGTTTCTCATTTAATATTTGGCTGTACTCCAGTAGTCGCCGATTGAAATTGTGCGCAAGTTCTCGCGCCGCTATATAATACTTTGAGCCCATCTGTACATAGCGATCATATATTTCGCTTCATACACAAATATTTGGCTATACTCTCGTAGTCGCCGATTGAAATTGTGCGCTAGCTCTCGCGCCGCTAAATTAATTAATTGAGCCCATCTTTACATGGCGATCCTGCCATCTTTACATAGCGATCCTGCTATCTTTACATGACGATCCTGCCAAACTGGCAATTCTTTTATCAATCCTGCCAAACTGGCAATTCTGATATCAATCCTGCCTAATTATTAAAAACCACAACACTCCTAAAATAATTCTGAAAACTGCAATAAGAAGATGAATACCGATTTCCACCGACTATTCGAAAAAGTTCAACAACTGGCAGAGCAACATATCCACAAAGAAGCAAACCACCAAAGCCTGACGTTATACCCTGTTGATGGAAGAACTCCAACCCCACGCTTAATACAACAAAATTTTGAAAAAATAACAAAAATCGAAGAATACGTGCCACAATCTACAACTCCAAACAAACCACCACTTTACATACCATCTACTTCATGAGCAGGCCCTAAACCAATAACCATAGAAGAGTATAAACAAAGGAACACGATCCACACTCCACAACCACACAAAGACGAACAAACGACAAAACGTCAACGGAGAAAAAGAGCAGGGAAAAACGTGCAAACTCGCACAAAAATAGCATTACTCTGGCGAGATTTCAACCTCGCGAACACAAAAATTAAGCAAAAACAAATAAAAACCAAAATTCATAAAATAAAATACCCTAATGTTAGAACATAGGATTATAAAGATTGTATTAAGAATAAGTGAGATAAGATTAAAACAACTAATGTTAGAATATAGGATTATAAAGATTGTATTAAGAATAAGTTAGATAAGATTAAAACAAGAAAAAAAATATATATATAAATAATAATATTATAAAATTTTATACAATGGGTAAAACTCAATCGAAAGTTCAAAATCACAATGGAGACCCACAAGTCACAATACTAAATAATCAAGTTCAACATTCTGAATCCCTAGAGGATCAAGATTTAAAAATATTGATCATATTAATAATAGTATGTACTCAATTAGGAAGTACACTGTTATCCATGTATAATAGGTATAACAAAAAACAAAATTTAAAAGCGGCAAAATCAATATTTGATTTGACCGAAGTAATGTCAAGAAAATAAAATAAAACATGGAATTAAACTCATTAAAAATTTTAGAAAACTTAGTAACAAAGTTAAAGAAAACACCAAGAAGAATTTATTCATATTCATATGTAGAAGCACTACAAAAAGATTTACAAAGTTATTCGACATTGTTCAAATTAGAAGTCGCCGCATTATCTCAAATTGACCAAGTAAAAGCGACAGAGTTATTTAAAAATTACAGCAATTACATCGAACATATAATAGAAAATAATTTACAAAATTTGACACACGAAAACATAGAAGAAACCAAAGCCACCACCATGACAGACTTCAAAATAGAAACAGCAATCAAAGTAATTCCAGAATTTACTGGAAACTATAAAGAAATAGACTCATTTTGCAAAATATGCACGCTGTTGAACGATCCACTAACGCCAGAGGTTAAGAAGACACTCCTTGATTTCATTTTTCACGTAAAACTTAGCATCAATGTTAAAACAGCAATAGGTACTACATTAACACTCGACAATCTTGATACATTACTAAGCACACTAAAGTCCAGATATAAGAGCCACTCAACCATTACACAGGTACACTCACAATTGATAAATACTATACAAAAAGGATCTGTCAGTTCCTTCAAAGAACGAATTTTGACACTGATTTCCGAACTCACTACTCTACAAATTGAAAATCTAGGAACAAACGTAACAGCAACTGAGAAGTCTGCAATAGCAAAAACGAATGAGTCATATGCTTTAATCACTTCCAAAAACGGACTCAAAGATAACTTAAAACCAATCATACTAGCAGCACAACCCAAAACATTAAATGAAGCAATAAATCTCGCACTAGACCTAGAACAATCTGTACCCAATACTAATCAAATTTTTGCCATAAATCAAAACAATCAACAATTCAGAAGATACAGTAATTACAACAACACGAATAACAGATATAACAACAACACCAATCATACTCGAAACAACAACAACAACAACAACAAAAACGACTTACAACGAAACAATAGAAACAACAATAATAACCAATATAACGGCAACAGACGGTATGCCAATCAAACACAAAGCAACAATGGGAACTATAGACATCCTAACTACAACAGCAACTATAAAAACAACTACAATAACAACAATAATTACAATAACAATTACAACAGAAACTATAACAGCAATTACAATAGAAACCAGAACCAAAACAACAGACAACGTAACAATATATACACAATAAACGCCCAGGGAAACGACCAGGTCCCGGAGGACCACGACTATATCCCTCCGGGCAACAACTACAACAACAACGAAAATTAAATATCTACAAAATATCAAATAACTTAACAAACTACATAGCTTTACATTGCACAAATCTACAGCAACACTTAACATTTTTAATTGACACCGGAGCTGATATCTCTGTTTGCAAGCAAAAAAGCGATGACCAAATAATTTCCTCAATAGATAAATGCAAGCTAACGGGGATAACAAATGAAGAGGTACATTCATTAGGAAAATCACATTTAGAATTCAAAATACAACAACAAAACATCAAACAAGAATTTCATATAGTAAAAGACACATTTCCCATAGAAACCGATGGTATACTCGGAAGAGACTTTTTATCAGCATTTCTTTGCAAAATTGACTATGAAACATTCACCGTAACAATCACGATAACAGACACAGACATAACGCTACCAATGGAAACTACATAACGATACCCGCAAGAACAGAAATAATTCAACATATAAATTTAGAAATAAAAGAAGACAAATTAGTGTTAAATAGTGAAATAGAAAAAGGCGTATTTGTAGCAAATACAATAGTACCAGCAAAGGGAATGAGACACATCAAACTAATAAATACAAATGACCACCAGATACAATTAAAAAATATACAAATAAAAACTGAGCCTTTGAAAAACTATGATATTCTGTACTATACAAAAAACGAACGTAGCAAACATGACAATCACAGATTCAACAAATTACTAGAAACACTACAATTAAAAATTTCCGATAAAACAACACAGGAAGAACTAATCCATATGTTCAGAGAATATCAAGATATATTTCATCTGGACGATGAACCACTTATTGCAAATAACTTCTACACTCAAAACCTATCCATCACAGACAATTCACTGGTTTACATAAAAAATTATCGTTTACCGCAAATACAACATGATGAAATAGAAAAACAGGTACAGAAACTGCTCAGGGACAAAATAATTGAACAATCAAACAGCCCTTACAACTCACCATTGTTATTGGTTCCTAAGAAAACTCACGATAATGAAGACAAAAAATGGAGACTAGTAGTTGACTATAGGAAAGTAAACGATAAACTAACCAGCGATAAATTTCCATTAACGAGATTGGAGGATGTACTAGACGGACTAGGTAGAGCAAAATACTTCTCTACTCTGGACATGACGAACTCTTTTCACCAAATTCCACTGAACAAGAACTCCAGGCCTTTAACAGCATTTTCAACAACAAATGGACATTACCAATTTACGAGACTCCCTTTTGGATTGAAAATATCCTCTAACAGTTTCCAAAGAATGCTTACATTGGCCTTGGCAGGTTTAGTTTCTAATGATTTCCTTTACGTAGACGATATAATTGTATTCGGATGCAGCCTCAAACATCACAATGAAAATTTAAGAAAAATATTTGAAAGACTGCGTCAATACAATTTGAAGCTGAATCCGTCAAAATGTAATTTTCTAAGACCCGAAGTAGTTTATCTAGGCCATTTGATCACCCCACATGGTATAAAAACTGATCCAGCAAAATACGAAGCAATTAAGAAATACCCTACCCCAAAAAACCCAGATGAGGTAAGAAGATTTATTGCATTTTGCAACTACTATCGTAGATTTATACCCAACTTTGCGAGTATCACAAAAAGCCTGAATAACCTTCTAAAGAAAGGCCAACCTTTTGTATGGAGCGAGGAACGACAAACAGCATTCAGCACTTTAAAAAACAAATTGATGAACCCACCAATACTGAGATACCCAGACTTTACAAAACCTTTTATATTAACTACTGACGCATCTGACTACGCTCTAGGTGCAGTACTATCGCAAGGTGAAATTGGCGAAGATGTTCCAATTTCCTACGCAAGCAAGTCCATGTTAAAACATGAAATAAATAAATCAACAATTGAAAAAGAACTACTTGCAATCCATTGGGGCATACAGTTTTTTAGGCCATATCTATTCGGAAAAGTTCCTCGTGGTAACGGACCACAGACCATTAGTGTCGCTTTTCGTCCACAAGAACCCTTCCTCTAAACTGACAAGAATACGACTAGACCTATCAGAATATGAGTTCGAAATAATATACAAAAAAGGAAAATCAAATACCAACGCAGACGCACTTTCCAGAATCAAAATTGATTCAGAAACTTTAAAACAAATGATTCCTAAAGAAACCGATGAAAAAGCTAAAAGAACATTAATTATAACAAGGGGAATGGCTGCCAAAAAACATGGAGACCAACAAAAACAAGTACAATACAAAACCCAAGAGAAGTCCGATCAACTGCATATCTGGGACTGTACATCTATTACTGACGTCAGATACATTACAAAATTGAAATTTGAAAAAGCGAACGATATAAATATGAAGAGTACTCAATTAATCTATGAAAAAGATAAGAATATATTGCGCGTAAGGTACAACGATAATCCACCGAAATCCGTTTCGATTCTGGAGAAGTTGTCACCTCTTAATACAAAAACTTTGCATAGTAGATCTAGTGATAACTATACGAAATACGTTTCGATTATGGAGAAGCTAGCATCTGAAATAAAAAAACTAAAAGTCGACATTTTAGCGCTATCGAATAAAGATATAATTTTTGAAGGTATACAAAAGAAGAATTTAAAAATATATTTAACAAGCTGCAAGAACAGCAAATTAAAGAAAATCGTTTCGCATACAAGATTATTATATATGAACCCCCTAAAAGAATTGAAAAGGACATAATTAAATATAAATTAATAAATGAATACCACAAATCAACACATGGAGGACACCTTGGTATAAGAAAAACCACTCTAAAACTAAAACAATGATATGTGTGGAAAAATATGAGTCGAATGGTGAAAGATTTTATAAAAAACTGTGACAGATGCGCATAGAACAAAATAACTAAACATATACACGAAAAACAAATAATAACAGACACACCAAACACTAGTTTTGAAGTACTTGAAATAGACACAGTTGGACCACTAAGAATGTCAGACAGATTCAGATACATACTCACAATACAGTGCGAACTGACAAAATTTGTAATAGCACACCCAATAGAAACCAAAGACGCTAAAACCGTAGCTAAAACAGTAGTAGAACAATGCATCCTAAAATATGGCCATTTTAAGACATTAAAATCAGATAGAGGCACTGAGTTCACAAATGAGCTCATGCACAACATTTGCAAATTACTAGACATTGAACAACAATTCTCAACACCATACCATCACCAAACATTAGGGTCAGTAGAAAGAAATCACCGCGTATTAAATGAATTCATGTTATCTTTTACCAACGACTATGACTGGCACAATTGGATCCCGTTCTATACATTTGCATATAATACAACCCCCAATGTAGACACACAATACACACCTTTTGAGCTTGTATATGGCAAATTACCACACCTCTCAAGTACTGACAGCCAAGAAAATCCAAAAATATACAATATGGATAACTACGCTAACGAACTCAGAATTAGATTACATTATTCAATAAAAAATGCAAAAGCATTAATCGAAAAATCGAAACTACAAAAAAGTATTGTAACACAAAAATACATAAACACACTAGATTTAAATATAGGAGATATGGTATTAGTAAGAAATATGAATAGAAAGAAAAACCAAAAACCCTACAATGGTCCTTATAGAATAATTGAAATTCGGAATGTAAATTGTCTATTAGCAATAAAAGGAGAAATAAAAGAACTCCATAAAAACTTATTAAAAAAATATACACCATTGTAAAGATAAACAAGTAAAATTTTAAGTAATTAATATAACATAAATACTTATATAAAAAAAAAAAATTTTTTTGTTTGAACACCAAACAAATTTTTTTTTCCCAGTAGGATAAGGGTGTAGTGTATGAAAAGCATAACGTATATATATACACACAAACGCCAACACAATACGCGGCGTAGGCACATGCAATGTGAGCGGAGACCCAACGTAAGTACGTCGAACTCTCATATAAGAATATGTACGTTATGAAGCGCGCACAGCGCGCACGTTTTTGATTACGTTGCATTCTAATGTTCGATGCCCTCGAACGTAAATGTACGCTGGCATTGACCGTGATACTTTCCGCTGACATTGCAAAAGCCCTCTTTATATATTAAGAACCATATTATATACTAAGTCTTAGCACATAAGGAATTAAAAGTATAAATAGCAATAAGATCTTATCAATAAATCAGATTCGATCTGGAAATCAAACCTTTCGTTTCTCATTTAATATTTGGCTGTACTCCAGTAGTCGCCGATTGAAATTGTGCGCAAGTTCTCGCGCCGCTATATAATACTTTGAGCCCATCTGTACATAGCGATCATATATTTCGCTTCATACACAAATATTTGGCTATACTCTCGTAGTCGCCGATTCAAATTGTGCGCTAGCTCTCGCGCCGCTAAATTAATTAATTGAGCCCATCTTTACATGGCGATCCTGCCATCTTTACATAGCGATCCTGCTATCTTTACATGACGATCCTGCCAAACTGGCAATTCTTTTATCAATCCTGCCAAACTGGCAATTCTGATATCAATCCTGCCTAATTATTAAAAACCACAACACTCCTAAAATAATTCTGAAAACTGCAATAAGAAGATGAATACCGATTTCCACCGACTATTCGAAAAAGTTCAACAACTGGCAGAGCAACATATCCACAAAGAAGCAAACCACCAAAGCCTGACGTTATACCCTGTTGATGGAAGAACTCCAACCCCACGCTTAATACAACAAAATTTTGAAAAAATAACAAAAATCGAAGAATACGTGCCACAATCTACAACTCCAAACAAACCACCACTTTGCATACCATCTACTTCATGAGCAGGCCCTAAACCAATAACCATAGAAGAGTATAAACAAAGGAACACGATCCACACTCCACAACCACACAAAGACGAACAAACGACAAAACGTCAACGGAGAAAACGAGCAGGGAAAAACGTGCAAACTCGCACAAAAATAGCATTACTCTGGCGAGATTTCAACCTCGCGAACACAAAAATTAAGCAAAAACAAATAAAAACCAAAATTCATAAAATAAAATACCCTAATGTTAGAACATAGGATTATAAAGATTGTATTAAGAATAAGTGAGATAAGATTAAAACAACTAATGTTAGAATATAGGATTATAAAGATTGTATTAAGAATAAGTTAGATAAGATTAAAACAAGAAAATATATATATATATATATATATATATATATATATATATAAATAATAATAATATAAAATTTTATACAATGGGTAAAACTCAATCGAAAGTTCAAAATCACAATGGAGACCCACATGTCACAATACTAAATAATCAAGTTCAACATTCTGAATCCCTAGAGGATCAATATTTAAAAATATTGATCATATTAATAATAGTATGTACTCAATTAGGAATTACACTGTTATCCATGTATAATAGGTATAACAAAAAACAAAATGTAAAAGCGGCAAAATCAATATTTGATTTGACCGAAGTAATGTCAAGAAAATAAAATAAAACATGGAATTAAACTCATTAAAAAATTTAGAAAACTTAGTAACAAAGTTAAAGAAAACACCAAGAAGAATTTATTCATATTCATATGTAGAAGCACTACAAAAAGATTTACAAAGTTATTCGACATTGTTCAAATTAGAAGTCGCCGCATTATCTCAAATTGACCAAGTAAAAGCGACAGAGTTATTTAAAAATTACAGCAATTACATCGAACATATAATAGAAAATAATTTACAAAATTTGACAGACGAAAACATAGAAGAAACCAAAGCCACCACCATGACAGACTTCAAAATAGAAACAGCAATCAAAGTAATTCCAGAATTTACTGGAAACTATAAAGAAATAGACTCATTTTGCAAAATATGCACGCTGTTGAACGATCCACTAACGCCAGAGGTTAAGAAGACACTCCTTGATTTCATTTTTCACGTAAAACTTAGCATCAATGTTAAAACAGCAATAGGTACTACATTAACACTCGACAATCTTGATACATTACTAAGCACACTAAAGTCCAGATATAAGAGCCACTCAACCATTACACAGGTACACTCACAATTGATAAATACTATACAAAAAGGATCTGTCAGTTCCTTCAAAGAACGAATTTTGACACTGATTTCCGAACTCACTACACTACAAATTGAAAATCTAGGAACAAACGTAACAGCAACTGAGAAGTCTGCAATAGCAAAAACGAATGAGTCATATGCTTTAATCACTTCCAAAAACGGACTCAAAGATAACTTAAAACCAATCATACTAGCAGCACAACCCAAAACATTAAATGAAGCAATAAATCTCGCACTAGACCTAGAACAATCTGTACCCAATACTAATCAAATTTTTGCCATAAATCAAAACAATCAACAATTCAGAAGATACAGTAATTACAACAACACGAATAACAGATATAACAACAACACCAATCATACTCGAAACAACAACAACAACAACAAAAACGACTTACAACGAAACAATAGAAACAACAATAATAACCAATATAACGGCAACAGACGGTATGCCAATCAAACACAAAGCAACAATGGGAACTATAGACATCCTAACTACAACAGCAACTATAAAAACAACTACAATAACAACAATAATTACAATAACAATTACAACAGAAACTATAACAGCAATTACAATAGAAACCAGAACCAAAACAACAGACAACGTAACAATATATACACAATAAACGCCCAGGGAAACGACCAGGTCCCGGAGGACCACGACTATATCCCTCCGGGCAACAACTACAACAACAACGAAAATTAAATATCTACAAAATATCAAATAACTTAACAAACTACATAGCTTTACATTGCACAAATCTACAGCAACACTTAACATTTTTAATTGACACCGGAGCTGATATCTCTGTTTGCAAGCAAAAAAGCGATGACCAAATAATTTCCTCAATAGATAAATGCAAGCTAACGGGGATAACAAATGAAGAGGTACATTCATTAGGAAAATCACATTTAGAATTCAGAATACAACAACAAAACATCAAACAAGAATTTCATATAGTAAAAGACACATTTCCCATAGAAACCGATGGTATACTCGGAAGAGACTTTTTATCAGCATTTCTTTGCAAAATTGACTATGAAACATTCACCGTAACAATCACGATTACAGACACAGACATAACGCTACCAATGGAAACTCGTTTACTACACACTCCATACATAACGATACCCGCAAGAACAGAAATAATTCAACATATAAATTTAGAAATAAAAGAAGACAAATTAGTGTTAAATAGTGAAATAGAAAAAGGCGTATTTGTAGCAAATACAATAGTACCAGGAAAGGGAATGAGACACATCAAACTAATAAATACAAATGACCACCAGATACAATTAAAAAATATACAAATAAAAACTGAGCCTTTGAAAAACTATGATATTCTGTACTATACAAAAAACGAACGTAGCAAACATGACAATCACAGATTCAACAAATTACTAGAAACACTACAATTAAAAATTTCCGATAAAACAACACAGGAAGAACTAATCCATATGTTCAGAGAATATCAAGATATATTTCATCTGGACGATGAACCACTTATTGCAAATAACTTCTACACTCAAAACCTATCCATTACAGACAATTCACTGGTTTACATAAAAAATTATCGTTTACCCCAAATACAACATGATGAAATAGAAAAACAGGTACAGAAACTGCTCAGGGACAAAATAATTGAACAATCAAACAGCCCTTACAACTCACCATTGTTATTGGTTCCTAAGAAAACTCACGATAATGAAGACAAAAAATGGAGACTAGTAGTTGACTATAGGAAAGTAAACGATAAACTAACCAGCGATAAATTTCCATTAACGAGATTGGAGGATGTACTAGACGGACTAGGTAGAGCAAAATACTTCTCTACTCTGGACATGACGAACTCTTTTCACCAAATTCCACTGAACAAGAACTCCAGGCCTTTAACAGCATTTTCAACAACAAATGGACATTACCAATTTACGAGACTCCCTTTTGGATTGAAAATATCCTCTAACAGTTTCCAAAGAATGCTTACATTGGCCTTGGCAGGTTTAGTTTCTAATGATTTCCTTTACGTAGACGATATAATTGTATTCGGATGCAGCCTCAAACATCACAATGAAAATTTAAGAAAAATATTTGAAAGACTGCGTCAATACAATTTGAAGCTGAATCCGTCAAAATGTCATTTTCTAAGACCCGAAGTAGTTTATCTAGGCCATTTGATCACCCCACATGGTATAAAAACTGATCCAGCAAAATACGAAGCAATTAAGAAATACCCTACCCCAAAAAACCCAGATGAGGTAAGAAGAATTATTGCATTTTGCAACTACTATCGTAGATTTATACCCAACTTTGCGAGTATCACAAAAAGCCTGAATAACCTTCTAAAGAAAGGCCAACCTTTTGTATGGAGCGAGGAACGACAAACAGCATTCAGCACTTTAAAAAACAAATTGATGAACCCACCAATACTGAGATACCCAGACTTTACAAAACCTTTTATATTAACTACTGACGCATCTGACTACGCTCTAGGTGCAGTACTATCGCAAGGTGAAATTGGCGAAGATGTTCCAATTTCCTACGCAAGCAAGTCCATGTTAAAACATGAAATAAATAAATCAACAATTGAAAAAGAACTACTTGCAATCCATTGGGGCATACAGTTTTTTAGGCCATATCTATTCGGAAAAGTTCCTCGTGGTAACGGACCACAGACCATTAGTGTCGCTTTTCGTCCACAAGAACCCTTCCTCTAAACTGACAAGAATACGACTAGACCTATCAGAATATGAGTTCGAAATAATATACAAAAAAGGAAAATCAAATACCAACGCAGACGCACTTTCCAGAATCAAAATTGATTCAGAAACTTTAAAACAAATGATTCCTAAAGAAACCGATGAAAAAGCTAAAAGAACATTAATTATAACAAGGGGAATGGCTGCCAAAAAACATGGAGACCAACAAAAACAAGTACAATACAAAACCCAAGAGAAGTCCGATCAACTGCATATCTGGGACTGTACATCTATTACTGACGTCAGATACATTACAAAATTGAAATTTGAAAAAGCGAACGATATAAATATGAAGAGTACTCAATTAATCTATGAAAAAGATAAGAATATATTGCGCGTAAGGTACAACGATAATCCACCGAAATCCGTTTCGATTCTGGAGAAGTTGTCACCTCTTAATACAAAAACTTTGCATAGTAGATCTAGTGATAACTATACGAAATACGTTTCGATTATGGAGAAGCTAGCATCTGAAATAAAAAAACTAAAAGTCGACATTTTAGCGCTATCGAATAAAGATATAATTTTTGAAGGTATACAAAAGAAGAATTTAAAAATATATTTAACAAGCTGCAAGAACAGCAAATTAAAGAAAATCGTTTCGCATACAAGATTATTATATATGAACCCCCTAAAAGAATTGAAAAGGACATAATTAAATATAAATTAATAAATGAATACCACAAATCAACACATGGAGGACACCTTGGTATAAGAAAAACCACTCTAAAACTAAAACAATGATATGTGTGGAAAAATATGAGTCGAATGGTGAAAGATTTTATAAAAAACTGTGACAGATGCGCATAGAACAAAATAACTAAACATATACACGAAAAACAAATAATAACAGACACACCAAACACTAGTTTTGAAGTACTTGAAATAGACACAGTTGGACCACTAAGAATGTCAGACAGATTCAGATACATACTCACAATACAGTGCGAACTGACAAAATTTGTAATAGCACACCCAATAGAAACCAAAGACGCTAAAACCGTAGCTAAAACAGTAGTAGAACAATGCATCCTAAAATATGGCCATTTTAAAACATTAAAATCAGATAGAGGCACTGAGTTCACAAATGAGCTCATGCACAACATTTGCAAATTACTAGACATTGAACAACAATTCTCAACACCATACCATCACCAAACATTAGGGTCAGTAGAAAGAAATCACCGCGTATTAAATGAATTCATGTTATCTTTTACCAACGACTATGACTGGCACAATCGGATCCCGTTCTATACATTTGCATATAATACAACCCCCAATGTAGACACACAATACACACCTTTTGAGCTTGTATATGGCAAATTACCACACCTCTCAAGTACTGACAGCCAAGAAAATCCAAAAATATACAATATGGATAACTACGCTAACGAACTCAGAATTAGAGTACATTATTCAATAAAAAATGCAAAAGCATTAATCGAAAAATCGAAACTACAAAAAAGTATTGTAACACAAAAACACATAAACACACTAGATTTAAATATAGGAGATATGGTATTAGTAAGAAATATGAATAGAAAGAAAAACCAAAAACCCTACAATGGTCCTTATAGAATAATTGAAATTCGGAATGTAAATTGTCTATTAGCAATAAAATGAGAAATAAAAGAACTCCATAAAAACTTATTAAAAAAATATACACCATTGTAAAGATAAACAAGTAAAATTTTAAGTAATTAATATAACATAAATACTTATATAAAAAAAAAAAATTTTTTTTGTTTGAACACCAAAAAAATTTTTTTTTCCCAGTAGGATAAGGGTGTAGTGTATGAAAAGCATAACGTATATATATACACACAAACGCCAACACAATACGCGGCGTAGGCACATGCAATGTGAGCGGAGACCCAACGTAAGTACGTCGAACTCTCATATAAGAATATGTACGTTATGAAGCGCGCACAGCGCGCACGTTTTTGATTACGTTGCATTCTAATGTTCGATGCCCTCGAACGAATGTACGCTGGCATTGACCGTGATACTTTCCGCTGACATTGCAAAAGCCCTCTTTATATATTAAGAACCATATTATATACTAAGTCTTAGCACATAAGGAATTAAAAGTATAAATAGCAATAAGATCTTATCAATAAATCAGATTCGATCTGGAAATCAAACCTTTCGTTTCTCATTTAATATTTGGCTGTACTCCAGTAGTCGCCGATTGAAATTGTGCGCAAGTTCTCGCGCCGCTATATAATACTTTGAGCCCATCTGTACATAGCGATCATATATTTCGCTTCATACACAAATATTTGGCTATACTCTCGTAGTCGCCGATTCAAATTGTGCGCTAGCTCTCGCGCCGCTAAATTAATTAATTGAGCCCATCTTTACATGGCGATCCTGCCATCTTTACATAGCGATCCTGCTATCTTTACATGACGATCCTGCCAAACTGGCAATTCTTTTATCAATCCTGCCAAACTGGCAATTCTGATATCAATCCTGCCTAATTATTAAAAACCACAACACTCCTAAAATAATTCTGAAAACTGCAATAAGAAGATGAATACCGATTTCCACCGACTATTCGAAAAAGTTCAACAACTGGCAGAGCAACATATCCACAAAGAAGCAAACCACCAAAGCCTGACGTTATACCCTGTTGATGGAAGAACTCCAACCCCACGCTTAATACAACAAAATTTTGAAAAAATAACAAAAATCGAAGAATACGTGCCACAATCTACAACTCCAAACAAACCACCACTTTGCATACCATCTACTTCATGAGCAGGCCCTAAACCAATAACCATAGAAGAGTATAAACAAAGGAACACGATCCACACTCCACAACCACACAAAGACGAACAAACGACAAAACGTCAACGGAGAAAACGAGCAGGGAAAAACGTGCAAACTCGCACAAAAATAGCATTACTCTGGCGAGATTTCAACCTCGCGAACACAAAAATTAAGCAAAAACAAATAAAAACCAAAATTCATAAAATAAAATACCCTAATGTTAGAACATAGGATTATAAAGATTGTATTAAGAATAAGTGAGATAAGATTAAAACAACTAATGTTAGAATATAGGATTATAAAGATTGTATTAAGAATAAGTTAGATAAGATTAAAACAAGAAAATATATATATATATATATATATATATATATATATATATAAATAATAATAATATAAAATTTTATACAATGGGTAAAACTCAATCGAAAGTTCAAAATCACAATGGAGACCCACATGTCACAATACTAAATAATCAAGTTCAACATTCTGAATCCCTAGAGGATCAATATTTAAAAATATTGATCATATTAATAATAGTATGTACTCAATTAGGAATTACACTGTTATCCATGTATAATAGGTATAACAAAAAACAAAATGTAAAAGCGGCAAAATCAATATTTGATTTGACCGAAGTAATGTCAAGAAAATAAAATAAAACATGGAATTAAACTCATTAAAAAATTTAGAAAACTTAGTAACAAAGTTAAAGAAAACACCAAGAAGAATTTATTCACATTCATATATAGAAGCACTACAAAAAGATTTACAAAGTTATTCGACATTGTTCAAATTAGAAGTCGCCGCATTATCTCAAATTGACCAAGTAAAAGCGACAGAGTTATTTAAAAATTACAGCAATTACATCGAACATATAATAGAAAATAATTTACAAAATTTGACAGACGAAAACATAGAAGAAACCAAAGCCACCACCATGACAGACTTCAAAATAGAAACAGCAATCAAAGTAATTCCAGAATTTACTGGAAACTATAAAGAAATAGACTCATTTTGCAAAATATGCACACTGTTGAACGATCCACTAACGCCAGAGGGTAAGAAGACACTCCTTGATTTCATTTTTCACGTAAAACTTAGCATCAATGTTAAAATAGCAATAGGTACTACATTAACACTCGACAATCTTGATACATTACTAAGCACACTAAAGTCCAGATATAAGAGCCACTCAACCGTTACACAGGTACACTCACAATTGATAAATACTATACAAAAAGGATCTGTCAGTTCCTTCAAAGAACGAATTTTGACACTGATTTCCGAACTCACTACACTACAAATTGAAAATCTAGGTACAAACGTAACAGCAACTGAGAAGTCTGCAATAGCAAAAACGAATGAGTCATATGCTTTAATCACTTCCAAAAACGGACTCAAAGATAACTTAAAACCAATCATACTAGCAGCACATCCCAAAACATTAAATGAAGCAGTAAATCTCGCACTACACCTAGAACAATCTGTACCCAATACTAATCAAATTTTTGCCATAAATCAAAACAATCAACAATTCAGAAGATACAGTAATTACAACAACACGAATAACAGATATAACAACAAAACCAATTATAATCATACTCGGAACAACAACAACAACAACAAAAACGACTTACAACGAAACAATAGAAACAACAATAATAACCAATATAACGGCAACAGACGGTATGCCAATCAAACACAAAGCAACAATGGGAACTATAGACATCCTAACTACAACAGCAACTATAAAAACAACTACAATAACAACAATAATTACAATAACAATTACAACAGAAACTATAACAGCAATTACAATAGAAACCAGAACCAAAACAACAGACAACGTAACAATATATACACAATAAACGCCCAGAGAAACGACCAGGTCCCGGAGGACCACGACTATATCCCTCCGGGCAACAACTACAACAACAACGAAAATTAAATATCTGCAAAATATCAAATAACTTAACAAACTACATAACTTTACATTGCACAAATCTACAGCAGCACTTAACATTTTTAATTGACACCGGAGCTGATATCTCTGTTTGCAAGCAAAAAAGCGATGACCAAATAATTTCCACAATAGATAAATGCAAGCTAACGGGGATAACAAATGAAGAGGTACATTCATTAGGAAAATCACATTTAGAATTCAGAATACAACAACAAAACATCAAACAAGAATTTCATATAGTAAAAGACACATTTCCCATAGAAACCGATGGTATACTCGGAAGAGACTTTTTATCAGCATTTCTTTGCAAAATTGACTATGAAACATTCACCGTAACAATCACGATAACAGACACAGACATAACGCTACCAATGGAAACTACATAACGATACCCGCAAGAACAGAAATAATTCAACATATAAATTTAGAAATAAAAGAAGACAAATTAGTGTTAAATAGTGAAATAGAAAAAGGCGTATTTGTAGCAAATACAATAGTACCAGCAAAGGGAATGAGACACATCAAACTAATAAATACAAATGACCACCAGATACAATTAAAAAATATACAAATAAAAACTGAGCCTTTGAAAAACTATGATATTCTGTACTATACAAAAAACGAACGTAGCAAACATGACAATCACAGATTCAACAAATTACTAGAAACACTACAATTAAAAATTTCCGATAAAACAACACAGGAAGAACTAATCCATATGTTCAGAGAATATCAAGATATATTTCATCTGGACGATGAACCACTTATTGCAAATAACTTCTACACTCAAAACCTATCCATCACAGACAATTCACTGGTTTACATAAAAAATTATCGTTTACCCCAAATACAACATGATGAAATAGAAAAACAGGTACAGAAACTGCTCAGGGACAAAATAATTGAACAATCAAACAGCCCTTACAACTCACCATTGTTATTGGTTCCTAAGAAAACTCACGATAATGAAGACAAAAAATGGAGACTAGTAGTTGACTATAGGAAAGTAAACGATAAACTAACCAGCGATAAATTTCCATTAACGAGATTGGAGGATGTACTAGACGGACTAGGTAGAGCAAAATACTTCTCTACTCTGGACATGACGAACTCTTTTCACCAAATTCCACTGAACAAGAACTCCAGGCCTTTAACAACATTTTCAACAACAAATGGACATTACCAATTTACGAGACTCCCTTTTGGATTGAAAATATCCTCTAACAGTTTCCAAAGAATGCTTACATTGGCCTTGGCAGGTTTAGTTTCTAATGATTTCCTTTACGTAGACGATATAATTGTATTCGGATGCAGCCTCAAACATCACAATGAAAATTTAAGAAAAATATTTGAAAGACTGCGTCAATACAATTTGAAGCTGAAAATACGAAGCAATTAAGAAATACCCTACCCCAAAAAACCCAGATGAGGTAAGAAGATTTATTGCATTTTGCAACTACTATCGTAGATTTATACCCAACTTTGCGAGTATCACAAAAAGCCTGAATAACCTTCTAAAGAAAGGCCAACCTTTTGTATGGAGCGAGGAACGACAAACAGCATTCAGCACTTTAAAAAACAAATTGATGAACCCACCAATACTGAGATACCCAGACTTTACAAAACCTTTTATATTAACTACTGACGCATCTGACTACGCTCTAGGTGCAGTACTATCGCAAGGTGAAATTGGCGAAGATGTTCCAATTTCCTACGCAAGCAAGTCCATGTTAAAACATGAAATAAATAAATCAACAATTGAAAAAGAACTACTTGCAATCCATTGGGGCATACAGTTTTTTAGGCCATATCTATTCGGAAAAGTTCCTCGTGGTAACGGACCACAGACCATTAGTGTCGCTTTTCGTCCACAAGAACCCTTCCTCTAAACTGACAAGAATACGACTAGACCTATCAGAATATGAGTTCGAAATAATATACAAAAAAGGAAAATCAAATACCAACGCAGACGCACTTTCCAGAATCAAAATTGATTCAGAAACTTTAAAACAAATGATTCCTAAAGAAACCGATGAAAAAGCTAAAAGAACATTAATTATAACAAGGGGAATGGCTGCCAAAAAACATGGAGACTAACAAAAACAAGTACAATACAAAACCCAAGAGAAGTCCGATCAACTGCATATCTGGGACTGTACATCTATTACTGACGTCAGATACATTACAAAATTGAAATTTGAAAAAGCGAACGATATAAATATGAAGAGTACTCAATTAATCTACGAAAAAGATAAGAATATATTGCGCGTAAGGTACAACGATAATCCACCGAAATCCGTTTCGATTCTGGAGAAGTTGTCACCTCTTAATACAAAAACTTTGCATAGTAGATCTAGTGATAACTATACGAAATACGTTTCGATTATGGAGAAGCTAGCATCTGAAATAAAAAAACTAAAAGTCGACATTTTAGCGCTATCGAATAAAGATATAATTTTTGAAGGTATACAAAAGAAGAATTTAAAAATATATTTAACAAGCTGCAAGAACAGCAAATTAAAGAAAATCGTTTCGCATACAAGATTATTATATATGAACCCCCTAAAAGAATTGAAAAGGACATAATTAAATATAAATTAATAAATGAATACCACAAATCAACACATGGAGGACACCTTGGTATAAGAAAAACCACTCTAAAACTAAAACAATGATATGTGTGGAAAAATATGAGTCGAATGGTGAAAGATTTTATAAAAAACTGTGACAGATGCGCATAGAACAAAATAACTAAACATATACACGAAAAACAAATAATAACAACACACCAAACACTAGTTTTGAAGTACTTGAAATAGACACAGTTGGACCACTAAGAATGTCAGACAGATTCAGATACATACTCACAATACAGTGCGAACTGACAAAATTTGTAATAGCACACCCAATAGAAACCAAAGACGCTAAAACCGTAGCTAAAACAGTAGTAGAACAATGCATCCTAAAATATGGCCATTTTAAGACATTAAAATCAGATAGAGGCACTGAGTTCACAAATGAGCTCATGCACAACATTTGCAAATTACTAGACATTGAACAACAATTCTCAACACCATACCATCACCAAACATTAGGATCAGTAGAAAGAAATCACCGCGTATTAAATGAATTCATGTTATCTTTTACCAACGATTATGACTGGCACAATTGGATCCCGTTCTATACATTTGTATATAATACAACCCCCAATGTAGACACACAATACACACCTTTTGAGCTTGTATATGGCAAATTACCACACCTCTCAAGTACTGACAGCCAAGAAAATCCAAAAATATACAATATGGATAACTACGCTAACGAACTCAGAATTAGATTACATTATTCAATAAAAAATGCAAAAGCATTAATCGAAAAATCGAAACTACAAAAAAGTATTGTAACACAAAAACACATAAACACACTAGATTTAAATATAGGAGATATGGTATTAGTAAGAAATATGAATAGAAAGAAAAACCAAAAACCCTACAATGGTCCTTATAGAATTATTGAAATTCGGAATGTAAATTGTCTATTAGCAATAAAAGGAGAAATAAAAGAACTCCATAAAAACTTATTAAAAAAATATACACCATTGTAAAGATAAACAAGTAAAATTTTAAGTAATTAATATAACATAAATACTTATATAAAAAAAAAAATTTTTTTTGTTTGAACACCAAAAAAATTTTTTTTTCCCAGTAGGATAAGGGTGTAGTGTATGAAAAGCATAATGTATATATATACACACAAACGCCAACACAATACGCGGCGTAGGCACATGCAATGTGAGCGGAGACCCAACGTAAGTACGTCGAACTCTCATATAAGAATATGTACGTTATGAAGCGCGCACAGCGCGCACGTTTTTGATTACGTTGCATTCTAATGTTCGATGCCCTCGAACGAATGTACGCTGGCATTGACCGTGATACTTTCCGCTGACATTGCAAAAGCCCTCTTTATATATTAAGAACCATATTATATACTAAGTCTTAGCACATAAGGAATTAAAAGTATAAATAGCAATAAGATCTTATCAATAAATCAGATTCGATCTGGAAATCAAACCTTTCGTTTCTCATTTAACATTTGGCTGTACTCCAGTAGTCGCCGATTGAAATTGTGCGCAAGTTCTCGCGCCGCTATATAATACTTTGAGCCCATCTGTACATAGCGATCATATATTTCGCTTCATACACAAATATTTGGCTATACTCTCGTAGTCGCCGATTCAAATTGTGCGCTAGCTCTCGCGCCGCTAAATTAATTAATTGAGCCCATCTTTACATGGCGATCCTGCCATCTTTACATAGCGATCCTGCTATCTTTACATGACGATCCTGCCAAACTGGCAATTCTTTTATCAATCCTGCCAAACTGGCAATTCTGATATCAATCCTGCCTAATTATTAAAAACCACAACACTCCTAAAATAATTCTGAAAACTGCAATAAGAAGATGAATACCGATTTCCACCGACTATTCGAAAAAGTTCAACAACTGGCAGAGCAACATATCCACAAAGAAGCAAACCACCAAAGCCTGACGTTATACCCTGTTGATGGAAGAACTCCAACCCCACGCTTAATACAACAAAATTTTGAAAAAATAACAAAAATCGAAGAATACGTGCCACAATCTACAACTCCAAACAAACCACCACTTTACATACCATCTACTTCATGAGCAGGCCCTAAACCAATAACCATAGAAGAGTATAAACAAAGGAACACGATCCACACTCCACAACCACACAAAGACGAACAAACGACAAAACGTCAACGGAGAAAACGAGCAGGGAAAAACGTGCAAACTCGCACAAAAATAGCATTACTCTGGCGAGATTTCAACCTCGCGAACACAAAAATTAAGCAAAAACAAATAAAAACCAAAATTCATAAAATAAAATACCCTAATGTTAGAACATAGGATTATAAAGATTGTATTAAGAATAAGTGAGATAAGATTAAAACAACTAATGTTAGAATATAGGATTATAAAGATTGTATTAAGAATAAGTTAGATAAGATTAAAACAAGAAAAAAATATATATATATATAAATAATAATAATATAAAATTTTATACAATGGGTAAACCTCAATCGAAAGTTCAAAATCACAATGGAGACCCACAAGTCACAATACTAAATAATCAAGTTCAACATTCTGAATCCCTAGAGGATCAATATTTAAAAATATTGATCATATTAATAATAGTATGTACTCAATTAGGAATTACACTGTTATCCATGTATAATAGGTATAACAGAAAACAAAATGTAAAAGCGGCAAAATCAATATTTGATTTGACCGAAGTAATGTCAAGAAAATAAAATAAAACATGGAATTAAACTCATTAAAAAATTGAGAAAACTTAGTAACAAAGTTAAAGAAAACACCAAGAAGAATTTATTCATATTCATATGTAGAAGCACTACAAAAAGATTTCCAAAGTTATTCGACATTGTTCAAATTAGAAGTCGCCGCATTATCTCAAATTGACCAAGTAAAAGCGACAGAGTTATTTAAAAATTACAGCAATTACATCGAACATATAATAGAAAATAATTTACAAAATTTGACAGACGAAAACATAGAAGAAACCAAAGCCACCACCATGACAGACTTCAAAATAGAAACAGCAATCAAAGTAATTCCAGAATTTACTGGAAACTATAAAGAAATAGACTCATTTTGCAAAATATGCACGCTGTTGAACGATCCACTAACGCCAGAGGTTAAGAAGACACTCCTTGATTTCATTTTTCACGTAAAACTTAGCATCAATGTTAAAACAGCAATAGGTACTACATTAACACTCGACAATCTTGATACATTACTAAGCACACTAAAGTCCAGATATAAGAGCCACTCAACCATTACACAGGTACACTCACAATTGATAAATACTATACAAAAAGGATCTGTCAGTTCCTTCAAAGAACGAATTTTGACACTGATTTCCGAACTCACTACACTACAAATTGAAAATCTAGGAACAAACGTAACAGCAACTGAGAAGTCTGCAATAGCAAAAACGAATGAGTCATATGCTTTAATCACTTCCAAAAACGGACTCAAAGATAACTTAAAACCAATCATACTAGCAGCACATCCCAAAACATTAAATGAAGCAGTAAATCTCGCACTACACCTAGAACAATCTGTACCCAATACTAATCAAATTTTTGCCATAAATCAAAACAATCAACAATTCAGAAGATACAGTAATTACAACAACACTAATAACAGATATAACAACAAAACCAATTATAATCATACTCGGAACAACAACAACAACAACAAAAACGACTTACAACGAAACAATAGAAACAACAATAATAACCAATATAACGGCAACAGACGGTATGCCAATCAAACACAAAGCAACAATGGGAACTATAGACATCCTAACTACAACAGCAGCTATAAAAACAACTACAATAACAACAATAATTACAATAACAATTACAACAGAAACTATAACAGCAATTACAATAGAAACCAGAACCAAAACAACAGACAACGTAACAATATATACACAATAAACGCCCAGGGAAACGACCAGGTCCCGGAGGACCACGACTATATCCCTCCGGGCAACAACTACAACAACAACGAAAATTAAATATCTGCAAAATATCAAATAACTTAACAAACTACATAACTTTACATTGCACAAATCTACAGCAGCACTTAACATTTTTAATTGACACCGGAGCTGATATCTCTGTTTGCAAGCAAAAAAGCGATGACCAAATAATTTCCTCAATAGATAAATGCAAGCTAACGGGGATAACAAATGAAGAGGTACATTCATTAGGAAAATCACATTTAGAATTCAAAATACAACAACAAAACATCAAACAAGAATTTCATATAGTAAAAGACACATTTCCCATAGAAACCGATGGTATACTCGGAAGAGACTTTTTATCAGCATTTCTTTGCAAAATTGACTATGAAACATTCACCGTAACAATCACGATAACAGACACAGACATAACGCTACCAATGGAAACTACATAACGATACCCGCAAGAACAGAAATAATTCAACATATAAATTTAGAAATAAAAGAAGACAAATTAGTGTTAAATAGTGAAATAGAAAAAGGCGTATTTGTAGCAAATACAATAGTACCAGCAAAGGGAATGAGACACATCAAACTAATAAATACAAATGACCACCAGATACAATTAAAAAATATACAAATAAAAACTGAGCCTTTGAAAAACTATAATATTCTGTACTATACAAAAAACGAACGTAGCAAACATGACAATCACAGATTCCACAAATTACTAGAAACACTACAATTAAAAATTTCCGATAAAACAACACAGGAAGAACTAATCCATATGTTCAGAGAATATCAAGATATATTTCATCTGGACGATGAACCACTTATTGCAAATAACTTCTACACTCAAAACCTATCCATCACAGACAATTCACTGGTTTACATAAAAAATTATCGTTTACCCCAAATACAACATGATGAAATAGAAAAACAGGTACAGAAACTGCTCAGGGACAAAATAATTGAACAATCAAACAGCCCTTACAACTCACCATTGTTATTGGTTCCTAAGAAAACTCACGATAATGAAGACAAAAAATTGAGACTAGTAGTTGACTATAGGAAATTAAACGATAAACTAACCAGCGATAAATTTCCATTAACGAGATTGGAGGATGTACTAGACGGACTAGGTAGAGCAAAATACTTCTCTACTCTGGACATGACGAACTCTTTTCACCAAATTCCACTGAACAAGAACTCCAGGCCCTTAACAGCATTTTCAACAACAAATGGACATTACCAATTTACGAGACTCCCTTTTGGATTGAAAATATCCTCTAACAGTTTCCAAAGAATGCTTACATTGGCCTTGGCAGGTTTAGGTTCTAATGATTTCCTTTACGTAGACGATATAATTGTATTCGGATGCAGCCTCAAACATCACAATGAAAATTTAAGAAAAATATTTGAAAGACTGCGTCAATACAATTTGAAGCTGAATCCGTCAAAATGTCATTTTCTAAGACCCGAAGTAGTTTATCTAGGCCATTTGATCACCCCACATGGTATAAAAACTGATCCAGCAAAATACGAAGCAATTAAGAAATACCCTACCCCAAAAAACCCAGATGAGGTAAGAAGATTTATTGCATTTTGCAACTACTATCGTAGATTTATACCCAACTTTGCGAGTATCACAAAAAGCCTGAATAACCTTCTAAAGAAAGGCCAACCTTTTGTATGGAGCGAGGAACGACAAACAGCATTCAGCACTTTAAAAAACAAATTGATGAACCCACCAATACTGAGATACCCAGACTTTACAAAACCTTTTATATTAACTACTGACGCATCTGACTACGCTCTAGGTGCAGTACTATCGCAAGGTGAAATTGGCGAAGATGTTCCAATTTCCTACGCAAGCAAGTCCATGTTAAAACATGAAATAAATAAATCAACAATTGAAAAAGAACTACTTGCAATCCATTGGGGCATACAGTTTTTTAGGCCATATCTATTCGGAAAAGTTCCTCGTGGTAACGGACCACAGACCATTAGTGTCGCTTTTCGTCCACAAGAACCCTTCCTCTAAACTGACAAGAATACGACTAGACCTATCAGAATATGAGTTCGAAATAATATACAAAAAAGGAAAATCAAATACCAACGCATACGCACTTTCCAGAATCAAAATTGATTCAGAAACTTTAAAACAAATGATTCCTAAAGAAACCGATGAAAAAGCTAAAAGAACATTAATTATAACAAGGGGAATGGCTGCCAAAAAACATGGAGACCAACAAAAACAAGTACAATACAAAACCCAAGAGAAGTCCGATCAACTGCATATCTGGGACTGTACATCTATTACTGACGTCAGATACATTACAAAATTGAAATTTGAAAAAGCGAACGATATAAATATGAAGAGTACTCAATTAATCTATGAAAAAGATAAGAATATATTGCGCGTAAGGTACAACGATAATCCACCGAAATCCGTTTCGATTCTGGAGAAGTTGTCACCTCTTAATACAAAAACTTTGCATAGTAGATCTAGTGATAACTATACGAAATACGTTTCGATTATGGAGAAGCTAGCATCTGAAATAAAAAAACTAAAAGTCGACATTTTAGCGCTATCGAATAAAGATATAATTTTTGAAGGTATACAAAAGAAGAATTTAAAAATATATTTAACAAGCTGCAAGAACAGCAAATTAAAGAAAATCGTTTCGCATACAAGATTATTATATATGAACCCCCTAAAAGAATTGAAAAGGACATAATTAAATATAAATTAATAAATGAATACCACAAATCAACACATGGAGGACACCTTGGTATAAGAAAAACCACTCTAAAACTAAAACAATGATATGTGTGGAAAAATATGAGTCGAATGGTGAAAGATTTTATAAAAAACTGTGACAGATGCGCATAGAACAAAATAACTAAACATATACACGAAAAACAAATAATAACAGACACACCAAACACTAGTTTTGAAGTACTTGAAATAGACACAGTTGGACCACTAAGAATGTCAGACAGATTCAGATACATACTCACAATACAGTGCGAACTGACAAAATTTGTAATAGCACACCCAATAGAAACCAAAGACGCTAAAACCGTAGCTAAAACAGTAGTAGAACAATGCATCCTAAAATATGGCCATTTTAAGACATTATAATCAGATAGAGGCACTGAGTTCACAAATGAGCTCATGCACAACATTTGCAAATTACTAGACATTGAACAACAATTCTCAACACCATACCATCACCAAACATTAGGATCAGTAGAAAGAAATCACCGCGTATTAAATGAATTCATATTATCTTTTACCAACGACTATGACTGGCACAATTGGATCCCGTTCTATACATTTGCATATAATACAACCCCCAATGTAGACACACAATACACACCTTTTGAGCTTGTATATGGCAAATTACCACACCTCTCAAGTACTGACAGCCAAGAAAATCCAAAAATATACAATATGGATAACTACGCTAACGAACTCAGAATTAGATTACTTTATTCAATAAAAAATGCAAAAGCATTAATGGAAAAATCGAAACTACAAAAAAGTATTGTAACACAAAAACACATAAACACACTAGATTTAAATATTGGAGATATGGCATTAGTAAGAAATATGAATAGAAAGAAAAACCAAAAACCCTACAATGGTCCTTATAGAATAATTGAAATTCGGAATGTAAATTGTCTATTAGAAATAAAAGGAGAAATAAAAGAACTCCATAAAAACTTATTGAAAAAATTTACACCATTGTAAAGATAAACAAGTAAAATTTTAAGTAATTAATATAACATAAATACTTATATAAAAAAAAAAATACGTTATCAAGCGCGCACAGCGCGCACGTTTTTGATTACGTTGCATTCTAATGTTCGATGCCCTCGAACGAATGTACGCTGGCATTGACCGTGATAATTTCCGCTGACATTGCAAAAGCCCTCTTTATGTATTAAGAACCATATTATAGTCTTAGCACATAAGGAATTAAAAGTATAAATAGCAATAAGATCTTATCAATAAATCAGATTCGATCTGGAAACCAAACCTTTCGTTTCTCATTTAATATTTGGCTGTACTCCAGTAGTCGCCGATTGAAATTGTGCGCAAGCTCTCGCGCCGCTAAATTAATTAATTGAGCCCATCTTTACATGGCGATCCTGCTATCTTTACAATATATATATATATATATATATATATATATATATATATATATATATATATATATATATATATATATATATATATATATATAAATATATATATATATATATATATATATTTATTTATATATATATATATATATATATATATATATATATATATATATATATATATATATATTTATATATATTTTATTTTTTTTTTGTTTTTCCGAATTTTGCAATTCTTAATATGTATTTATTTCGTAATGTTTGAAACTATAATATATACAGTTTCCCAATGTATCTATCCTCTTTATTTATTTTTATGACAACAATTTTATTAATTTTTTCATACATTCTGACTTAAATATAAGTTAATAATATGTTATCAATGTACAATTAAAATTTGTGATATTATCTCTAATATATTTGTTTCCCATGTACAAATAATGTCTAATTAATATTAAAAATTTATTGCATAATTAAAAACCTCTTAAATTAAGTGATGTGTCTTATGTAAACAATTCTGAACAAACAAACAAATAAAAAGTAAACTGCAATTCAAACTATATCAGTAGCATTCGAAATACTCAATTCATAAATAATATTGCATATTAAAATAGAATATAAATTTTGGAAGATATAATATATGCAAAAATATTAGTAGTAGTAGTAGTAGTAGAATTCTAATGGAAAGCGTTACTGTTTCTTCGTAATACAACGAAGACACTGCAAAAACCCTTTTCATATCTACTATTTAAAATTTTGATAGTTCCTCCGTAATACTGTTAGGCATGAGGTTTTTCCCTGTCAGGAAAGCTTTTTTCGAACATTGAGTTGAGCCTGAGTGCCGCGGATCAAGAATAAAGTGAGCTGATACTGAACACACTCCGATCGTTCGGCCTGCTGCAGCGTTCGTGTATTCACAATGGCGAATCAGGAAAAAAGTTGATGTGGAATTTCCTTGTTTCTTATGAGCGGATGCATACATTCAGTTCTTTTTGGTTCAGGTTTTGCATTGAAAGATGAAAGACATGGAAAAAATTACTATCGCTGTGGAAAAACAAAGCGCGTTGTGGGATATCGGTTGTGAGGAGTACCACAGTAGAGAAGTTAAATATGCTTCGAGTGAGTGTTACGACGATTGGGAGTCAACAAGCCAAGTTGACAAAATTAAAAAATGTATGTATGCAACATATATTTTAAAAGCTTCTTAGTTTGTCCTTTTTTAGAAAAAAATCTTAACATTATGAGTTGTTGTTGAAAGTTTGTTGGCAAGTATAATCGCAACATAAAGAATTTTGTTTAAGGCAAAATATTCACTGGGGCATTTCCAAAAGCATCTGAAACCCGGGCAAAAGAGATTCTGGATCTCGTGCTTTCTGACGTATGTGGATCGAGAATGTAAGTTCAAACGACGGATCCCGATATTTTTTCACATTCATTGATGACAAACCGAGATTTATCTTCATATATCTTATTAAAAAGAAAAGCCAAGTTTTCGGCAGTTCAAAGAAATGGTTGAGTGGCAAACTGAGCGAAAAATAAAGGTATTTAGAAGTGACAATGGTACAGAGTATATAAATAATGCTTTTGATGAGTTTTTAAAGGCTGAAGGCCACATACCCCTCAGCAAAATGGTATTGAACTCTTATTGCGGGGGTGTAATGTAGACCGCCTCCACGCGGTGCACCCTGGGTTACGCTAAATGGTCTACACTCCCCCAAGTGCTGCTGTTTTCTTGCACGGGAGTTCAGTAGCACCAATTGGGACGACCCCCATCCTTCGTCCCCGGACTTCTCTTTGGACCAATGTAACTGTTCTGATTGCCCTGGGCTGGTAGCTGTAATTTTCTGGACCTAGCTGTCTTTTGTCACGGTAGCACCAAGGTGAAACTTGAGTGTGAACGGCTCCAGTCTAAGGTTGCAGCTGCCCCCGTCCCGTTAAAACCTTGGCAGGCCTCAAAGTACGTTCGACGTCTGTTACCGTTAGGTCGGTAGTGTGGGTTCGGTTGAGTGGAACTCCCGATTAGCACTGGTCTGGCTCTGAGCACTTGACCCCATAAGGGCTTGTGCCAAGCCTCGCATGGCCTCCCTGCTTGCACAGATAACCATGGGACCATATTTAGTGACCACACGTTCGGACTGAGATAGCGGCTTTGAGTGGGGACCCTTATTGCATGGACACAACAAAAAATAAAAACACAAACACAAACACAAACAAAATTTCCGCGCATATCCCCTCAGGGACGCGCAAAACCCTGGCAAATGCCCGCCAGCAACACCCCCGCCCTTGGTTCGAAGACAAGCAGCATAAGCACTGCCCCTTCAACAAGCACCACAGCTTCGGCTAATAAGCCACCCAAGAGCTCTTCGCTGTCCCCAGGCTCTTCAGCGGCTGCTAGGGTATTGACTCACAAACCAGCAGCAGTCGCTCCGCCTAAGCCCTCTTCAGCAAACGCCTCGATATTGCCTCACAAGTCGATGGTAACTGCTCCCCGTACCACTCCTCCTTCAGGTGCACCTACCAACGTGAACCCGAGTACAAGGGCGTACAGGACGCGTAGAGCGGCTTACCGTATTTTGACGAGGCTCAACGCTTCAGAACCATCTCAACTGTCAGAATACGACAAGGGCAAGCTTGAGTGGGAAATCGCACACGCTGATGTGCGTGTCCCCGCAATCTTTAAGATCCTCAATCTCAGCAATTCCGATCTTCCCACCGATGCACTATGGGGCCTTTGAACTTTTTTCAAAAAGTAACGACAGCTATTTTTACCTAACATTTGGGGATACACAAAAATAAAATATTAGAGTCAGGTGGCAACTCATGATTTAAAGCCAAGCTGTTAAAGTTGAAGTTGTTTGTTGTGTTTCATTTTGGGACATTTGCTCCCAAATTAGAAATAAAAACATATGATTGTTTAACAAAAAGTTTTAAGTTCATACAAATTTTGTAAAATGGAAATGATGCTGAAGTATAAAATTGTGCGTGTTAAAGTGTGTTGTCTCTTGTATGTAGTTTTGGTAATCGTCCCTGTGTTTCTTGGGGCAGTACTTTGTTTATTCGTGCGTATTGGTGGAAAAACGAATATATGTGTTTTTTTTTTGCAGGAATTTGCCTTAAATTAAAATATTTTCGATTTTAGAATGCATTAAAATTAAAAATGCGGATATTGTAAAATTTTGGTTGGAAAATAACCGAAATGCCAATAACACTAGTTTACACCGAAAATGTACATTTGATGAGAGGTGACTTTTCTTATGTATTTTCATCTGCTGAGTTCGAAAATCAAGGTTAAATTTGTTTTCATGGAATAGTTTTTGAGATATTGTAATTTTTGTATTTTTTCGACCTTTTTTCACGTGACAAATCATATCTCGAGCTAGAAATGTCCGATATATTCTGATTGTGAAAGTGTAAAAACAAAAACAAAATATACAAAAATAAAAACAACAAAATTATAAAGTGAGAAACAACAAATAATCACAAAGTGAGACAACCGCAAAATAGCACTGCTATTATACGGTTATGTATGTACACAAATACGTTAAATTAAAAGCGGCTTAGCAAGTATCTAGTGTAGAGTTGCCAAAGTTCATTTTAAACAAAAATAAATAATAAAGAAAAAAAAATGGGTGTAGACCGTACCCCACCTAGAGGGGAAGGTCAACAACAAGAAGAGCAACAACAACAACAACAACAACAACTACAACAACTACAACAACAACAACAACAACAACAACAGCAACACCGAGAAAAACAACATCAGGAACAACAACAGCAGCATCAACAACTGCAAACACAAAAGAAACCCCTTCTTCAGAATCCGCTCCAAAATTCCTGGAGTCCTCAATGCCCCTCGCCACAATCAAGCTCGTCTTTTCCAAATAAAAACAGCTCTCAACAAACTGTCCAACAACAAATTGATCAGCTTCAACGCCAGCTTCAGCTGCTACACAAACAACAGCAACCAGTTGCCTCTCCCCAAGTCACAGAAAGTGTACCCTCCCACGACGAGGACTGGAAAACGGTTCTAAACAAGAAAAGGCAGAGAGAGAGTCCAGGTAAGACAAAGACCACTCAAAAACAAGCTAAACTTGAAAAATACTGGCTAGGAGATCCGAAAGGAACCGAAAATCGATTTTCGTCCCTAGAAGAAGTTGAAGAATGTGACCAAAAAAGCACAGAACATAAAGAAAAAGTGGCTAAGCCCCCACCAATATTTGTTGACAGAGTTACCAATATAGCTCCTCTAATGAAACTATTGTCTGAAGCTGCTCCAAATTCATACGAATTAAAGCTCATAAACAATGAGCAAGTTAAAATCCAGGCATTTTCTCCAGAAGCCTACAAGACAATAGTCAACCAGCTTGAGATAAAAAACACCGAATTTTTCACCTATAAGCCAAAACAAGAAAGAGGCTTCAAAGTAGTACTGAAAAATATGCACCCATCTATAGGCACAGATGAAATAACCCAAGCCCTGCAAAACCTCGGTCACTCTGTCACGAATATTTGGAACATAAAGCGAAGAAACACAAAAAAGCCTCTGCCAATGTTTATCATTGAACTTCAAACAAACTCAAACAATAAAGAAATTTATGAAGTCAAATACCTGCTTCATACAAAAATTGTTTTTGAGCCCCCCCGATCGACTCGCGATATTCCCCAATGCGCTAACTGTCAGCAGTATGGGCATACAAAAACGTACTGTCGCAAGAAACCAATGTGCATTAAATGCGCCGGAAGCCACACGTCTTCAGATTGTGTACGTAAAAGCAGATCAGATGAAGTCAAATGCGCCTTGTGTGAAGGTAATCACCCAGCAAATTACAAAGGTTGTGTAGTCTATAAAAATCTTCAGAAAATGAAATACCCACAATTAAGGAAAAACGACAATTTACCCATGAATCCTACTCAACAACAGGAAGTTCTGGTAAATCCCAGTACATCAAAACAAACTCAAAATATACTTTCATACGCTCAGGCACTGAAACACCCAACACAAGCAACTAATGAAAACACAACGGCCCTACCAATTAATACTGTTCCTGCAGAAACCCAAGCTCCGAACGAAATGCGAGAAATGATAATGCTACTCCGGCAAGTCATGCAACAAATCACAACAATGATGAACTTATTAGTGACCCTCACGACTAAGAATTGCTCATCCTCAATCCCATAAAAATCATTCTATGGAACGCTAACGGGCTGTCAAAACATTTATTAGAAATTAAAAAATTCCTTAAAACATACGAAATAGATATACTCCTAATATCTGAAACCCATTTCACCAACAAAAGCCATTTTCATATTCCGAACTTTAAGTTTTATCACACCCTGCACCCAGATAATAAGGCTCATGCAGGTTCAGCAATATTAATACGCAATAACATAAAACACTGTGAGAGCACATCTTATCGCACAGAAGCTATACAAGTCACGAATATAATTGTTGATGACTGGAAAGGGCCAATTACAATTTCCGCTGTCTACAGCCCACCTAAACACACAATAAAAATGGAGGAGTATGAGACATTCTTTAAGACCCTTGGCAATAGATTCCTAGCTGGAGGAGACTATAACGCAAAGCACACATACTGGGGTTCCCGTCTCACTACACCAAAAGGTCGACAGCTTTATGCGGCCATTGGAAAATTAAATTTACTCCCTGTCTCTTCAGGTACACCAACATACTGGCCAACAGATGTAAGAAAAATTCCCGACTTGATTGACTTCTGTGTGACGAAAGGTATCATGCTTAGTGATCTTAAATGTAGCCCATGTTTTGAGCTGTCTTCTGACCACTCTCCAGTTCTCGTCGAGCTTAACAACAGTCTTGCCCTTCTTCCCAGTCAATGTAGCTTCCATAATCACAAAACTGATTGAAATCGCTTCCGATATATGGTATCTTCCACAATTGATTTAAAACTATCACTGAAATCTGAAGAAGATATCATTGCGGCTGTTGAACACTTCAACAACTGCCTGCAACAAGCTGCGTGGGACTCCACCCCCACACTAAATGAACGAAAATCAACGAACATCTCCAAAACTATAAAAGAAAAACTGAGAGAAAAGCGATATGCAAGAAAAAAGTGGCAACAAACTAGACATCCTGAGGACAAGAAAAAATTAAATGCGCTTACAAAAGAACTTAAAGAGATCCTTAATAACGAACGAAACACCCAACTCCATCATTACCTCAGTAATCTCGATGCAACAGCTGCTACAGAATACTCTCTCTGGAAAGCAACTAGGAATCTAAAGAGACCCACAATGTTCCAATCCGCTTTACGAATGGAAAATAACGAATGGGCTAAAAGTGACCTTGAAAGAGCAGTCACATTTGCCCGACACTTAAAAAAAGTATTTACTCCACATGAAATCGAGCCCCCAGCATGTGTAACAGAGGAAGTGAAAAGTGTTCTGAGTAATACCCATCAGATGGACCTACCCATACGTAAATTTTCCAAATCTGAAGTGAAAGCAGCTATTGATAAGCTAAATATTAAGAAAGCCCCTGGGTACGACCTTATCACTGGAAAAATAGTAAAACAACTTCCAGAAGAAGGAGTGACATATCTTACCTACTTATTTAACGCGGTACTAACATCTGGCTTTATACCTCCCCAATGGAAAGTGTCACAATTAAAAATGATTCTCAAACCCGGAAAAAGCGCTGATAAAGTTGAATCGTATCGCCCAATTAGCTTGTTACCGATTGCTTCTAAACTCATGGAAACCCTTTTCCTGAAAAGACTACTCCCAATTATAGAAGAGCGAAAGCTAATTCCAAATCATCAATTTGGTTTCAGGAAAAAACACAGCACAATCGAACAGGTTCATAGGATTGTTGAGTATATACACACTGCATTCGAACATAAACAATATTGTACAGCAGCGTTTCTTGACATCTCGCAAGCATTTGATCGCGTTTGGCACGCTGGCTTGCTTTACAAAATAAAAACTACACTCCCCATTAACTACTATGTGTTAATCAAGTCTTATCTTACAAATAGATATTTTTTCGTAAAGCAAGGTGAGGAACAATCTGAGCTCCATGAAAGCTCAGCAGGCGTACCCCAAGGAAGTGTCATGGGCCCAATACTTTATCTACTTCACACGTACGACTTACCATCAGCTGAAGGAGTCACCATAGGTACCTTTGCAGATGACACTGCTGTCTTAGCTGTTGACACTCTCCCACACTTAGCTTCCTCTAAAATCCAGAGTGGGCTAAACAAAATTACTGACTGGCTAAAAAAATGGAAAATCAAGTTGAACGAAACAAAATCAGTCCAGGTTACATTCACTCTCAAACGAAACACCTGCCCACCCGTTAAACTCAACGGCATAAATATACCCCAATGTAAGGAGGCTAGATACCTTGGGATGCACCTCGACAGAAGATTAACTTGGAAAACACATATATTTACAAAACGAAAATCACTCGGTATAAAGCTCAGAAATCTACACTGGCTCTTGAATCGAAACTCCAAAGTCTCAATCGATAGCAAATTGCTCTTGTACTCAGCAATTTTAAAACCAGTTTGGACATACTGTATTCAGCTGTGGGGCACTGCGGCAACTTCCAATGTTGAAATACTTCAAAGATTCCAATCAAAGACCCTAAGAATGATTGTAAACGCGCCCTATTATGTCACAAACAACCAAATCCATCGTGACCTCAAAGTTCCTACAGTCGCTCAAGAAATAAAAAAGCTCTCTACTTCGCACAATCTGAGACTCCTAGTCCACCCAAATCCACTGATATCGGAACTCACTTCCAACCCCTTCACTTTCATCCGACTGAAGAGAAAATCCACAACAGATCTCCTGTGCTAATAGGCAATGGCTGCAGCACTGGGTGTAGTCCATAAAAGACAGTAAATACAAAAATTAGTCTTAAGTTATTAAATATTGCTGAATGTGATTGAATGTAACAGATTGCAATAAAATATTTGGATATTAAAAAAAAAAAAAAATATTTTTGATAGACAATAATTTAACAAAACAACAATTTATTAACATGAGGGAACTAAATAAGTCACACAACTGTGACATTTATCCCAGTTACAAAAAAATTCAAGAATATAAGCTGCAATGTCGACCTGAAGGATTTACCTTAACAGAATCATTGGCACAAATTCCTCTACAAAACTTGGATGATCATACAGCGAAGAGAATTTTATCATACCAAGAAGAAGTTTTGATGCAAATGGCTGATTTCAGTGAAGTCACCTTAGTTCTAAGTTATGGTTTTGACGGTTCCACAGGGCAAAGTTCATTTAAGCAAATATTTAACATCAATGCCCCGGAAAGCTTAGACAACTCGATCTTTGTAACCTCAGATATACCATTGAAAATAATCACGTCACATAATGCAATCGTTTGGATAAACTGTACTCCTCAATCAGTCCGTTTTTGCCGACCACTTAAAATTGAATTTATAAAGGAAACCAACGAGCATATTTTAAAAGAAAAAAGCAATCTGGATCATCAAATATCAAATCTTATACCTTTAGAATATTTTTTGGTAAATGGTGGAAAGATTTCAGTAAAGTATGAACTTATTATGACTTTAATTGATGGGAAAGTGCTGAACGTGCTAACAGAAACAAAGTCTTCTCAGTCATGTCCAATATGTGGCGCAAATCCGAAGCAGTTTTTGTCGATAAAAGATTTAAGCTCAGTGGTGTTTCAGCCGAAATTAAATTCATTAAAATATGGTATAAGCCCATTACATGCCTGGATTCGATGTTTTGAATTTGTTCTTAATCTTTCATATAGACTTCATACAAAAAAATGGCAAATCCGAAGTGCTGAGGATAAAGTACTGATGCAACAGAGAAAAAGTGAAATTCAAGAACAATTCCGGCAGAAAATGGGACTGCATGTCCATAAGCCGAAAAGTAATGGCAGTGGATCAACGAATGACGGCAACACCGCGCGAAAAGCATTTTCAAATCAGAAATTATTTGCATCTATAACAAACGTTGATATCGAGCTTATCAAACATTTGCATATCATACTAATTGCAATTTCCAGTGAATTTGAAATAAGTGTCGAAAACTTTAAGATTTTTTGTTATGGAACTGCCGAAATATATTTTAAAAAGTATGAATGGTATCCAATGTCAGCGACCTTGCATACAATTTTAGCACATTCTTCACAAATATTACAAGCCTCAAGTGTGCCTCTTGGATGTGCTGGAGAGAACGCTGAAGCTAGAAACAAATTCTATAAAAAGGACCGCATTGAGCATGCTCGAAAAGATTCCAGAGAACACAATATAACGGATGTGTTTAACAGAGCAATGGATTCTTCTGAGCCGTTAGTATCTAGCATTAGTGTCAAAAACCGCCATTCAGCAAAGAAAAGGTTGCAGCTGCCAAGGGAAGTTATTTCTCTTTTAAAGATTCCTGAAATTCCTGAATTTCAATCGCCTACTACATCAAGTTCCGTTGAAAATGATGATGTTTCTGATTGTGAAGAGGACACACAAATTCTATATCACTTTGATTTAGAATTAGAAGTTGATGAAACGTTGGATGATTTTTGAAGTAAGATTAAAATTATTGAATAAATGTTATCTCTAGCAAAATGTTGTCATTCAATTCAAAAGCCATTTGCTGATAATGATAGTATGTTGTGAACACCCGCACAGCAAGAAGTTTATTAGTTTTTTATATAATTTTCTGAAATGTACTAATATGGATTATTTTGTGATTTAAAGTTAGTTGCTAAATATATGTTATCTCGATCAATTATCGCTAAATCTCGAACAATTATGGCTTAAACTTTTTCCTGAAGACTCATTATAATCATCTGTACGAAATTTAAAAGGTCTAGCTGTTTCCTGTGATTTATTGCCTCAAAAACTGATCATTGGCCCCATAGTGCGATGGCTGGTAGGTCGCGAAAGTGACCCCAAAGGCACTTTGCGTGAGGTCACCATCATTTTGAACGAGCAATCCCTTGTTCCCATCCACTCCCGCGAGGGGGTGATTAATTATGGCTTTGGAGCCATCACTCTCCGCATCTACAAGTGCGATGCCCAAGCCCCCCAACAGCCTCCCCCAGCTGGTGCTGTCCCACAAGCCACTGCCAAAGAGCCTAGCTGCTCGGGCCCGGCTCTCACCCCTTTGTCGGGTAGTGACAATGAGAGTATGTGCTCCGTTACAACCAGAAGCAGCCGCTTCTCAACTTCCGAACTGGTCGGAGAATTCTTCGACCACATGGACACGGATGCGGCTGGTGGATACATCTCTCCAATGTCCGAAGAGGAGGAGTTGAATTCCACAATAATCACTCTTCCAGACAATGCTGAAGGTACTACAGATTAATCTTCAGCATTCGAAAACTGCCTCGGCAGCCCTGCTTCTCCGCCTCTCGGATATAGGGGAGAAGCTCATTCTCGTCCAAGAACCTTGGGTCATAAATGACCGGATTTCTGGACTCAATGCATACGGATATCGTATGGTATATATCGAGGATCAAGGTAAACCAAGCTCCTGCATTCTGGTAAAAAAAACGGCGTTAACGCTCTTTTACTCCCTAGATTCAGTGACAAAGACAATGTTGCCATGGTCATTGAAATGGGTCCACGGAGTTTCTGGATCTCCTCGAACTACATGGCTCATGACTATGGCGACTCCCCGCCACCAGACATACTGAAGCAAATGGTTGCTGTAGCCCACCAGAAACAGATTCCGGTAATTATCGGCGCCGATGCCAATGCCCATCAACGAACTACATGACGAAATATGGGGCAGCTCCGGCACAAATGATCGAGGTGAGTGTCTTTTCGACTTTATCATTTCAAATAACTTAGGCATTGCTAACTGGGGAAATGACCCGACCTTCCTTACATCCGTCAGGAAGGAAGTGCTTGACATCACCCTCGTCAGCGATAACTACTCGAACATGATAAGCAATTGGTTCGTCTCACAGGAATGCTCCTTTTCGGACCACTGCTATATCACCTTTGACATTGACTTGAGGGAGACTACAGGCAATACAGAATCTCTTAAACCAGTCAATAGAAAAAACACGAACTGGCCTCTTTTCCGGCTCAAACTGGGGTCATGCTTAGCAACGACTCCCCCTATTATCCACAACTGTCCCGACATTGATCGGGCGGTCGACGATCTGACCACAGCTTTTAAAAAAGCCACTCATATTTCTTGCATCACTCCCGAACCACGGTGCAAACCTAAACCTCCGTGGTGGAACTCGGAAATTGCAAGTCTTCGCAAAACTTGTAGAATGCTTTTCAACAAAGCTAAAGTTACAGCTCATTGGGCCAATTTCAAAAATAAACAAAAAGAGTTGAAATACGCCATTAGGCGAGGGAAACGAGCGTCATGGAGGGAATTTTGCGAAAGCATTGAATCGACGTCCGAGGCTAGCCGTCTTCGTAAAATTCTCCACTCCACTAACAAAGCCCTTGACTGTATCCAAAAACCAGATGGCAGCTGGACTCACTCAAGCGCCGAAACCCTTGATATCCTGCTAGACACCCACTTCCCAGGGAGTTTAGCCTCAGCGGATCAAGCACTCTACCAGGTGGGGCAGGTTTCCCATGATAGCCTCCCCACATTCCAAGTGACAAAAAGTCACCTTGAGTGGTCCATTCAAACCTTTAAGCCATACAAGTCCCCCGGACCGGACGGCATCATTCCTGCCGATATCCAAAATGGGGAAGAGATTATCCTTCCATGGTTGCTTCAAATATATAATGCAAGCCTCAGATTGCAATACATTCCCTTACGCTGGCGCACGGCTCGGGTCGTCTTCATACCAAAAGTTGGGAAGGCCACCAAACCTAAGGATTACAGACCCATAAGTCTAACATCCTTTCTTCTTAAGGTTCTAGAAAGAGCTCTTGACCTACATATCAGGACATCGATCAACCCTTCTCTTCTCTCTGTATCTCAACACGCTTACTCTAAAGGCAAATCGGTTGAAACAGCACTTCATTCTCTCATTTCTCAAGTTGACAAATCCTTGGCGTACAAGGAATTCACACTTGCCATATTTCTGGACATCGAGGGAGCGTTCAACAATGTATGCCCCAACGTTGTCATCTCCGCACTCTATAATCTTAACCTGAATTCAGGTCTTCTTAAATTTATAGAGCTTCTACTAAAATCTAGGATCATCACTTCCACGATCGGCAGTGCCCAATCCAGGAGGGTGGTTAACAGGGGCACGCCACAAGGAGGTGTTTTATCACCCCTCCTCTGGAACCTGGCAGTTAACACACTACTGGTGAGATTGGAATCTACTGGATGCAAAGTGATAGCCTATGCGGACGACATAGCAATCGCGGCATCCGGCAAATTCCCCCAAACACTTTCCGAAAAACTGAACTATTCACTCTCTATTGTGTCGAACTGGTGTCGCGAATTCGAACTTGGGGTTAACCCATCCAAAACCGAGACTATGCTTTTCACTAGGAAGTACAAAATTCCAAAGTTTACAATGCCTAGTCTAAACGGCACTCCGCTCTCTTTGAGCACACACGTTAAGTACTTAGGCCTGATTCTCGACCCAAAGCTTAATTGGAAAGCCAATCTAGCTGAGAGGGCATGTAAGGCAACATGCGCTATATACTGCTGTAAAAGAGCAGTTGGTGCACGATGGGGACTTCGTCCTCGAGTCGTGCTCTGGCTCTACACGGCCATCGTTGAACCAAACCTGTTATACGGGTCGGTCTTCTGGTGGCAAGCTCTCGAAAAAGCCTGTAATATCAAACCCCTTGATAAAATCAGAAGATCCATTGCTCTACTGATCACTGGCGCTCTTCGTAGCACACCTACGAAAGCCCTTTTTGCCATGCTGCACTGGCTCCCCTCGGGGATCCTGGTTAAGCAACAAGCCAAGCTGACAGCGATTAGACTTAATGCTCTTTCGTACTGGCGCATAACCCTGACAGGCCATGCTTCAATTCTGAATCAGGACCCACCTGTCCCCAACTTTATCGATTATATGTCGGTCTATCCCGATTTGAACAGGGAATTCGACCTCAATTCCAAGTCGAATTCCAAGTCGAAGCGACTGGACCTCAGAAAACCGAATCGTCGGTGAAACAGTCGAAATCTACACCGACGGTTCCAAGCTTGGAGGTAGAGTGGGCAGCGGTATTTATTCCGACAAGCTGGACTTAAACATCTCCCTACGTCTCCCAGACCATTGCAGCGTTTTTCAAGCTGAGGTCACGGCCAAAATAGATGCTGAGTAGTGATATCGGCGCAGTTGACGTATCTATCTTCTCAGACAGCCAGGCCGCCATTAAATCTCTTTTTGGCTCCACGGCCACATCAAGACTAGTTCATGAATGTCGAACATCTTTAAATGAGCTCGCAAGTTACTCTCGGGTGCACCTAGTCAGGGTTCCCGGACTAGGTGCACCGGAAATCCCGGGAAACTGCGAGGCGGACGAGCTTGCCAAGGCAGGCACGCTAATGCACGACATTCACCCCTCTGTAAACATCGGCATTCCACTGGCAACAGCCAAGCTCGAAATCAAACGGTATGTCTGGCTGACGCCTACAAATCCTGGGCTAACGAGGAATCCTGCCACACGGCTAGACTAACTTGGGCAAGCATGGACAAAAACAGAACCAATCAACTTCTTCGACTTGATTGCGTATCACTGTCGACAACTGTGTCGGTTTTGACCGGCCACAGCATAATGGGACAGCACGCAGAAAGACTGGGCCTACCCTCAAATGACTTTTGCCGAGGCTGTGGCTTCGAGGAGGAGGACGAGACGGTTTTCCACCTCTTATGCCACTGCTCATCCTTGAGCAGAAGAAGAATTCGCACCTTTGGTGCCCCATTTCTTACAAGCCTGACAGAGCTGTCATCCATTAATATTAGGGACATAGCCAGGTTCATCAAAGTATCAGGATGGTTTCCTGAAACATGACGGGGGAGTCGTGCCTTTCCAGGCGCTGTCCTTGCGCTGACTATCACCATCCCAAGTATGGGAACCTTTTTAGTCAGTGCTTGAACGGCGCTACACCGTGGTATCACAATGGGCCATTATGTGTGCTCAAGTGTGCTTTTGGCAAACTGGGCGGCCACTCCTACCTACCTACCTTCCTTATTGCGATGGCGCAGTGTATGCTCTTGAACTTGAGCATGAGGGAGTCGTTTTGGGGAGAGGCAGTCGCAACAGCAACATACTTGCAAAATCGGTCACCAACAAGTGCGCAATATGACCCCATATGAACCATGGAGTGGCAAAAAACCTTCGGTGAAGCATCTTAAGATTTTCGGATCACCCGCCATTGCACTCAACGAGACTGAAAGCCGTAAGTTTAAACAGAAAGATAAAGAGCTGATCATGGTTGGGTACTCAGAAACTTCTAAAGCATATCGTTTCTTCGAATCATTTCAAATTTAAAATTTATAAAATTTAAAAATGGTCACTTATAAGACAGGGTATTTTAAATGCAGCAAGAAACAGAAGAATTCCAACGAATATCATCCCATCCCATGCACGCAGAAGCTTCAGATGAAAATCAAAATGAAAGGGAAGAGCTATAAAAAGCAAATAAAGAAACTTGAATTTGATGACAATACGAGGGGCGAATTGTAAGATTTATATGTTGGTATATAAATTGCCATTCAAGAACACTTAGGTGAAGATCTACGTAACACATGTGTCAAGGAATTGATTCCCATATCAAGTACCAGATTGCCTGCATTCAATTTGCCGTCATTTAAAGGTTCGTACATGGGCAAGCACTCCATACAATTCAAGCCTATAAAGTATCCAACGAAAATTATCCGAAGCCACTTTATGCACTAAAATCCCGTTATAACAACAGCACTTTCATTATTATGGGGAATATTGCATCGCTTTTTGAGCTGCTACCATACTGAAGTAAAATTGCAATCAACTGAGAAGTTTAGTGGATAATGTTTCTACACTTTACAGCACTTTGTTGTCCCTTTGTTCAGAAGAATAGATTTCTAATGCTTTACTGATTTACTTGGTTATATAGAAAGTTGGCGAAGGTGCTCAAAGAAAGTGGAAGGAGTCTCTTGAGTTTAGCTCGCTGCCACTGTGCGTTGGCTGCGTTAAGGTCTTTAGAAAGACGCTGCCAATTCCTTGAGTCCATAGAGACGCTGCATTCGACTAACGAAACATCTTGGAGAGCTGAAAAAGAATTTACTAAAAAGCCTGACAAACAACAGTCACCAAGTCATAACTATTCTTTCGGTTGCACAAAGCGCACTTGGGGTCTGGGAGGAAATGTTGATCACACTATCAATAGCAGAAATCACAAAAAGCAATGTACTTCTGCTTTTAAATGCAAGGTTTGTGCGCGTTCTCCTTGATCGTGCTCAAAAAATCCCAAATAAAATTTCGTCGGCGCCAACATCGACATCATCGGTGCAGACTACAGCTGCAGTTCATACTCATTTCAACTTCTCATCGCAATATGCGGTTATTCTCGCCACAACAATTGTGCACATCCGTGATTCTCCTGGCTGCTACCAATGAGGCAGCGCACTCATCGATTCTTGTTCGCAGGTGAACTTCATCGCATGGTGCTACAATCCAAGATGACATATTTACGTAGGTGCTACGGTTTTGCCATTATCGCTATGTCATAATTGTTGGCATCACAAAGATGTACAGACAACTGCTGATAGTCCCACGTGATTGCTGTTTTCAGGATATCCTATGGTGCAACTCAGAAAATGAACCAGTCCGTACAAACCAGCTTGAAAGTGTTACCTACGGTACAGTGTAAGAAGCTTGTATCACCTGGCTGATCAGTACACTGCAGAATTCGCAATTGTATAAAAAATTATAAATTCTTCATTTTATGTCGATAATTTTCTATGCGGAGCAGAATTTTCAGCAATAAAACATGAAGCTTCTAATACTTTTCAAAATTGGTGCACGGAGTTTCCTCAATGCCATTCCAATGTTCATTCTTTTGTTGATGACAAAATCTAAATTTCAGTGACGCGTCCCTTTGTTGTGAGTCAGAATCAAGCTACCTGCGTGTAGTTGACTCACAGCACCCACTCCTAACAGATACCACACATTTGGTGTAGTTAACATTTAAGTTATATACACGCATATCCTTCTAGGGTACGTTATTATAATTGTTTATTGTTTCAATTTTTATATAAACTTTTAAGAAATTACAGTTCCGGTGGGGTTAAGGGGGTAATCCTCAGAGTAGTGATATGCGTAATATAGTCCTATGTTGGATCCTTAGCCTACACTCTACCAATACCGTTAGTGCGTGACGATGAGTCACATCCTGCTCGAGGTGACCCTGCCACTTACTGAACACAACGGATCTAGACTGGAGAGTCAATAAACACTTCCCCCTAATCCAGCGTGTTATGCGTGTCCGTGCCTATTGGATGGATTTTGCAGTCAGGGGGCTATCCGCGTAGACTATATTCGAACAGCGCCTCTCCGAAACCAGGCCGCATCGGCCCCAAGCAGAGCACGTCGGCAAACAGTGAACCCACTGCTAGCACAAGCAGTGCAACAACAACAACAACACTAACAAAAACAAATATGTCGGTAGCGGCGAGGAAGGAATCTAAGCCAAAACCGAAAAAGCCTAAGTCCGAGGCAGCGGCCTGGAAAAACCGGTACCAGAATGCCCTCTTCATCCTAAGCAAAATTGCTAAGAATGAGGCGGAAGGGTCGGTACATGAGTTTGACCAGGCAGACAAGGCCAAGTACCAAACTGTTGTCGATGAGTACGAGCAGTACCAAATCTCCCTCCCAGAAAAGGCGACGAAGCGAAACAGGTCACAGGATGTGACGTTTTCGGCTTCAAAAAGACACAAGGTCGCCAAAACATCTACACCAACAGAGCGACCATACAGCGAAGTGGCTAGGTATGAGCTACATGTGGCGCTCATCGACGATATAACCAAGGGGGAGAAGAAAGTCCTGGAGAAATGGGGGGAGATTGAATCCAAATTGGCAGAGATGGTGATGGAACACCTCTTGTCCAATGCGGATGCTTCTCCCTCTGGCTTCGACTCCTCCAATGTGGTACGGGGATGCAGGGTGTTCAGGTGCGACGACCGGCCGTCGAAGGAACTCCTCGGCAAGTGCATAGCTAAGATTAGCGAAGCATGGGAAGGCTTAAGGCTTAAGCTGATACCAGCCGGGGATATCCCAAGACGACCGAGAGCCCGTATTTGGCTACCCATACTGAAACTCGAGGACGGGAAGGTGCTCCAGCTATTACAGCTCAAAACCCCAATACGCCAATGAACGACTGGGCGATCATCAAGAACGAAGGTGCCCAGAAAACAAGCATGTCCCTGCTTCTGGCAATTAACGAGGGGTCCGTTGGTGTCCTGGAAGCTGCCGACTGTAAAATGCGTTTTGGCGTTAGGTACGCTAAATTAGAAATGAGTTGGAGGAGGCCAACAAGATTCCAGAGGACACGGACCTTCAGGAAGAAGTCTCCAAGGCGCCTGCACAAAAGGGTACCGATGCTGCAGGTGGTGCAGATTAATCTGCAGCATTCTAAGAATGCATCAGATAACTTTGCCGTTTTTCTGGGTGAAGAAGACGCGGACATCGGCATTGTACAGGAGCCATGGGTCAGAGCAAATGACGTTATGGGGCTCAAGCTGACCAAATACAATATGCACTATATCAGGAACGGTGATAAGATTCGATCATGTATCCTAATTAAGAAAACAATTAATGTTTTTATCTGCCCACAGTACAGCACAGGCGATTTAACAGTCGTAAAAATCGAGGTGCAAAGTGGACCAGACCTACTAGCGGCATCAGCTTATATGGCGCACAATAGTGATGCACCACCGGAAGTGGTAGCGACCCGGGTCGCCAATGCTGGTGCCAAAAATGTCCCACTCCTTCTGGGATGCGACGCCATCGCGAGGCACACGCTATGGGGTAGCACCAAGCATAATGAAAGGGGTGAGTCACTTTTCAACTTTATAAATAATTCGAACCTTACATTATGTAACAGAGGGAATACTCCCACATTTACCTTCCCCAGCTCTAATAAATGTGCTGGATGGGAAGAAGTCCTAGATTTAGCTCTAATTTCAGAAGACGCATCAGTCCAGGTAGGAGAATAGAGGGTATCCAACAAGAAGTCCTTCTCGGACCATAGTTGGATAGTTTTCAAGGTAAATTTGAAAACCGTAGATGCTATGGCTTACAGAAACCCCAGGAGAATAAAGTGGGGTACTTTTACGAGAGTAGCTAGCTCAAAACTTAAAATTTCTAAGACAATGAAACTCGAATCTACTGAGGCGATAGACAAAAAAGTGGGGAATCTTGAGGAAGCTCTTAATATAGCTTACAAGAGCGCTTGTCCCGTCACTAGGAGTAGAAAATCTCTTCCACCATGGTGGTCCAAAACATTATCGGATCTCAGGAAGAGAACCAGGAAACTGTTCAACCAATGTTATTGGGCAGGATATAGAGGGAATCTCAAAACTTACAAAAAATCTATCAGGGAAGCCAAGAAAAATTGCTGGAGAAAATTTTGTGAATCAATTGAGGCAACCTCTACTTCAGCAAGACTCAGCAAGATACTGTCCAAGGAACACCCAGCCCCTCTTTCCTTAGAAAGACGGATGGTGCATGGACGGAAACATCTTCTGAAACACTTGATTTCTTACTTCAAACACACTTCCCAGACGGTAAAGATACCGCGCATGTATCCCAATTACACGTTATGGACAATCAGATGCCACCGGTTTGTGCCCTGTAATTCACGGACACTGGATAAATTGTTTCTCGCCTTATAATTCGCCGGGCTTGGAAGGAATTTTCCCAATCATGCTGCAAAGGTTACAGGTTGTGGTGATCCCTTGGCTAAAGGGGATATATAAGGCATGTACACGCTTCAACTACATCCCCCTCAGTTGGAGGAAGGTAAAGGTAGTTTTCATGCCAAAGGCGGGGAAGATTGGGCATGAGTCGGCAAAAGAATTTAGACCCATTAGTCTTACGTCGTTTCTCCTCAAAACAATGGACAGGGCTCTGGAAATCCCCCTTAGGCATACAGTGGATCAGTTTCCCCTCTCGAAGCCGCAACACGCATATCTCAGGGGTAAATCTACGAAAACAGCTTTACATGAGGTAATTCGATCAGTAGAAAAGACAATCCACCATAAGCAGTACACGTTGGCGGCCTTTCTGGACATAGAAGGGGCTTTTAACAACGTTAGTAACAAAGCAATTCTGGACTCTCTCACCAGGGTAGGGGTTGAGAAAGTTCTTAGGGAGTGGATAGTTACAATGCTTAGGACTAGGGTCATTCAGTCTGAGCTGGGTAACACGGTTCTCGTCAAACACGCCAGTAGAGGAACACTACAAGGTGGGGTGATTTCACCCTTATTGTGGCTATTGGTAATTGACAGCATTCTTGGCATACTAGATTCAATGGGGGTTAAGACGGTAGCATACGCGGACGATGTAGTGATAGCTGTATCAGGCATGCTCCCCTGTGTAATAAGTGATATTATGCAAAAGGGGCTGGACAAACTGAATTCCTGGGCCACAGGATGTGGACTAGGTGTGAATCCAGAAAAGACAGAACTGATACTTTTCACTAACAAGACCAAGATTCCGATCTTTAAGCTTCCGACACTTAACGGACAACAGCTAAAGCTAGCGGAGAAAGCGACATACTTAGGAGTTATCCTGGAACCCAAGTTAAATTGGAGACCCTATATAGAGTTACGGGTCAGGAAAGCCCACGTAGCTTTCTACGCATTCAAGAAAATGTATGGGAAAAAATGGGGACTACGCCCCCATATCACTCACTGGATGTACGAAGCAATCGTGCGTCCAATACTAACTTACGGTTCAATAGTCTGGTGGCCAGCTCTAGATAAGGGCTATAACGTTCAGAGACTTAGTAGAGTTCAAAGAACAGCTGCCGTTGCTTACTGGGGTAAGGTGCTATACACAGTGCCGAGGGAATTAACACAAATGACGACAGATTACATAGTACCACAACTGGACTTCAAAAAGGACTTCAAGGTTAGATTTCCCTCAAGAAAATTGTGGTCGAAAAGGAAACTCCAAATGGAGTACGATATACCCATTTATACGGACGGGTCAATAATGGACCTGGGCGTGGGGGCGGGGGTCTTTTCCCCGCCCGCTAACATTAACTACTGTACACGCCTCCCCGATACAGCTACAGTTTTTCAGGCGGAATTACTCGCGATCAGAGAGGCATATCGACAGATCACCCACCACATTAGAGAAGGGCAGAGGAGCACGGTTGCAATTTTTGTGGACAGCCAGGCTGCCATAAAAGCTCTACAATCAAACACCATCAACTCCAGACTGGTCAGACAGTGCAGGGAGGAACTTGGGGCGCTAGGTCACCATGCTGACATCACAATCATCTGGGTCCCCGGACTCAGGAATATAGATGGAAATGAGAAGGCTGATGAATTGGCGCGCAGAGGAGCCTCTCTCGATCTAACCCATGTGGAACTAGTACCTGTTTCCATGGGTGCGATTAAGAGCGGCATCTACATGCACTGTCTTACCTTAGCGGGCAATAGATGGAGGACACTTACAACATGTAATACATCCCGGGCGACCTGGCCCGTCTTTAACACAGCGAGATCTAGGGATCTCATAAACAGGGACCGCAGGGACACCAGCCGCCTCACGGCGGCATTTACGGGTCACTAGCTCGTGGGTACTCATGCAGAGACCGTACAATACCCATTGTAGAAGTTGTGGAAACTCAGAAGAGAAGGAAACCTTAATCCATTTTCTTTGCGAATGCCCGGCTTTGGCGGCCGCAAGAAATAGAACACTAGGAAACTATTTCCTAGCGAGTTTATCCGATCTCTCGGGTGTAAAACCGAAAGATCTTTTAAGATACCTAAACTCCACAAAGTGGATTTAGTGAACAATCCATCGTTTTCTCTGGCGTTAGGAGAGGTTGTGGTATCAAAACGTCGCTAAGGCGATAATTGTGATCCATGTGAGGACTGACTTGGATCAGCCACTGAAACCAACCAACCAACCAACAGTTCCGGTTTTGGGTTGACATTGGCCAATAGAATGCATCATCGACATTCTTGTATTGAGTAGGTCAGTTGGCTTGACTGACTGACACCAATCAACCAGTGCGAATCACCGGACCACCTGAAAAGTGCTTACTTTAGTATATAGTAGTAAATAGTTACTAGTAAATAGTATATAAAACTTATGATTTTAAGAATAAATGTTTCTCTTATAATGAAGAACGGAAGATCACAGTGTTTCACTTTGGAAACTGTAAGCATCGTTTTAGGAACCACCACCTCTTCGTCTACGCCCGGCCATTACCGGCAGCAAAAGGGTGCTTGCTACCACCAGTGACGACACGCAAAAGACCCTAACATTTTGGCGCAGCTGGTAGTTGTGACCGCAATGCTGCCAACATTTTGGCGCTACCGGTCATCATGACCTATAGGAGGAAACCAAGGGCAAGGAACCCTGAAGCAGGCGAAGCATCCTGCAACAGATCTAGGAAACCCAGGGTGAGGAGCCCTGAAGCAGGCAAAGCATCCTGCCACCAACGAGATATCCAAAAGAGGAATGGTAAGTGAATTTTTTTTTTAAAGTTAAATTGTTTTTTTTTTAAGACTGGTGCAACGAAACAGCTAAGTAGCGGTGACCACGGCAAACTATGCTGTCACCATTCTGTGAACATATGCTAGTGTTTCTAGCATATGTATTTTGGATTTGTTTGTTTGTCGCTAGGGACATGTATAATACACATTATTTTTATATGATTACACACAATAGTGCATAGTGTATTAGAAGAAAAATAAATGGTGCATACAAGACGAGTTGTTGCTTAAAAATGTGTGTGGTATCGAAGTTAAAATAGGCGCGAAAATGCTTAACAATAAGCAATATTCAATTTTTATTTAGTGGAGAAAAGCGGGGGCGAAGTTCCAAGAAATGATTAGAGAAAAAAAACCAGTAAGGATCAAACGGACATGTTGAATTTTTATTCTAAACTTTTGGAGATAACTTGTTTTATGGATTCAAATTAGCAAGAATGAATCATGCCACTTTTGACTGCTAGGCCAAATTTGGTTTTTGTCGAAAATATAGCAATTTTATATGGATCTTTGGGAGCATTAAAGAAAGTGAAAGCACAATTGGAGTTGGGCGAACATATGAGGATACATGTAAGGAACTCAAGGAGGATCTGTGAAGAAGTCAATGACCAATTAGCATTGATGGAAGGACTTAATGGACGCCAGTAGGTAGCGGATGTGGAACTTGTAATGGAAAAGAACTAAAGAAAAAAATATATATAAAGATAGAATTTACGGTCGATTTTTGTTTAATAAATTTGTCATGGTCGGGTCGAATCATGAGATTTAAAAATCCGATGCTGTTGTTACTTTTATTTGAAACCAGCATAAATAACAAAATTAATTTTTTTTTTTTTAATTGAAGTGCATTTTTTTTAGGAATATGTATGTTGGAGGAGCTAGCAGAAGAGGCTGTTAGGGCACAATTCCTGGTGGAGCGGAGTATGTCAAGACTTGTTCACTTCTGCTATCAAGGATAGAGAAGTCACCAATTACCACGCAAATATGCCCAGAGGAGCGCTTAACACCGCTGTCTGCTATAACAGAGAGATGAACCCTCGCTATTAATTATTATAATGGCGCTAGAGATAGCGCACTTAGATAGTTCGGCGACTAAAAAGTCAGCAAGATATTGTAGTGTATGAAAAGTATAATGTATATATATACACACAAACGCCAACACCATACGAAGCATAGGCACATGCAATGTGAGCGGCGACCCAACGTAAGTACATCTAACTCTCATATAAGAAAATGTACGTTATGAAGCGCGAACAGCGCACACGTTTTTGATTACGTTGCATTCTAATGTTCGATGCCCTCGAACGAATGTACGCTGGCATTGACCGTGATAATTTCCGCTGACATTGCAAAAGCCCTCTTTATGTATTAAGAACCATATTATATACTAAGTCTTAGCACATAAGGAATTAAAAGTATAAATAGCAATAAGATTTTATCAATAAATCAGATTCGATCTGGAAACCAAACCTTTCTAAATAATACTTTGAGCCCATCTGTACATAGCGATCATATATTTCGCTTCATACACAAATATTTGGCTGTACTCTCGTAGTCGCCGATTGAAATTTTGCGCTAGCTCTCGCGCCGCTAAATTAATTAATTGAGCCCATCTTTACATGGCGATCCTGCCATCTTTACATGGCGATCCTGCCAAACTGCCAATTCTCTTATCAATCCTGCCAAACTGGCACTTTATTAAAAACCCAAAAATTTTAAACAATCCTAAAATAATCCTAAGACTGCAATAAAAAGATGAATACCGATTTCCACCGACTATTCGAAAAATTTCAACAACTGGCAGAGCAGCACATCCAGAAGGAAGACTCCTAGCTACAATCTCACACCCACTTCAAAAAAAGGCAGTAATAAGACAACATAAAATCGACAAAAGTTGTTTTCAAAATGCAGTGCGGTCCCAAAAAACTGAATATTTGTGAGCGTTTACCGAAGCAACAAAATTTACGCGTCAATTTTAATGAGAGAAGTTCCGAAGTTAAGAAGCGACAGGAGAAGTTCCTAACCGCCAAATATGGTTTCCATCAGATGAGTGTAATACGAAAGAGACTGGCTTTGGAGATGTGGCTGTATGATGAAGTGCAGAAACTCTTTGATCCACCGGGCGAGGCCATCGAGGTAGACAACGATGAAATTTTAGATATGGACACAGATGACATAAGAATATCTCATGTCATTAATTTATTGTCAGTCTGTAAACGACCACAATCGGAAATATCGAAATTTAGAAGTGATCTTTTGGAGCGTGTTAAAACGCTGTAAACATTTAAAACTATTTTTTTTATCTCATTTGCTTAAACTATTTTTGTATTTAATATAAAATATATATATATATATATATCTTTGACTTTAATTGTAAATGTATATAAATTTAAAAAAAAATAATAACAAATGAAATGGTTATAATTTTAGCCTTGCATAATTTTTTCTTTAGAAACAGAGTAAGCGAAACTTCTTACACATAATTTATTTTAATATTATAGTTAAGCAACTTAATACATTTAAATGTTAGTTAAGAATCTTTAATATTTTTATATACCTATACATACGTGACTTTTAATTTAATTTAAAGATCATATACTCGTATACTATAAATGTTATTATTATAAGAATATTAATTCGTATCAGAAACTAATTGATAATTCATATACATATGTAATGAAGAAACATTAAACAAAAGCATTCGAAAACCAAGAAAAATTATAAAATTTATTGCAAAATGTTGCAAAAACAACAACAAAATTTTGTTATGTAAAATCGCAGATTAAAATGAAATAAATTTTGGGCTTAAATTTGAATAGTAAATACACAAAAACAAAATTTTACATTTAAGTTTTGAAAAGAAAATATGTGTAGTTAAACCAGTAATTGAAAAGAAATTTTAGCAAATTTATATAGTCAAAAAATTTACAGTTGCCACTAACCATTAGTATCACTTTTTACAATGACAAGAATACCACTTTGATTTTGACATACTACAAAGAGGAAAATCAAATACCAACGCAGACGCACTTTCCAGAATCAAAATTGATTCAGAAACTTTAAAACAAATGATTCCTAAAGAAACCGATGAAAAAGCTAAGAGAACATTAATTATAACAAGGGGAATGGCTGCCAAAAAAAAAACATGCAGACCAACAAAAACAAGTAAAATACAAAACCCAAGAGAAGTCTGATCAACTTCATATCTGGGACTGTACATCTATTACTGACGTCAGATACATTACAAAATTGAAATTTGAAAAAGCGAACGATATAAATATGAAGAGTACTCAATTAATCTATGAAAAAGATAAGAATATGTTGCGCGTAAGGTACAACGATAATCCACCGAAATCCGTTTCGATTCTGGAGAAGTTGTCGCCTCTTAATACAAAAACTATGCATAGTAGATCTAGTGATAACTATACGAAATACGTTTCGATTATGGAGAAGCTAGCATCTGAAATAAAAAAATTAAAAGTCGACATTTTAGCGCTATCGAATAAAGATATAATTTTTGAAGGTATACAAAAGGAAGAATTTAAAAATATACTTAACAAGCTGCAAGAACAGCAAATTAAAGAAAATCGTTTCGCATACAAGATTATTATATATGAACCCCCTAAAAGAATTGAAAAGGACATAATTAAATATAAATTAATAAATGAATACCACAACTCAACACATGGAGGACACCTTGGTATAAGAAAAACCACTCTAAAACTAAAACAAAGATATGTGTGGGAAAATATGAGTCGAATGGTGAAAGATTTTATAAAAAACTGTGACAGATGCGCATAGAACAAAATAACTAAACATATACACGAAAAACAAATAATAACAGACACACCAAATACTAGTTTTGAAGTACTTGAAATAGACACAGTTGGACCACTAAGAATGTCAGACAGATTCAGATACATACTCACAATACAGTGCGAACTGACAAAATTTGTAATAGCACACCCAATAGAAACCAAAGACGCTAAAACCGTAGCTAAAACAGTAGTAGAACAATGTATCCTAAAATGTGGCCATTTTAAGACATTATAATCAGATAGAGGCACTGAGTTCACAAATGAGCTCATGCACAACATTTGCAAATTACTAGACATTGAACAACAATTCTCAACACCATACCATCACCAAACATTAGGATCAGTAGAAAGAAATCACCGCGTATTAAATGAATTCATGTTATCTTTTACCAACGACTATGACTGGCACAATTGGATCCCGTTCTATAGATTTGCATATAATACAACCCCCAATGTAGACACACAATACACACCTTTTGAGCTTGTATATGGCAAATTACCACACCTCTCAAGTACTGACAGCCAAGAAAATCCAAAAATATACAATATGGATAACTACGCTAACGAACTCAGAATTTGATTACATTATTCAATAAAAAATGCAAAAGCATTAATCGAAAAATCGAAACTACAAAAAAGTATTGTAACACAAAAACACATAAACACACTAGATTTAAATATAGGAGATATGGTAATAGTAAGAAATATGAATAGAAAGAAAAACCAAAAACCCTACAATGGTCCTTATAGAGTAATTGAAATTCGGAATGTAAATTGTCTATTAGAAATAAAAGGAGAAATAAAAGAACTCCATAAAAACTTATTAAAAAAATATACACCGTTGTAAAGATAAACAAGTAAAATTTTAAGTAATTAATATAACATAAATACTTTTATAAAAAAAAAATACGTTATGAAGCGCGCACAGCGCGCACGTTTTTGATTACTTTGCATTCTAATGTTCGATGCCCTCGAACGAATGTACGCTGGCATTGACCGTGATACTTTCCGCTGACATTGCAAAAGCCCTCTTTATGTATTAAGAACCATATTATATACTAAGTCTTAGCACATAAGGAATTAAAAGTATAAATAGCAATAAGATCTTATCAATAAATCAGATTCGATCTGGAAACCAAACCTTTCGTTTCTCATTTAATATTTGGCTGTACTCCAGTAGTCGCCGATTGAAATTGTGCGCAAGTTCTCGCGCCGCTATATAATACTTTGAGCCCATCTGTACATAGCGATCATATATTTCGCTTCATACACAAATATTTGGCTGTACTCTCGTAGTCGCCGATTGAAATTTTGCGCTAGCTCTCGCGCCGGCGACTGAAGTCGGCCATATAATAGAAGTGAATTGCTTTTAATCAGTTTTCCTTCTGTCTCTTTATTCTACAATGCTTCTCTTATATAGTCTTACTTACATTCAATTCTTATTCAACTGAAAGTAAAATAAACATACGTTAGCAAATATTAAAAACGCGTGTTGATTTATTTGTAGCGTTATTATGCCTACGCTGCACATGCGCTAATATTCTCTTCCCATATCGGTCTTTATTGTATTCAAATGACCATACGTCAGTATAAATTTTTCTATTAAATTTTTTGCAGTTTCCCTAGCTTCTTTGGTGTACCTATAGTTGTTTGATGCTCTTAAGTGTCCAACAGTATCAACTTGTCTGCTGGAGTGTAATTTTTTCTTTTATACGTCACATTATTTTATGTCTTTGGCAATTATCACAATTGTTTATAAAAGATTTTACCATTTTTACCATGTGTTTCCAAATATATACCTGTTTTAATTTGAGTAGTGTTTTTCTTACTCCTGTATGTCCTGCTGTTGGTGTGCAGTGATAATCGTGTATAAGATTAATTTGTTCTTATTTATTAGTTATTATCTTATTAGTCAAATAATAAGATAGCTGGAGTCTGTCGTCCAAGGGCTATATTTTCTTTATGTATATTTGTATATAACGCCTTCAATTCTTGTTATTGAATGATATCGAATAGAGTGTATTTTATTGATAATGCGACTTTCTCGATACCATTCTTGTGAGTCAGAAGCAAGCTACCTGTGCGTAGTTGACCCGCTCCTAACAGATACTACACATTTGGTGTAGTTAACATTTAAGTTATATTCATATTTTTAGGGTGCGTTGATTATTATTTTATTCATTATGTAAACTTTTAGGGTGTCACAGTTCCATATTCAAGTTGACTAAGGGCATTGGAATTTAGAATGCACCTTTGACACTTTTACATTCAGTAGGTCAGTTCACCAACTGACACCAATCAACAGATGCGTAACTGGAGCACCAGAAAGGTCAATACGTATAAAAGGTCTTAACTCTTGTCTTTGAAACTGAACAACACAGTGTTTCACTTGTCAGGAGCTACTAGGTCATCGCCTATGCCCGCGCCTATTACCGGCAGCAATAGGGCGCTCTCCACTAACGACGACAAACACGGAACCCAACATTTGGGCGCAGCCGGTCATAAGGACGTACTGGAGGAATCCCAGGGTAAGGAACCCTGAAGGAGGGAAGCATCCTGCAACAAATCTGGAGGAAAACCCAGGGCAAGGAACCCTGAAGCAGGCAGAACATCCTGCAACGAGATGACATGAAACAGGATAATGGTGAGTAAAATTATAATAGCGTATTATAAGTAGATACTTCTGCGACCCTGAAGGCGCCGCAGCGCTGGTCAAAGAAATTGCAACGAATAGGCGCGATTGCGCTGTTACACGCAGCTTTGTATGGGCAACCATAAACCGTCAGTATGATCGGACGGTCTATGTATGTCGTCTTAGCTGTGAGGATTTTTTTGGTAGGGGAATGTGTGTGTGTTTCGGTAGGGACATTTAGTTTGTTTTAGCACTGATTTATTTAACAGTGTAAGCTTAGGGTATTAGGCAGGAATATTTCAAGGGGTACATACAACACGGGTTGTTGCATCAAAGTTTGTGTAGTTCCGTAACTACGATTTGCGCAAAATTGTTTAATTAATATTTTGCACGGAAAAGCAAAACAAATCAACTGCCTTTTACTGAAATGGAGATTTGTCAGTATTGCTGCAATCATTCTTTGTGTTTGAAAATTTTATTTGATGGGGAGAAAAATGTAGAGAATAATTTCGTGAAATCGATCACATTATTCAAAATGGGTTCATAGAAAACCGTTGACAAAATAAACGGAAATATTTATTGATGTACTATTACGCGTTCTAGTTTAGAAAATCAACCTTTTTGCCTTCAAGTGAAGCATAAGGTTAATGAAAAATAATATATTCGAAAACAAGAAAGCGAAATCGGTTCAAAGAAAAAATAATTTTAGTGAAGTAATAGTTTATGATGATTTTATGGGGTTTATCGGGGGGCGGACTTCAGTTGGCTGCCGTCTACTCTGATCCAACCTGGCCACTGTTTTCGAAATTTCCTCGATCCCCATCTTACTAACTCCGAATATATTACTTTTTTTTATTAATTGATTGTCGGTAATTCCTGGGCCTACTTCAACCTCTATTTCCTTTGGTTCTAGAAGGTTCGTGACAAAGGATGGAGCAGTTGACTTCTGCTCAAATTCCTGACCTTCTAATAAATGTTACAAATTAGTTTTGTGATTTTTAAACTTGCCTTGATAATTCCACTTACATATAACATCAAATCATCTCATATCACTACCCCCAAATCAATGAGTCCCCAAATATAAATTAATTAACTTTTTTATTTCAATCATTCTTAAAGGCCATGCTGCGTGCGAACTGTGATCACACGCACTAGTTGGTCTCCAAATGCAAAATGTGCTTAGTAGCATAATTTGCACTTCAAGGCCAACTGAATTTGAACAATAAAGTAGAATAGAAAAATACTTTAAGTCAGTCTTAAGATTCATTGCAAGCTAATAAAGTCATTTTTAAGCATAAGCTTAATTTGTTTTATTCAGCTTATAACTGGCGCAGTCGGAAAAAGTTGCCAAAGCTTTAGCTAAAAAATTAACAAGTCTAAAGATTTGTGAAATATTGTAAATTTACAAAAAGGAAAAGAAAAACAAATTATAATATAAATTGAAAAGCAAAAGTTAACTTTTAAGCATATTTTGTACAATGTTAATATTTAAGCGATAACAAATTAAACAAATATATAAGATAAATGAGCAAAAGCGAAAACAATATAGGTGAAAGTAATTTACAAAAAGGAAAAAGTGTGAAGAAATTAAAAAAAATTTGTTAACTACAAAAACAAAAGAAGAAAAAGAACAATTTGTGAAATAGCGAAGATATGAAAGACAGTTTGCAAAAAGTATTCGATAAGAACAGGAAAGTCAATATGGAGGAAATCAATAAGGAAAACGAGGACGTCATTAAGAAGCAGGAGGAAATCATCCAACAACTCCAATAGCAGCTGCAACAACAACATGAACAGTTGTAATAACAATATCAACAACAACTACAACAACAAAATGAACAGCTGCAACAACGACAACAGCAACATCAATATCAACAAAATGAATCACAAAATGAATTTTTTCTGCGACCACAGGACATCTTGGACCAGTTTAGACGACTAAGACCTTTCGAAGAACAAAAACTATCGTTACTTTTCCTTTCTAAAATCAGTGGAGAACGCTTTGGAATTGTGTGGCGCCAGTGCACAACTTTACAATTATGGCATTAACGAAAAAATCTGTGGGGAAGCAGCAAGGTGTATTCGTGAACTTGGTGATTTTCCAAAATGGGAGGATATTAAGCTGAACCTTAGACAGCGCTTCAAGCCCAACAAAACATATGGAGAACTCTTCAATAAGTGTCGGATCATGAGGGTGAATAATTTAAGTGAATTATTTAAATTAAATTTTGAAATTAAGTACGAGTTAAATGAATTATACGATTTTGACGAAAGAAAACCTGATCTATATAGGGCAGAAAACGTAGATAGAGATTTAGTAGAAATCATTTTAGAGAAAATTGATGGAACCGTAAGGGCCCACGTTGATAGTGATAAAACATTGGATGAAATTTATAAACGATATGATAGATTAAAGTTGTTAACAGACCCTAGATGCATAGCTTATGGTCATAAAAAACATTTCAAGCCACCAATAATTCCACAAAGAAAAGAAGATTATTTTGGTTCTCCTGATCGAAATGGTAGCGACCAATTTTTGAGAAGAAATTCTGACGGTACAAGGCCATATTAGTCTAATAATAAAGTCAATTCGGAACTTTAAGAAAGAAATTTCAAAAAAAACTTTAACGGTACTAGATCGTATTCGGTTAATAATAGAAATAATTCAGAGTTTAATCAAAACCGTAATGGTACTCGACCGTATTCAGCTAATAATAATAATACCTTTTCAGAGTACCGAAATCAGAACCAACTATACTCGCAACCAACTCGCAATTCACACATGAGTGTTGATACACACACCTCTAGACGAAGCCAATTCCAACCGATGGAAATTGGAAATTTCGAAGAAGATGCAAATTTTACCAACGAGCCTCGGAACCCACATTGCCCTTAATTACACTAAGTATAGAAGATAACATTTTTAACGTGTTAATAGATACTGGCTCAAGCACCAGTATAATAACACCAAATGTAGCAAGAAAATATCAGCCTTTTTCATTTTTTCAACCATAAATGGTGTAAGCAAAATTACTGAAAGGGTAGTCACTCCAATACCAAAAGAATTTTGTGCTCATGGTACTATTTCTTGGAATGTAGCTCATCTACCTAACAGGTAGTATGATGCCATTATTGGGCAGAATATTTTAACTAAATTTGATGCGATAATTGATTTAGATGAAAAATATATAAAAATGTAAGGTTGTAAAATTTGGTTTACTAACACAAATTTTCCAAACAGTACCAATGATGTGTGTTCACTCGAACCTATTCAAAATGATTTTTTAGGAAAAATTAATTTACACCATCTTAATAGTGAGGGGAGAAAAAAGTGCATGAATTATTGACCCAATATGATGATATATTTTATTTGGAAGGAGATACGCTAACCTTTACTCACAGCATTCAACATGAAATAGCCACAGAAACAGATAGACCTATATACGGAAAAATTTATAGGTACCCTAAGGTACATGAAGAGGACATAGAAAGGCAATTAAATGAAATGCTCCAACAAGGTATACTAACTGAAAGTAACTCGCCATACAATAGTCCTTTGTGGATAGTCCCCAAAAAGTCAGACAGTTCTGGGAATAAGAAGTGGAGAATTCTTCTGGATTATAGGAAGCTGAACGAATGTACTGTTAGCAACAAGTATCCAATTCCCAATATATATAATATATTGGACAAATTGGGGAAAGCTCAGTATTTTTCCACAGTTGATTTGGCCAAAGGGTTTCACCGAATTATGGTAAAACCTGAGGATAGGAAGAAAACTGCGTTTTCAACTCCGTTTGGGCACTTTGAATTTGTGAGAATGCCATTCGGCCTCAAAAATTCTCCCGCAACTTTCCAGAGGTTGATGAATTCAATACTAAAGCAATATATCAATAAAACTTGTGTCGTGTACTTAGACGACATTTTAATATTCAGCACATCGTTGCAAGAACTAATAAACAATATTAAATCTATTTTTGAAACTCTTAAGAATACGGCACTGAAAATTAAAATTGATAAGTGCAGTTTTTTAAAAAAAGAAACTAAATACTTAGGACATATCTTAACACAAAACGGCGTAAAGCCGAATCCAACAAAAATCGAAGCTATCAAAAACTTGTGCCTGCCCAAGACACAAAAACAAATTAAGTCATTTTTAGCAGCAACTGGTGTCTATCGTAAATTTATCAAGGACTATGCAAAAGTTGCATTTCCTATGGTCAAATATCTAAAAAAGAACTCGAAAATTAATACCAGCGACCCAAATTATATAGTTTCTTTTGAAAAGTTAAAGGAAATTATTACAAATTATCCAATTCTGCACTATCCAAACTTCAATAAAAAATTTAAGCTAATAACAGACGCTAGCAATTTTGCCTTAGGAGCTGTTCTAACACAAGACGGACATCCCATATGTTTCGCTTCTCGTACTCTAAATGATCATGAGAAAAGCTACTCTACTGTTGAAAAAGAGTGATTAGCAATTGTTTGGGGTTGTAAGTATATCAGACCATATTTATATGGCAAAGAATTTGATGTGAATACAGATCATCAACTATTTAAGTGGCTTCACACCAAGAATTCTGGTAGAGATATCAACCCAAGACTCCAAAGATGGTTGATTCAATTAGGGGAATACGATGCAAGGATAGATTATGTTAAAGGCAAAGAGAATAAAATTGCAGATTTTTTAAGTCGCATCGATGTTGATAACAATGAAATATATCTATACGAAAGTGATTTCTACGAAGAAAATGTAGGTAACGCTTCAATGGATGCCCAAACAGCACATTCACAAGAAGAAGATTTGAACGATCACATTCCAATCTTGGATACAATTGTGAATAGGTTTAAAACTCAATTAATTTTGGTGGAAAGAAAGGAAAAAGAATTTGAAAAAATATATTGAAAGAGCTGATTTACCGGAAAAAATTGCCGACATTGTCCGAAGACATATATATAAGGGTAAACTTACTTTTTACACTGACTTGGATGACACAACTTATAACCATCTTCAACAAAAACTTATCGAGTTGTTTCCAAGAGATTCAAGCACAAAATTTGTCAAATGTAGCCATTTTGCAAGAGACATGAAAGACGAAGAAGAAGCAATAATACAGGTAGCTCTTTTCCATAAGAGGGAATCCGGTCATTCAGGAATTATCGCAAATTATAAAGCTTTGAAGCACAAAATATGTTATCCTAACTTGAAAGTCATTATCCATAAGGTAGTAAATAACTGCGATTTATGCACCGCAGCGAAGTACGATAGAAATCCTATTCAACCCAAATTTAAAAATACAGAAACACCTTCTGATATCAACGAAATAGTACACATTGATACATACGTAAATTCTAAACATTCGTTCATAAATTTCATTGATAGGTTTTCCAAATTAATAGTGATTAGGTTACCTGTGTACAGACCATAAGAGGCTATGGTCCATGTTTCATCTCCCACTTGGTAGGAGTAACTTGGTGACTGGCTTGTAAAGAGGAAAATGAAACGATGGACAATTTTTTGTGAGTGTGTCCCGTTTTTCTAGAAAGAAGGTATTTGGGACTGACATCTCACGTAGCGCAAACTTAGGCTAGTTAGGGAACTAAAGTAAATTCAAAGCAAAATATAAATGGAACGTCAAATATAGTAGAATGAATGTATTGTAGTGCTGAGTGCTATATATGACTAGTTATTCTGACAAAAGAAAAAAATCGGTGGACAGAAGAAGGATATTCGACAGGCCTTGGTAAGACGCTTTCTGACCCCAGGCAGAAGAGCGAGACTACGGCTTTCACCAGTATTCAATAACATAACGATAGACAGAATACCACATTTTAAAATCTTCTTTGGTCCATCCTAATGGCAGACACAACAGTGAGTCCACGAATTTTCACCAGTTCCCGCTAAGAGACACAGTGGCCATCAATACAATACCAAGTTCAAAGGTTTTCATTAGTGCTTCCTGAGACACGAATATCTGACGGACAACTTCAGCACTAGTATATCTATGCTTAGTATAGGAACTTAGTAAGAACAAAATAATAAATAAGTATATAAAGAATTGAAATCCTAGGCCATAACAATAATTGATATAGCTAAAATTCGACAGGAACTGCAACTTCTAAAATACATTCCTATTCCGAATCACATTTCTAATCAACAAAAGACAACCTTAATGCAGATTCGTGCATTTGTTGAAACATTAGATATGGTTTATGGAGGTGGAATATCAGAGAACGAAACCAAGAGAAACGTTCGAATAAAACCCTGATAGAACTATGCAACCTCTATCTATACTCAGTTAGTGTTTGCCAATCCTATAAAGAATAAAATAATAGTGCACAGAAAAAGAGGGATTACAAACAAAAAGCACAATACACAAACAGTAATGATTGCATTAGTTATCACTAGTATACATCACTAACTACGGCACATAAATAAAATTTATTGAGTACAATATTTTACATTTAAAATTAAGTATATTCGCATTAGGGAAAAAATGTATTCACCAATTCAATAAAAAAAACGGAAAAATACTTAAATTCAATTGTTTAACTAAAAATCCGCTCTCACAGCCTGTTCCTAATGGCATACCGATCTGCAACGTCAATGCTATTTTCGGTTGTGATATAAGATTACCTGTACATATAAAATTCAGTGCCTACTCATCTACAGAACTTTTAGAAAGGAGTTATATGGCTGAAAACCGAAAGCAGTTCATTGAAAATCATGGAAAAATCACCAGAAAATGAACACAACTAATTAGTGATTAATTGAAAGCCAGATATGAAAGCTAAAACAATTTAGGAACTAATATTTCCGGTCTCTGAGATCTAAGGGTATGCATGCCAGCTTAAACACTTCTGCGGTTGCGGGATCGAATCCTGACCAGGGCATGGTCTTAAAAATAGTGCTTTCTAAAATATTTCTTGGTTCGACTCATTCCCCCACTCTTTGTAGACATATTTAACTATGGTAGATAATAATAATAATGTTAAAGCCATCGAAATGGTTAATATACAGCTGCATTTCATTTTATATTTTTTATATTGAGGCTGCTTTGCTCCTCATGTATGACAATGCTAGTAATGTTAATTATTGATACCTGCTATAATTTTTTTCTCACTTATCCTGTTTTTTCGTTATTGGGCCTTCTTGAAATTCGGAGATTGGAAATATTATTATCCTTAATGTCAAGATTACACTACTTTACAAAATAAAATTTTTTTCATGTACATTTGAAGCAGTGAAATATAATTTCAATCAAATGTATACAAACAACCGACAAACAACCGACACGTGTGCGTGTGCTTATTTCTAGGTGAAAAAAATATATGTTACAAAAATTACAAATTAATATATTACTAACTCACCTCAGTGTTTTTCCTCACAGACTGAATTAACAAAACAATATTAACAAGCTAAGAACCAAATTTCTGACACATAAGGAATAACGGTTCCTTTAAAAACAAACTTAGCGAAACAAACAACACATAAATTGTCGAAAAAAATAAAACTTTCGGAAAATATGGGATTTGGATTTATTCACTCAATTGCTTATAACTTTGTCATTTTTCGGTCGATTTTCTTCTAGTTGGTCTTAGTTCTTACGTTAAAGTATCATCTTTACGTACATGAACCAGACGTTTTTTAACGATCCGCCGGCACAGAATCTCTGTAAAATATTATTTTTTTGAAAATGTGACCTATTTTCATCGATATATTTTGAACCGCTTTACCAATCAAATATCCGATTATACATGTTTGTTCGTCATCTCAATACCTTGCATTGGGTACCAAGAACGACCCATCGGACATTTCTAGCTCGATATATGATTTGTCACGTGAAAAAAGGTCGTAAAAATACAAAAATTACAATATCTCAAAAACTATTCCATGAAAAAAATTTAACCTTGATTTTCGAATTCAGCAGATGAAAATACATAAAAAAGTCACCTCTCATCAAATGTACATTTTCGGTGTAAACTAGTGTTATGAGACCCATGGTTCCCACCTGAAGTTTTTTCATAATATTCTCTATTTTTATTTTTTTGTGTTATTGTTTTATTCTTTTTGTACTCTGGTTTTATTATGGTTTTATGCTTTTTGTATTCTAGTTTTTGTTTGACTACTGTTGTAGCGATTGTTCCACTCTCTAATTGAAAAGAAGTAGACTAAATATAATACAATTTTTTGTTGTAAAATTGAACCGATTTTAGTATTTGAAACGTAAATGTATGTTAAGACTTCGAATTCCTTCAGTTATTATGCTTTTTACCATTTCGACAGCTCAGTTACCAGTATGGCTATGAGACTTTTGGAGAAGATTCTAGAATATGCTTTTACTCTTAGAACTATTAGAGGATACCCATAAACGATTGCATACTTTTAGAATCTTAGTTATGTTTCAATATTTAAGTGGCCTCTCATGTATAATTTCGTTGGAAAATAGGTTTTGAAGTTCCGCTTGTTCGTTAAAAATTAATTTTACTTTGAATTGGTATATATATGTCCCTCCGCCATAATTAAATCCCTGGAATACCTAAACCTTGATCTCAGTCTGGTTAGGTTCATCGAACAGCTACTGAAAACACTCGGCATGCGCTCCCCAATAGGAAATGTGCATGCTAAAAGGACAGTCAAAAGAGGTACGCCACGAGGCCCTCACCCCTCATCTGGAATCTGAGGGTGAACTCACTACTCATGAGATTAGATCAGACCGGCTGTAATACTAGATACCCTCTGCGCTAAAGCAAATTTAGCGTAGAGGGTATTGAAAGCCGCGTGTGCTCTATACTGTTGCAAGAGATCCCTAGGAACAAGTCCTGGCTCTATGCGGCGATGGTTGAGCCATACTTTCTCTATGGCGCTGTCTTCTGGTGGCCCGCAACTGACAAGGCGGTGAACCTGAAACCTCTTGACTAGGTCAGAAGAACAGCAGCGATTCTGATAACAGGGACTCTGCGTACCACCTCTACAAAACCTCTATTTGCAATCCTACATTGGTTGCCCACTAAGCTTCTGATCAGGCAACAAGCAAAATGCTCGGCTACCAGACTTAATGCTATATCTCGTTGGACTAGGCTGAACCTGAGCCACGCCAATATTCTAATGCAGGATGTACCCGTATCGGTGGACGTTTACTATACTTGCTCTACACCTAATATAAACCACGGGTTTAACACCCACATTCCTAGTAGGGAGGAATGGTCCAATAAATTAGTGGTGACTGATAGTTCTACTAACATATACACGGATGGCTCCAAAGTGGAGAATAAGGTCGGCTGCGGCATTTTCTCCAGCAAACTTGGAATTAAGCTCTCCTATTGTCTCTCTGACCATTGCAGCGTCTTTCAGGCGGAAGTAATGGCTATATTTCAAGCGTCCAAGTGGCTTATTCACAACGAGGTATTCGATGTGAACATTCGTATATTCACGAAGAGTCAGGCAGCAATCAAGTCCCTAGCTGGTGTATTCACTACATCTAAGCTTGTACTTGACTGCCACTCCTCCCTAAACGTCGTCCCGGGTAACTCACAAGTTCATATATGCTGGGTGCCTGGACATAGTGACATTTTGGGAAACAGCGAGGCCGATGAATTGGCCAAAATAGGCACGATGCTCCCTGGCATCTCTCCCTCTTTCATTGTAGGTGTCCCACTAGCCACGGTCAAATGGGCCATAAAACATTACTACCTTGAGGCACCCAAAAGAGCCTGGGTAACTGAACATACTTGTTGTGTTGCCAGACAAACCTAGAACACTATTGATACAAGGCGTACTAGTCAGCTGCTTAAAGTTAGCAGGAACTCCATCGGCAGTACAATAAATGTGCTCACGGGACACTGCCTGATTGGTAAACATGCTGAAAGACTAGCACTGCCCCATAACGACTTCTGTCGCAGCTGCGGCTCTGAGGACGAGGAAGAAACAGTACTTCATGTGTCCGTGCCCAGCTCTGGCTAGGCAAAGATTAAAATTCTTAGGCTCACCATTCTTCACTACCTTAAGCGAACTATCTTCCATCAACATTAAGGACATAGCCATGTTCATTTCGGAATCACTGCGGTTCCCAAAACTCTAGACGGGGGAGTCGCGTCGTCTTAGTGTGGTATCACAATGAGCCATTATATGTGCTTAAATGTGCTTTTGCGTGGAAGGTTGCCACGCCTACCTACCTACCTTCCTAACACTTCTATATATTCAAAAACAAAAGAAAAGCGTAAAATAAAATAAATATGACAAAGAACTAGATTTCCAGCTGATAAAGCAAAGTAGAATATAGTTACTAAACAACTCAAAGAAATACTTAATAATAAAACAATCACCAAACTTGTACCAAATCTTACTGTTATACAATCAACAAATTACTCATTATGGAAGGATTCAAATAAACCGAAAACACATCTATGCATCAACCAACTATCCTAAGAATTAACAACTCCTGGGATAAAATTAATTAGAGCAAAGCTAAATAGCTGGCTGAAACTTTGTAACAATAACACAATAACACAATAACACAATAAAAATATACCATTAAGAAAAATCAGCTCAAAAAATGATGGACTACATCCAAAAAATATTTGCAATCAACATATTTCCAGGCTACGACCTGATAATCCAATGAGAGCTACCTGACTATTCAATATGCCATATAAGGAATATATTGAGTGCAGTACTTGAACTTCAATACTTTCAAAATGTTGCTAAGATAATAGCCATACATAAAATAGGGAAAGACTGAACGGAATCGACCTTCTATGAACCGATCAGCCCACTACCCACTTTATCGAATCTGTTCGAACAAGTACTCCTTCAGCGTCTGGCAAAGATGTGTTTCACACATGGACTACTTCACAAATAGAAAAAAATATCTACCACCGACTTTTCACTTAATATTTGGGGGTCACCTCACTAACTGAGTTTTTTATGTTCAATTTAATGAAGCATGTTCAAAATTACCCAAAGAAAATGCTGTTCTTCAAGATAACATATTAGGACCTCATGTTTCCAACCAAACAACAAAGTCGCTATCTAACTTTTCTCTTCTCTTTAAAAGTTAAATTTCTCTTGCAAGTCCAGACAACTTAGAAGCATATAAAAAGTTTATTTGAAATACGACAAAATAAAACAAATGTTTTCTTACTTACCTTACGTCTCCACGGGCAATTTTTGATGGCATAACATCTGTCAAATTTGATTGCAATGGTTGGCAATATTTTAATGGTGGGCATTGCGATGTTATGCCATTGTCATTTTGAAAATGCCGTCAAGCAATCTAGTTCGCTGTACCCACGCTTGAAAAATTTTTTTTTTTAACGATGAAGAGGAAAAAAGAAGGAAACCGAAATTCTGGGTGAATCCTTTATTACAAAGAATGCAAATGCACAGTCTCCAATCATTTTAGCGTTTTTATTAATTTAATAGATGCGGTAAAACGAAAATGTCCAACGATGCTTCCACTGTGAGCGTCACGAAAAAATGAAAAAAGGCTGTCAAACAAACAAAATGACAACTGATTGCAACACAGCACGTTGGCAATTTATGGCATAACATATTTCATAACATAAATTGCCAACTTGAAGCAATTTGGAGTCTCCATTGGCAATTTGCTTGAAATTGCCAATGGCATGCCATCAAAAATTGCCCGTGGAGACGTAGGGTTAGGAACTAATACCATAGAGCTGTAACTTAAACGTCAAATTTTTTACCGTATGAAAAAAAACATATAAAGTATATGTGAGTTCACCTCGAAAAAACGGGTGCCATTTCACTAAAAATTTTATATTACGAAATTGTAGTAGGAAAAGGAAAAAAGGAACAATCAGAATAAAAGAGTTTATCACTTTATAGTATTTTTTATTAGTGAAACGGAATAAAAATATAATACAGAATAATAATAATAATAAGAAAAATTTGTCTGCAATAATATTTAAATTACTTTTTTTCCAGTTACATATATATATTAATGCAAACTTAGCTTTTTTTATACATTACATATCTAAAAATAAATCCATTGATTTTAGTAAATATAATGCATTGTTGGTATACAATTTCGTGTTAAATTTAATGTTCTTATATCAGTACCGTGCTAATTAAATATTTTATAAAATTGTAAAAAAGCACACAAATTTCGAGTGAAAACTTTGTATGGGCAACCCCAAACCCAAATTCACCTTTTACGAAAAATAACAACTGGAAAAATATAAATTGTTTATAAATTCGTATCTTCAATTGAAAAAGCAGTTAAAGTAAGTATAAAATCGATTATTGTATAAATAATTTCCAGTTATTAGTTTCAGATTCCTACATGAGGTAATTAAGTTTGTTTTGAAGAAGTTCTGTGCACTGATGACACTGTGTTGAGGCGATGTCGGATATCTTTGGAAGTTGAGGAAGCAGCTACGTTGAGATAAGGAATTTATTTATATTAATGACATCAAGGATAGTTACAGATGGAAAAGTTTAGATATACAATGAAATTATTTATATAAATTTTTATTGCAGTGTTGCTGAAACATAACATTCCCTTGGAATTTCTTTATGTTTATGATATGTCCGATGTAAAGGAATAAGCTCGTTTGGAAAACTTGGTGGAAATAGTGATTGTAAATGATTGATGTAGCATGTTTAGTTTGGGATATTCCACAGTATTTTCAGATCATGTAATTTGTTGATCTATAAAAGTATAATTTTTAAATCTATAAAGTATAATATGTACGATGTGAAAAGTAATCATATTTATTTAAATCATATAGTATTTATAATAATTGTGTAGCATTTTCCACACCACCTTTGAGGTATGCTAATTGGCGCGTATCCGATTTTTCGGTTCCCCTGTAGGCATATGTCACCCTTTATAATTCATTATTTTTATTTAAAATTTAAAATATTAAATTATATAGTGATAAATATTTCAAAGAATCCAAAAGAAATCTTAAAACAAAATAATTAAATGGATTAACAAACAATAATAAAAAATTGAGAACAGTAAAAAGAAAATAATAAAAAAGTTGTATAAAATTTATTTAAAGAGAACAATTTAAATTATATGTAGATTATTTGGTTCGGTTAATATATTATGACAATAGTGCTATAAATAAATAATATTCATATTGCGTATCCATATTGCACCCACTGAGTAATTGGCACTAAAAGTTATCTATTACATGATAAAATATTCACAAGTGTGAAATACAAAGAATCTTATTTTTAAAATTGGGCTCAGTTGCATCTCTATTAAAAAATTTTAGGACAAAGTAAATTCGAATTCTAATAAAAAGAGCTAACATGAGAGTGGTTGTGTAATTGTTGCAACAAATATAGGGATCTATATCCAACATTTGGTCAAAAACTAATTGACTAACTCCATTTCTATGGCAAACCTCATTAAAATGTGTAGGAAATTGTTCCTATAATTTATCTATGTATGCAATGAATGCTGGTGGAGGCTTCACAAGGTTCCAATTATCAATTTGCTTTTCTACTGTGAAGAGGAACTCGTGTGAAACTTCTTCCAAAAAAAGGTAGGGGCTCTAAGCAATTGTGGGATTTGTACAGCTTTAAATAAAGGTACCCACAAACATAACGGAAAGCATTTCTATGCATAAAGATAGATTCATTAATGTTGTCATCAAACTGAACGGAGTTAAAACTAATATCCTGAATGTTAAGAATATCTTGGGAACTTTATCAAGATAAGTCTTGACTTAAGTTTTGATTACACATATTTTGTAAAGCGGAAAAAACCATTGGATCATTATTAAAATCTGAAACTCGCTCACAATTGCCCTTCACCACTTTATCTACATATTGTAGACCCCAACGCTTTTGAAATATGCCTTAAAAATGCATGAGGCGTAATTCTAACAGAATTCCCTGCCCCTCTCCTAATATCACCAAAAAAGTTCTCCAACTTATCTTGGCACAGTTTTCGGGTCATAATATATTCAAAGCCTTTTTGTGAAATTAATTTCCACAGTCTATTTAAGCTTTTAATATTTAATAACCAATTAATAACCAGAATCGAAAATGGTGAACTTTTTCTCCGAGCTCGACCTGGGTTGCCCATTACGTTTATTTTTCTTAATTGGTTATTAAGAATTTTTTTATTTTTATTGTGATATTCAATTGTTTGATTTTTATATAGTGTTTTAATAAATTCTGAAGCAATATTTAACTAAAAGAAGTCAACGTATTTCAGTAAATGTTTCTTGCAAGACTATAGTATTAGAATTACACTATATTATAGTATTGCTTGCATACACGGCACTGAGCGATTCAATAAATTGTATGAATTTTGACAACATGATGAGTAATTCAATGTATTGTACGCTACATGGTATTTGTTATAATTTAGCTAATTGGGTGTTTGTGATATTAATTCGTAATAATAATAAATAAAATTACGTAATTATATAAACTATTAAATCTATTTATGTGAAAATTTTGAAGCTTGAAACTCTTTGTAATATTTGCAAAGACCGATAAGCTGCGCAGGTAATGGAAACTAGTTGGTTAATATCATTCCATTACTGAGATTATTTTATCTGGATCTGTTCGCACTTCTTCATGTGTGATTTTATGTCCCATATACTTGACTTCTTTTATAAATAATGAGCTTCAACCCATTCGTATTAATACTTCTTTCACATTCTTCAAGTGGTCATCGAAGCCTTTTCCCATGACGATGATGTCATCCAAGTAAACCAGATACGTTTTCTAGTGGAGACCACCAAGGTGTTCAAATGTAGCTGGTACCAAAAATTGCCATGGTTCATTACCGGCACTGAATGCTGTATTTTCCTATATGTATAAGTCAATGTATATGTATATGTATGTGTATGTGTATATGTATATGTATATTTATATGTTTTTTTTGTATTGGAGGTGGAAATCTGCAACCAGACACTGGACGCGCCAGTAGTGTGGGGCTCTTACCCACTAAAACCACCCCGACGGTACATAACCGCTAAACAATACTTCATTCGGGGAGGGGAATGGTGAAAGAACCCCTCCTATGGATTCCCTGAACGTCGCCGCCACTCCAAGTGGCACCGCTGTCCCGCGGGCATGCGAAAAGGACATGCCCCGCGTCCTCTGGCTCCGTGCCTCCACAGTTTCCACAACAGGGGGATTCATCCAGCCGGAATCTGTGCAAATATGCGTGGAAACCTCCGTGCCCGTTCAGCATTTGTGTGACGTGGTAGTTCATGTCGCCATGCGACCTGTTCATCAAACGTTGGAGGTCAGGAATCAGTCTCCACTTCCAACGGCCCTTCTCAGACACATCCCATCGGGCTTGCCACTCCCGTATGGTGCGGTGCCTGTTGGCTACTATGCAATCTACCGCACTGCTCCACGACTCCTTTGCCAGCAGGTCCACAGGGATCATACCAGCAATCACCAGCGCGGCGTCTGTGGACACAGTTCGATGGGCGCAGATCGTTCGAAGGGCACTTCTCCTATAGGCTGCCTCTATGGTGCGAACGTATGCCATGACTTTCGCCTTATCAGCCCATATGGGCGTCCCATATAGGATTACGGATTTGACAACTCCTGATATGAGCTGTCTTTTCCGCTGCCGCGGTCCTCCAAGGTTCGTTATTATCCAGCAAAGCGAAGAGCAGATCCGAGCCGCCTTTTCGCCTACACGCCTCAAGTGTTCCTTGAATGTTAATCTGGAGTCTATCCAGACGCCTAGGTACTTCAAGTGTGGGATCGTGGTAATGGTGCAGTTTCCAACTCTTATCTCCACGACCTCCTGTACCTTTCGACTCGAAATAAGGATGGCCTCCGTTTTCTGCTTCGCCAGTCTAAGTCCTGCAATCGCCAGCCATCTCCCGACAACGGCCACTGTGCCGATTTGCCTCCGCTACTACCTCTTCCAGATGTTTCGCCGCGATCACTAACGCTATGTCGTCCGCATATCCGATGATTTTTACATCATGGGGCACCTGTATGCGGAGAATGCCATCATACATAACACACCAGAGTAGTGGACCCAGTACAGACCCCTGGGGAACCCCTCCGGTGACCTTATGCGTTTCCATACCTCGCTCGGACTCGTATAGCAGCATCCTGTCGTTAAAGTAGTCGGCAATCATCCGTCTTAGGTAGACGGGCACTCCAAACTCTGCCAGCGAACTCGCTATGCGCGCCTAGCTCGCCGAGCTAAAGGCATTCTTGACATCTAGGGTGACCACAAGGCAATACCTCTTGAAGCCCGCCTTCCATATTCGTCCTTGTATCGCCCCCTTTGCCATTTGGATGACGTCGTCAATGGCGTCCACTGTCGATCTTGTTTTCCAGAATCCATATTGGCGTCGCGCCAGTCCTCCAGCTTCCACTAGAGCCTCGTCAATCCGGTTGCAAATAATCCGCTCCAGGACCTTCCCAGCCGTATCTAGCATGCACAGGGGACGATAGGCTGATGGGTCTTCCGTTGGCTTATCAGCTTTTGGCATCAGGACCAGCCGCTGCCTTTCCACCGTTTTGGGAAGACACCTTGTCTAAAACAGGCCTCGTAAAGAGACCTCAGTGCCTCAGGATGTAGCGCAGTTGCCGTTTTGAGCACTTGGTTGGGTATTTCATCCGGACCAGGTGCCTTCTGGTCCCCAAATCCTCCAACAGCCCGCATCACCTCGTCAGTGGCCTTTTTTAGCCTCCTCTTGGCCTCCGTGTATACCTGGCGTAGCTGCAGACACTCTGGCTTCCCTATTGCCCGCTGGTGTCTTCGTCTTGCGGCATGAGATTCCTTACGCAGGCCAGCGATCTCATCTGTCCACCAGTAGACAGATTTCTGACATCCGCCATAGGCCCCTCTGGGCATCGCCGCATCGTATGCACTGTCTAGCTGGCTTGCTAGCTGACTTACCATTTCGTCCGCACCACCTTCCAATTTCATGTCCTCCAACATGACTTTCAGGGCGCCGTCATCGACTTTATCCGCCCTCCAGTCTCTTAATCTTGGACCTATCTTTGGCCTTCTCCCCGGTAACTTTAGATCGATCGTAATGGCATTGTGATCGCTGTGAGTATATATGGGACTCACAATCCACTTAGCCCCTCTCACCAGTCTGCTGCTCACGAACGTAAGGTCGATCACAGAGCTGGCTTCTCCTCTGGCGAATGTTGCCTCTCCCGTGTTTATGAGAACTACGTCAAGTGCCGTGAACGCGTCCATGAGGATATGACCTTTTGGCGTTGTTCGGGCGCAGCCCCATTCATTTGCCCATGCGTTGAAGTCGCCAGCAATTACTACGGGGCGCCTGCCTCGCGCATCCAGGGTAAGTCTGTCCACCACTGATTCGAACTCATTCGTAGTGAGGCTTGGTGGAAGGTAGCAACTGTAGACCGTGGTTCCTCCAATGGTCGCTCTGACGTAGCCGTCGCTACCATGTTGGTTGCTCAGTTGTAAGCCTCTGACTCCACACACCCACAGTGCGGCACAAAATATGTTATCCTAACTTGAAAGTCATTATCCATAAGGTAGTAAATAACTGCGATTTATGCACCGCAGCGAAGTACGATAGAAATCCTATTCAACCCAAATTTAAAAATACAGAAACACCTTCTGATATCAACGAAATAGTACACATTGATACATACGTAAATTCTAAACATTCGTTCATAAATTTCATTGATAGGTTTTCCAAATTAATAGTGATTAGGTTACCTGTGTACAGACCATAAGAGGCTATGGTCCATGTTTCATCTCCCACTTGGTAGGAGTAACTTGGTGACTGGCTTGTAAAGAGGAAAATGAAACGATGGACAATTTTTTGTGAGTGTGTCCCGTTTTTCTAGAAAGAAGGTATTTGGGACTGACATCTCACGTAGCGCAAACTTAGGCTAGTTAGGGAACTAAAGTAAATTCAAAGCAAAATATAAATGGAACGTCAAATATAGTAGAATGAATGTATTGTAGTGCTGAGTGCTATATATGACTAGTTATTCTGACAAAAGAAAAAAATCGGTGGACAGAAGAAGGATATTCGACAGGCCTTGGTAAGACGCTTTCTGACCCCAGGCAGAAGAGCGAGACTACGGCTTTCACCAGTATTCAATAACATAACGATAGACAGAATACCACATTTTAAAATCTTCTTTGGTCCATCCTAATGGCAGACACAACAGTGAGTCCACGAATTTTCACCAGTTCCCGCTAAGAGACACAGTGGCCATCAATACAATACCAAGTTCAAAGGTTTTCATTAGTGCTTCCTGAGACACGAATATCTGACGGACAACTTCAGCACTAGTATATCTATGCTTAGTATAGGAACTTAGTAAGAACAAAATAATAAATAAGTATATAAAGAATTGAAATCCTAGGCCATAACAATAATTGATATAGCTAAAATTCGACAGGAACTGCAACTTCTAAAATACATTCCTATTCCGAATCACATTTCTAATCAACAAAAGACAACCTTAATGCAGATTCGTGCATTTGTTGAAACATTAGATATGGTTTATGGAGGTGGAATATCAGAGAACGAAACCAAGAGAAACGTTCGAATAAAACCCTGATAGAACTATGCAACCTCTATCTATACTCAGTTAGTGTTTGCCAATCCTATAAAGAATAAAATAATAGTGCACAGAAAAAGAGGGATTACAAACAAAAAGCACAATACACAAACAGTAATGATTGCATTAGTTATCACTAGTATACATCACTAACTACGGCACATAAATAAAATTTATTGAGTACAATATTTTACATTTAAAATTAAGTATATTCGCATTAGGGAAAAAATGTATTCACCAATTCAATAAAAAAAACGGAAAAATACTTAAATTCAATTGTTTAACTAAAAATCCGCTCTCACAGCCTGTTCCTAATGGCATACCGATCTGCAACGTCAATGCTATTTTCGGTTGTGATATAAGATTACCTGTACATATGAAATTCAGTGCCTACTCATCTACAGAACTTTTAGAAAGGAGTTATATGGCTGAAAACCGAAAGCAGTTCATTGAAAATCATGGAAAAATCACCAGAAAATGAACACAACTAATTAGTGATTAATTGAAAGCCAGATATGAAAGCTAAAACAATTTAGGAACTAATATTTCCGGTCTCTGAGATCTAAGGGTATGCATGCCAGCTTAAACACTTCTGCGGTTGCGGGATCGAATCCTGACCAGGGCATGGTCTTAAAAATAGTGCTTTGTAAAATATTTCTTGGTTCGACTCATTCCCCCACTCTTTGTAGACATATTTAACTATGGTAGATAATAATAATAATGTTAAAGCCATCGAAATGGTTAATATACAGCTGCATTTCATTTTATATTTTTTATATTGAGGTTGCTTTGCTCCTATGTATGACAATGCTAGTAATGTTAATTATTGATACCTGCTATAATTTTTTTCTCACTTATCCTGTTTTTTCGTTATTGGGCCTTCTTGAAATTCGGAGATTGGAAATATTATTATCCTTAATGTCAAGATTACACTACTTTACAAAATAAAATTTTTTTCATGTACATTTGAAGCAGTGAAATATAATTTCAATCAAATGTATACAAACAACCGACAAACAACCGACACGTGTGCGTGTGCTTATTTCTAGGTGAAAAAAATATATGTTACAAAAATTACAAATTAATATATTACTAACTCACCTCAGTGTTTTTCCTCACAGACTGAATTAACAAAACAATATTAACAAGCTAAGAACCAAATTTCTGACACATAAGGAATAACGGTTCCTTTAAAAACAAACTTAGCGAAACAAACAACACATAAATTGTCGAAAAAAATAAAACTTTCGGAAAATATGGGATTTGGATTTATTCACTCAATTGCTTATAACTTTGTCATTTTTCGGTCGATTTTCTTCTAGTTGGTCTTAGTTCTTACGTTAAAGTATCATCTTTACGTACATGAACCAGACGTTTTTTAACGATCCGCCGGCACAGAATCTCTGTAAAATATTATTTTTTTGAAAATGTGACCTATTTTCATCGATATATTTTGAACCGCTTTACCAATCAAATATCCGATTATACATGTTTGTTCGTCATCTCAATACCTTGCATTGGGTACCAAGAACGACCCATCGGACATTTCTAGCTCGATATATGATTTGTCACGTGAAAAAAGGTCGTAAAAATACAAAAATTACAATATCTCAAAAACTATTCCATGAAAAAAATTTAACCTTGATTTTCGAATTCAGCAGATGAAAATACATAAAAAAGTCACCTCTCATCAAATGTACATTTTCGGTGTAAACTAGTGTTATGAGACCCATGGTTCCCACCTGAAGTTTTTTCATAATATTCTCTATTTTTATTTTTTTGTGTTATTGTTTTATTCTTTTTGTACTCTGGTTTTATTATGGTTTTATGCTTTTTGTATTCTAGTTTTTGTTTGACTACTGTTGTAGCGATTGTTCCACTCTCTAATTGAAAAGAAGTAGACTAAATATAATACAATTTTTTGTTGTAAAATTGAACCGATTTTAGTATTTGAAACGTAAATGTATGTTAAGACTTCGAATTCCTTCAGTTATTATGCTTTTTACCATTTCGACAGCTCAGTTACCAGTATGGCTATGAGACTTTTGGAGAAGATTCTAGAATATGCTTTTACTCTTAGAACTATTAGAGGATACCCATAAACGATTGCATACTTTTAGAATCTTAGTTATGTTTCAATATTTAAGTGGCCTCTCATGTATAATTTCGTTGGAAAATAGGTTTTGAAGTTCCGCTTGTTCGTTAAAAATTAATTTTACTTTGAATTGGTATATATATGTCCCTCCGCCATAATTAAATCCCTGGAATACCTAAACCTTGATCTCAGTCTGGTTAGGTTCATCGAACAGCTACTGAAAACACTCGGCATGCGCTCCCCAATAGGAAATGTGCATGCTAAAAGGACAGTCAAAAGAGGTACGCCACGAGGCCCTCACCCCTCATCTGGAATCTGAGGGTGAACTCACTACTCATGAGATTAGATCAGACCGGCTGTAATACTAGATACCCTCTGCGCTAAAGCAAATTTAGCGTAGAGGGTATTGAAAGCCGCGTGTGCTCTATACTGTTGCAAGAGATCCCTATGAACAAGTCCTGGCTCTATGCGGCGATGGTTGAGCCATACTTTCTCTATGGCGCTGTCTTCTGGTGGCCCGCAACTGACAAGGCGGTGAACCTGAAACCTCTTGACTAGGTCAGAAGAACAGCAGCGATTCTGATAACAGGGACTCTGCGTACCACCTCTACAAAACCTCTATTTGCAATCCTACATTGGTTGCCCACTAAGCTTCTGATCAGGCAACAAGCAAAATGCTCGGCTACCAGACTTAATGCTATATCTCGTTGGACTAGGCTGAACCTGAGCCACGCCAATATTCTAATGCAGGATGTACCCGTATCGGTGGACGTTTACTATACTTGCTCTACACCTAATATAAACCACGGGTTTAACACCCACATTCCTAGTAGGGAGGAATGGTCCAATAAATTAGTGGTGACTGATAGTTCTACTAACATATACACGGATGGCTCCAAAGTGGAGAATAAGGTCGGCTGCGGCATTTTCTCCAGCAAACTTGGAATTAAGCTCTCCTATCGTCTCTCTGACCATTGCAGCGTCTTTCTGGTGGAAGTAATGGCTATATTTCAAGCGTCCAAGTGGCTTATTCACAACGAGGTATTCGATGTGAACATTCGTATATTCACGAAGAGTCAGGCAGCAATCAAGTCCCTAGCTGGTGTATTCACTACATCTAAGCTTGTACTTGACTGCCACTCCTCCCTAAACGTCGTCCCGGGTAACTCACAAGTTCATATATGCTGGGTGCCTGGACATAGTGACATTTTGGGAAACAGCGAGGCCGATGAATTGGCCAAAATAGGCACGATGCTCCCTGGCATCTCTCCCTCTTTCAATGTAGGTGTCCCACTAGCCACGGTCAAATGGGCCATAAAACATTACTACCTTGAGGCACCCAAAAGAGCCTGGGTAACTGAACATACTTGTTGTGTTGCCAGACAAACCTAGAACACTATTGATACAAGGCGTACTAGTCAGCTGCTTAAAGTTAGCAGGAACTCCATCGGCAGTACAATAAATGTGCTCACGGGACACTGCCTGATTGGTAAACATGCTGAAAGACTAGCACTGCCCCATAACGACTTCTGTCGCAGCTGCGGCTCTGAGGACGAGGAAGAAACAGTACTTCATGTGTCCGTGCCCAGCTCTGGCTAGGCAAAGATTAAAATTCTTAGGCTCACCATTCTTCACTACCTTAAGCGAACTATCTTCCATCAACATTAAGGACATAGCCATGTTCATTTCGGAATCACTGCGGTTCCCAAAACTCTAGACGGGGGAGTCGCGTCGTCTTAGTGTGGTATCACAATGAGCCATTATATGTGCTTAAATGTGCTTTTGCGTGGAAGGTTGCCACGCCTACCTACCTACCTTCCTAACACTTCTATATATTCAAAAACAAAAGAAAAGCGTAAAATAAAATAAATATGACAAAGAACTAGATTTCCAGCTGATAAAGCAAAGTAGAATATAATTACTAAACAACTCAAAGAAATACTTAATAATAAAACAATCACCAAACTTGTACCAAATCTTACTGTTATACAATCAACAAATTACTCATTATGGAAGGATTCAAATAAACCGAAAACACATCTATGCATCAACCAACTATCCTAAGAATTAACAACTCCTGGGATAAAATTAATTAGAGCAAAGCTAAATAGCTGGCTGAAACTTTGTAACAATAACACAATAACACAATAAAAATATACCATTAAGAAAAATCAGCTCAAAAAATGATGGACTACATCCAAAAAATATTTGCAATCAACATATTTCCAGGCTACGACCTGATAATCCAATGAGAGCTACCTGACTATTCAATATGCCATATAAGGAATATATTGAGTGCAGTACTTGAACTTCAATACTTTCAAAATGTTGCTAAGATAATAGCCATACATAAAATAGGGAAAGACTGAACGGAATCGACCTTCTATGAACCGATCAGCCCACTACCCACTTTATCGAATCTGTTCGAACAAGTACTCCTTCAGCGTCTGGCAAAGATGTGTTTCACACATGGACTACTTCACAAATAGAAAAAAATATCTACCACCGACTTTTCACTTAATATTTGGGGGTCACCTCACTAACTGAGTTTTTTATGTTCAATTTAATGAAGCATGTTCAAAATTACCCAAAGAAAATGCTGTTCTTCAAGATAACATATTATGACCTCATATTTCCAACCAAACAACAAAGTCGCTATGCAACATTTGCTGATGTTATTATGATCAGTAACTCACATATATCTATGCCGCAGCAGGAAAGCCATGCAATGGTTGACGTAAGACCTCATGAGTACTTATATTCAGTGCCAGAGCAGTGTTAATCGGGAATGTGACATCCGAACCTGCACTGCCAACTTAATGGTGACGAGACAGAGAGCGCTCCCCGAGACCTGCTATGGTTTTAACGGGACGGGGGCGACAGTGGCATTAAGCTGCCAGCCATTTCTGCAATGTTTCACCCTTGCATACTGAAGTGACAGCATACCACTATCGTCAGTCCGCAGCATCAAAGTCCTCACATTTCCCGGTATATCGTAATTAAGGCCTTACCGGTCTCGGCCTTAATGGGCCGTACTTGCCCTCCACCAAAATTCGCAGCAGACCTCACGTTGTGGGGTACCGCTGACCAAGATATGGGGCCCGTCATGGGTCTGCCACTCTTGGGTTTTTCGCGTTGCTACGACGATCCGTCTGTGACCCACGTTGGTGCCGCGGCGTCCCACGATGTCCCACGTCGGTCCCTCGTAGATATGTGTCCCACGTTGCCCAGCCAACCGCCCCATCGAGGTCATCGCTGAATGGTTCGTTACTCACTTTATCTAGTGTCCAGCGGGTGCTGGCACACCATTGCCCAGGGTCGCCACGTGGAGGCAGTGAGTCTTCTTGAGGGAACTATCTGTAAGGATCGTCCTGGCCACTCCCTGGTGAGTGGCTGTCAGGAGCTTTGCCTTAAGGTTATTCCCCCTGACCCTTGACTGGACTTCAAAAAATCTAATCGTTCCAAGCTTGGAGGTAGAGTCGGCAGCGGTATCTATTCCGACAAGCTGGACTTAAACATCTCCCTACGTCTCCCAGACCATTGCAGCGTTTTTCAAGCTGAGGTCATGGCCCTTTATCACGCAGCCAAATGGATGCTGAGTAGTGATATCGGCGAAGTCGACGTATCTATCTTCTCAGACAGCCAGGCCGCCATTAAATCTCTTTTTGGCTCCACGGCCACATAAAGACTAGTTCATGAATGTCGAACATCCTTAAATGAGCTCGCAAGTTACTCTCGGATGCACCTCGTCTGGGTTCCCGGACATAGCGAAATCCCGGGAAATTTCGAGGCGGACGAGCTTGCCAAGGCAGGCACGCTAATGCACGACATTCACCCCTCAGTAAACATCGGCATTCCACTGGCAACAGCCAAGCTCGAAATCAAACGGAAATATCTGGCTGACGCCTACAAATCCTGGGCTAACGAGGCATCCTGCCACACGGCTAGACTAACTTGGGCAAGAATGGACAAAAACAGAACCAATCAACTTCTTCGTATTGATCGCGTATCACTGTCGACAACTGTGTCGGTTTTGACCGGCCACTGCATAATGGGACAGCACGCAGAAAGACTGGGCCTGCCCTCAAATGACTTTTGCCGAGGCTGTGACTCCGAGGAGGAGGACGAGACGGTTTTCCACATCTTATGCCACTGCCCATTCTTGAGCAGAAGAAGATTTCGCACCTTTGGTGCCCCATTTCTTACAAACCTGACAGAGCTGTCATCCATTAATATTTGGACATAGCCAGGTTTATCAAAGGATCAGGATGGGTTCCTGAAACATGACGGGGAGTCGTGCCTTTCGTGGCGCTGTCCTTGCGCTGACTATCACCATCCCAAATATGGGAACTTTTTAGTCAGTGCTTGAACGGCGCCACACCGTGGTATCACAATGGGCCATTATGTATGCTCAAGTGTACTTTTGGCAAGCTGGGCGGCCACTCCTACCTACCTACAAACATAATAGGAAAATATAAAATCAGTGTTAAATAGTTTTTATTGTAAAGCTCTGTGGTACACAACATTTTTTGTTTTTTCACTTTCGGTGTAAATATACAAAACCGATAGTTTGCCAACACGCGAACAGGCAACATACAGTTGTCCATGTGAGAAAACTGGATACTCTAAATTAACTCCACAAATTCCTAACGATTGGCCTTGCGCTTTATTAATAGTAACCGCAAAAGCAAGGCAAACAAGAAACTGAAGTCGTTTAAATTCTAATGGCATATCAGATGGAACGATTGGGATGCGTGGAATGAATACATCTTCGCCTTTGTATTTCCCAGTTAAAATAGTAGATTCTATTACATAAGCCATCAATCTTTTAACAGCAAGTCTTGTACCATTACACAAACGGGGTTGATTAATTATCCGGAGCATAATGATAGTGACGCCAACTTTCAATTGGAGATTATGCGGAGGCGATCCTGGTAAATCTAACGAATTCAAAAATTATGTTAGATAATTCACAATATCGTGTTCATTGGTAACAGTATCCACAGACTTGAACGAAATGAAGTCGCCAGGAATCTTGAATTGTATAGCCATGTTTAATTCCCTAACATCTTTGTTCTTAGTCGCAAAATTGCTCTATCACTCAACCATTCATGCCATTTATACAGTTCTGCTATGTTAGGGAAAACACGTTCAATCAATTCCTCTTTTGACTGTATAAACCGGCAAAAATCAGTTAGCAATGTTATCAATCCAGTTGTTGTGAGTTAGAATCAAGCTACTTACGCGTAGTTGACTCACAGCACCGGCTCCTATTAAACTCATTAAGAATGCACATATTTTTAGGGTGCAAATATTGTAAATGAGTAGTATTTATGCACTAATTATGATGTAAACTTTTAGGGTGTCACAGTTCCGCAGTCAAGCTGACGAGGGGCATTTAGAATGCACCGACGACATTTTTACTTGCAGTAGGTCAGTGGGTTTGAGCAACTGACACCAAATAACAATTGCGTAACTGGAACACCAGAAAAGTCAAGACGTAGACTGAAATGTTTATTGGTAAATAGTATATAAGAACTAGTATTTTTAAGAATAAAGCTTTCTTGTATTTTGAAACTGGAAAGTGATAGTGTTTGAACTCTACGTTAGGGTTCTTGATTTTTCAGCCACGCGCCCGAAAGAACTGCGACAGGACGTCGCCCGCCAAGCAAGGACACGAGGACCCCAACATTTTGGCGCAGCCGGTAGGATCCAACGTCGAGTGCCAGGAAAAGAGCACTCCTACGCGGGAATCCACCAATAGGAAACCATCAGGATAACCATCCCAAAGGAGGGCAATGGAGGGAACGAAAATGGTGAGTATATCCATGGTAGGACATTCTAGTATCTAAGTGAATTTTGTCGACGATTCTTCGGTGGCCGTGTGGGCGCTTTTGCGCCGGTCATGCAGAAGAAGCAGCATTGGGGCTGATTAGCCGCTGCGGTTAGGTGACAATAGGTCGATCTAATAAGAAAACTTTCTACTTACGGTCAGGTTGTATAGGGTTGTTCCACTGAGATTAGGCTCATACTTTTTAATACATTTTGTTTCAGCATTCTCGGGGAATGTGGGACGTGTCTGTTTATTCACGGATTTTGCGTTATTGAATTGCGAACTTGTATATACCGGTTGGTTTGATTCGGAAAGAACGTGCCACGGTATAGGGTTCGTACGGTTATGATAGGGGATTTGTGTTTGTTTGTCGGTAGGGACGATTCAATTTATATTGTTTTGAAATCAAAATAAAGATTGATTTAAATATTTGGCATTTTGGGTCTAGGGTATTAGGTGAAGAGGTGCAGACAACATGTGTTGTTGCATTAAAGTTTTTTGTAGTTCGGAAACTACAATTTGCGTAGCAATGTTGAAGATAACAGCTAAATGCTGCTATTATGTGGCGCATACGTTACGGGTTTATTTTTAAACATGGATTCAAATTTCCGGGAATGAATCAAGAAACTTTTGCCGGTAAAGCAAATTTCGGTTTTTACAAACATATGACTTTTTTTATGGATTTTTGGGAGTATTAAGGATGGTGAGAGGAAAACAAGGAGTATTTGTGAGGAAGTCAAGGACCACTTTGCATTGATGGAAGGACTTAATGGACGCCGGTAGGTAGCGGAACTTTGTGATGGAAAACAAGTATAGCAGAATATGTATATAAATATAGAATTTACGGTGGAATGTTTTTTTTTAAATTGGTATTTATCAATAAGTAAGATGGAATAAAATATTGGGATAAGTTAATAACAAGTTTTATCAATTATTGGATTTTTAGTTAATGACAAGTTTTATCAATTATTGGATTTTTGTTTGTAATTGGGATACGACATCTGTTCTGGCATTTGGGATATGACGAAGGAAGCGCAAGGATTACTGCTGAGACAGGAACAAATTGGCGAAACCATTGAAAAGCTGGTCCGTAACTTTAAGAAAGACGGCAGGTTACGTAAAGACAACGTGTATTACCGCAAGCGAATAACACAGTTGCAAGATCTGGGGAGAGAGTTCAACAATAATCACGGACTGTTGTTACCTCACGCAGTTGAGTACGGCAAGGGAAAATATTTTGCGGAAAAATACGCAGACTACATAAATAGTCTGGTCAACGAATGGGCAGATACATTTAGTTCTGAATTAGAAGGACTAGAGCAACAAACAGTGAGTTTGGTTTCGCCAGACGAGGAAGTAAGGAACAGATTAAAATCAATACAGTCAGAGGTGAAACTGTTTACTGGGAAAATAGTTGACCAGTTCGAAGCGAGTACAAGCAGGGAAGAAGCTCAGGAATTGTGGAGGCAGGCGAACGCCGGAGGCGCTGTGTCACCATTAGAAGTAGCGGATCAAGCCTTGGCGGCAATCCAAAAAAGGATAGAAGAAAAGTTGTTCAAATTTCATGAGAAAACAGAAGATTTGAGAGCACAAAAAGAGTATCTTGAGAATAAGGTAAAGGAACTTTCTCAGAGATTGTCGGAAACAGAGGAAGCAGCAGCGCTGTTGGAGAAGGAGTGTGCAGGATTGAAAAGAGGACGGGCGACCAATAGCAACCCACATAGAAAGGAGAGATCAAAATCAGCATCGGCTGGATTTACACAGACAGTGTTGACATTGCCTCCCGAAGTTCGCTGGCCGGAGTATTTAACTCCGGAAGGGATAGGTCGTGTGGTAAAGCCTAGATTAGTATTGACTGGAGAAAGTGAAGCGGGATTTTTGTTTGGAGCATCTGAAATCGGGGTCGAGCCTTTTTCTCCAGAACGTCCGGTAACTAATAAAGATAAGGGATATACGCCAAAAGAGCCAGAAGCAGTAACGGTACAGGACAGGCCCAATACTGTGGACAGTATTTCGCCTGTACGAACAAACGATCGAAGACTAATTAGTTTGAGTCCGTCATTGGTCAATTACCTCTCAGATCCGGGAGAATTGAATCTAGGAACCACCCACAAAGATAGCGCTCAAGTTTTACCGGTCATAAGTAAAACAAAAATACGTAAAATGGGTATAGAGGAGATTTCAAAGACCGTGTCCAGGCTAGTACCTGTGTTTACTGGTGCTGCTTCAGCAGATTTAAGGTCAGAGCTCAGTAGGTTCATTCAAGGTTGTGAGCTTGCAAAGCGGAGCATAAGCCCTGATGAGTTATAGGATTTCTTCGACTGCGTAAAGCAAAGGTTATTTGGAGATGCGTACAACCTTGTGCTGCCAAAACAATTCGCCAGTGTGAATGAGCTTTATGGCCTTCTGAAGAAAACTTATCTTAAGGAGAGAACTCTGGAAGATATATCCCAGGAGATTAGAATCGGGAAACAACTGGCAGGGGAAGACATTCGCGCCTTTGCCAGGCGTTTGGAGTCACTTCGGATGTTGGCCCAAGAAGTAGTCAAAAATAAGTACGATGGCGTTGGTGATACCGCGTTATTGTACGAAGTTGACAAGTCAGTGTTAACGTCTTTCGTAGTGGGGCTCAGCAATTCCGCTCTTAAAATTCATATGCTGAATAGCAAAACAGGAAATCTGGAGGAATTGGTAGAAGAAGCAATTCGAGCGCAAGTCCTTGTGGAACGGAGTGCGGCCGGATTGGGGGAGATACATATGTTGGAAAATAGACAGGACAATTTAACCGCCGCTGTCATGGATAGAGAAGGAAATAATTTCGTCCCAAACGTATACAGAGGAGCATATAATCCCGGTGTCTCCAACAGCAGAGTCGCGTGTCAGAGAAATCCGCACAGGGAGGTTGTACAGAGGACTCCCACATGTTCATTCTGCCATAAGCCAGGCCATACAAGGGATGAATGCATTACACGCAAGAATACGCCCTATTGTATGGAGTGCCAAACATATGGTCATGAGGCAAGTAGACAGTGCCGAATAGATATTAAATGGGATCAAAATGAAAGGCAGCCAGGTACGTGGCGCCCGGATCCACCCTTAAGGGACAGCAGGGGCAGTAGTCCTCGAGTCAACTCAACGGAAGGGATTAACCAAGGAAGAAATCCTTTCAACACGGGGAATGGTCAGCAGCGACCAAATTGGAATTCTAGAGGTGGACAAAGGATAGGCAACACCCAACAGGGGTTGAAATGTTTCTCATGTGGACGGATGGGACATCGAGCTGCGGAGTGCAGGGATAGGCAGTTCCAACAGAGGAACCAGGGAAACTTCCAGCGGCCCAGTCGAGGCCAGTAGACTGGAAAGCCAAAAGGAAGGAAGTAACAGTTAGGCCGAAGGTACGTGTGACTGGTAATGTAGGAAGTACAGTCCAGGAAAGGAAGGAGCAAGAGGCTCTCCAATACCACGTACCAAGAATTGTAAGAACAATGGTTCAAGTGACGGATGAGCAAGAGTCTCTCCGGGAGAAAATTTTTGATTGCGCACTGATTTGGGTAACTGTAGTGGTTCTAGTGCTTAGATTAAGTTTCAATAGGATTAGAGAGTATAGGCCAATCGCCACGTGGTACGAGGATGTATAGTTAAGGTATTAGCGGTAATTTTGAGAGAGTATAGGATTGTAAGGGATAACTGTGGTGCTTGGAGGAGAAAATTGGAAGAATTAGGAAGTAGATACGCGTCCATTTTGGAGTCAAAAGGGCGTTGTTTCGTTGTGAGCAGGGTAGAAAATGCTTTCATCGAGATTCCCTGCAAGGAGGCAGTTAGTGGAAAGCTAGTGCTTTTGGTAGATTCAGGGGCGGATACTAGCCTCGTAAAATCTAGTGTTTTAAGGAAAGGACTAGTTATTAACCCAAAAGATGTAAGAACGCTTAATGGAGCGTTCGGAGGTTGCATCAGAACACTGGGGTCACTTAAAATAGGGCACAGTGAAGTTCAGGAAGTGAGTTTTAGAGTGCACGCAGTTGAATTGGATAGGGAAGGTATTCCGGCCGATGGGATAATTGGCCGCGATAACCTCTGGGGCCGCACCATACTGGATGCGCTCGACAAGCAGTTATCGTTTTATGATGATAATAAGAATAGAATCCTTATTCTCCCATTAAAGTCATGGCAGGAAGGAACCGTGAATAGGGTTAAGAGTAGTATAGAGGTAGTGAACGCAAGGTCAACCAGAGTAGTTTCTATTCGTGTAAACACGAAGCTTAGGACTGTTGTTTTGCACAAGCAGCAGCTAGCGGACGGCGTATATATGGGAGAGACCATAACGCACGTTAATAAGGGTAAAGTGTACGCTTGTGTACTAAATGCGTCAGAAGAGGACTACTATATGGATAAGGATTTTAGGCCTAAGTTCACTAGTTATGATAGTTTTAAGGAACCGAGTTATGGATCGGTTAATCAAATTAAGCAGGTAGACCCAAGCGTAAATTCGGAAGAGAAGGCATCAATAGAAGTCATTTGTATGCCATTCCATGACATATTTTTGCTGGAAGGAGACCAGTTGACGTATACACCAGAGGTAGAGCATGAAATACCTACTAGGGTGGATCAAGCACCGATTAACCAGAAGCAATACAGGTTTGCCACAGGCTCACAAAGATGAGGTAAATAGGCAAGTGGAAGGAATGCTAAAGGATAACATTATTTCGCCGAGTATCTCGCCTTGGAATTCACCAATAATTTTGGTGCCAAAGAAGGGAGGTGCTCACGGTCAGAAGAAGTGGAGAATGGTCGTTGATTTTAGGAAATTGAACGACGCCACTATCAAGCAGGTGTTCCCAATACCAAGGATAGAAGAGATACTGGATCAATTGGGACACAGTAGATATTTTTCAACACTTGATTTAGCTAGTGGCTACCACCAGGTTCTGGTGGATACCCAAGATAAGCAGAAAACCGCGTTCAGCACCGGCTTAGGCCATTATGAGTTCAATAGAATGCCGTTTGGATTAACGGGAGCACCGGCTACCTTCCAACGGCTAATGAACCATGTGCTAACAGGCTTACAAGGGTTAGATTGTTTTGTGTATCTCGATGATATTGTAATTTATGGGAAGAACTTGCAGCAGCACTCGCAACGCTTGCGCAAGGTGCTCCAGAAATTACGAGAACACAATTTGAAATTGAACACGGAGAAGTGTCAATTTTTGCGGAGAGAGGTGGTTTATTTAGGCCATCGTTGCTCAGAGGCAGGAGCACTGCCTGACCCGCAGAAGGTGGAATGCGTTAGAAATTTAGCGGTTCCAAGAAACAGAAAAGAAGTGCAAGCATTCCTAGGACTAGTGAACTATTATAGAAAGTTCGTGGAAGGACTAGCCGGAATTGCTTTGCCCATTAATAAGTTGCTACGAAAAGAAGCAAAGTTCGAATGGACAGAGATATGTCAGCAAGCATTCGAGAGGCTAAAAGAAATAATTAGCTCGCCACCGATTTTGGCATTCCCCGACTTTGAACAAACTTTTCTGTTGACCACTGATGCTAGCAATGAAGCATTAGGGGCAGTATTGTCACAAGGGGAAGTCGGTAATGACCGACCAATAGCATTCGCAAGCAGAGCGCTTAGCGACACGGAGAAGAGATACTCCACAATAGAAAAGGAATTTCTAGCCATAGTATGGGCTACGAAGAATTTTAGAGCATATCTGCTAGGACGCCCATTTAGGATATATACTGATCACCAGCCGTTAAGAGGCATAGCCAATTTGAAAGACCAAACGTCTAGGCTAGCCAGGTTCAGACACAAATTGTCTGAGTATGATTTTGAAATCATATACAAACCTGGGAAAAAGAATCTGAATGCCGATGTACTCAGCAGAGTACCACAGGCACAGAAAGTATCAGTAGTGCAAACAAGGTCCAAAGCACGGTCGGATAAGGAGAAGGCCGAGAGAATGCAGAAGGATAAAGTTGATACTACAAGAGATGTTAGCAATGCGGGTTTCGATGCCAATGAGCAAGCAGCCAGTAATGTAGAATGGCTGGAGGATACAAAGGATATCCAGGCTGTGTTAAAGGGTTTCCATGATTCACCTCTAGGTGGACACCAGGGATTCTGGAAAACCCATGACAGAATTAGGCGAGTATACGGATGGAAGGGTATGCTCAAGGACATCAAGAAATATATAAAGAGTTGTCCAAAATGTCAAGCCAACAAAAGTTCAAGGCTGACAAAGATGCCAATGGTGTTAACTGACACACCAAAACAGCCATTTGACAAAGTTCATAAGGATATTGTTGGTATTTTACCTGAGACAGTTTCGGGAAATAAATACATTTTGACGTTCCAAGATGATTTCTCAAAGTATATGGCGTGCGTGGCTATACCCGATGCTGAAGCAAGTACGGTGGCCAAAGCATTCTTTGATGAAATTATAGCACGATACAACATACCTAAGGTTTTGATAACCGACAATGGTTCAAATTTCGTATCAAAACTATTCTCAGAAACGTGTAAAATGCTGGGAATCAAGAAGTTGCACATAACATCATATCATCCACAGGCGAATGGCTCATTGGAACGTAGTCATCGACCTCTGGCCGAGTACTTGCGCAGTTTTGCCAAGGAAGACGGCTCGAATTGGGATCAATGGTTAACCACTGCAATGCATGTACACAATAATACGGTACATGTATCAACGAAGCAAACTCCGTTCAGGACGCTCTACGGGTTTGATTTTAATATGCCAGCAAATCTGAAGCGCAAATGTGCGCCGGTGTACAATGCTGATGACCCCAATAAAGTACAAAAGTATCAGCTACAGCGAGCGCACGAGTTGGTCAGAGAAAACCAGGATTGTGCTAAAAGAGTAGCTAGGGAGGCCTATAACAAGGTACTAAACCCAGTCGTTTTGAACGTGGGTGATCAGGTACTCATGAGGAATCAAGCCAGGAGAAATAAATTCTCACCTGTGTGGATAGGTCCGTATATAGTAGCAGAGATCCGAAGCCCAGTTACAACAGTCGTAACGATTAAGGGCAAGAATAAAAAGCTACATAATAATTTGCTGAAATTATTCCACGTTAGACCACACACCTAATTCTTGTGTCAATAGTGTTTTACAAGTGTAAACACAATAATAATAATATGAACAAGTACGTGTGTGTATCAAATAACACACACAGTTCCGATTTTCAAAGTCAAGGCCAGCAGAAGTGTGCCAATTAAACTCGAGCAAGTAAAGTTGACGTAATAAAAATGCTTATTATGCACTATGGTCGAACGAAGCACAGTAGGGAAAAATATTTTTTTTAAATATTAAATGATAAATATTGCACGTAATTAAAAAATAAAATAAGATAGTAAGACAGTCGTGGGTAGGTAATATAAAACTTCGAATATGTACATACATACATACGGCAGTGAATGGACTAAAATTCGATGCATGAGCGTTAACGCCAGGCAACGGAACTGCTGGTGAAGTAAGTATATATACGAGTATGTATATATGTGTTTAAGATAAAGAATGAATGTACGAATGTATATTTAAAGAAGTAAGTATTCTAATTAGGAGGAATGGGTATGTGCGTATGTATATCATACATACGCACATACCCATTTTGCAGATACTCGTACTTAGGTTTTTACTGTTTATTGATTAGGAAATTAGCGTATGGAAATGTATAGTTAATTGGGGAAAATAACGTTAGTAATTAATTCTAGGTAATTTAAAGCGCCTTGAATGTATGTATGTAGCCATGTACGATCTAGGAAGAGACGATCGTTAATGTATATATATATCAGGCTAGAAGTAAATTTAAATAAAACGTAATTGTATGCGATGAAAGGTATAGTCATGCAATGGACAAAGTTTTGACACAAACGGGATTATTTTGTATAATCTGGTTTTTGTCGGAGGGCCAATGAATTGGTTCAAAGTTGAAATGAGTGATAACTCACGTGTTGAAAAAGAGCACGAAAAATTAATCAGAGCAAAACTGATGCCCTATATGGCTATGAAAACGCATAGTCCAGTCCTTTTTTCCTCCAGGATACGGTAGCGAATGATAAAGCATTCAATTATAAAAAAAGCATGTTGTAGAAATATGGTTTTTTGTTTATATATTCAGGAATAGCGTATGTTTAAGCAAAGTAACAGATTAAAAAATTATAATCTGAGTAAAAGTTCAGATTAAAATTAAAGGTAGTTTAGAAAAAAAAATTAGAGTTAAAAAATTAATTGTTTAAAATCTAACTTTATAATAAAATAAGTGTAAAAAGAAAAAGAAATTATACCCAAGAGTATATATAGTACTTATAGTGTATTTATTTAAATATTATATAATTTTGAAATTCATTTATTAAATTGACTTATGAAATGTTCGACAAGAATTAAACATAGAATAAATATCAAACTAAAATGTATACTAGGAAGTTAAGAAAATTATTATAGGTGTTCTCTATATAGCTCTGATGATCTGAAGCGAAGCAGGAAGTTCCGGGAAGAACGGATATTGGAATACGGTGCGGACTAAGGGACCAACATAGTATTCGGAAAGATGCGTTTTTGAAAAACAGAGATTTTTGGCAGTTATCTAAGGTTTGTGACCCCAAAGATGCCAACATATTAGCTTGGGGATGAATGGCGACGGATGTAATTTTAATTTTGCGAAACGGCATATGGCCGCAGCAATTGAACGCGTTGTGGATGAGTTATTGACAAGCAACGAAAAATAAACAAGTTTCCTTGAGGAGTCATTTTTTGAATTGGACAATTTTATAGTACAATGTCCACCCAGTGTATCACAATCTCAACAAAATCCATTTTGGATAAGTTGAAGATGGGTAAAAGCTTAAGGAGGGTGACTGAAACCACCACCAAATATAATAAGCAGAAGAAATTTGGCTCACGGAAGTTAATTGCTTCATTGAAGTATATGTCCAAGCTAAAGTATGAACATATGAAACGTTATTTACATATGTATGAATTATGATTTAATACAAGAGGACACAGAGACTAGTAACCGATCAGAGTACACAAATTACATCATTAAACGTGTATCTCAGAAAAATACCTATTGTCTCCACATCAAAACCTAACGATGTCAAATACCATTATGAGGAAGCTCAAGAGAAATACTTCCACCATAAACGCATTGCTGCAAAGTAAGACGGAGTATTGTAATCTCTCATGTATTCCAAATGTTTTTTACAAGTTGAATACTATAAGCAGAGGCAGTACCACCTACAGCCGTGGGGCACACTATATAAATGGAAAGAAGAAGGCCACTAAAAGCAAAGTTTTAATGGCAAACCAGATCGCCAACCTATCTTTGTACGTACCGATCCAGAAAGAAGGGAGGGGTATGCAGAGTTCATCGAGGGACTTCACTCTGACAACGACGGTCGTCAACTGGACCAGCAGGTAGCAGAGGGCGCAGTATAATATATGGTTTTATGTATAGAATAGAATTGTTATTGTTTAGATATTTGTATATACGCCAATGAGAAAAGAGTCAATGAAAGACCAAATTATAAAAAGGGGAATATAAAAAAAATAATGATGGATAAAAATAAGAAAAAAAACACACAAACAAACAAAAACAAAAACAAAGTAAAGAAAAAAATAAAAATAAAAGAAAGAAAACTACAAAAGAAAATAAAAGCTAGAGAAAAAAAAAATATATGGAAAAGAAAAGAATAAAAAAGGAAGAAAAAACCGTGATAGAACCCAAACAAGGCGATTTCATGGAAAAAAATTAAACAAATTATATATATGTACTATAGAGTTAAATAGATGCACATAATTGTTTACAGTGCAAGAAAAATATTGTAGAGATTTGATGGAAGTTAGTTGCACTAACTTCTTTTAGAAAGAGGGGAGGGATGTTGTGAGTTAGAATCAAGCTACTTACGCGTAGTTGACTCACAGCACCGGCTCCTATTAAACTCATTAAGAATGCACATATTTTTAGGGTGCAAATATTGTAAATGAGTAGTATTTATGCACTAATTATGATGTAAACTTTTAGGGTGTCACAGTTCCGCAGTCAAGCTGACGAGGGGCATTTAGAATGCACCGACGACATTTTTACTTGCAGTAGGTCAGTGGGTTTGAGCAACTGACACCAAATAACAATTGCGTAACTGGAACACCAGAAAAGTCAAGACGTAGACTGAAATGTTTATTGGTAAATAGTATATAAGAACTAGTATTTTTAAGAATAAAGCTCTCTTGTATTTTGAAACTGGAAAGTGATAGTGTTTGAACTCTATGTTAGGGTTCTTGATTTTTCAGCCACGCGCCCGAAAGAACTGCGACAGGACGTCGCCCGCCAAGCAAGGACACGAGGACCCCAACACAGTTTCGTCAGGCATCGCACCATTCCCAATTTTCAGCAATTGCTTAGAGAACTTATCGGTAGATGGATCGTTTCGCAACTGAACACGAACGTTGGTAGTAAGATTCAATGTTTTAACAAATCTCCATAAATATGAAGATTTCAAGCAAGATCTAGGAATGACGGGCAATGTTTGTCTGAAATCGCCTGACAATAAAATTAATGCGCCACCATATAAGCCTGAATTATCTCGAACATCTTTCATAGTTCTTTCTAAAGCTTTGACAGATTTCTCATTCACCATAGTGCATTCATCCCAAATAATAATACCGCAACGTTTCAATAATTTCGCCGTTCCAGATGTTTTTGAAATGTTACATGTTGAAGTTTCATTAACTTGGTAATTCAATGGCAATTTTAATGCAGAATGTGCATTTAACAAAGTGGTTGCAATGCCAGAAGACGAAAATGCCAATGCAATTGTATTTTGGGAACGTATCGTTGCTAACAACAGTGAAATTAAGAACGTTTTTCCGGTGCCTCCATGAGCATCCAGAAAATAAAATCCACTGGCTTCATCATTGATAGCTTGCATAATAGTATCGTACGCCTTTTTCTGCTCTGCATTCAATGCCGAAAGATTTGCTTCAACAAAATCATTCAATTCGTTTCGATCGTATTGTTGTTCACGTTGCAGCTCTACCTCAAAAATGTCATGCATGGCACGATTAGGAGATGGGATTCCCAACTGTGCCAATGTTTTATTAGCAATCGACAAACACAATCTTCTATGCAAATCAATGCTTCATTGTAAATTTCCGGCGTGATATCCATTGTAGGATTACAATTTACATGACGCACTTGAGACAGAATATCTTCCGATAGACAGTCTTGAAATTTTGTCCACAACTCAGATGGATTCGATGGAAAACAGGTAGACAAAATACTCTCAAACAAAGTTCGGATTTGATAAGGATGAGCCCCAACTGCTGTATCTGCAAGTGTTTGTTCCCAATGAGCATCATTTTCCAACAAATTAAGCTGTTGACACGCTTGTCGATACGTCGTACTCAGTATTCCATTGACTGTTCTTAATTGTCGAAATGAATAAAAGCACTCAGCATTATTGGGGTGAACAGTATAAATACGTCCCAAAGCATCAATTGACTAGAAATTTTGATATCCATCAACACGATGTCCTTGCTTACGCCGTTGGAACTTTTGTTTTGCTGCATTCCACGTAAAATACATTGGCACTTCTGCATACAATAACGTTCTAGCAAAAGCATCAACTTCACACAATTTTAAAAAATGCAGTTAGAGTTGTATGAGGTTGTGATTCAGCTCTCTATGCAGCATTTTCGGTAGTGAAATACACACGTTGGCCGTTTTCAAGATGCACAGCAAAATGAAGAACAGCTGGAGATCTCTCGTGTATTTGAAACGAAAAAAAAACCAACTCACTTCATGACTACTAATTTAACGCCCCATTTGATACTGATGTATTTCGTCGTTTCTGTTCAGTTCAGTAGCTTCAAATACGTCCATATATACCTACGAGTATATATACTACCTTTATTTGCATACTTTCAAATGTATTTAATGGACTTGACAGAATTGCAGTATTCGACATTAATATGAGCTTTGAATACTTTTGACAATAACGGTGAATACCGCACAACCCAACGATTATCGACCTCAACGTTTCGATTCCGTACTCGACGACGATATAATGGTTAACCATAATTTCCATTGACTGTATCCGAAACCAAAGCTCTTGGATAGCGTTTGCTACCTTTGCCATCAACCAAACATGGGGAGTTAATGTTGAATTCTCCACATGGACCGTGTATCATATTTTGCACATCAGTATCATATAATTCAGGATCACTTATTTGGTCTGGAATTTCTGCATATATCACATTATCAACTTCATCCGGTGTGATTTTATTGCCAACCAATTTAAAATATGAACATGTGGCAAACCACGCTTTTGCCATTCCACAGAATGCATCCAGCACTTGACTTCACCAAATACTTTTGATTTTACGATGAAATCCATAAGGGTTTTTAACTTCTGCTTAAAAGCACGGGCAGTGATAGCATGGCGGTCAGTTGGGCTTTGGCCAGCAAATAAATTATCCTTAATTTCACTCCATTGCGGATTACATTTAAACGTTATAAATAAATCTGGTCGACCGTAATGAAGCACATAAGTCATTGCATCTTGCGCATACTCATGCATATGACGTGGACTGCCTGTGTACATTGAAGGCAAAATGATAATTTTTCGAAGATCATTAACATTACCGTAATTATTTATAGCATCACGCAAATGGATGTACTCCTCCGAACGTAATTTCTTCTGATTAAACCGTATGAAATTTAGTCGTTCAGATTCAATTTTGGCTTACATGTCAACAACACACTGATGGAAAAGTCGACGACAATGCAAAATATGTTTAAAATCATTTTGACGCACCATTAGACGATATGAATAATAATTCATTGCGCTGACTTTGTTAGCGGAAACACCACTCCTAGAATGCAAAATTATGGGAAAAATTACATAAAACTTTTCAAATTGAAATAGAAATGAAATGCACTAACCGGTAGAACGATTGATCATTTTAATGTTAAAATGATAAACGCCTTTTCCTCGGCAAAACAACAGTCATCCAATTGAAACCTTCGCATGAGAAACGTAATCAAAGTTTGCAATCATAATTGAATGATGCACGCTCCAAAGTACGTCGCACATACGGACGTGAAGCTGAATTTCGCGCAGCCCTACACGTGCCATGGTATTTCGAGAAGTCAAAGTATTATTTTCGCGCTGTTGGCTACTTTGAGAAGCTCTAGATGCCGCAGCATTTGTAGCATTACGTGTTCGACGCCCCAAATTACGACTTCTTCGTACCATATTGTGTTCAAAAATGTGGCAACACCAACTATAAAAGAAATTTGATTTATTTGCAAAATGAAATGAAAAATACAATGTTTATAAACGCAAAAACAATGCGAAGCGCTTTCACTCTGGAATGTACTCAATGGCACACAATAAATGACGCAACAGGATCAATCCAATGACAACTCAACCCAATCTCAATAAATGACTTAATGACTTAAAATCAGGGTAATACACCTGTATTTTCAGAAAAAAGTGTTTAAAAAATGCAATACGCATTGAAATATGTTAGTAAATTGATTGAAACAAACCAGAGTTCGTATTTGGTCGCCGGACCACCAAAAAAGACAAAAACCAACGAAAGTTATTGTAAACAGCGAAGATGAAGGGAATAACAATAACGTCACCTTGCTTAGAGAAGTGAACAACTAATTTACATGCATACTGGTCGAACCAAGAGTACACCAACGAAAGTTATTCAAAACAGCGAAGGCAACGGGAATACTAATAACGACACAGTGGCTGAATGAAGCATTGGCAGTCAATAACATCACACAGCACTGTTGTGTGTTATTGTTATTCTCTCTCGCTTAGAGATGTAAACATCCAGCAGCACCGTTGTTGTTGTTGTTATTGTTATTCTCGCTTGCTCAGAGAAGTGAACAATTTATATGCATACTGGTAGAACCAAGATTACACCAACATGCGTGTATGTTGTTGTTGCTGTAAGAATAATAGAACGACAATGTTAGGATGACCCGGGATTCACTGAGTGACATAGGCTATAATATTTTTTCAGTTATTAGCAGATCATCGGTACCACATTGGGAAAGTTTCATGACAATCGGTCTATTATTAAGGCCGCCAGAGCGATTTTTAATAAGAGGGAGTGGCACCGCCCACTTTTCCAAAAATTTATAGTTGTTGTTGCTGTAAGAATAATAGAACGACAATATTAGGGTGGCCCGGGATTCAATACTGGAAAAAGAATGTACATATTTGAAATTCAAATAATGTAAAATAACTGATGCAGAGCGATCTTATCCGACAGTCACTAATGCCTACAACTCAAGAACCAATGCACAAATAAAAACCTTATATATAAAAACATTGGTATTGTCGTCACCTTTCATGGAAAAGTTTCAGTAACAAAATCGGTTAACGCATTACAGAGAACATCAATTACAAACACAATGTAAGTTATTTTTATATATATATATATATATATATATATATATATATATATATATATATATATATATATATATATACGAGTATATATCTAGCATGCTTACCACTAGACCACAGAGGGCGGCTATATATATATATATATATATATATATATATATATATATATATATATATATATATATATATATATATATATATATATATATATATTTATATATATATATATATATATATATATATATATATATATATATATATATATATATATATATATATATATATATATATATATATATATATATATATATATAGCCGCCCTCTGTGGTCTAGTGGTAAGCATGCTACAATCATTCCCCGAGGGTCGCAGGTTCCAGCCCTGCCAAGGGCTTGGTCTCCAAAATGCTTCTTTCTATAAAATCTTTTTCTCTTCGAGTCGAAAGCCTCTGTAGCTAGTTCTCATTCCTCCAATACATTGCGCTCTAAATTAATTATGGTGTAAGGTATAAGAATACGAGGTGTGATAAAAAAAGAACCGTTATTGTGTGATCAAAAAATAAAGTATTTATTTATTCATCAATATGTTGGCAATACCGACCATTTTGAAGTGTCAGTTTGTTTTTGACAGATAAAAAGTTTAGTCGTGTTTTGGTGTGCTCTTCGATTTTGTACTATTCGAAAAAATGTATCAAAGAAACTGTATTCAGTTTTGTGGAAAAAATGAAATTAAATGCGCAAGGACATTTGAAATGTTGACTGTGGCCTTTGGCGAGTCTACTATGAGCAGAACGCAAGTTCAATTGTGGTATAACCGGTTTAAGGAAGGCCGAGAAGATGTCAATGACAACAACCGATGAAAACATTGACGGAAACATTTTGGCTAATCGTCGAATCACTATCAGAGAGGTTGCTGATGATGTTGGCATATATGCTAACCGGAGCAGAAATAATGGCTTTTTAATTTGTGATTTGTATGGGAGGTACTACGCCCCTTTGTCCAATCCCGCCCATATTTGCAACAGCACTTAGAATATGTACAATTAATCGACGTACCAAATTTTGTTCACATACTGTTAACCGGAGCAGAAATAATGGATTTTTAATTTGTGATTTGTATGAGAGGTACCACGCCCTTTTGTCCAATTGGACCGGTATAAACTGAGAAACCTTCGTGGGCTCATGCACAACAACTTTGCTGAAGATGATCACATGATCAAATGCATAGTTTACGATTCTATAAAGGACATACACACAAACATTCATTTTTATATATATAGAAGAAGATTACAGTTGATGATAATGGGTATGCGTATCTTGATTTCTTGATAATGAATCGAGCAAACGTTTTCGCCTTTGGCTGCCCACGTTGTTGTTTTCTTCATCCAGTGATGTCTACATCTTATTTATTTTCCATCCAGCTTACATGCAGTGATGTGTAAGTGTATATTTTATAGAATTATATTTATATGAATCTTAACATAGAGGACGGATCGACATATTAGTTGGTTGTCAAATGTCAAATTTTATGGTTGCGTTCAGAAATTTAATTTGTGACAAAACTTAAGATTTATCAATGTACATAAAAATAAAAATAATCTGAAAGGTAGTTATTAAAAAAAATGTATGGGGACCACCCTAACATACATTCTGAATTTCACTTAAATTGGTCAATTCATTTAGATTTTCGATATAAATCCACACCCGCGCCAAAAATTAAAAAAAAAAAATTATATGGGGACTATCCTAAGGGTTGAAGATAGAGGGTATATATGTTCTGGGGAACTGTTGGGATTGCAAAAATATTGAGGGTCGGTCATACATTTGACACCTCTAGGAGGCACCCTTGAATATGCAATTCATTGGAATAGCTCTAAAAAAATTACTTTTGTATGGGGACCACCCTAAGGGTTGAAGACAGAGGGTAGATATGTTCTGAGAAAGTGTTGGGATTGCAAAAATGTTGAGGGTTGGTCATACATTTGACACCTCTAGGAGGCACCGACGTTAAAAATTTAAATTTCGACAACAGCGCCACCTATCGGATCTTATTCACCTTTTAAACCTTCTCTGGACTTCCACAAATAATTCAAGACCAAAATTAGCCAAATCGATCCATCCGTTCTCGAGTTTTAGCGAGACTAACGAACAGCAATTCATTTTTATATATATAGATTTCCAGCTGGTGCGTAAACGATTAAATAGAAGGTTTTCCGACGCGTGAGCAAGCCACATAGAGCAGGTATAAACGATTTTTAATTTGTGATTTGTATGGGAGGTACCACTCCCCTTCCTCCAATTCCGCCCATATTTGCAACAGCACTTAGAATATGTACAATTAATCGACGTACCAAATTTTGTTCACATACTGTTAACCGGAGCAGAAATAATGGATATTTAATTTGTGATTTGTATGGGAGGTACCACGCCCCTTTGTCCAATTGGACCGGTACAAACTGAGAAACCTTCGTGGGCTCATGCAAACAACTTTGCTGAAGATGATCACATGATCAAATGCATAGTTTACGATTCTATAATGGACATACACACAAACATTCATTTTTATATATATAGAAGATTACAGTTGATGATAGTGGGTATGCGTATCTTGATTTCTTGATAATGAATCGAGCAAAAACAATTAGTATACGTTGTCGCCTTTGGCTGCCCAAGTTCTTGTTTTCTTCATCCAGTGATGTCTACATCTTAGTTATTTTCCATCCAGCTTACATGCAGTGATGTCTACATCTTAGTTATTTTCCATCCAGCTTACATGCAGTGATGTCTACATCTTAGTTATTTGTGTAAGTGTATATTTTATAGAATTATATTTATATGAATCTTAACATAGAGGACGGATCGACATATTAGTTGGTTGTCAAATGTCAAATTTTATGGTTGCGTTCAGAAATTTAATTTGTGACAAAACTTAAGATTTATCAATGTACATAAAAATAAAAATAATCTGAAAGGTAGTTATTAAAAAAAGATGTATGGGGACCACCCTAACATACATTCTGAATTTCACTTAAATTGGTCAATTCATTTAGATTTTCGATATAAATTCACACCCGCGCCAAAAATTAATAAAAAAAAAAAATTATATGGGGACCACCCTAAGGGTTGAAGATAGAGGGTAGATATGTTCTGGGGAACTGTTGGGATTGCAAAAATATTGAGGGTCGGTCATACATTTGACACCTCTAGGAGGCACCCTTGAATATGCAATTCATTGGAATAGCTCTAAAAAATTACTTTTGTATGGGGACCACCCTAAGGGTTGAAGATAGAGGGTAGATATGTTCTGCGAAAGTGTTGGGATTACAAAAATGTTGAGGGTTGGTCATACGTTTGACACTTCTAGGACGTTAAAAATTTTAATTTCGACAACAGCGCCACCTATCGGATCTTATTCACCTTTTAAACCTTCTCTGGACTTCCACAAATAATTCAAGACCAAAATTAGCCAAATCGATCCATCCGTTCTCGAGTTTTAGCGAGACTAACGAAGAGCAATTCATTTATATATATATATATAGATATATATATATATATATATATATATATATATATATATATATATATATATATATATATATATATATATATATAAATATATATATATATATATATATATATATATATATATATATAAAGGGTGTCCCAACAAGAGCGCAATTTTTAAATTTTAAATAAAATACAGATATTTAAAAAAATATCGTGAAACTTTATTATATCGTAAAGTAGACAGAATGAGGTTATGTATGGAACAATATATTGTGCAGATGGCCGCCGCGGCTTTGCTGGCATGCACGCGATCTTTTAATGAAATTTTCAATGACCGTTTTGCATAAATGCTGCGGTATTTCATTAATGCAGCGTCCAATTTCCTCTTTTAAGGCTTGAGTCGTCGTCGGCTTATTCGCGTAAACCATCGACTTTAAAAAACCCCAAAGAAAAAAATCTAATGGTGTTAAATCGCACGATCTAGGCGGCCAATTCTGATCTCCAAAACGCGAAATAACACGACCGGGAAATGACTGATGCAGCAATTGAATTGTTTCTCTGGCTGTATGACATGTGGCGCCGTCTTGTTGGAACCACATGCCCTCCACATTCATTTCTTCAATTCGAGGCAAGAAAAAACTGGTTATCATTTCACGATACCGAACACCATTGATTGTTTGCGCTTGACCTGCCTCATTTTCATAAAAAAAGGTCCAATGATTCCTCCAGCCCAAAAACCACACCACACAGTGACACGTTGAGGATGCATTTGCTTCTCGTGAATCACTCGAGGATTTTCCTCACCCCAAATGCGACAATTCTGCCTATTGACGAAGCCATCAAGTTGGAAATGGGCCTCGTCACTGAAGATGATTTTAGCGGCAAAATCAGCATTTTCATATTGTCTCTCCAATACCCAATTAACGAACTCCCTTCGCTGTCCATGGTCAGCGGGCTTCAGTTCCTGAGTCAATTGAACTTTGTATGCATGAAGATGCAAATTTACATCATTAACAGACCCAGTTTCGGCAAATTTATCCATTAATCTCCTTATAGTTGACTCTTTTGGAGCATTATTCTGACCCCAAATTGATCGCAATTTGCGAACTGTAGCCGCAAAACTTTCACCATTTTGGTAAAACAATTTCACAATGAGAATGCGTTGTTCATTCGTGTAGTGCTCCATTTTTACTAACCTCGTACCTTCTACTAGCTAACAATAACAATTGTTCAAATGTCAAACAATGACACTTCGAATGTTGCCAGATTTAAAAATTGCGTTCTTGTTGGGACACCCTTTATATATATGCATATTGTTTTTTCAAACTCTTTCTCTCTACTCTTTAGTGAAGTGTACCAATAACCCCCGTTATCAGCGCTGCTGACTGCGTCTGCTTATATACTCCGTATATTACATACGAAACTCGCCGCTTCGATTAGATCGCATTTTGCTCTTCTCCTTTGTGCGACCTTCCTCTACTTCTCGAATGCTCCAAGCACCTACGGTAGGTCGTAGAGTTTCTCACACGGTTTAACGCTGTGCCCCTACGATCTAACCACGTCTCATGTGCCGTTTATAGTTAACCCCGTAAACACCGTCATGACTCCCACACCATTGCTCCCCGGTGTGTTCGTTTAAAAAAGGTAGGATCCAGTTAGTGTCGCTGCCGACGTCAGCCCGCTAAAAAGTTTAACACGTAGTTGATTGTGCCGCTATAAACCACGATGGTTTCGATTTAAATTCGTGTTGCCCTTCGGGTTGGAAGTTATATGCCTTTTCTTTTCCTTTCTATTTATACTATTGCCTTCTTACTTGTAATTCTAATTACCAGGGTGACATCAACAGGGTAGTGCTTATAATTTTTATTGTGTTAATTTTTTTAAAATTCATGTCTCTTTAGTTGCACGTGTTTCTATTTCGAAACCGTGCTCCTACAATTTCGGTTGCAGGTGTTCAACTACTTTTCTACACCGTGTCCCTAGGAACTTCAACGTTTCCGTTGCACATGTGAATTCTCTTTACACCGTGCCCCTTTACTTCCGTTGCGCGGGTGTTTATCCCAGAAGCCGTGCCCCTTTGCGAATTTCGTCAAAAGTATTTCTAGTTTTTGGAACCGTGAACCCCCCTCCCCCTCAAATTCCGCTGAACGAGTTTAAATTTGGACACGGTTCCCTTTAGTAATTCCGCCACCGATTTAAACATCAGTACCCGCACTTAACCCCTACACACAACGTCCGCTCTAACAAAATTCATCAAGTTAGTAGATGAACTCACCAAGTTCACCTTAAACTTCGATGACCTCCGCCCTGAATTGCATACACAATTCACAATTGAACTGGACCAGGAAGAATTGCTATCGGCGTGGTATGCGGTGAAAGAAGCGTACAATGCATGCCTTAACTCGGTCGAGGCTGTGGTAGACGATAAGGACGAGTTAGAACCACTACAGGATAAGTACTTCCAATGCTATCGGAAGTATGTCACATGCGGAGCGCAGATGCGGGAGTGGAGCCAAAAGCTGAAACCCAATTGCCACTCCCCACCCATCGAAGAAGCAACAAATTTGCACAACTTCAACTTGTCCCTATGTGATACGTCAGTATCATATTTTTGCAGGAGATTACCTAACCTGGCTTTCATTTCGTGACATGTTCACTGCCTTGTACATCACCAATACCCGAGTTACCCCCGTGGAAAAGCTGCATCACCTCCGACAGAAAACGACAGGAGAAGCTAAGGAAATTGTCCAGGTGTCCCCCCTGGAGTAACCTAGTTGACCGATTCGAAAATCCCCGTCTCTTAGTAAACACACAATTGAAAGTGATTTTCAATTTGACGCCAGTGACAGAAGAATCAGGACGAAACATCAAACGTTTACAGAGAGACATCAACAACTGCATCCGTGACAATAAAATCAACTTCACCAATTGGGATGCCATAGTGGTCTTTTTGTGCTCTACGCGTTTACCCGACTTCACCCTTTCACTGTGGGAACAAACAATCCACGACAGAACTGAGATACCCACGTGGCAACAGATGGACGCCTTCTTGACTAGTAGATACCAAACCCTTGAAACAGTAGCCGACTTGAGGGGACCGACGAATACAAAGGTCAGTTTCCCAACTCCAATGAGTTCAAGACAGATACTGCTCGGCACAGCCATTGTACAAATCGCTCACAAGGGCACCTCGTACGCGGCAAGAGCGTTGATTGATCCTGGTTCCGAGAATTCCTTCATCTCGGAACAATTTCAACGTCAGCTCCGATTGCCAGTCAAGACAGTGATGCCGAGATCTCAGGACTGAGTCATGTGGTTAGCGCTAAGGCGTCCAAGGCCTGCAAGTTCGTGTTGGCCTCCCCCATCAACCCCACCATGCAAATTAAAGCCTCTGCTTTAGTACTCACTCAATTAACAGGCGATTTACCGACCCCAATCTCAACACCTTAAAATACCCGCTCTTACAAACGCTCCAGCTGGCCGACTCAAGTCCTCAACTTCAACAATGTATCGATCTCCTGATCGGTGCAGATATTTACCCAGACATTATCCTAGGCATGGATTATACGCAAAGGATTCGCAGGCTCATTATTAGCCCAAGAAACGCTATTCGGGAGGATACTCACGGGACCTATTCCCAGCGAGCCTGTTGCCGTCTTATCCACGCACGTCACTTACCCTCAGCCAGACTCCACCGATCAACAATTAGCCAGATGCTCTGAGATAGACGAGTCACCAAGAGCCGGGTTTCAAGTACCCGAAGAGAAGTATTGCGAAGAGCATTATACAAATCTCGATATTTCGAACTATTCATTACAACATGTTTATATTTCAGAAATACCGGATAAGTCATCCTCCCCTTGCGAGCCCAAAATTTCCCTGAGAAGTTTGGTAGAAGAGCAGCTCCATGCTGAATCAGCACCAATCCGCGGGAAGAAGTCCACGAAAGCAATGTTGACGTCCCCAAACCGGAGGCATCCCCGCCAGCAAACTCCACTTTCGAGCATTGCGAGGCGCCCCACCGGAAGCAGCCGTCGTCCAGACGAGCAGTCGCACTCCTAAATCTTCGCGGTCCACTTCTACCCGACGACCGAACGATGCGCGTCGCCACATTTGCCGTTTGTGTCGGTAACCGCACACGCTCAATCAATGCCGAGCTTTCGCCGCCTACACGATGAAAGAACGGCGTAGAGTCGTCAGCGAGCACGACTACTGTTACAATTGTCTGGCCACCTCCCATCGCGCCCACAACTGTACCAGCCGGTGCAGTTTGTGCAACCATGAACACCACACCCTTATCCACCCGGAGGACGGTTGCTGTATGACCAAGTTCATGGTGAGTGTTGCTTTCTGTGGCACTGTTTCGACGAAAAGCCATTACCCTTTTTTTTTGTATCTGATTCACCTGTGGCTTTGTTCTAATTTATTTCCTTAACTTAAGGTTTTTCTTTTTAAACGGAAGAATGTATTTATTCACAAGTGTAGATTAGTAACAAAATGTATTTTATTTCAAAGTGTAAAATAATAACAAAATTAATATTTCGATTTTAATGGATTGCTTCATGAAAATGCCCGTACTCGGCGGCGCAGCGGTCGCAGGGGCCTATGTAGCGTCTGCAACGCCAGTCGGCATGGCAAGATAGTCTGTGGAAATAAAAATAATGATTAGTCATCAATCAAAAGATGCTAATAATAGGAGTTAGGACGCTAATAATAGGAGAAGTAACGGCTACAAGACTACGTAGAGTACTACAACTTTATCCCGTGGCAGAGCCATGCGAGATCTACGACTACAGTTTAGCGAGGAAGATTAAGGATTCCATGGAGAAGAAACGAGGAGGTATATATAAAAAAGGAAAGGCTACAAACTAGAGGCTACAAAGACAGGGACTAGCTACAGAAATGGCCAACAGACCGAATACCGGCGACCCCGGGGATGGGGCGTGGTGACGCATCTTTCGCGTAGCGTATCTAGAAAAGCGCTTGATATAGCAAACTACTCGCAGTGCTCGCGGCAGCGATGAGAAACGCAGCATCAAGTAGTCATGCTGTTTGACCTGGATTGAACGCATGGCAACGTTGCGCTGCTCCTCCAGGGCGTCCGGGCTAGTGCTTTTCGAAGGCCGAGGCCAAGAATTGGGTTCGTGGGTAAGCCATCCCGGACCGTTCCACCACAAATGGTTGTGGACGAGCGCTGCCGGGGCTACCCCTCGACTGGCAAGGTCAGCTGGATTGTCTGCAGACTGGACATGTCTCCAGCATTCCACACCTACTTTGTTTGAAATGGTTGTAGCCCGATTAGCTACGAAGGTTTTCCACGTTTGCGGGATTTATGGAGCCACGCCAATACTATGGTCGAATCCGTCCAACAAAACAAGTTGCCGGAAGTGATTTCCACTCTTATCCAAAGTGCAGCTACCAGCTCGGATAACAATACCGCACCACAGAGTTCTAAGCGGGGTAAGGACAACTTCTTAAGAGGTGCTACCGGCGATTTAGCCACTAACAAGTGGGACGTGACAGTCTCGCCGCACTGGCATCGCACATACAGCGCGGCGGCATATGCCGCTTGCGAAGCATCGTAAAACGCATGGAACTGGATATCTACATCCGATGCAGACCCCACCCAACGCGGAATACGAATCTGTGAGATGTCGTCATATGCCCTTAAGAAATCCCCCCAACGACGGGATGAGGCGAGGGTCAGCGATTCGTCCCAGTCAGTTTTGTCCCCCCAAATCTGCTACATCAAGATCTTGGCCACGACAGGTGCCAGCCTTCCGGCTGGATCAAAAAGTTGGGCTAGAATCGATAGCACCTTGCGTTTAGTGGCTTGTGGGTCGAAGGAAATGGGCTGAAGGTGAAAGTAGGAATAGTCAGTCTGCGTTACACCGAATTCCGAATGTCTTGGTTAGACTGGCTTCATCCAGCTTCAGGAAGTCCTCTCGGAGCAAGTGGTCCGGAGGCAGAGAATGGCTTCCATGTTAGCTGTCCACTTCCGCATGGAAAAGCCGGTAGAGTCGAGTGCACGGATCAATTCATCTCGAGTCTGTATCGCCACGTTCACATCATGTGTGCCGACCAAGGCGTCGTCCACATACATACATTCACGCAATACCTGGTCTGCTAGGGGTAGGTCCTCCTCGACGTCCGTCGCGAGCTGTTCTAATGTCCTAATCGCTAAGTAGGGTGCACAGTTGACTCTGAAGGTAACAGTATGTAACTCGTAGTCGGACACTGGCGCTGCAGGAGAGGCCCTAAAATAAATTCGCTGGTACGGGGTGTCCTTTGGAGCTACTCTAATCTGCCGATACATCTTTTGCAGATCCCCATTAAAGACGAACTGAAACATTCGCCATCGCACGATAAGTTGTGTCAAGTCAGCCTGCAAGGTGGGACCGGTGTATAGGACATCGTTCAAGCTGAGGGTACTGGTGGTTGCTTGAGATGTGTTGAACACCTTTCGCCACTTGGTGGATGTACTCTCGGGTTACATTACCGCATGATGAGGCAAATAGTAGTGAACAAGAGCGCCTGAAGGCGGAGGCGGGACTATGATCATATGATCAAGAGTCAAATACTCCTGTACCACGGAGTCATACTGGTTTTTCTGCTCAGGGTTACAAAATAATCTGCTTTCATTGCGTTCGAACGGTTTTAACGCAATGTGCCGAGAAGCCCCAAGCGACTCCTCAGGCAGGTGCCTTAGTTTGAACGGTAGTTCCACTACATACCGCCCAGAAGGTTCCCTATAAGTGGTCCTGGTGTACAAGTCCAGGCAAGCTTGGTCACGAGTCGATAACCGTTTCTCCTTAGGTGGCTTCTCTACCTCCCAGAATCTCTGCAAGAGCTTTTCGACCGGGTGGCCGTTCTCAATTTGTACTCTTGCACAAAATGTCTGTGTCGAGCTCTCAGGCATGAGTCCTGTGAGAATCCACCCAAATACAGTTTCCTGCGCAATTAACGACCCAATAACGTCACGCTTCAACCCATCAAGCAACACCATCGGATATAAATCACCCCCTATCAAAATGTCCACCTTTGAAGAGTTTGAAAGGCTTGGATCAGCCAGTTATAAGCCGGCCAATTGGTGATATTGTTGAGTGGATACCCCTAGTCGGGGTAATTCGCTGGTTAATGTGGGCAGTACTAATGCACCGGGAGCCGCACTGTGCTGTCGAGAGGTGACCCTATCATTAGGTCGCACGCTTTCGTCACGTTAGCGGCCACCACATGGAGCTGGTCTGAGATAAAGGACCCTTCCGACCCAGGGTCGATCAATGCCCGGGCTATGTAATTGACTCCCTGGTACCAGATGTGAATAATGGCGGTGCCTAAAAGCACGCGTTTGGGTAGCCGACCTCGGGCTCGATATGGACCGGATCGTCCCTGGACTGTTGCGGGTACCACCTGTGCAGCGTGGGCGAAGGATGGTGTAACAATTTGAGCCGACGTGGTGGTCGCGTTGCGTCCGTTGGATGGTCGTCGGCCTCGAGGCGTCGTACGTGGTGGGGCTCTTATGCTCCGGTTCGGTGGCGGCTCACGATGTAGCAGAGTGTGGTGCCGCTCTTGGCACGTAAAACACCGGTATTTACCCGTGCTATTTGTCACAGGATGATCCCCCTTCAAACAATTCACGCACAAGTGGTAGCGGTTTACCCATCCCCATCGCTCTGATTCATCGGCGTTGATGAACGTAGAGCAGTGTGAGACTCGATGGCCTGGTAGTGTACATATCTTACACCTTTCCGGATTGACCCTTGCCTGATAAGCCTGCATGTGGCTATTACGGAGTGGTGTTGAGCGGTTCCCCGCAGGATCCCGCACGTGATCCGCTTGGCAGACATCAGAGACCGCCTCCAAAGTTTGGAACCTCCATCGCTACCCAAGTTGGTATATCCGCATGATCTTCAAGGGACTGCTCCCAAAGAGAAAGGGTCCTTTCCGGCAACCGAATGGAACTCCAGTATATAAAAATTGGATCCCAACTGCCCACATCTACCGACAGCTCCTGCAGCGCCATAATGCAGTTGCTAACTTCCCAATGCAGCCTTTTCAGCTCCGACCCACTTTCTTTAGCTATGGTACGCATCGTAAATAAGGATTTCAGCTGACAATTAATGAGCTTGCGCCGATTTTCGTACCGGGCAGTAAGCCGTGCCCACGCCTGATCAAAGCCGCTATTGGTCAATTGACATTGGTCCACGATTTCTCGCGCCTCCCCCCTAGTCTTTGCCCTTAGGTGGTACAGCCGCTCGATGTTAGATAGACTAGCGTTCCGAAGGAAAAGCGCCGTGAACATATCACGGAAGGTGATCCCTTTGGAGTACTCCCCCCAGAAAATCTCAATATCACAGGGCGGCACCGGATACTATGTGATTGAGAAGACAGCTCAGCAGACGCCTCGGAAGGCACCGCTGGAGAAACGGTCAGGGATTGCATCAGACCACTGATCCGAGCATGACCGTATTTATACATGGCAAAACTTGCTGCGAATCGTTGCCGTATAGACTCTTTAATGGCTGTGCGTTTTTCATCTAAGTTAGCTTCAATGACCGCTGTAGCTTTCGGTTCCTTCAACGCCTGCCTTAGGTTTGCCAATTCAGTCAGATAAAGGCGAAGATAATCAAGGTTTTGGGAGGTTGACGAGTTTCGCTCGAACTCAGTGACAAATGCGGTCAGGCTATCTGCCGCGTCTATCAGCCGAGTAAGCATAGTCGCAGACCGTTTGACCTGAGAACGCAGCTCAATGATGGCAAACACCGAGCAGAGCACGGGAAAACACTATAAGCTCACGTCGATACACCCAGTTACCCAGCTATATGTGTACACAATTGTCAGGCTGACGTGACTGATATAACACCCGCCTTATTATCTCTGAAAAGTCCACACAACGTTAAAGAAAGTTCCCAGTAGGAATGGACTACGCGAAGCCAAGGCAGTGGCGACGGCACTAAGCCACTACACTCCAAAAATTGAAGAAGAATCCCAACTTGAAAAATCCAATGCAGCGTTATGAGCTGCTGTATGTGACCCGGACCTTGCATCACTTGTGGGTTCACCGATACAGGGTAATATAAAATACAAAAAAGAAGCACGAAATTTGGCTGAGAAGCTGCATTAACAACTACCGACAGCTGTATAAGGTTATACCGACTACGGTAACGACAGTTGGCAGCGCTGTGAGCTGCGAACGCTGTGATATACGGAGAACGAAGAGTATACGTATTTTGCAGAGTAGTAATATGGGAATGTTCAAACACCAGCACACGGTTTGCTGTAAAAAGGCGTCAGCAGCGCTGTGAGCTGCGGACTGCGAACCTAACTACACCGCACTCGTGTCGAGTTTTAGCCAACGTTTTAATGTGATTGTCGAGCACGTTCACAGTTGTTGGCCCGTAAGTATGGTAAATTACCGGCAACGGCGCTGACCACCGGCTCACCAACAACGGTATGCGACTTACGGTAAAGTCTATCGGCAGCGCAGTGAGCTACCGACCCCCACGTACACGTAGAAGCAAAATAAAACACACCCAGTAATTATTTGCAATAAGGTATTGCCGTGAAGCGGCGATATGCGCACGCAATATGGACACCCCGAACAGCTGATTCACAAGCGGTGTGAGTGTGACACCCGCCTTAAATCGCACCAACGAACAAAGCAAATTGCGAAACTGGGCAACGGGATAGCGGCAATAGCAATGCACGAAAAAAAGGTGACACTTGCCGCAGAGAAAAGACCTGCGCACAAGCAGCTGTACACGGCTTATGGTAACCGGCGTCGGCAGCGCTTTGAGCTTTAGACTGCGAACCGAATTACGCAGCGGCCGTGCTGAGAATTTTAGTGATTTAAATTTTAATACCTGCTGCTGTGCAGGAATTTACAGACACACACACATACACACGAGTGACGATCTGAGAGTGGGTTATTTACCGTAGGGACCCAACCATGCATTACGCTTTAGCAAACAGGCAAATCAAAAAATATTTTATTTCAAAAAATAAGAGAAAACGATTTTAAAATAATTATATTGTATAAATAATTATGATTAAAAACTTACCGGGCGCATGATTGATCCTGCTCGAAGGACCATGTTGCTTTCTGTGGCACTGTTTGGACGAAAAGCCATTTTCCTTTTTTTTTTGTATCTGATTCACCTGTGGCTTTGTTCTAATTTATTTCCGTAACTTAAGGTTTTTCTCTTTAAACGGAAGAATGTATTTATTCACAAGTGTAGATTAGTAACAAACTGTATTTTATTTCAAAGTGTAAAATAATAACAAAATTAATATTTCGATTTTAATGGATTGCTTTATGAAAATGCACTGAGTGTCAAGAATAGAAAAAACAAAAGAAGCTTCTCCGATCACAGGCACCGTCGACTGTTGAAAAGCAACTAACTCGTTTCTCGTCCCCGGCTCTCCAGCATGCCCTCAGTCAGTCAGCACACGCACCACAGCAAAATATGGCTGCGGCCTGCTGTACACTTTGGCGGGACGCAATGAGGGAAATTCTCTCTGCACTGAGTCCCGCTCAAAATGTCATGGTGACAGGGAGCAGGCGGCAGCCATCGTCAGGAGGGCTCCGGCGCGAACAGTGGGTATGCCGTACTTCCCACAGAACACAAACGGAGAAGGCCCCCTGAACCCACCCCTAACACCCCGAGTGCCAGCGATTTCGGTTGCATACGACACACCCTATTCTAACCCCCAAGTGACCCCGACGTCAGTTGCGCCCTACTCCCCTACCCCCACGTGACCGTAACTTCTGTTGCGCTCTACTCTAACCATCTCGGCATTAATCAACATCCTGCCCATATTACCGACAGCAATCTCAGTTGCATTAACTCCCTGCTATACAAACGAGAGCTACTTCGGTGGCACCCACTCCTCCCCGTACCACAACTTCTGTTGCACCCTATACAAACCATCTCCGCACTAATCAACCCCAAACTCCCCTCCCGTAATAACGACAGCAACTTCGCTTGCATTCACTCCTCCCCGTACTAATCCTACCCGCGATCACTCCTAAACGCTGCACCTCCCACACCTCTCTACCAAGTTGCAATCCTTGCAAGGCGGGTGGTATGTTCACACGGTGAACCTGGCAGGCAGAGCCACAACCGTTGGTCGCTATCCGGTGCGAGCGTCACCTGGTCTCGCCTCTCAGTTTGGAGAGCGGGATGCTGCGGAGAATTCACCCCACTATGTCCGTCGTCGATCGGCTCTAGCAGCTTACGAACGGCCCCACGATTGAACGCTCGTTCGCTTGCCTTTCAACCTCCGTGCGAAACACATCGGTCGCAAAACTTCCATAAATTGAAAACTATATTGTGAAACTTCTGACTTCATAAATTAAAACTTTGATTGTGAATTTACCTTTATTAAGAATATATATATATATATATATATATATATATATATATATATATATATATATATATATATATTATATATATATATACTTATATTATTGTGAAAACACCCTTCTAATAAAATCAGTGCGCACGACTAAACAATATACTCGTATATATATATATATATATATATATATATATATATATATATATATATATATATATATATATATATATATATATATATATATATATAGAGTGTAATGTAGATCGCCTCCTCGTGGTGCACTCTGGATTGCGCTAAATGGTCTATATCCCCCCCGCCCCGGCATCCGGTGCAACCTTACTGTGGAGAGCATCTGATGTCAGACGGCACGACCCTATTCGTCCACGGACTACCCCCCCACACAATCTTTTTATTTGATTGCTCCTGGGCTGGCGGGTGTGGCTTCTGGACCAATTACCACTGGGGTGAAACCCAGTGCGAACCGCTACAGTTTAAGGTCACATCCGTCTCCGTCCCGTTAAACCTTGGCAGGCCTCAAAGTACGTTCGATGTACGTCGTCATTTGGTTGACGATGTAGGTTTGGTTGAGACTAGCTCCCAATTAGCACTGGCCTGGCTCTGAGCACTCGCACCCATAAGGACTTGTGCCAACCCTCGCATGGCCTCCCTGCATTTGCATAGATAACCATGGGACCAATAAGGTGACTACATATTCGTATTGAGATAGCGGCTTTGAGTGGGGACCCTTTTTGCATGGAAACATTCTTAAAACAATCCAACAAAAACCAACGGCCAACCCACAAGGGGAGCCATCAACGAGCTCAGTTAGGCAAAAAACAGCCTTGAGCGCAGCAGCAACTTCGTCTTGGACATTTGTCGCCAGACCAAGGATGTCGTCGGGTGCTACGGCCAAAAGGCCAGCCCCGCTCCCAGCCACAAGAGCATCCTCACAGGGTCACAAAAACCCTGCTTCGGACCACCCCAGCACCAGGGCTGCTAGGCCGGGTGCTAGGGTCGCCCCTCCGTCCGCTCCTCGGACTGGTACAGGGAGAGCTTCGGCAAATAAGCCGACCTCCTCCAGCACGGGCCCCAGCACCAATCTCCCTTCAGGTGCTCGCACGCATGTGAATGCGTCTACACGGGCGTACAGAAACCGGAGGTCCGCCTTCAGGATTCTGCAAAGTTTGGAATCTGCCGACCTCGCTTCAATGTCTGATAAAGACAAGGGAGCGCTGGCATGGGCTCACCAAAATGTTGGTGCTCGTCCGCAGCCACCCCCTGAAGGTGCTCAGAAACGGCAATGGTCGACTGAGCACCCCTCCCAATCAGTCGTGCGGGAAACTAAACGCCCACGACTGGCTTCCAAGCCGAGACTTTCTCGGCCATTTAATGAGGTAGCCAAAGAGGGCCTCATCTGGGCAATCGTTGACACTGGAAACAGTGACGGTACCATTTCCCCAGCGAACTGGAAAATGGTGGAGAAGGCCCTTTTCAGGATCTACAGGGACATCCTGAGGGCCAATCCTGGCCCATCACCTGTATGCCAGGACGCGGGATGGTATCAGGGGCCCGTGAAGCTCATCGCGTGCTCAGATGAGCGCTCGGCTGAGTTTTACAAGATGGCCATCTCAATGGTTGGCGAAATCTGGCCGGGGGCCAAGCTCTTAGCTGTTCCCAGAGACCAGATCCAGAACCGCCCGCGTTCCAGGGCCTGGGTTCCGGCAGAGCATTCCTCGCCGGAAGAAATTCTGGAGTTGCTTAGGCTCAGCAATTACGACCTCCCCACGGATGACTGGTAGGTTGCAAAAATAAGCGAGCCCAAGGGCAACTCTCGAGAGATTAACATTATTCTTAATGAGGACTCTCTAGCCCCTATTAATGCCAAAAAGGGAGAGATCAACTATGGCTTTAGTTCGATCTCACTCAAGGTCTATAGGAGCGACAACCAGGGAGCATACAAGCCCCCCATTCAGGCCGAACCGGATCTCACCTTCGATGATGGGGAGAGTTACGCTTCGGCCTCAGAATCGGTAGGCAGTTTCTGCGGACGTCCGATAACCAATATCGACGACGTTGGTGATTCTCCTCTGTCAGAAGAGGAGGCAGCCAGCGTGACGATGATGGCCACCTCCGGGAATGGTGAGGGTATTACAGATTAACCCTCACCATTCCATGGCTGCCTCAGCAGCCCTGATCCTCCACCTGACTCAAAAAGGAGAGGAACTCATACTGGTCCAAGATCCTTGGGTCGTAAATGATCAGGTTCGCGGACTCACTACAAGCGGATACCGCACAGTTTTCGTGCAGGATCGAGGTAAACCCAGAGCCTGTATTCTTGTTAAGAACAATATTAACGCTCTTCTTCTTCACAGGTTCAGCGACAAGGATAATGTAGCCATGGTTATTTCCACCAACACCATGGCTATATGGATCGTCAGCAGCTACATGGCGCACGACCACGGGCTGACGCCGCCTCCGGATGCTTTAAGGCTGCTGGTAGAGGAGGCTAATAGAAAGCGCATCCCGGTAGTCATCGGGGCCGATGCCAATGCCCATCACGAGGTGTGGGGCAGCACGGATACCAACGAGCGGGGTGAGTCACTCTTTGATTTTATTTTTACTAACGACATAGTAATTGCTAACAGGGGGAGAGAGCCAACCTTCATTACCTCAAATAGAAGGGAGGTTCTCGATCTAACTCTTGGCAATAATCACTCGTCTCACCTTATTTCGAGCTGGCGCGTTTTGCAGGAATGCTCCTTCTCGGACCACTGTTACATCTGTTTTAGAATTGTGATCTCAGATACGTTAGATACGGTAGAGCGCAAAAGACACACTAACAGGAAAAGAACTGACTGGACACGATTCCAGACCATTATGGAGTCGGGCCTGCAGTCGACTCCTCCCACGATCAATAATCACCTCGATATAGATCGAGCGGTTGAAACCATTACAGCACTATTTAACTCTGCTGCCAAATCAGTCTGCAACTTCCCGAAACCAAGAGGAAAACCAAAACCCTCTTGGTGGAATTCGGAAATTGCTGAGCTACGAAAAGTATGTCGCAAGCTCTTCAACAGAGCCAAAGCTACAAATGACTGGCTCCCTTTCAAAGACAAACAAAGGGAACTCAAGTATATGGTTAGTAGATCCAAACGAGCGTCTTGGCGAGACTTCTGTGGCAACATAGAAAGCTCGTCCGAGCCAAGTAGACTCCGGAGGATTCTCAATACTACCCCTCGGGCTCTGGAATGTATTCAGAGATCGGACGGCACCTGGACCGACTCTGAAACCGACACTTTGGACGCCCTAATAGAAACACACTTCCCGGGGAATGAAATCTTTGTGGATTGCAGGTCTTTTAACACCAACCACTCTTTAAGTCACTCAACCCAATTCCAAATGACCAACACGCATATTCAGTGGGCCATCAACAGCTTTAAGCCTTTTAAATCTCCCGGGCCAGATGGTATCATTCCCGCGGACATTCAGCACACTGCAAGTGCGGTTGCGCCCTGGCTACTGCATATTTATAATGCATGCCTAAGATGGTCGTACATTCCCATAAGCTGGAGAGAAGCTCGAGTAGTTTTCATCCCTAAAGCGAGAAAGTCGACCCACACCAAGCCTAAGGACTATAGGCCAATTAGCCTGTCCTCCTTTCTTTTGAAAACACTGGAAAGAGTTCTTGATATACAAATCAGGAGCTCTATTAATTCCACGTGCCTTTCCAAATCAAAACATAAGGGCGTCCAAAGTGTCGGTTTCAGAGTCGGTCCAGGTGCCGTCCGATCTCTGAATACATTCCAGAGCCCGAGGGGTGGTATTGAGAATCCTCCGGAGTCTACTTGGCTCGGACGAGCTTTCTATGTTGCCACAGAAGTCTCGCCAAGACGCTCGTTTGGATCTACTAACCATATACTTGAGTTCCCTTTGTTTGTCTTTGAAAGGGAGCCAGTCATTTGTAGCTTTGGCTCTGTTGAAGAGCTTGCGACATACTTTTCGTAGCTCAGCAATTTCCGAATTCCACCAAGAGGGTTTTGGTTTTCCTCTTGGTTTCGGGAAGTTGCAGGCTGATTTGGCAGCAGTGTTAAATAGTGCTGTAATGGTTTCAACCGCTCGATCTATATCGAGGTGATTATTGATCGTGGGAGGAGTCGACTGCAGGCCCGACTCCATAATGGTCTGGAATCGTGTCCAGTCAGTTCTTTTCCTGTTAGTGTGTCTTTTGCGCTCTACCGTATCTAACGTATCTGAGATCACAATTCTAAAACAGATGTAACAGTGGTCCGAGAAGGAGCATTCCTGCAAAACGCGCCAGCTCGAAATAAGGTGAGACGAGTGATTATAGATCGAGAACCTCCCTTCTATTTGAGGTAATGAAGGTTGGCTCTCTCCCCCTATTAGCAATTACTATGTCGTTAGTAAAAATAAAATCAAAGAGTGACTCACCCCGCTCGTTGGTATCCGTGCTGCCCCATACCTCGTGATGGGCATTGGCATCGGCCCCGATGACTAACGGGATGCGCTTTCTATTAGCCTCCTCTACCAGCAGCCTTAAAGCATCCGGAGGCGGCGTCAGCCCGTGGTCGTGCGCCATGTAGCTGCTGACGATCCATATAGCCATGGTGTTGGTGGAAATAACCATGGCTACATTATCCTTGTCGCTGAACCTGTGCAGAAGAAGAGCGTTAATATTGTTCTTAACAAGAATACAGGCTCTGGGTTTACCTCGATCCTGCACGAAAACTGTGCGGTATCCGCTTGTAGTGAGTCCGCGAACCTGATCATTTACGACCCAAGGTTCTTGGACCAGTATGAGTTCCTCTCCTTTTTGAGTCAGGTGGAGGATCAGGGCTGCTGAGGCAGCCATGGAATGGTGAGGGTAAATCTGTAATACCCTCACCATTCCCGGAGGTGGCCATCATCGTCACGCTGGCTGCCTCCTCTTCTGACAGAGGAGAATCACCAACGTCGTCGATATTGGTTATCGGACGTCCGCAGAAACTGCCTACCGATTCTGAGGCCGAAGCGTAACTCTCCCCATCATCGAAGGTGAGATCCGGTTCGGCCTGAATGGGGGGCTTGTATGCTCCCTGGTTGTCGCTCCTATAGACCTTCAGTGAGATCGAACTAAAGCCATAGTTGATCTCTCCCTTTTTGGCATTAATAGGGGCTAGAGAGTCCTCATTAAGAATAATGTTAATCTCTCGAGAGTTGCCCTTGGGCTCGCTTATTTTTGCAACCTACCAGTCATCCGTGGGGAGGTCGTAATTGCTGAGCCTAAGCAACTCCAGAATTTCTTCCGGCGAGGAATGCTCTGCCGGAACCCAGGCCCTGGAACGCGGGCGGTTCTGGATCTGGTCTCTGGGAACAGCTAAGAGCTTGGCCCCCGGCCAGATTTCGCCAACCATTGAGATGGCCATCTTGTAAAACTCAGCCGAGCGCTCATCTGAGCACGCGATGAGCTTCACGGGCCCCTGATACCATCCCGCGTCCTGGCATACAGGTGATGGGCCAGGATTGGCCCTCAGGATGTCCCTGTAGATCCTGAAAAGGGCCTTCTCCACCATTTTCCAGTTCGCTGGGGAAATGGTACCGTCACTGTTTCCAGTGTCAACGATTGCCCAGATGAGGCCCTCTTTGGCTACCTCATTAAATGGCCGAGAAAGTCTCGGCTTGGAAGCCAGTCGTGGGCGTTTAGTTTCCCGCACGACTGATTGGGAGGGGTGCTCAGTCGACCATTGCCGTTTCTGAGCACCTTCAGGGGGTGGCTGCGGACGAGCACCAACATTTTGGTGAGCCCATGCCAGCGCTCCCTTGTCTTTATCAGACATTGAAGCGAGGTCGGCAGATTCCAAACTTTGCAGAATCCTGAAGGCGGACCTCCGGTTTCTGTACGCCCGTGTAGACGCATTCACATGCGTGCGAGCACCTGAAGGGAGATTGGTGCTGGGGCCCGTGCTGGAGGAGGTCGGCTTATTTGCCGAAGCTCTCCCTGTACCAGTCCGAGGAGCGGACGGAGGGGCGACCCTAGCACCCGGCCTAGCAGCCCTGGTGCTGGGGTGGTCCGAAGCAGGGTTTTTGTGACCCTGTGAGGATGCTCTTGTGGCTGGGAGCGGGGCTGGCCTTTTGGCCGTAGCACCCGACGACATCCTTGGTCTGGCGACAAATGTCCAAGACGAAGTTGCTGCTGCGCTCAAGGCTGTTTTTTGCCTAACTGAGCTCGTTGATGGCTCCCCTTGTGGGTTGGCCGTTGGTTTTTGTTGGATTGTTTTAAGAATGTTTCCATGCAAAAAGGGTCCCCACTCAAAGCCGCTATCTCAATACGAATATGTAGTCACCTTATTGGTCCCATGGTTATCTATGCAAATGCAGGGAGGCCATGCGAGGGTTGGCACAAGTCCTTATGGGTGCGAGTGCTCAGAGCCAGACCAGTGCTAATTGGGAGCTAGTCTCAACCAAACCTACATCGTCAACCAAATGACGACGTACATCGAACGTACTTTGAGGTCTGCCAAGGTTTTAACGGGACGGAGACGGATGTGACCTTAAACTGTAGCCGTTCGCACTGGGTTTCACCCCAGTGGTAATTGGTCCAGAAGCCACACCCGCCAGCCCAGGAGCAATCAAATAAAAAGATTGTTGGGGGGTAGTCCGTGGACGAATAGGGTCGTGCCGTCTGACATCAGATGCTCTCCACAGGGAGGTTGCACCGGATGCCGGGGCGGGGGGGATATAGACCATTTAGCGCAATCCAGAGTGCACCACGAGGAGGCGATCTACATTACACTCTATATATATATATATATATATATATATATATATATATATATATATATATATATATATATATATATATATATATATATATATATATATATATATATATATATATATATATATATATATATATATATATATATATATATATATATATATATATATATATATATATATATATACTACTAATCCTACCCGCGATCACTCCTAAACGCTGCACCTCCCACACCTCTCTACCAAGTTGCAATCCTTGCAAGGCGGGTGGTATGTTCACACGGTGAACCTGGCAGGCAGAGCCACAACCGTTGGTCGCTATCCGGTGCGAGCGTCACCTGGTCTCGCCTCTCAGTTTGGAGAGCGGGATGCTGCGGAGAATTCACCCCACTATGTCCGTCGTCGATCGGCTCTAGCAGCTTACGAACGGCCCCACGATTGAACGCTCGTTCGCTTGCCTTTCAACCTCCGTGCGAAACACATCGGTCGCAAAACTTCCATAAATTGAAAACTATATTGTGAAACTTCTGACTTCATAAATTAAAACTTTGATTGTGAATTTACCTTTATTAAGAATATATATATATATATATATATATATATATAATATATATATATATATATATATATATATATATATATTATATATATATATATACTTATATTATTGTGAAAACACCCTTCTAATAAAATCAGTGCGCACGACTAAACAATATACTCGTATATATATATATATATATATATATATATATATATATATATATATATATTCTTAATAAAGGTAAATTCACAATCAAAGTTTTAATTTATGAAGTCAGAAGTTTCACAATATAGTTTTCAATTTATGGAAGTTTTGCGACCGATGTGTTTCGCACGGAGGTTGAAAGGCAAGCGAACGAGCGTTCAATCGTGGGGCCGTTCGTAAGCTGCTAGAGCCGATCGACGACGGACATAGTGGGGTGAATTCTCCGCAGCATCCCGCTCTCCAAACTGAGAGGCGAGACCAGGTGACGCTCGCACCGGATAGCGACCAACGGTTGTGGCTCTGCCTGCCAGGTTCACCGTGTGAACATACCACCCGCCTTGCAAGGATTGCAACTTGGTAGAGAGGTGTGGGAGGTGCAGCGTTTAGGAGTGATCGCGGGTAGGATTAGTACGGGGAGGAGTGAATGCAAGCGAAGTTGCTGTCGTTATTACGGGAGGGGAGTTTGGGGTTGATTAGTGCGGAGATGGTTTGTATAGGGTGCAACAGAAGTTGCGGTACGGGGAGGAGTGGGTGCCACCGAAGTAGCTCTCGTTTGTATAGCAGGGAGTAAAAGCAACTGAGATTGCTGTCGGTAATATGGGCAGGATGTTGATTAATGCCGAGATGGTTAGAGTAGAGCGCAACAGAAGTTACGGTCACGTGGGGGTAGGGGAGTAGGGCGCAACTGATGTCGGGGTCACTTGGGGGTTAGAATAGGGTGTGTCGTATGCAACCGAAATCGCTGGCAGTCGGGGTGTTAGGGGTGGGTTCAGGGGGCCTTCTCCGTTTGTGTTCTATGGGAAGTACGGCATACCCACTGTTCGCGCCGGAGCCCTCCTGACGATGACTACCGCCTGCTCCCTGTCACCATGACATTTTGAGCGGGACTCAGTGCAGAGAGAATTTCCCTCATTGCGTCCCGCCAAAGTGTACAGCAGGCCGCAGCCATATTTTGCTGTGGTGCGTGTGCTGACTGACTGAGGGCATGCTGGAGAGCCGGGGACGAGAAACGAGTTAGTTGCTTTTCAACAATCGACGGTGCCTGTGATCGGAGAAGCTTCTTTTGTTTTTTCTATTCTTGACACTCAGTGCATTTTCATAAAGCAATCCATTAAAATCGAAATATTAATTTTGTTATTATTTTACACTTTGAAATAAAATACAGTTTGTTACTAATCTACACTTGTGAATAAATACATTCTTCCGTTTAAAGAGAAAAACCTTAAGTTACGGAAATAAATTAGAACAAAGCCACAGGTGAATCAGATACAAAAAAAAAGGGAAATGGCTTTTCGTCCAAACAGTGCCACAGAAAGCAACATGGTCCTTAGAGCAGGATCAATCATGCGTCCGGTAAGTTTTTAATCATAATTATTTATACAATATAATTATTTTAAAATCGTTTTCTCTTATTTTTTGAAATAAAATATTTTTTGATTTGCCTGTTTGCTAAAGCGTAATGCATGGTTGGGTCCCTACGGTAAATAACCCACTCTCAGATCGTCACTCGTGTGTATGTGTGTGTGTCTGTAAATTCCTGCACAGCAGCAGGTATTAAAATTTAAATCACTAAAATTCTCAGCACGGCCGCTGCGTAATTCGGTTCGCAGTCTAAAGCTCAAAGCGCTGCCGACGCCGGTTACCATAAGCCGTGTACAGCTGCTTGTGCGCAGGTCTTTTCTCTGCGGCAAGTGTCACCTTTTTTTCGTGCATTGCTATTGCCGCTATCCCGTTGCCCAGTTTCGCAATTTGCTTTGTTCGTTGGTGCGATTTAAGGCGGGTGTCACACTCACACCGCTTGTGAATCAGCTGTTCGGGGTGTCCATATTGCGTGCGCATATCGCCGCTTCACGGCAATACCTTATTGCAAATAATTACTGGGTGTGTTTTATTTTGCTTCTACGTGTACGTGGGGGTCGGTAGCTCACTGCGCTGCCGATAGACTTTACCGTAAGTCGCATACCGTTGTTGGTGAGCCGGTGGTCAGCGCCGTTGCCGGTAATTTACCATACTTACGGGCCAACAACTGTGAACGTGCTCGACAATCACATTAAAACGTTGGCTAAAACTCGACACGAGTGCGGTGTAGTTAGGTTCGCAGTCCGCAGCTCACAGCGCTGCTGACGCCTTTTTACAGCAAACCGTGTGCTGGTGTTTGAACATTCCCATATTACTACTCTGCAAAATACGTATACTCTTCGTTCTCCGTATATCACAGCGTTCGCAGCTCACAGCGCTGCCAACTGTCGTTACCGTAGTCGGTATAACCTTATACAGCTGTCGGTAGTTGTTAATGCAGCTTCTCAGCCAAATTTCGTGCTTCTTTTTTGTATTTTATATTACCCTGTATCGGTGAACCCACAAGTGATGCAAGGTCCGGGTCACATACAGCAGCTCATAACGCTGCATTGGATTTTTCAAGTTGGGATTCTTCTTCAATTTTTGGAGTGTAGTGGCTTAGTGCCGTCGCCACTGCCTTGGCTTCGCGTAGTCCATTCCTACTGGGAACTTTCTTTAACGTTGTGTGGACTTTTCAGAGATAATAAGGCGGGTGTTATATCAGTCACGTCAGCGGGACAATTGTGTACACATATAGCTGGGTAACTGGGTGTATCGACGTGAGCTTATAGTGTTTTCCCGTGCTCTGCTCGGTGTTTGCCATCATTGAGCTGCGTTCTCAGGTCAAACGGTCTGCGACTATGCTTACTCGGCTGATAGACGCGGCAGATAGCCTGACCGCATTTGTCACTGAGTTCGAGCGAAACTCGTCAACCTCCCAAAACCTTGATTATCTTCGCCTTTATCTGACTGAATTGGCAAACCTAAGGCAGGCGTTGAAGGAACCGAAAGCTACAGCGGTCATTGAAGCTAACTTAGATGAAAAACGCACAGCCATTAAAGAGTCTATACGGCAACGATTCGCAGCAAGTTTTGCCATGTATAAATACGGTCATGCTCGGATCAGTGGTCTGATGCAATCCCTGACCGTTTCTCCAGCGGTGCCTTCCGAGGCGTCTGCTGAGCTGTCTTCTCAATCACATAGTATCCGGTGCCGCCCTGTGATATTGAGATTTTCTGGGGGGAGTACTCCAAAGGGATCACCTTCCGTGATATGTTCACGGCGCTTTTCCTTCGGAACGCTAGTCTATCTAACATCGAGCGGCTGTACCACCTAAGGGCAAAGACTAGGGGGGAGGCGCGAGAAATCGTGGACCAATGTCAATTGACCAATAGCGGCTTTGATCAGGCGTGGGCACGGCTTACTGCCCGGTACGAAAATCGGCGCAAGCTCATTAATTGTCAGCTGAAATCCTTATTTACGATGCGTACCATAGCTAAAGAAAGTGGGTCGGAGCTGAAAAGGCTGCATTGGGAAGTTAGCAACTGCATTATGGCGCTGCAGGAGCTGTCGGTAGATGTGGGCAGTTGGGATCCAATTTTTATATACTGGAGTTCCATTCGGTTGCCGGAAAGGACCCTTTCTCTTTGGGAGCAGTCCCTTGAAGATCATGCGGATATACCAACTTGGGTAGCGATGGAGGTTCCAAACTTTGGAGGCGGTCTCTGATGTCTGCCAAGCGGATCACGTGCGGGATCCTGCGGGGAACCGCTCAACACCACTCCGTAATAGCCACATGCAGGCTTATCAGGCAAGGGTCAATCCGGAAAGGTGTAAGATATGTACACTACCAGGCCATCGAGTCTCACACTGCTCTACGTTCATCAACGCCGATGAATCAGAGCGATGGGGATGGGTAAACCGCTACCACTTGTGCGTGAATTGTTTGAAGGGGGATCATCCTGTGACAAATAGCACGGGTAAATACCGGTGTTTTACGTGCCAAGAGCGGCACCACACTCTGCTACATCGTGAGCCGCCACCGAACCGGAGCATAAGAGCCCCACCACGTACGACGCCTCGAGGCCGACGACCATCCAACGGACGCAACGCGACCACCACGTCGGCTCAAATTGTTACACCATCCTTCGCCCACGCTGCACAGGTGGTACCCGCAACAGTCCAGGGACGATCCGGTCCATATCGAGCCCGAGGTCGGCTACCCAAACGCGTGCTTTTAGGCACCGCCATTATTCACATCTGGTACCAGGGAGTCAATTACATAGCCCGGGCATTGATCGACCCTGGGTCGGAAGGGTCCTTTATCTCAGACCAGCTCCATGTGGTGGCCGCTAACGTGACGAAAGCGTGCGACCTAATGATAGGGTCACCTCTCGACAGCACAGTGCGGCTCCCGGTGCATTAGTACTGCCCACATTAACCAGCGAATTACCCCGACTAGGGGTATCCACTCAACAATATCACCAATTGGCCGGCTTATAACTGGCTGATCCAAGCCTTTCAAACTCTTCAAAGGTGGACATTTTGATAGGGGGTGATTTATATCCGATGGTGTTGCTTGATGGGTTGAAGCGTGACGTTATTGGGTCGTTAATTGCGCAGGAAACTGTATTTGGGTGGATTCTCACAGGACTCATGCCTGAGAGCTCGACACAGACATTTTGTGCAAGAGTACAAATTGAGAACGGCCACCCGGTCGAAAAGCTCTTGCAGAGATTCTGGGAGGTAGAGAAGCCACCTAAGGAGAAACGGTTATCGACTCGTGACCAAGCTTGCCTGGACTTGTACACCAGGACCACTTATAGGGAACCTTCTGGGCGGTATGTAGTGGAACTACCGTTCAAACTAAGGCACCTGCCTGAGGAGTCGCTTGGGGCTTCTCGGCACATTGCGTTAAAACCGTTCGAACGCAATGAAAGCAGATTATTTTGTAACCCTGAGCAGAAAAACCAGTATGACTCCGTGGTACAGGAGTATTTGACTCTTGATCATATGATCATAGTCCCGCCTCCGCCTTCAGGCGCTCTTGTTCACTACTATTTGCCTCATCATGCGGTAATGTAACCCGAGAGTACATCCACCAAGTGGCGAAAGGTGTTCAACACATCTCAAGCAACCACCAGTACCCTCAGCTTGAACGATGTCCTATACACCGGTCCCACCTTGCAGGCTGACTTGACACAACTTATCGTGCGATGGCGAATGTTTCAGTTCGTCTTTAATGGGGATCTGCAAAAGATGTATCGGCAGATTAGAGTAGCTCCAAAGGACACCCCGTACCAGCGAATTTATTTTAGGGCCTCTCCTGCAGCGCCAGTGTCCGACTACGAGTTACATACTGTTACCTTCAGAGTCAACTGTGCACCCTACTTAGCGATTAGGACATTAGAACAGCTCGCGACGGACGTCGAGGAGGACCTACCCCTAGCAGACCAGGTATTGCGTGAATGTATGTATGTGGACGACGCCTTGGTCGGCACACATGATGTGAACGTGGCGATACAGACTCGAGATGAATTGATCCGTGCACTCGACTCTACCGGCTTTTCCATGCGGAAGTGGACAGCTAATATGGAAGCCATTCTCTGCCTCCGGACCACTTGCTCCGAGAGGACTTCCTGAAGCTGGATGAAGCCAGTCTAACCAAGACATTCGGAATTCGGTGTAACGCAGACTGACTATTCCTACTTTCACCTTCAGCCCATTTCCTTCGACCCACAAGCCACTAAACGCAAGGTGCTATCGATTCTAGCCCAACTTTTTGATCCAGCCGGAAGGCTGGCACCTGTCGTGGTCAAGATCTTGATGCAGCAGATTTGGGGGGACAAAACTGACTGGGACGAATCGCTGACCCTCGCCTCATCCCGTCGTTGGGGGGATTTCTTAAGGGCATATGACGACATCTCACAGATTCGTATTCCGCGTTGGGTGGGGTCTGCATCGGATGTAGATATCCAGTTCCATGCGTTTTACGATGCTTCGCAAGCGGCATACGCCGCCGCGCTGTATGTGCGATGCCAGTGCGGCGAGACTGTCACGTCCCACTTGTTAGTGGCTAAATCGCCGGTAGCACCTCTTAAGAAGTTGTCCTTACCCCGCTTAGAACTCTGTGGTGCGGTATTGTTATCCGAGCTGGTAGCTGCACTTTGGATAAGAGTGGAAATCACTTCCGGCAACTTGTTTTGTTGGACGGATTCGACCATAGTATTGGCGTGGCTCCATAAATCCCGCAAACGTGGAAAACCTTCGTAGCTAATCGGGCTACAACCATTTCAAACAAAGTAGGTGTGGAATGCTGGAGACATGTCCAGTCTGCAGACAATCCAGCTGACCTTGCCAGTCGGGGGGTAGCCCCGGCAGCGCTCGTCCACAACCATTTGTGGTGGAACGGTCCGGGATGGCTTACCCACGAACCCAATTCTTGGCCTCGGCCTTCGAAAAGCACTAGCCCGGACGCCCTGGAGGAGCAGCGCAACGTTGCCATGCGTTCAATCCAGGTCAAACAGCATGACGACTTGATGCTGCGTTTCTCATCGCTGCCGCGAGCACTGCGAGTAGTTTGCTATATCAAGCGCTTTTCTAGATACGCTACGCGAAAGATGCGTCACCACGCCCCATCCCCGGGGTCGCCTATCACGAATGCAGAGATTGTTGCCGCTAGACTTCTCGTAACGACCATAACGCAGCAGATGTACTACCCCGAGGAGTATGGATGCCTGCAGAACGGGCAACCCATTTCCAATTCGAGTTCTCTGCTCACCTTGAACCCCTTCCTTCATTCAGATGGGTCGCTTCGAGCGAACGGACGCCTAGCGCATTCCACTCAGATCCCGTTCTCCGAACGACACCCACAAATTTTGCCGTACCACGGACAGTTGCTATCGATTATAGCTCAACTGTTTGATCCAGCCGGATGGCTGGCACCTGTTGTGATCGTGGCCAAGATCTTGATGCAGCAGATTTGGGGGGACAAAACTGACTGGGACGAATCGTTGACCCTCGCCTCATCCAGTCGTTGGAGGGAATTTTTAGGGGCATATGACGACATCTCGCAGATTCGTATTCCGCGTTGAGTGGGGTCTGCACCGGATGTAGATATCCAGTTCCATGCGTTTTCCACCCACAAATTTTGCCGTACCACGGACAGTTTACACGACTGTTCGTTGAGTTCACCCATCAAATCTCGTTGCATGGGGGAAATCAGCTTATGCTTCGGCTTCTTCGAACTCAATATTGGGTTCCACGCGCAAAGGTTTTAGTCAAGGGTACCATTTTACGGTGTAAAACTTGCCTGGTAGAATAGAAACGTAGATTGAGCCAGATCATGGCGCATTTGCCCCCTGAACGCTCCACCCTGTCTCGTCCTTTCGCCACCGCGGGGGTGGATTTTGCGGGTCCTTTTGAAATTAAAACGTTTCAAGGGCGGGGGTATAAAATGACAAAAGGCTACGTGTGCATCTTTGTGTGTTTCGCCACCAAGGCCGCCCATTTAGAAGCTACCACGGATTTAACTACCCAGGCCTTTTTAGCCGCCCTGTCTCGAATCATTGGGCGACGGGGGTGTCCGGCTAACATTTATTCCGACAACGGAAAGAATTTTGTGGGACCAGAAAAGGTAGTGCGCATGGAGTTCGCATGCCTGATTCGAGAAACTAAGGATCAGGCAACCACGCAGTATAGGTTTCACCAATTGAAATTGCATTTTATTCCCCCAAACGCTCCCCATATGGGAGGATTTGGGGGAATAATTTCAAACGTATGGGTGGGCAGATCCGGTACACGTATGAAGAGTTGGCGACGGTATTAGCCCGCGTCGAGGCATGTCTGAATTCTCGACCGATTAGCGCACTCAGTAAGGATCCCGACGACCTCCAACCACTTACCCCAGGGCACTTTCTAGTAGGGGGACCACTTCTCGCACCGGCCGTCTCGGAGGAGACCACCCCTTTTCTTTCCATTCTCAATCGATGGCGTAGGCTTCAAGTTCTCTCCCAACAGTTTTCAGTACGCTGGAAACATGAGTATCTTCTGGAGTGCCAACGCAGGAAAAAGTGGAAGACCATCCAAGAAAATGCAGCGGAAGGAGATCTGGTGGTATTGCAGGATGACCACGTTCCACCCAACGAATGGCGATTGGGAAGGATCACCGAGGTCCACCCAGACTCAGACGATAGGGTCCGAGTCGCGAAAGTGAGGACAGCACGCGGAGTCGTTACAAGGCCCATCACCAAGATGGATCTACTCCCTCGAGCGGGAGTGCAGGCTGAGTAATCCCGGTATCCGGTCTGTTGGCCATTTCTGTAGCTAGTCCCCGTCTTTGTAGCCTCTAGTTTGTAGCCTTTCCTTTTTTATATATACCTCCTCGTTTCTTCTCCATGGAATCCTTAATCTTCCTCGCTAAACTGTAGTCGTAGATCTCGCATGGCTCTGCCACGGGATAAAGTTGTAATACTCTACGTAGTCTTGTAGCCGTTACTTCTCCTATTATTAGCGTCCTAACTCCTATTATTAGCATCTTATGATTGATGACTAATCATAATTTTTATTTCCACAGACTATCTTGCCATGCCGACTGGCTATCTTGCCATGCCTACTGGCAGACGCTACATAGGTCCCTGCGACCGCTGCGCCGCCGAGTACGGGCATTTTCATAAAGCAATCCATTAAAATCGAAATATTAATTTTGTTATTATTTTACACTTTGAAATAAAATACATTTTGTTACTAATCTACACTTGTGAATAAATACATTCTTCCGTTTAAAGAGAAAAACCTTAAGTTAAGGAAATAAATTAGAACAAAGCCACAGGTGAATCAGATACAAAAAAAAGGGTAATGGCTTTTCGTCGAAACAGTGCCACAGAAAGCAACACTCACCATGAACTTGGTCATACAGCAACCGTCCTCCGGGTGGATAAGGGTGTGGTGTTCATGGTTGCACAAACTGCACCGGCTGGTACAGTTGTGGGCGCGATGGGAGGTGGCCAGACAATTGTAACAGTAGTCGTGCTCGCTGACGACTCTACGCCGTTCTTTCATCGTGTAGGCGGCGAAAGCTCCGCATTGATTGAGCGTGTGCGGTTACCGACACAAACGGCAAATGTGGCGACGCGCATCGTTCGGTCGTCGGGTAGAAGTGGACCGCGAAGATTTAGGAGTGCGACTGCTCGTCTGGACGACGGCTGCTTCCGGTGGGGCGCCTCGCAATGCTCGAAAGTGGAGTTTGCTGGCGGGGATGCCTCCGGTTTGGGGACGTCAACATTGCTATCGTGGACTTCTTCCCGCGGATTGGTGCTGATTCAGCATGGAGCTGCTCTTCTACCAAACTTCTCAGGGAAATTTTGGGCTCGCAAGGGGAGGATGACTTATCCGGTATTTCTGAAATATAAAAATGTTGTAATGAATAGTTCGAAATATCGAGATTTGTATAATGCTCTTCGCAATACTTCTCTTCGGGTACTTGAAACCCGGCTCTTGGTGACTCGTCTATCTCAGAGCATCTGGCTAATTGTTGATCGGTGGAGTCTGGCTGAGGGTAAGTGACGTGCGTGGATAAGACGGCAACAGGCTCGCTGGGAATAGGTCCCGTGAGTATCCTCCCGAATAGCGTTTCTTGGGCTAATAATGAGCCTGCGAATCCTTTGCGTATAATCCATGCCTAGGATAATGTCTGGGTAAATATCTGCACCGATCAGGAGATCGATACATTGTTGAAGTTGAGGACTTGAGTCGGCCAGCTGGAGCTCTTGTAAGAGCGGGTATTTTAAGGTGTTGAGATTGGGGTCGGTAAATCGCCTGTTAATTGAGTGAGTACTAAAGCAGAGGCTTTAATTTGCATGGTGGGGTTGATGGGGGAAGCCAACACGAACTTGCAGGCCTTGGACGCCTTAGCGCTAACCACATGACTCAGTCCTGAGATCTCGGCATCACTGTCTTGACTGGCAATCGGAGCTGACGTTGAAATTGTTCCGAGATGAAGGAATTCTCGGAACCAGGATCAATCAACGCTCTTGCCGCGTACGAGGTGCCCTTGTGAGCGATTTGTACAATGGCTGTGCCGAGCAGTATCTGTCTTGAACTCATTGGAGTTGGGAAACTGACCTTTGTATTCGTCGGTCCCCTCAAGTCGGCTACTGTTTCAAGGGTTTGGTATCTACTAGTCAAGAAGGCGTCCATCTGTTGCCACGTGGGTATCTCAGTTCTGTCGTGGATTGTTTGTTCCCACAGTGAAAGGGTGAAGTCGGGTAAACGCGTAGAGCACAAAAAGACCACTATGGCATCCCAATTGGTGAAGTTGATTTTATTGTCACGGATGCATGCAGTTGTTGATGTCTCTCTGTAAACGTTTGATGTGTCGTCCTGATTCTTCTGTCACTGGCGTCAAATTGAAAATCACTTTCAATTGTGTGTTTACTAAGAGACGGGGATTTTCGAATCGGTCAACTAGGTTACTCCAGGGGGGACACCTGGACAATTTCCTTAGCTTCTCCTGTCGTTTTCTGTCGGAGGTGATGCAGCTTTTCCACGGGGGTAACTCGGGTATTGGTGATGTACAAGGCAGTGAACATGTCACGAAATGAAAGCCAGGTTAGGTAATCTCCTGCAAAAATATGATACTGACGTATCACATAGGGACAAGTTGAAGTTGTGCAAATTTGTTGCTTCTTCGATGGGTGGGGAGTGGCAATTGGGTTTCAGCTTTTGGCTCCACTCCCGCATCTGCGCTCCGCATGTGACATACTTCCGATAGCATTGGAAGTACTTATCCTGTAGTGGTTCTAACTCGTCCTTATCGTCTACCACAGCCTCGACCGAGTTAAGGCATGCATTGTACGCTTCTTTCACCGCATACCACGCCGATAGCAATTCTTCCTGGTCCAGTTCAATTGTGAATTGTGTATGCAATTCAGGGCGGAGGTCATCGAAGTTTAAGGTGAACTTGGTGAGTTCATCTGCTAACTTGATGAATTTTGTTAGAGCGGACGTTGTGTGTAGGGGTTAAGTGCGGGTACTGATGTTTAAATCGGTGGCGGAATTACTAAAGGGAACCGTGTCCAAATTTAAACTCGTTCAGCGGAATTTGAGGGGGAGGGGGGTTCACGGTTCCAAAAACTAGAAATACTTTTGACGAAATTCGCAAAGGGGCACGGCTTCTGGGATAAACACCCGCGCAACGGAAGTAAAGGGGCACGGTGTAAAGAGAATTCACATGTGCAACGGAAACGTTGAAGCTCCTAGGGACACGGTGTAGAAAAGTAGTTGAACACCTGCAACCGAAATTGTAGGAGCACGGTTTCGAAATAGAAACACGTGCAACTAAAGAGACATGAATTTTAAAAAAATTAACACAATAAAAATTATAAGCACTACCCTGTTGATGTCACCCTGGTAATTAGAATTACAAGTAAGAAGGCAATAGTATAAATAGAAAGGAAAAGAAAAGGCATATAACTTCCAACCCGAAGGGCAACACGAATTTAAATCGAAACCATCGTGGTTTATAGCGGCACAATCAACTACGTGTTAAACTTTTTAGCGGGCTGACGTCGGCAGCGACACTAACTGGATCCTACCTTTTTTAAACGAACACACCGGGGAGCAATGGTGTGGGAGTCATGACGGTGTTTACGGGGTTAACTATAAACGGCACATGAGACGTGGTTAGATCGTAGGGGCACAGCGTTAAACCGTGTGAGAAACTCTACGACCGACCGTAGGTGCTTGGAGCATTCGAGAAGTAGAGGAAGGTCGCACAAAGGAGAAGAGCAAAATGCGATCTAATCGAAGCGGCGAGTTTCGTATGTAATATACGGAGTATATAAGCAGACGCAGTCAGCAGCGCTGATAACGGGGGTTATTGGTACACTTCACTAAAGAGTAGAGAGAAAGAGTTTGAAAAAACAATATGCATATATATAAAGGGTGTCCCAACAAGAACGCAATTTTTAAATCTGGCAACATTCGAAGTGTCATTGTTTGACATTTGAACAATTGTTATTGTTAGCTAGTAGAAGGTACGAGGTTAGTAAAAATGGAGCACTACACGAATGAACAACGCATTCTCATTGTGAAATTGTTTTACCAAAATGGTGAAAGTTTTGCGGCTACAGTTCGCAAATTGCGATCAATTTGGGGTCAGAATAATGCTCCAAAAGAGTCAACTATAAGGAGATTAATGGATAAATTTGCCGAAACTGGGTCTGTTAGTGATGTAAATTTGCATCTTCATGCATACAAAGTTCAATTGACTCAGGAACTGAAGCCCGCTGACCATGGACAGCGAAGGGAGTTCGTTAATTGGGTATTGGAGAGACAACATGAAAATGCTGATTTTGCCGCTAAAATCATCTTCAGTGACGAGGCCCATTTCCATCTTGATGGCTTCGTCAATAGGCAGAATTGTCGCATTTGGGGTGAGGAAAATCCTCGAGTGATTCACGAGAAGCAAATGCATCCTCAACGTGTCACTGTGTGGTGTGGTTTTTGGGCTGGAGGAATCATTGGACCTTTTTTTATGAAAATGAGGCAGGTCAAGCGCAAACAATCAATGGTGTTCGGTATCGTGAAATGATAACCAGTTTTTTCTTGCCTCGAATTGAAGAAATGAATGTGGAGGGCATGTGGTTCCCACAAGACGGTGCCACATGTCATACAGCCAGAGAAACAATTCAATTGCTGCATCAGTCATTTCCCGGTCGTGTTATTTCGCGTTTTGGAGATCAGAATTGGCCGCCTAGATCGTGCGATTTAACACCATTAGATTTTTTTTCTTTGGGGTTTTTTAAAGTCGATGGTTTACGCGAATAAGCCGACGACGACTCAAGCCTTAAAAGAGGAAATTGGACGCTGCATTAATGAAATGCCGCAGCATTTATGCAAAACGGTCATTGAAAATTTCATTAAAAGATCGCGTGCATGCCAGGAAAGCCGCGGCGGCCATCTGCACGATATATTGTTCCATACATAACCTCATTCTGTCTACTTTACGATATAATAAATTTTCACGATTTTTTTTTTAAATATCTGTGTTTTATTTAAAATTTAAAAATTGCGCTCTTGTTGGGACACCCTTTATTTAATATGTAATGAACTGTACAATTTTAAACGGAGGAAAATACCAAGAAATCCGGCTCCAAGGGCCAATGTTTATTGTATATATATATATATATATATATATATATATATATATATATATATATATATATATATATATATATATATATATATATATATATATATATATATATATATATATATATATATATATATATATATAATATATATATATATATATATATATATATATATATATATATATATATATATATATATATATATATATATATATATATATATATATATATATATATATATATATATATATATATATATATATATATATATATATATATATATATATATATATATATATATATATATATATATATATATATATATATATATATATATATATATATATATATATATATATATATATATATATATATATATATATATATATATATATATATATATATATATATATATATATATAATATATATATATATATATATATATATATATATATATATATATATATATATATATATATATATATATATATATATATATATATATATATATATATATATATATATATATATATATATATATATATATATATATATATATATATATATATATATATATATATATATATATATATATATATATATATATATATATATATATATATATATATATATATATATATATATATATATATATATATATATATATATATATATATATATATATATATATATATATATATATATATA